>OY856186.1:369271930-369651343 GCA_963693315.1 Diogma glabrata
ATACCTGCATGTTGGTGTTATCTCCACGCATGAGTTATGGTGAACAAATTGTGTAACACAACATTTCGGAAAACGCAACAAAAAGAAATAATACTAACGTTTAGCATCGTGTCAAGAATTTGGTTTTTTTATATTCCGTATACTACTCATCTAATGGATCATCATCAACAGGTGAACAATTTAAGCTAAGTTTTTTTTTGATCAGATTATTAAAATGATAGGCTAGTATTTTATTTTTTCATATAAGAGATCCCAAACTCTAGATTCGTCTTGGGGCAACTCAACAGTTTCCCGGTATAATATAGATTAATATATTTTTTTGTTGTGATAAAAGCCCAAGGTTATAGGAGTCAGCATTGATGAGACTTACTGACTGAGCAGATGACTTACTATGAAACGATCATTTAATAACAATAACAAAGAGCATGTGTAGAAAATTCTGCCTCCTCCGTAAAAGTTAAAAAATACTTCACCACACATTAATGACTTAATATTTATAAGTCCTGCATGCGTCTCTGTATGAAGTTATTGCTGTCAAGTTTGGGCGCTGCATCTGTTTCCATTATGGCTGTCTTGGAGTCTGTTCAAAGCATGTTATACGAATTGTGCGCGATCAAAATTTAACAGCAAATCTTGATGCTCTTAAACTTCGTCGCACTGCAAACGTCACGTTGCAAAAAATATTAATTTGAACCTTTACATAAAATTTTAGAGTATCGAAAAATTATTAAGAACTGAAATTCAAAATATAACATTAGATATATTGTATTATAAACTACGTCGCTTGCAAAAATATTTTAAATACGTATAAAGGAGACATAAGTAAAATATTAAGAATTCATGCAATATAATTTTTATTTTTATAAAAAGTTTTTGTTAAAATAAAATTTTTCCAGAAAATAACAAAAATTCCATGACTTTCCATGACTTTCCCTGACCAAAATAAAATCCCCTGACTTTCCATGACTTTCCAGAATTCCATACCTGGTGGACACCATGGCGTTTCTCTTCAACAAACGCTTAAAAGTATTTTCCTTAACAGAATTCATTTGCAGAGATCTAACAGCTGTGCAGATTGAAATCCATCTTCCCCATAGTGGAGTTCGCAAGTTCATTTTAGCACCTGCGTACTTTCCAGGAGATGAGGAAATACCACCTGATGAGGAAAGCAAGCTAATTCGACATTCCAAGGGCAAAAACTACAACCCAATAAATGCGTGCGATACCAATGCTCATCAAACCGTGTGAGGTAGTAGTAACATCAACACAAAAGGTAAGTCTCTGCTCCAATACCCACATTCAAATAACATGTGTATAACTAACAAAGGCAGCAAACCCACCATTAGAAACGAAATCAGAAACGAGGTCATGGACCTAACTCTGAGCAACAACATTACCGAGATTATCAGTAATTGGTATGTCTCAGCTTCTATGTCGAACCACGCATACATATGCTTTAGGGTTGCACCGATTAATCGGTAGATAATCGGTAATCGGCCATTTTGCCGATTAATCGGCATCGGCTTTTTTGTTCGATTAATCGGCCGATTATCAAGACATGCGTTTTTAATTGTTTATTTCATTTTGTTTGTTTTACCCATTCATAAATTCTTACTTGAGACATCATTGTATTTTTCATTGTAAACTTATTAATTTTTCTATCATTCCGAACCCTAAGTTTTTCAGTCAATCAGGTTCGGAACAAAGCGAAAAACACCATGGAAGGACTGCTATTAATCAAAATTATACAAAAAATGCGCGGTGTAAATTTCAAAAATAAATGTAAAAATACTGATGTACCACCCTTTTATTTGATACGCTAGTGGGCTCGGTAAAAAATGTATATTTTTTATAGCCTTACATCGCATCCCTGCAAAACAAACAAAAACAACTTTATTTATTAATAACGTCATTTTGGGTATACAGGTTAATTTTATACGCATCTTAAATTTCAGTCAGACCCATAGGGTTTGTAGTTTATGAGATACTCGATATAATAGACAAATCATGTATGCTTAAAAACATGCAGCATATCAGTCAGAAATATTTCCAAACCAGTAAAAGCATGCTTCCGAGGGCTGAACTGTATGTAGGGTTAATATTGCGAAGCACCCAGAAAATATCGAAAGTAACCGAAAATAAATTTAAAAGAGTTCAGAGCTAGATCTATATAATTCAATTGGCAATAAAATATTCGTTTAGCTTAGAAACATGAAATATTCATATATAATATCACGAGTCGTCAAATAATAGTCGATTATTTTTCATAATCATTATTACGAATGTCATTTGAGATCCCGAGTGCGCGTAGCGAACGAGGGAAATTTTTAATCTCAAATGGCATGAGTGGTAATGTTGAAAAATAAACGACTAATAATTTGGTGACGAGTAGTATTTAGCAGACAATTTAACGAACAGAAATACTTAGTAACATTATTTCATACAACATAATCCTTTGTTGTCATTTTTTCTTCTAACAAAATTAAATATTATTTCATCTTAGTAGGCGCATAAATCTTATAAATTTGTAATTTATTTTTGACAAATAAACATAAACATGCAATCATTTATGAATGAAAACGGACATTTTTATTATTTGCAAATTGCATTTTTACATAATTTTGTATTATTGAATAATTAGTAGAAAAAATTTTAGTTAGAAACTAATAATTATCCTTTAAACAAAATTATAAAAAAAAATTATCTCAATATCTCTAGTTTTAAATTAATATATTAAGTAGGCCGAAAATAGTCACTATAATTCGCTGTTCCTTCCCACCAGAGAAAAATAATCGATATACTTAATTCGTTTTGATTTGTTAAAAAATAGTAAATAAAGCGTTTTTATTGGACCTTATCGAAACTTTATTTAGTGAGTTGAATTGTCACTAAAACTATTTTGTCTGGACTAAAATGCTGTCAGTTCAATACGTTATAAGAAGTACAGTTTGTTTCAGATTGGAAAAACTCCATTTGTGTTAAAAAATTCGGTGCAAAGTTTCTCGTTCGGTCATTAATGGCAGTGTGGTTCTGGAAGTTTGCCATTCGTGGCTTCTGTCTTATGAATACGTAAGTTTTTATTATTTCCATAACCAGAGTAACCATGCTTGAAATAATGATAACGAAGTCGTTCCCAAATACATGAATCCACCAAATGTGACACAGTTCACTTTAGATATTGGGTAAAAATAAGCAAACAGGACTGCATATTGTTTTACCTACAAATGGAAAATAGTTGCCAGAAATTTGCAAAAAAGCACTTTCAACAGTTACAAAATTTTTTTATTTAAATATTGTTGAACTATAAATTAAAAAAGTAAAAGCGACATTTGCATAATATTTTAAACTAAGGTTACAAAGCGTCCCGATTTTGGTGGAATTGTCCCGACTTTTAAAGAAAAGTCCCGCGTTCTAATTAAAAGTGTAATTAAAAAATTCTTTGTGTAGATTTGTTTTACTCATTTTCATCAAATAATCGGCAGCCGATTAATCGGTATCGGACGATAAAGAAAGACGATTAATCGATAATCGGTAATCGGCAGTTTTGCTTATCGGTGCAACCCTAATATGCTTCAACATAGAACACCAACTGGAGAGTACTCCCCATTCTAGGAACCCCAGAAAGACTGATTGGGATCTCTTTAAAGTACATCTTCGGGATAATGTCGGGATAATGAGATAATCAATCTCATGCAGGCAAATCCCCTGTAAGATGTTATCACTGAAGCATACCACCGCAATTCTCCAATTGCTAAGTTTAAAAGATTCAGAGATGTGCCTTGGTAAAACGAGGAAAACCAGCAATTTGGAGAGGATGAGGAATGAACCCTCTGGGTTCAATCTGCAGGCTAGACGGTACATACACTATCAGCTGCAGTGGGACTCTAGAAACACTATTACAGACCCACTTTCCGGGCTGTACATGCGTGAGCCTGGAAGAGGAAAATATACCAAACTCTGGTCCGCTGAACCCTGAAACTAGGAAGGTTTCAGACCAGCTAGCCAACAGAATATTCTCCCCCAGCAAAATATTCTCCCCCAACAGAACGATTTGGGCAATCAAATCGTTCGGACCGTTCAAATCCCCATGAGGTGACGGAATATTCACGATATTCCTGAAAAGAGGTTTAACTACCATTCTCACACCTAGAGCGTCTGTTTATAGCAAGTTTTAGTCTTGCGTACATTCCTCAGATATGGAGAGAAGCTAAAGTAGAATTCATATGCAAGCAAAAAAAGAAACCGAACGAAGCCAAATCATACAAGCCAATAAGTAACTTCTGAAAACGATGGAAAAGGTGCTGGACTACTACATTCGGAATGTGTGCCTTAAGCAAAACCTCTCAACTCTTGCCAACATGCATACCGAATCGGAAAATCTACGGAAACGGCATTGCATTAAGTCGTGAAAGAGATTATGAGCACACTGAAATACAAGAGGCACTTGCATGCATATTTATGGACATACAAAGTGCCCTTTGACAATGTGCATTTTCATCCTATCGCTGAAATAGCCACTAAGAAAAATCTATATACGTACATATTGGCGTGGATCATCAACATGTTACAGAGTCGGAAAATTACGGATACAAATAGTTAAAAAGATTAAGTATTTGGGCGTGATCTTCGATAGCAAGCTCACTTGGAACTCACACCTAAAACATATCTCGGACAAAGAAACCAAGGTTTTCTTCGCGTGTAGAAACTTTTTTGAAAAAACCTGGGGATTAAGCCCCAAAATGATACTTTGGTTACATAAAGTATAATAAAACCATTACTGTTATACACAGCTTTCGTCTGATGGCCAAAAACAAACCAAATATCTGCTCAGAAAGGGTTTCACAAAAATACAGAGGCTTGTGTTCCTCTGTGCCACATGTACTATTAGAATCACACCAACATCTGCAATTGAGATATTTTCTCCTACTTCAGCCATTGCACTTATACACTAGATCTGCAGCCATCTAGTGCTCACAGACTGTACAATCGAAACACTCAAACCTGGTAACCTAACCGCTCATCTAACGATTTTCTGGGAACTGCAGAACGAAGTGGGGTGGAGGCCTACTATATTTCGAACTATATGCTAAATACCACTGATCTAGATAGACGGTTTATTGTCAAAATGGGGGCCAGGGAAGGGATTGAGGGCTACTAACAAACACTACCATCAAATGTCAGCATCTGGTATACTGATGGTCCCCGAACCAATGAAGGCACTGTTGCAAGGGCGTGTAATCCCAGGGCTAAACGGGCGTAAGCACTGGGTATCTCTGCAACAGTACTTCAAGCCGAAACCTTTGCCATCAACAACTCTACAATGCTGTGTGCCGAAAGAGAATACAGCACAGCACATATACATTATTTCTGATAATCAGAAAAAAAAATTCAGCCACCACAACCTCTTTTGTGCCAACCGAATTTTTTCTGTCACAATAACCTCAAAATTTGAAGACATAACAAGAATTGTAGGTACAACAACCGAAATGAAGACACAAGAACCGAATGTAATGTCATCACTGTGCCAACCGCAAGATCAAATTTTATCTTTCAGTGTAGTATGAGAATACTACCAAAATCTACGAAAATGCAGAAATTACCCGTGTTACACTTGTGTGGGTACCTGCGACCACACAGGAGTACATGGCAATGTAGTAGCAGACTTGTTAGCCAAGAAGGGTTCCACTACAAAATTAATTGGTCCAAAACCGTGCTTTGGATAACCAAGAGTTCGCTTAAATGCGTTATCCAAAGCTGGGAACAGAAACAAAATAAACAACTAGGGTATGCGACAAGGTCTACTGTATTCAAAAAAAATTCTAGGGCAACTTCCCCATCTCCCTCTTAAAACAATCGATCTAGAGAGAGAGTCTCGGAAGATCTTAACATGGTGCGTGACATAAAGCACCATCCTAGCAAATTAGGCCTTGCTGCCTCCGACAGATGCAGATTCTGCAACTCGGATGGCATGGGACACATGGCACGCAAGATACATAAAGCTTGCTTGGCGCAAGATACATAAAGCTCGGTCTTGGGAGACAATCACTTGCTCTACCACAAAACGCAAGTCCAATCCAGCTAATTAACTATGTTAAGAGGCTCGGATGGGACCACATTGAACATCCTGCGGTAACATCGACGTAATCTGCAGTACAACAACATCAGGGTTAAGTACAATAGATCTCTAGGTCGCAGTGCTACTCGAACTAGCTATCTAATTAGTTCAGCTTCGAGATCACTCCAATAAAAATATGCTTCATACAAATTATCCAAAATTCAGTTCTGTGTTGTCTTCTTAAAGCAATCAATAAAGATTTGTATTTGATGATGTGGAGTTGCTTTTGAAGCTCTTTAATAGGAATTGGAAGTGCACCTGCTATTAATTTTATGACGATATTTCTAAAGGCTTTATTCTAGGAGAAGTGGACTCGGTTGCCATTGGGTTAAAGTTAAAAGTTTTACTATCTCATCTGATCGAAGTTCGTTCGTATAAATTTAAAACTAAAAAAACATAAACTTAATTATATTATAACTCATAATTTAATACTTTCACTTTAAATTGTGTTTGTGAAAAGTTATCCATCACTAGTGAGGCGAAGCATTTAATTTATGGTTTTCTCATAATCGTAATTATAAAATTTATTTTTGTTGCTACCTCTTCCATGTAATGGTATTCAATTTTCTTTTATATTTAAAAGTATGTGAATTTGCGCAACTGTTGGTTAATTTATCGTTCAGATTCTAGAAAAAGAAAATTTCGTGGATATGGAATCAATTGATTTTCTAAATAAAATTACATTATTCAATACACATTTTATGTTTATGTTTATATGTTTATGTTTATAGTTTATTTATTTAGTATAATTAAATACCAATATAATTATTTTCCTAATACATATTACAAACTTAATATAATTTCATTATTATTAATTAATAATTTAACAAACAATAGTCCCTAATCGTGTTCTTAAATTTAATTAAATTTATCTCATTCTTTAAATACAAAGGTAGCGAATTAAATAAATCTAAACCCTTATACATTAACATATTTTTTGTTTTATCATTTTTACATAATCTCAACCTAAAATCTGATTGACTTCTTGTGTTATAATTGTGAACTTCATTTACATAGGTCAGTTTTTCTGTCAAGTAATGAGGAAGAATATTATTTTTTAATTTAAATACAAGAATTAACACATTCATTTTTATTCTTTGCTCTACACTTAAGAAATTTAATGCCTTAAGCATTGTATTTATATGTGTAAGCCTACCAACTTTCAATATATAACGCATACAATTTAAATTAGCCTGAGATTGAAATATGAATCGGGTGGGAGGGAAGCATTCGACTGAAATTATTATAAGCCTTATACGACGTAGTCTATGGCTAGAAATACATAATGAAATTATTCTTATAACTTCATAGTGTAACGTTGCGGTTGTGGTTGTTCGAGTGTTACACAAAAGGAAGCTTTAATTAACAGTTATTTATCAATTACACAATAAATAATAATAACACTATTATTTTAACGATTTGTAGTTCAAAATATTTAATCAATTAATATTTATTATATATAATATTTTTTTATTTGTTAAGTACACAACAATACTATGATTTTAATAATTTATAATTTAATAATTTATATTTCAATATTTATCAAGTGCACAGACTATATTTTAACAATTTACATTTTTGATATCTTGCACAAGCAAAGTTATATTCTTTTCTGAGTCTAAATTAACAAATACTGGCTTTTTATATCTGATTTTACTGTACATGATTTTTATGTCCATGATTTTACTGTACATGATTTTTATTTTATAAACAAATAATAATTAGTGCATTGATAACAAATAATAATTAGTGCATTGATAATGCATAATTTAGTGTATGTATACACTATACACTACACCTCACCCCCCACGAAAAAAAAACTGAAGGTTTTTTTACAAAAATAACAAATTATAAATTTAAATATAGAAATTGTTATTATTAATTTATTTAATATTTAGATTTTTAGAATTTCTTAATTTATTTTTAATGAATTTTTTATTATCATTAAATTTAACATAATTTATACTAACATCTGAAATCTCTCTCTTGATTCTATTTCAAAAAATTCTATTTTTAATTTTTTATGTTTAAATTATTTTAATTTTTTTATTTTATATATATATATATTTTTTATTTCATTATATTTATTCTTTTGTATTTCTTTATTAAATTTTTTTTTTTATTTATTTATTATTTTTTATTTCTTTTTTTTTTTATTTAGTTCATTTAACGAAAATAAAGTTTCAATCTATTATTATGAATTATTTTTTGTTTGTTTTTTATTTGAATTTTAGTATTCTCTGGGGATACTATTTCGATAATGAAGTAAGGACCGGACCAAAGTTCGTCGATTTTACCTGTATTCGTTTCGTTTTTTAATAGTACTTCATCGCCAACTTTAAATTTATTATAATATACGGTATGATCATATAAAGATTTAGATTTATGTTTATTTTCGATCAAAAATTTTCGAGCAATGTTCCAGGAAGTTTGCAATTTAAACTTTAATTCGTTTGCATAGTCGTCATAATTATAAATTTTATCGGGTTCTTTCATAAGTGAATTTGGAATCATTGGTTTAGTACCAAATAACAATTCGAAAGGCATATATTTTGTTGATGAATGTGGTGTCGTGTTGTACACAAACATAGCATATGAAATCCATTGGTCCCAGTTTAAAGGATCATCTTGACTATAATTTCGAAGATATTCACCCAGAGTTTTGTGAGATCTTTCCAAGGCTCCATTACTTTCTGGATGGTATGCAGTACAATTAATTTTTTTAATTTTTAGTACGTTACATATTTGTTTGAATAGAGTACTCATAAAATTTGTCCCCTGGTCTGTCAGTATTGATATTGGACATCCAAACAGACAAATGAACTTTTCTACAAAAATTTTTGCAATGGTTAGAGTTTCTTGATTTGGGACAGGATATGCTAAAGAAAACTTTGTTAAGTCGTCTTGAAGAGTAAGAATGAATTTATTGTTTGAGTATGATGAAATCAAAGGACCTACAATATCCATCGATATTCGTTCAAACGGTTTTGTTGAAGTTGAGGTAATTTTCATTGGTATTCTTTGAATCCGACAATGTTTGTTATGTTGGCACTTGTTACAGATTTTTATAAAATGTTTTATTCTTGATAACATTTTAGGAAAGTAATAATAACATCTCATTCTATTGAATGTTCTAACTACACCTTGGTGTCCACCTAATTGATTTACATGAAATTCTTTAATAAGCTGTTCTATTTCTTCTTCATCTTGAATTTCAATAATTTTTGAGCTTGTTTCGATTTGAGATTTTGTTTCATTTGGTTTGAACAATGCAGTGTTCTGTTTAGAATATGATGAAACTGAATTTGTTAAATTAGACATTTTAGAAACATTATTAGAGTTTGTAGATGTAGATATATCATTAGAGTTTGTAGATTTAGAAATATCATTAGGGTTAGTAGATGTAGAAATATCATTAGAGTTTGTAGATTTAGAAATATCATTAGAGTTTGTAGATGTAGAAATATCATTAGAGTTTGTAGATTTAGAAATAGGAACAGAAGATTGATTGGAACTTTGATTTTGATTATTCAAACTCTGAGCTCGAGTTATAACGTTAACAGTTGTTTCATTTAGAAGCTCAATTCTGGACAATGCGTCTGCATGTAAAATTTGTTTGCCTGGTTTGTATTGTATTTTGTAATCGAATTCCTCCAACTCTATGCGCCATCTGACTAGGATTGAATTTGGATTAGGAGTCGAAACTAAATAGCTTAAAGGTTTATGATCTGTGATTATTATAAATTTTCGTCCATATAGATATGGCCGAAATCGATTTACTACTGCCCATTTGATTGCTAAAAGTTCTCGTTTTATCGTTGGATAATTTCGTTCAGATTTATTAAGGACACGGCTCGCAAAAGCGATAGGAAGGTCTTCTGAATTGTTTAGCTGTGATAAAACTGCGCCTATGGCAACATTTGAGGCATCGGTGGTTACATAAAAGGTTTTTGTAAAATCAGGAAACTGCAAAATTGGAGAACAAGTTAATAAATTTTTCAATGTATAGAAGGCTTCGTCTGCAAAAGCATTCCAGATAAAGTTTTTAATTTTTCCTCTTTTTAGAGCTATTAGTGGCTCGATAATGTCAGCATAATTTTTGATAAAGGACCGATAATAACCTGTAAGACCAATAAACGATTCAAGTGTTGCTTTATTTATAGGTTTAGGATAATTTGAAATTGAGTCGATAAGTTTTGGATCTGGTTTAATGCCATCACTAGTAATAATATGACCTAGATATTTAATTTCACGTCTCAAAAAGTTACATTTGGTTGGCTGTAGTTTCAAATTATGTTTACGAAAAGATTTTAAAACTTCGATTAATTTGTCATTGTGATCTTTCAAATCATATCCATAAACAACTACGTCGTCCAAATACACGAAACATTTGAAACCGTTAAGGCCCGTTAATACATGATTCATAAGTCTTTGAAAGGTACTAGGAGCACCTTTTAAGCCAAAGGGCATCCTAGTGAAATGAAAATGTCCTAAATCTGAACTAAAAGCAGTTTTTTCTTTGTCCTTTGGGTCTAACATTACTTGATGATACCCACTTGCGAGGTCTAATGTAGTAAAGTAGTTTGAATGACCTAATTGTTCCAAAATTTCATTAATATTTGGTAAGGGAAAAACATTATCGATAGTTATTTCGTTTAACTTTCTAAAATCGACCACCAAACGCCATCTATTCTCATTCGTTTCTGATTTTTTTGGAACAAGTAGAAGAGGAGAATTCCACGGACTGAGACTGTGTTCAATAATTGAATCATCTAGTAATTTATTTATTTGTAAATGCATTTCACTTTTAGTTGACTGTGGTAATCTATATTGCTTCCTATATATTGGTTTAGAATTACTTAATGTGGAAATTTCATGATGAATAATATTAGTTGCTGAAAGTTTATCACCTTTTAAATAAAAAATATCGTTAAAATCACGATAAATGGTTCTAATTGAGGTCTTTTCCTCTTGGTTTAAATGGCTCGTATCAATTTCTTCATCCAATATCCTTAATCGTTCAACATAGTTGTCGGTCCACTGCAAAGGAGTTTGTATTTCATAGTTATCTAGGTTTTCTTTTTGAATATTTATATTATTAAGTTCAACTTCATATTCGTTAGTATTTAGAATGCTAAAAACAGCTTTGTTATTTAAAGGTTTCACAATACAGCTTGCAAGAAAAACGTTAGATGTTATTTGTTGAGCTGGACAAAAATATTCATCACTATTATTAGTAAGGATAGGTAAAGCTAAATATATTTCAGATCTTGGAGGAACAATATATTTTTTAGTGTCATCCGACACAATTGGTAAAATGAAGTTTTGATTGTTGTTATTAATTTCTAAAGTTTTATTTTGATAATCGATTTTACAATTATAATGTTCTAAAAAATTTTTTCCTAGAATTCCGGCACAAGATATAGGAAAAGAATTATCAATAATATGAAATTTTTGAAAAAGATTTGTTGAATTTGGTAAAATTACATTTCCATTTACTAAAGCTAAAGTCTCTATAGTGTTTGTATTAATACCTTGTATAATTACTTTTTGATTTGGAAAACAAAATGAATTTGGATCTAAAAAATCTTTTTTAATAAGGCTTATTTCTGCCCCAGTATCAATTAAAAAGTAAGATGTTTTATTATCGGAATTTAGAATATCCAATGCTAATTCGACGTATTTAGAATTACAAGGGATTTCATTAATTTTAAGAATTTTATTTGATAAAAATTTATGTTGGTTTTTACTTAGTTCTACATCAGAAAGTTCTGAATTATTTGTTAAAACTTGAGAACACGTATTTATTTTAAGTCTTGGATCCGAAGAGCTGCGTTCAAAGCTTCGGATCCCTTCAGGTTTTCCGAATTTTGTGGTTGATTTACTGGTTGAACGTTTAAATATTGTTGTTGATTTTGTTGTTGTAGTTTAGATGCATTAAATTTTCTTTTATAGCAGTCGACAATTAAATGACCTTCACGCTTACAATAGCTACAAGATGAAATATTTTGTTTATTATTGGGTATACTATGGTAAACTTGTTTTTGTAAAAATCTATTTGGATTCAGTTGTGAGTTAGTTATGTTTGAATCTGAATTGCCATATGTTTGTACTACAGGTAATGTATTATTTTTATAAGGAAAATTACCCTGCCGTTTAAAACAAGTTTCTACACGATGTCCACTTTTTTTGCAAAATGAACATATTTTATTAGAATTTGAAATATCAAAATTTTTTATGGGTTTGTGGTTAATTTCTTCCTCAATCGCCCGCGAAATACTGTCACTTAGATTGTCAAAATGATTTGACTTGATAATAATTTTAATATCACCTCTTAGACCATCTTGAAATGAATTTAATGCTGTCGTTTCATTTACTTTTTTAATAATTTCGGCATATTGTACACCTTGTTTTGAAATACATATATCATTTAATTCGTTTAGTAAGTTTTCTATTTTATCAGCATATGTTTTAACGGTTTCATTATATTTTTGGTTAATACACACTAGTTCAGCTGAAACTGCACCTTGAGATCTTCGTTTCAAAAATTTGGCATTAATAGCATTTTTTAAATCTTCCCAATTTCCAAAATTTTTATAACGAACAATTTCGTAGGCTTGATCGCATAATTTGGTTTTTACCAATTTCATTAGGAGTAGTTTTTCAGCTGGATCTGAAATTTGATCCCAAATTACCTCTACACAGGTACAAAATCTATCGATTTCAGAAGTTTTTCCGTTAAAAAAAGGTATTATTTTTAAGGCATGATCTATATTTAAGGCCATTTTCGATTTAGGTTGAATTTTTATTTCTGTTACAGAGGGTGTAGTCAAATTTTTAGAATTATCTTTTTCGTATAAATCTTCAGAGTCGCTTGGCATATTATTTTCATTATTTAAATTTAAAACGGGACGTTGAATTTTTCGATCGAATCGGAGGTGTAAAATGTTTTCAGACATATATAGCTACACAAATTTATTTTTCTGTTAAATCAACATAATAAATCTTTTGATATTAAGGGTTCAGAAAAGAAAACAAAATAATCGCAATTAAACATTTCTTTAGCTGAACTATGTTATTTACGCACAAATTTAGTCAAAAAAAAAAAACAAAATTTTAGTACATGTAAAAAAACGAAATCATATGGTCCTTTATATATAAATATTTTTGAATTAATTCTGATCGCAAAACTTGTTATGCATATATATAACCCAACATCGCTTATCAAAAAACAGTAATAAAAAAAATATTAAATTCAAATTTTTGTTTCTTCTAAAAATTTTACGTTTAACAATTTTGAACTGTAATTAATTGTGTGAGAAAAATGAAAACACACACAACATTAAATATTTAATATCATAATTTTAATAGATTGAAACCAATATTTTCTCTATTTGAATCAAAATAAAAAAGAAATAAAAAAATAATTAAACTTACAGTAAAAATACAATTTTCCATACGATTTGAATATAACAACGTCTTGGATTGATGATTAATTGATGCTTATATGATGATTTGATTATGTTGAATGTTTAAGTTTTGTTGGTTGAGTTTGTTTGTTTGAATTTGTTTAAATAGAATAAAATTTTCCATAAGGTTTCTATGTAAAAAACGCCTTAGATTGATGATTAATTGATAAATAATATATGATGATGTTGAAGATTAATTGATGATTATTTGATGATTATGTTGAATAAACAATATTGAAATGCCATTGATATACATATTATTGTTTTGATGTTGATGCGTTCATAGTTGAAACTTTTTATGAACCAATTATTATTGTAAAAAAAAGATTTTTTTTTATTTTTGGATAATTGTAAATGTTTTAAATAGATTTTTAGTAATTTTCTGTTAACTTTTTAATTTTCTGTTAACTTATTAACTTATCACTGTAAACCACTGTAACTAGCTAACCACAGTAACGTTTCTATTTATGATTGTTTTTTTTCGCTGTCACCACTGTAACGTTGCGGTTGTGGTTGTTCGAGTGTTACACAAAAGGAAGCTTTAATTAACAGTTATTTATCAATTACACAATAAATAATAATAACACTATTATTTTAACGATTTGTAGTTCAAAATATTTAATCAATTAATATTTATTATATATAATATTTTTTTATTTGTTAAGTACACAACAATACTATGATTTTAATAATTTATAATTTAATAATTTATATTTCAATATTTATCAAGTGCACAGACTATATTTTAACAATTTACATTTTTGATATCTTGCACAAGCAAAGTTATATTCTTTTCTGAGTCTAAATTAACAAATACTGGCTTTTTATATCTGATTTTACTGTACATGATTTTTATGTCCATGATTTTACTGTACATGATTTTTATTTTATAAACAAATAATAATTAGTGCATTGATAACAAATAATAATTAGTGCATTGATAATGCATAATTTAGTGTATGTATACACTATACACTACAATAGAAAGTTTTGGAAATTTAGAGAACAGAAATAAGTAATATTTGACCTTACCCGGAGACTATCTCAAACACCAATCTGGACGTGTTGCTGGTCAGATAATTACACGATGTTATAGCAAATTTTTTGATTTGATAATGATGAACTGTGTGCTGATTTAAAGTGTCCCCAATGATATCTCACGAATTTATTTTTCCGGCTTGAAGGACCATGGATGCCAATCAAAACAATGATTAACTTGTTTTTTGATTTGAGGTTTTTAGCAATATTTTTGTGGTCATAGATAATTTTATTCTGATACAGAAAGGTGATATTGTGGTGTGGTTGAGAATAGGCTGATAGAAGTTTGGGGTCCCAAAATTAATGATAAAGAAAAAGATGCATTTGGAATTTTTGGCATTTGTATGTGAGAAAGATGTTTAGAGTAGACCCAGTAAATCTAAAAGCTTGTGCCTTGAATTTTTTTTTATATTTTATTCGTGTAAAATGTACATTTTAAAATCACAAGTGCCACAAAAAGTGACGATTTACTGCCACTGCCGTTCATCTTTACACGAGATAAGGAATCAATCCAATAATCAAATTTTATGGCTGCCTAGTCACAGTGACATTGGTGAGAACTGTAGAGCAGACGTCTTGGTTACACTACGGACTAAGCAAAATCTTCTACCAGATAAAATATCTGAAATAAATGATCGTAGTTCAGGCGTTAGCACCTGCACGATAGGCAGTTTAACCTTGCCCAGCGTTGATTTTAGTGCAAGATATCAGAACAATATTAATAGTTATCGCAGGTTACTGCATCCTACGAGACGACGTAAAAGACTTTTACAGACACCGGAGAAATCAGAGCTCCACCTAGTCTGCGTGTTGGATCAATATACTTAGCGTATTGGATCAATAGGCAGCACTAAAAAGCATTTGATCGAGCTCGCCTAAAAATGCTAAATGTTGTACCAAATTTCAAATGTTGAACCACAAAATGTTCAACACCGAACCACAAAGTTTGGCAGCATGCAGAACTCAACCTCGTCACATCACTTATTAACTAAAGTTTGCAACGTAGATGATACTGTAAACCAGATTTTAACAAAACATCATCGATTTTATTTTAATTCAACAAACTTTACCCAAACGTCATCCATAATCTAACACAATTTAACAATCGAAGAATCATTAAATATTAAAAATCGTATAATGGCGAGACATAAATTATCTAGTCTAGTATTATGAGGTGAACACAAAAAAAAGAAATGAAAGAATTTCTATTTTTTTTACGATGAGATAAAAAAGAATTTGATAAATTATAAATAACAAACGAAAAAAATAAATTCACGCTACCTAATTTAAGAATCACAAACAAAAAAATGTTCGTTGCCTAGGGTAACGCACTTGACTTTAAGGCGCCAATGTTACTCGTTCATTTTTAATGTTTCATTCTATTTTGTTTTATTCCAGGCCAAATAAATACAACACATACACATAAATTTAAAACATTTGTTTTTATTATTATATTTTCCGATTATTCTCATTATTATGGAAATGAGAAAGAAGGAAATGATGAATGTTTGTATTATTATGCAAAATTTATATGATAAACGTAAGTATTGTATTTATTGCTTATTTCACGTTAACATAATTTAATATTATTTTTATCTAATTTATCGTTGTTTATCATAATGCGATATTTTTTTTGACTAACCCAAAAAATTTGATATATATTTTTACAAAATTTTTGGAAATGGTATTTTGACAGCTCGTCGATGAGTTTGATATTTTGTTTAACGAAAAATATTATTTTTGGTAAACGTATCAGTAAAGTATCGAATGCATCAACTTTTAACTTCACTTCCGGTTCAGTCCCTTTTTGGGTTCAAACCGGAAGTGACGACATTTTAGCCTAATTGTAAAAAAAAAACGTACACCAACACCTCAGAACGCATGATGTTGTGGAACCTCGGTTTTAAAAGGCATCTATATGTTGTTGTGACATCATACCCTAATTCCTATTACACAACACTTTTTATTTAAAAAAAAAAAATTGCTGTTAGGTTTTCGGAAAGATTTTTGATGTTATTTCAATGACACCAACCTTGAAATTCTAAGACAACTTTTGCTCTTTACTGTCACTATCATCAAGGCTCTTTACTGTCACCAATCTAGACAAATCCAGAGCGCTTAGTAGATATTAGAAAAACCAACCCGAATAGTTCTCCTCCCTAATTATTAAAAATCATGTCATAAAAAAGTTTCCCAAATGTGTAAAAATTAATTATATATTTATTTACTCAATCAAATCATAAATTTACTAATCATAATTTTTATTTTAAAACCTATTTTTTTACACAATCGTAATCAACAAAATTAAAATAATTTTTATTAATAATAAATTACAATAATAAATTTAAATTAATCAAAAGTATAGAAACATCACCGGAAATAACAAATAACTTAAACTCATTTCAACTCAGATAAAAATTTATGTTTTGTGATACAATTAAATTATTTATTATTTTTATTTTTTTATTGATATACGGGAATATTAAAAGGAAATAAAAAATAACAATTCCGTTCGACATCGATGAATAAAAATCAATAATCTCAATAATGAACATATATGTACGTGAGAAAGATTAAGAAACGATAAAAACTAGCATTTGATAAAAATACAGTTAGTTAGTTTTATATTCACTTCAAAATTGTTAATTAACTTTTCCATACACAATATGCCATCGACCATTTTTAAACTCTAGACCAATAATTTTATCTAACAAACTGTGAAACAGAATAAGATTCAAGTATTGTTATAATCAAGAGTATTTGACCTATATTTTCTGTTGAATTCAATTTCGAACAACAACAAAAAGTAAAAAAAAAATAAAAAATTTGGGTCCAACCAGACTCTATCATATATAAGCATATGGAAAATAGGTCAGTTAGTTAAATTTATGATATTAGTCTTTGGTGTCACGATTACCATCATGTCACACAATAAACAGGTTTACATCTAAAATTGATACAACTAGAAAGAGTCGCGCATGGTATGCATTTTAACGCTGATTACTAATTTCGATTGACCATAGCATCCAAATACTTTTTTTTTGAAATATAATAAACGAAAAAATTTTTTATTTTCGGAAATGACAAACCGGAAGTGGGTGGTTTGACATAATTGTTTTGTAAACCAGTTTTATGTACCAATTATTATTAAAATCGATTATCGAAGATCAAAGTTTCAAACAAGCAGGTACACACTCGGAAGTACCACGCCCCCCACCCCCCTTATGACTTTGTTTAATATTCCCAAAAATTAATCGGTTTCTTCGCACACAAGCTAGACAGATTCACGAAAGACACCTGCACGATGCTAACAGACATAAAAAACATGTAAAAATCAGAAAACATAAAATGAAAAGGATGTCAGACAAGTGCGACTATAACTCGCGACTATAACGGCCAGACCTTCGTTATTTTATAAAAGCTGAAAGTTTTTCTGCGCATACCCCCTACTCAGGTAGGAACGATTAGCGACATATGAAGTTTGGATCATGGTGGCTTTGGCCGGGAGCAGGTAACAAAGGGGCCTTCAAAGTTTCGTGAAAGTATTAAAGGTAATTTTTGTATATATTCTTCGGGATAGTATTAGAATTCACGTCGCCCATTGCCAAACACTTACTATCGTGGTAACCCCCTGCCAGACGCCCTTAAACTTTAACAAATTGATAATGTTTAAGGGTGTTTGGCAGGGGGTTACCACGATAGTAAGTGTCTGGCAATGGGTGACGTGATTTCTAATACTACCCCGAAGAATATATAAAACAATTGCGTTTTATACTTTCACGAAACTTTGAAGGGCCCTTTGTTACGTGCTTTCCCCTGCCAAAGCCACAATGATCCAAACTTCATATGTCGCTAATCGTTCCTACTTCAGTAGGGGGTATGCGCAGAGAAACTTTCAGCTTTTATAAAGTAACGTAGGTCTGGCCGTCACGGGCTCTTAGTCTATAATATTCTACGAGAAAAGTTCTTCTAAATAACACAATTTTAGAAATAAATTAAAAATGGGGCTTTCGCAAATTACAAAAAAACTTCAGCTTTCATATGACAATTGACACCGCACCCACCCCACACGTCAAGGTTAAAAATATTTTTTTTCAAAAATTTCACTCAACCTCCTTCAAATAACATTTAAAATGATGAGCCGACTGCTATAGTTTTCGTTCAATCTTTACAATACTTCCTTTAACCGTGAATTTTTTCAATTTTTTTATTTTGTAATATTCGAAGTTAAGGGGTGGGGTGGGGACAGGAAAAAATTTTCACATTTTTGAAAATAATTCGAAAACTGTGCATTTGAAAATTACCAAAAAAATTGTTTTGGACTGGAAAAAAATTCACCTTTCTTAGAACGCCCTACTACAATTTTTTTTCAAAATACCACCCTCAACCCCTCCAATTTGTAATGTTCGACCTTAAGGGGGTAGAGAGTCAGGAAAACAAACTAACGATTTTGGTAGTAACTCAAAAACTAAGCAGTCGATAATTTATTGATTTTTTTTTTAAATATTTCAATTGTTTTCAATTTTTTTAAACCAAACTCTATTCCTTTAAAAAAACTTTTATTTTACTATCTCCTTATCTATGTCTATAAAATCCAGATAAAACAAATATTTGGATTTTTTTTGTTTTCGGTAGGCGTAGACAAATCACATGATTCAACTCAAATCACCATAAAAACTGATTTTCTAACTGAAGTTTTATCCCGTTTAATTTTAGAACTTCTAATAAATTTTTAGCAAAATCGCTTTTAGGCTTTTCTGTAGTGTGCAAACAGACATAAAAACATGACAACAAGTAAATACAGATTAGGGATATCTCCTTACGCTTTGTTCACTATCGGATTAAATTGCATCAATTCTTTTTTTGTGTTGACGCGCCAAAGCACCAAAGTTAGGACTGGTCTGGAAATTTTCAAAAATTTTAGAACGATTGCTTACACACATTTTCCCACGCTTCATGTAAAAACTGTAATCATGGGCAACTGTCGATTGGCTGTCTTAATTTAGTATAGCATCAATTAAAACGAACCCCTTTGGGGGAGGAGGGTATTACGGTTTCTAACCTAAATTTTGTATAAACCAATTACCCGAAATAAGTTCTATCAATTTGAAATAACTCGTTGAGTTGAGTTTTGCTAGGTCTACTGAAAACAACAAAACTAAATTTTTGCTACCATCTATTTTTATGGACTTAGATGAGATAGTAAATCAAAATTTTTAAAAGGTATCGAAATAATTTTCTTTCGGACGCACAGCTTTTGACTTATTTTCCAAAATGTGTATTATATCGGACACCACCAATCACCACACTCCTCCCCTTTTGAAAAAAAAATTTTTTTACTATAAATTTTTTTTTTAAATTTAGAACGCATTGTATTTGAAAACGTATCTAATCTCCCCCTTCATTGACTATTAAATTTGTATCCATTTTATTGTTTCCGTCCCCCAGGTGGAATCAGCGGTTGTTCTTGTGACAGTTGAGTATAGGTATTGATGAGCCAGCAGATCATTGTTCGGTTTCTTTTAATCTCTTAGTCTCTACTTTGGAATGATCTTGATGTCCTACTAAGTGACATCCAGTTCCAATACTTAATGTTTTTCTATTTTTAGAGCTTGCATTTAGCTTTTATCCGCTAAACGCTGCATCAGTTGAGAAATTAGATCTAATTTCCGAGTAGCTGCTTTATGGAATAAATATCTACGGACATTCTTTCAGGATCATTTGTAGCATACGTTCTTCAGCATAGAAATTGGATGATATGCGGGTTTTTGCCAATTTGTGATTATGATTTATGTATTCATCCGTTTTAGACCAGCCAACACTTTTTAAATTCGTTGATACCTACCAAGAATATAGAGACACGAAATACGAACATTTCACTAGTTTGAAAAAATTTGAAACATGATTTGTAATCCTTTTTACATAGGTCTTGAAAAAACCTAGAAAAATCTAAAACTTTGCTAGTTTATTGGCTAGAGCTGAAATACTAGAATGAATAGAATTGTCGAGCTTCGCACGACCAGTACGATATTGATGTGCATCCCATCTGAAACAAAATTATTTTCTAACTGTCGGTTGATGTTCATTTACATTCCATAAAATTAGACTACATACGACTTTCTGACGACCAAGACATGACGCCTCAAATCTGTATAAACCAAAGAAAAAAACATCACAGAACGTAAAATAATTAAAAGACTGGATTTTAATGGATCAAAATATCGAGCACAATCTATGAAAATCCAGTCTGTTCTTTATATTCATTGACCAATTTTGTTTTTCGTTTTAACGTTCATAAGTATAATTCTTACAAGGTTATATTTACTAAATGAGGTTGTACTTGCAGAAAACTAAAAAACAATATCCCCTACAATCAGATTTGTTGTTGGATTGAATTTATTAAGACGCCTTATTGTGGTGGTCGGTTATTTTATAAAATCGGACAAGCTAGAGAAATATGAACGGAATTATGATGGAATTGAATGTGCGTGATATGTTCGCTAAATGGTTCTTGTCTCGGGAAAGTTGACTATCACCATTATGTGGATAATCAATATATGTATCTTAATTAGGTTAAGTAGTTTATTAAACATAGCTAGGGCAGCGTGATGATTCCCCTAGTGGATGCAAGTTGAACTTGGATTCAACCGACCCAGATTCGATTTTCAAAATCGTTTTAAGCAAAACATTAACAACGATCAACGCACCGGTTTTTTAAATAACTGAAAGTAAGCAAATATAATTGATAAATTGGAAAGGCGTTCTATTAGCTTACCACCTATATCAAACTATAATCGATTGAATTAAGTCTTTAAGTAAACTTCGACGACACTTTTTACTGTGATCGACTAGAAAAAAGAAAGCGATGGAAAAATTACCTGCATATACGTGTAGTGCACTGAGGACAACCCCCAATCCAGCACTGGAGTTCATTATATATTTTCTCCTTTTCGATGGAAATCAAGGTAAACAAATGTCAAATAGCATACAACACAACCTTTAAAGCTACAAAGCAACCAACTTGTAGTCGAATCAGTCAATAGATCATCCGCAGCGAGCGGTTAAAAACTGATATTGCATGTACGTCGATTACTCACCATATCCTTGATGAAAGAAGATGTGATCATTTTGCTTCAATTCAATGGTAGAATTTTATTCTCGACGTAAATGACAGAAACTGACTACCTCACCTAATGGCACATAAGATCATAACGCCGAGAATAAAACTGCAATTGAAACCACACAACGATGTGTCTGTCAATAACTGTCCACTTTCCAAAGAACAATCATCTACGCAACGCATTAACAGAATACCACCTTCTTCGAGATAATTTCCCAAAAACTTCCAATAGTCCAAACATACAAAATCTAAACGAATTTCTGCAGGATTGAACAATAAAACAACGAACTATTGGAAACAATTGGTCTAATTGTGCCAGGCTGGATCTAAATCCAGATGCTTTTTTTGTGTTAGACGAGTTTGTGACCATTTAATTTCTGATTAGCTAAAACCATGTAAGGCACAAAACGACCGCATATATAAATCTAACATCAGACCGACAATCACTGCAACCTTACCTAATCTTGACAGTCTCTGACAAGCGTAGTTTAAATTTGTTTAACCATGAGGTCAGCCTCACAATACAAGTAGCCGTCGAGTTCAAATGTATAGCCTCGTAAAAAAACGATCCAGGTGTGAGGCGGGTCAACTAGAGTGCAACAAATGAGACGGATCAATGGTTTTATGACGATCCGTGCCGAATATCAAATAGACCAGTTCCAAACGGAGCCATTTGGAAGTTGCCAAGTTAAGGTAAATGTCCGAATTGCGGATCGTTTTTTTCGTCTTAAGGTTTTGAAAGTTCCTACAGTAAAATGTGAATTTATAAAAAGACAAATTTGCTTCCCATTACTAAGTTTGTATAATATTTTCTGAATTTAGTTAAAAATAACTCGTAATTTATATGCGAATTGTTCAGAATTTAGCAAAACATTATCTAATTGCAATGTCCTTAATGTGGATCGTCTTAAAAAATTGTATTCCCTAAAGTGGATCGTTTGCTATCCCAAATGTGGATCTCATTAGAGATTCTCTATTTGTTGTACAAAAACAAATAATTTTATGGGAAAAATTGTTCATTTTTTTAAAGGATATCCTGAAATACACGCAAGATTTGAATTTATGCGGTTAAGTGTTTGTAACTACAAAATAGTAGTTTGTGCTACAAGTTTTGAAATGAAGATTTTTTCAGCACTATTCCTAAGTTTTCAATACGAGCGAAACGAGTATTGAAAATTAGGACGTGTGCTGAAAATAATTAATTTCAAAACGAGTTACACACAACGTTTTCTGCACTTGAGTACCACAATTGGCAAAAAATTACAGAAAATCACTACAAAAAAACTACGCGAAGTATTGATCGATGAACAATGCCTTGACAATATGCAATTTGGGTTATATGCAAGAAAAAAACGTCATTTGTTCTTGATTGTTCCCACACTACAAACGTGTTTTCATTTCGCGTGTATTTTATTGAGAAACTGCAAAAAATGAGCTCAGGGGAGGATTCCGATTTGGAAGGAGCAGCAGAAAGAGCTTTGCAAGGTTTATTGCTGGTAATATCCAAAGAAAAATACGAAGAAACGTATCGAGCGTTCAAACAATGGTGCAGTGAAAAAAGATGAAAATAAGTTGCTTGCTTATTTCGATACCGAGATGAAACAATTCTAATCGTCAACTACATGAAGCATTTACTCAATGTTAAAATCCACGTTGAACGTGAAGGACAACATCGATATCTCAAAATTCAACAATTTTCGAGTTCTTTTGAAGCGTAAAAATGACAATTATTTTGCGGAGAAATCAAGAATCTTCACCATTGAAGAAATCTACAAATTCTTGAAGGACGCTCCCGACGATGTTTATTTGGCTACGAAGGTAAAATTTGCTGATAATTTTTTTGTTTCATTTTCCTAACCTCACAATTTTAAGGTGGCCCTTATTGTCGGTGTCTATGATGCTTGTCGACGAAGCGAATTGTTGAATTTGAACGTAAAGGATGTCGAATACATGGACAATGGCATTAAAATTACCGTACCGAAAACGAAAACCAAAATCATTCGACAATTTGTCATCAACGAAGGAAGTGATCGGGACATAAATTCGGTTGACATTTTCAAGATGTATTCAGGACTACTTCCTCATGGCGTTATCACCGACAGATTCTTTTTGGGTTTTCGTAAAGGCAAATGCATCAAACAGCCGATCGGCATTAACTCGATTGGAGGCTATCCGAAGACAATTGCAATTTTCTTGAATCTTTCGTCACCGGGTGAGTACACTGGTCATTGCTTCCGTCGATTGTCTGCATCCTTGTTGGCAGATTCGGGTGTGAATTTAACTACAATTAACCAACATGGTGGTTGGGAGTCTGATAAGGTTACAGAAAAATACATTTAACATTCGCTCAACAATAAATGTAAAATTGCTGACAGCATCATGGGTTCGAAAATTGTTAGTGCTGATAACGTTTCAACCACCTCATCAACCACTGCTCAATCCAGTGAATCAATCATTGAAAATGGCAATGTTTCAGCCGGTACAACTGTTACAATAATTTCGGGTCAAACAAGCCGAACAAACTTGAAAGTGGTTGGAGAGCCTTTGCCACAACCACCGATTCCTGGAGGATATTCATTCAATAGCTTGCACAATTGCTCTTTCTACTTTGGTCAAAAGCAATGTTTTCATTCATTTCTACTTTATTAATAAAAATGTTTACCAACACAAACGCACCGTTTCGTCTTTTAATTGGGCAGCAGTGCGGAAATGAAAAAGCAGTGCTGAAATGAAAAATCAGTGCGGAAATAACTCACTTTTCCGCACTCAAACGAGTTTCGATATATGTCGTATTATGGTACTCGAGTGCAGAAAACAACTTAACGTATGATAGTTTAGGTTTAGTAAAAATAACACGAAAGTACAACGCGTTTTTTAATTATTGAACAATATTTAAAAAAATACAATAAGTTTGGCGGCACAGTTCGCAAATTTCGTGCAAAATATTATGGTCAGCATGTTAATTTAACTTCGTCATCTAGAAAGCTATTGAAAAGTAATTGAAAATTTAGAGAAGTAATTGAGTAATTGAAAAATTCAGAAACAGTTGGTTTATTTAATGCAAGTAAGCAACATTCATCGGTTGTAACATAGACGTTGAATTCGGTAGGAGAGTGATCACTATGATGAAAATGATTTTAGGACCAACATGACATGCCGTTAAAAATTAGTTCAGTTCAGAATGATCATGAATAGGGAATTCGTTTCAAATGGATGTTGGCTTCGGGGAACCATTCTCATAATATAGTTTTGGCGACTTGTGCACGAATATTTACTAAATATTGTGTCACTCTTTTAGACTTTTTTTTTCTAATTTTGTACCGCGGAGCGACCTATAAAGAAAAATTCTTATGCAAGTGAAACTTGAATGGAATGAGAAATTCTTATGCAAGTGAGACTTGAATGCAACATTATTTCGGCATATGCTTATTCTAGGTAACGAGTAATCTCTTGCAGTTTCGAAAAAATACTTGTTGCGCCTTCTTTTTATCAGCGTTTAGATTTTTTATGTGGTTATATAAAGTGGTTCTGCTTTACTGACTGTATGAACGGTCATTCTTTACAACGTCTAGAACGCATTTTTCCTTTCATCAACAAAATACAAAAAATTAATTTTAACCAAGATCTTCATTCGGTACAAAAGAATTTCATACAAGTTCCTAATTCGGATCGCGCGGTCCACATTAGAGACATCGATGCGATTTTTAAACATTGAGTTCTTTCTAAAGCTTAGTTAAAAAATCCTGGCATATCAATTATTTTTAATTACAAATACCATCAGAAACAAGCTGGCCTTAGTTGGACCTACACTTTTTTGTTTAGTTTAATGCGAATTTTCTCAAAAAACATGCCTATCGACCAGTGAATTCAGTTAAGCGTTTCAACAAATTCATTTTCAAAAAATAAGAAATATATTTAGAAAAACCTAGATCCGAATTCGCTCAGGTTGAAAATACGTCTAGTCTGGTATTAATTGTAATTAAAGTTTTAATTTTACTGATTTTTTTGTAATAGTAAATTTGAATAAAAAATTGCGAGGATTTGAACTTAAATTGGATCGCACCGATCCACAATTGGGCAAGATCGAAAATACGATGTACATAATGTGAACCTACTCAAATTATACCTTAATTAATTTTTTTTTGAAAATAATGATTTTTTAGAATAAATTGTATATATATACTGACTTAGCCGTAAAAATAAAAAAACACTAAGTTTAATTACACAGTCTTAAAAGCTTATTTTAGTAAGGCACGTTCCTTAAGAAAAAATTAACAAAATGTCAATTTGACTGTTTTGTATTTTGTACCTTCGACGCAGTGAATATCTAAGTGATAAAACTAATGTTTGTAAGTATTTTATTCCGCTCAAAATCTGACACAGGCAATATTGGACTTGAATTTATATTTCTTGATAATCTAAACATTTGAACACCCATCATTTTTCTTATTTTGACCAAATTTCTGTTAGACGATCCACAATGGGTACAACGATCCACATTATGGACGTTTACCTTATAAGGCCTCTGACTTGGTCGACATATTATTATTCACAAAACATACAATTGGAAAAACGACTTAAAAAAATAGAAGCGTGACGTCAGCGCTAGGAGTACAATAGCAACATGCAGCGGATGTGGGATGAAGTCTTTTCTTTAGATCGTTGCGCGTCATGTGCTAAATGCAGAGAGCACTGTCGGGGTAAGAGAAGCTTAGTTTCGGTCGTAAACAGTATGCCAAGGTCAGTCAACAGCGTTAAAATGAGTACTGATAAAGCATTAAAAAGAGTACCACCTAAAGGTCAATCAGAGGGTGAGTGGAATCAAGAAAGAAGAGTTTGGAGCAAAAGGGGGTTACCCTAACGACCGGAGTAGTAAGTAAGAACCGAACTAGATAAAACACAACACCAGAGGAAAATGGGGCAAAAAACGCCGGAAGTCATTCATCCAATTGAGGTGGAGCAACACCATCCAATGTCAGGCACTAGTTACGCTGGACTATCGCCACACCATACTTAATGACAGATAGCTGGGATTAGTGGAAACAGCGCTGGTGGACAAGTTGGCGAAGGGCTGGATCTACACAGTTGGGTTTGGGGGTATTTACTTCAAACCAGGGTTGGTGTGATAGAGTGCGACGACGAGAATGTATTTGACTGGCTTGTGCCAGTACTACCAAAAATTGTTATCCATTCGAAAAGGTTCCCTAGATTTTTTTTTTTTTTTTAATAAGAAGTGTTGTGTAGTAGGAATTACAAAATGTGTCACAACAACACATAGATACCTTTTAAGACGTAGGTCCCACAACAACATGCGTCTTGAGGTATAGGTGGACGCTTTTTTTTAAATCTTTGTGGATTGAAAGCACTCGAGACTATTGATTCGGGCAAAGCATTCCATGTGTACGATGTACGCACAAAGAAATCTCTTTGCATTCTATTACTATGACAGTGAGTAATCTCGACAGTACGACCGCCCGCACACACCGATTGACGAGTAAGACGGGGAAAAACATATGTCTGAGGCATTATGGACCTGATTTCATCCGAGCACTGCTGGTGACGATATTTATAAAAAACAACGAGATCAGCAACAGTGCGACGATGTTGCAGGGAATCAAGACCTAATGTTAAATCTCGATCACCAACAATTCGTATAGCTCGCTTTTGAACAGAGTCCAAAAGAGCCAGGATAGTAACAGATGCAGCGCCCCAAACTTGACAACAA
Source organism: Diogma glabrata (assembly GCA_963693315.1). Classification (NCBI taxonomy): domain Eukaryota; kingdom Metazoa; phylum Arthropoda; class Insecta; order Diptera; family Cylindrotomidae; genus Diogma; species Diogma glabrata. The sequence goes on from OY856186.1 coordinate 369,299,398, forward strand.
TACTCCATACAGGGACGAATATAGGACTTATAAATGTGGAGTAATTGATGCGAAGTAAAATATTTTTTACATCTATTGAGGAGGCCGAGTTTTCTTGACGCGCTCTTTGCCATGGCCATTATATGATCGTTCCAGAGTAAGTCATTGGATATTGTGACTCCCAATAAACGAATGCTTTCACATTCGCGTATTTGGTCGTCACACATATTAATTGAAATATCGTTGGGAAACTCGGTCTTTGATCTGGAAACAATCAATAGCTGTGTTTTGGTGGAATTAAAATTGACCAAATTTTTGTCACCCCAATCGGCGACTTTTTTTAGGTCCTCGTTTACATTTATGGCAGCGTCTCTCCGAACGGGATTTATTCGTTCATGCATTTTACCCTTTGAAGATAGGGGGACGAATGACTTGTGCAGTGTACTATCATCTGCAAAACTATTTATTGGGTTACTGGTGATTTGCAACAGTTCGTTGATATAAATTAAAAATAAAGTGGGAGATAAAACTGAGCCTTGGGGTACACCAGCGTTAATTAATTTGGACTCAGAAGAAAAGCCATCTATAGATACCGAGATGTATCGGTTAGACAGAAAATTTTGAATCAACTTCACGACTGCGGGATGAAAACCGTACGCAACGAGCTTGTTGATCAAGTTGGCATGCCAAATTCGATCAAATGCTTTTGAGATGTCTAATGCGATTACGTACGTTTCACCACCTTTCCCAAGTATGAAATTCCAAATATGTGCCACATAGTTCAATAGATCGGTTGTTGATCTTTTGTTTCTAAAACCGTATTGGCTGTCAGATATCAAATGGTTGTCTTCCAAAAATTTGGATATGTGTGAATTAATATAGTGCTCGTATATTTTAGACATGACTGGGAGTAAGGCTATTGGTCTATAATTTGAAATATCACATTTCGTTCCTTTTTTTGGGACAGGCTGGACATTGGCCAACTTCCAGCAGGATTGATAAATACTAGATATATAGGATTGATAAAATATTTTGATGAGGGTTGGTGCAAGTTCTTTTGAAAATGTTTTTAGAATAACAGGAGGAATGTTGTCCAGACCAGAAGCTTTGTTGTTGTTTAACCCCCTTAAAAGTTTTTCGACAATTTTGGGTTTGAAATGTAATTGTTTCATATTAACTCCTGAAGACTGGGTTTGGGGTGTTTCTTCAGGAGTTTCTAAAACTGTTGAATTTGAAGCAAAGCGTTCCGCGAACAATGTAGCTTTCCTTGCAGAGTCAGTAATGATTGAGTCACCATCAATGATAGGAGGGATAGAAGATTTAGTACCACAATTTAAAGAATTAATGGCACTGTAAAAACTTTTGTCAGAAATTGACATACTCGAAAGTTTTGCCGCTTTCGCTCTGTCAATCTCTGCTTTTTCGTTTTCGATTATCTGGTTTGATATTTTATTAGCCTTTAAATATTGGGATCGATTAACAGAGTTCTTTTTGTGAATCCAAATATTAAATAATCTACGTTTGTTTCTAAGAGCCAATTTGGCTGCTTTCGAAAACAAATATTTTTGTTGGGGTTTCATTATTGAAAAGGGAACGAATTTGTTAATACCGAATTGAATGGTTTCAGTAAAGTTTTGAGCAGAAACATTTACATCGTCAGTGTAACAACAATGACGATCAAAAGGGAAACCTTGAAAAAAACTTCGGAGACCATTGGTGTCCATTTTTGAAAAGTGAAATATTTTACGGGATTTGGGAACTCTAGTTTGTAGCAAATCAGTTTTGATAACTGATGTGATTAGATAATGGTCAGAATTTCCAATACTACCCTTATCGACATTGACACTCGTAATATCTGGCATAGATGTGAGATAAAGGTCTAAGAGAAAACTTTTATCACCGCCATTACGAGGAGTGAAAGTTGGGCTTTTTACAATCTGCGTCAGGTCGTGCGATGCAGCAAATATTTCTGCCTGCCTTCCATTGTTGTCGTCGGTCATTTTGGAAAATTCCAACCACGATTTGTTGTGGACGTTGAAGTCACCGGTAACGATAACCTCACAACTTTGAAATTGTGCTCTAATTTCGTCGACAACATTAGTCAAGTCATTAAAAAAATTGGGATTATGTTTGTTTGGGGACCGGTATAGAGCTATTGTGAAAAAAGAAATTTCAGGTAGACAAACCTTTAATACTACTGTACTGTAGCCATCACCATGTACTTCATAATTTGGAAAGCGTTTATATGCAACACTCTCATGAATGTATGCACATACACCTTGATAGAGTTTAAAAGCTGATTCAAGCCTATATTTGGGATTTAGTGTTACGTCATAGGGATAGTTTTCAGAAACTTGTGTTTCTGTAAGAAAAAGAATATGCGGTTGGTCGTGCTCGAGATGATGTTGCACGGCGTCCCGGTTGGCATTCAATCCACAAATATTTTGGATGTGTATTTTAAAAAGTTTTTTATCAAATGTGATAGTCATTTGATCAAAATATAATTTGTTTTAAAAATGGGTAACTAAACAATAAATCCTATCATATAATAAAATATGACATAGGCCAATATTTCATGATAGGATGTAAGAAATAATAAACAGGTGAAAACAAAGTTTTTAAAAAATTTGAAAGGTTACTAAAATATTTATCCATATTGTTCCCACGAGTTTAGACGCAATAAAGGTCACCAACAGGCCTTCGTCGATACCTGTTAGAAGTCTATATACAACTGGGGGCGACAGGTGCCCAGAGGATGGTACTTTTGTGGTTTGACCCTGCAAGAGTCCTCTCTAGTGCGTACCCACCAGGGGGTGCTAATAAGGGAGCACCTTCCCGCGACCCGGGCGGCTAAGTCAAGGTCCCCGTTCCCGCTAGACATGACAACAGGTTTACGGTTTGCAATAGCAGGCTAGAGCCCACTATAGCTCAGGTACCTCGGGTTCGCCAAGTCCCGTATCACGGTCTAATCAGACCAGTGATCCCTGAGGGGATTGGGAGATGAAATCACAACTCCTAAAAATGTAACCGTCTACCTCCCGAGAACTTCTGGCCGGACAAGCGAAAAATCTGTGGCGCTGTTATAAGCACAAAACTCCGGGATGAACTACAAGGAATGGAAGATTTTTAGAAGCGGAATGAAGGCACAGAATTGCTTTTGATTTTCGAGATTGATGACGGGTCGAAAGAAGTCATTTCGGAGACAGACATTATTTTTAACTACCGCTTTGACAAGTTCACTTTTCAATGGCCATGGAAGATGACGAGAGTGGTTAAGAAGAGAGCAGGTGGAAACCCAAAGGCGTCATTTCCAAATTCACCACCTCCTAAAGTGGCATCTTGAGCCATAACTACATTCAATTCGGAATCTTGTTACAGGAGAAGCCGAAGAAGCTAAAGTGTATTGGATGGAGTGGAACAGATGCCCCTTTCAAATAATCCATTAAAAGAAGTAACAGGTAGCATGCGCGTGACCGAAGTAAATGTTCACCACGCCAGCGGCCAAGACATCCACTAAGAAACATATGGGGCTCATGTTTAATCGCAAGACCCTTGGCTTTACAAAAACAGGATGAAAGGCAAGGTAAACATTGATGCTAAGATAGAATGGGATACTAGTAAAAACTCGCGGTTATGTAGAATACAGTCCGGGAGGCAGCGACACATTTTAGTCCCTCATTTCAGCAAGACTGGTTTTCTCTGGAATGACAGTTAATTACGTGTACATACCCGGAACGGAGATTTGTTGGCGCATTCGCGATGGAGACAGATGCTAAAACGCTTCCCAATGTCTAAGGTTTTTTAAAGATATACAAAGTAACTGGTCTTTGCATTCTAGCTTCGATTATCTTGCCCGAAAGCCGAAACCGACATTTTATTTTTTTGCGAAGCATCAAAGTTCACAACTTTATACTTCTTTATCGCTTTTTCAAATCCGTCTTTATCTTGAGCACACTCTTGAATGATATCCTCACGGTGGCCATTTCCACGGGGGCTTGATATTTAGTAAACAAATTTGTGGCACAGCTTTGCTCGTAGAAATATTAAACAAACTATCGTGATCTATATGCCTTGAGAAAGGCATTTTAATATAATTTTTCTCGAGATCTGAAATAATATCAGTACGTGTACTATTATAGTAGACCTCTACTACCACCAGCTTTGCGGTGTAGAATTAGAATGTGTCATGTGACTTAGTTAATTTATTTGTCGCATGAAAGTTTATAAATTCAATTGTGTCGACTGTCGGCACTTGGCGAAACATTTTAATATAAATTAAAAACTAATAACACTTTTTTTTAAAACTATTAACACTTGTTTTTTATTTTGAAACTTTTTGAATCGCTCTTGATAATGGCGTAAGCCGAAATGCATTGAGCAAAAATTTTTAGAAAATAAAAATAAAAACATATTTGCGAAATATAAAAACAAGTGTTATTAGTTTTTAATTTATATGAAAGTTTATAGTTTGCTTTAAAGTTATAAGTCAATAGCTTACCCAGCAAATGGTTTTCGAATTGCTGTTGTAATCCTTAGTGACATTGTGTAACACGGGTTTGCTGTAGTTATCCGATGCTGAAATTTCGTATGCATCTGCAACACTTTCGAAATGCAGCATTCGAGATGCAGACAAAGCTGTGTGCAATCTTTAGCATCGATTGAAATGCTTAACGTTGCAAAATTTATTCAAAGATCTATTTGCCAGCAATTCACTGTTGACCATAAAGTTGGCAAGTTGATTGATCAACAAACGATCCTATGGCCTTAACATAAAACCATCATGATAAATTGTCAAAGCGATGTTGGCATAACGTAAGACAACTGCCCTAAAACTGCGCCACGCTCAATACATACGAACAGAACGACGGGCATTTACCTCGAACCGCAACGTGTTTTTACGGCGTTAACTGACGAACTTTTCATCAGCTGATCGTCAGCTGACCAATTTTTTCGTGTAATGCATGGCATAAACTACTTTATGCTAAAGTTTGAAGCTTGCTGAAGTGATTTGAATTTTAACGTTTCGTCAACCTGTTCACGCGAGCAGTAGATGTAGTTTCCACCGCCATTTCAGCAGCTGACAACGTTTTTTTATCATGTTATTATAATATAATTAGATAGGATTTCATTCAACTCTGCTGGTATGATTATATTTTCAACGCCTTGGCAGCGCTCCAGCATCCTCTATATCGTATGCGCCACCTCCGTTCCGTCTATGTACACGTAGCAATCAACTGCCATCTCCGAAAAAAAACTGTAACTGACTAGCTCCAAAATGTCGCTCACTCCCGGAGTGTAAATGTAACGTTGGGAAGGGAACACACCTACTTTTGTCACTAAGACAATACAGGAGGTGTTGGACATAATGTTAGGCAGCATCGGAGTAGGACAGTTTATGAAAAACTGGAGAATCTCAAGTGAATCCTTCTTGTCAGAACACATAAGTATTATGTTTGAACTGGTTAATACAAAAGAGGAATTACACACGGTTCGGCATCTTAGAAACAAAAGTTGGAACTTATTTGAGAAGAACCTTAAAGAAGGTTTACAACTTATAACATTTAGAGGGAAAATCACCAAGGCGCTCGAAACGCCGAAGAAACGCGCTCGAAGAAACGCGTTTTGGTGAAGCAAGGAGATGTCAAATTTAAGAACAAAAGTGCGGAGGTTTCAACGTAGTAAAACACTCCGGAACCTTGGAACACTGCGCTAGGGTGCTTACCACATATAATAAAGAAATTAGGAGGAATAAGAGAGGTAGCTTCAGAATCTGTGATAATATATCTGTAACAACATTATTAGTGGTGTTAGGAAATAAAAATCCCCGTTATCCCTATTACGTGTTACCCTATGGTAACAACCGTTCTCACACCATCGTCACTTGCATTTCTTAAATCCAGTCCAACACCTTCGTGGTCTTATTTCTTTTATTGTTTCAAAATTTTTCCCATGATATATGAAGTTTTCATGGACAATTACCTCAACGGTGATATTTGAATAAAATAACCTTCGTTGTTCCTATTCCAGTCTGCAAGTGACGGAAATGGTTTTCTATTTCTATGTAAAATTATAAAATTTGTATAAATTTTTTTTTCCCATCAAAAATTGCAAGTATTGCAATTTTTTTTATTTTTTCCTCAAAACTCAGAAAATCGAAAAATTAGAGAAGGCAGTTGGTAGTGAACTAGCAAAGTGATCGTTAAGTGAAATGTTAACTTAAAGTAAAGCCAGTTTTGGTGACTAAAATAGAAAATAATATAAGTTACGTGAATAAGTTTATTAATGATTACATTTTTAACTACTTTAATAATATAAGAAAAAGTAATGTTAAGATATTTTTTAGTGAAAGAACTCAAAGTAAAACCAATTTCGGGCTAGAGTTTTTTGTTTTTGTTGTGAATTAAAGGTAGCAGATAATATAACAACTGATACCATTCACGTGAAGAAGTTCAAGAATGATTACATTTTTTAACTAATTTAATAAATTAAGAAAAAGTAAAGTTAAGATAAAAGCCAGTTTTGGTGACTTAAATAGAAAATAATATAATTTACGTGAATAAGTTTCATGAATGATGACATTTAATTAATTCAAAAATATAAGAAAAAGTTATGATATTTAGAAACATTAAAGTAAAAAAAATTGAATTGATGAGTCAATACAAGCGAAAGCCAAATTTGTGAGAGAGTTTTTTTATGACAATTAAATAAAATTCTGAAAATTAAAATAAGTGTTTGAATTTACTACGGAGGATAGGCAGTATCTAGAGGTCAGCAATACCACGAGAGGAACGAACCACAATTTCTTAGCGTAAGTCATTCAATATTTCCTAAATTGTAAAAATGTAGAAATAAATGTCTGTAGCCGATCAGAGAGGCTTTGATAAATATATGTTAAACAAACCAACTTAGCGGTAACATTATGACCGGTTAGGTTGAGTTGTGTCGTGTGTGCGCTTCGGGCATGAGCAGGGCCGGGAATTCCCAACGATGATTAGGGTCTTCAACCCTCTACCGGCATTGTTTTTCAATATGGTTTCAAAGTAATAGCTCCCGCTATCCCAGCTATTACAAATTGGCGCCGAAACAGGGACCTGATTTTTATTTATAAAAATAAAACAGAATGGACCCTTGGAGGATCTTTTAATATAGTTTAGTAATTATGTAGTGAATTTTTTTTCGATTAAATATTACATTAACTGTGAAACACGCGCAGGAGTGGACGAGTTGGTCTTCGACTGACCGTTCAACGAGTCTTACGAGCTCGCGCACTCCAGTTGGGTGATGGAATTGACTAAGGGGTGGTTTGACAGCGTCAGCAATGACTAGCTGAGAAAATATGATGCAATGGTCGAGCAGATCATAGTGTTAGCCTACTAGTTAAAGCTGAATAGTGTACAATTCAACACTTAGATCAATTACTATCATATACGTTCATAATTTGAGCCCCGTTTTCTGATTAATTTATTGTTTTAGAACGTATTCGTTTAATGTGTTTGGTGGGAGTGAACGACTCAAGGTATGGTACTGACTGATCATAAGAGGGCAAAGGTTAAATTTGCATCTTTGATGGTCTAGTGAGTTCTTATGGCTCTGAGACTGGTTAACTCTTACAAACGATCATTTCCTCTCTTAGCTCTCAATGCAGGTTCCAGGTTGTGATGGAAAAGCTGAAGTTACATCAGCTTAGAAAATACAGAGTGCAAGCTGGTCATCTACCAACTTGCTCTGGCTAGTTGTTGTGATTTTACCGGATTCGTCATAAAACCTGAACACCTACTAACTTCCCAACCGTAGAGTAGTATACTTTTGATAGTTTAAATTTTTGTTCTTAGTTTTTTCTAAATTAATTTTAGCATCATTTTTGGAAGAGTACTGCCTAGCGCATGACTCGGACACACACACAACACTCACACATATATTTTATAAATTAACAAAATAAATAAATAGTAATAGTAATAAAACAGTTTACTTTCAGTTGATAAATAAATAACACATTCAGGAATTTTAGATCAACAGTTTTATTATAATTCTAATTATTAAATTAAATGGCCTAGAAATAATTTTTGACGTATAGTTTTAGTAAATAAATAGATTGAGTAAAAATAATTTTTGCTTTTATTTTAATAAATAAACTTTTGCGTATAATTTTAATAAATAAATAAATTGCCTATAAATAATTTTTGATTATAATTTGAATAAATAATTAATTTGCATATAAATACATTTTGCTTATAATTTTAATAAATAAACTTTTGCGTCTTATTTTAATAAATAGATAAACTACCTAGAAATATTTTTGGCAAATAATTTTAATAAATAATTAAATGGCCCATAAATAATTTTTGCTTGTAATTTAATAATTAATTGAAGGCCGATAAAGAAGATCTGAATTGTTAGATTGTTAACAATTACATACAACCTAGAACACTTTGTTGCTCACTACTGACTCGAAGATTAGTATACAGTTTTTCGAATTCCCTGGGTACATACAGTACGAATTTGCTATTCCCTTGAAAGGGAACCACGTAATTTCCTTTACGGATAGTAGATTGGTAGATAGAGAGATAGTGATTAAGCAATTATACCTTCCAATTTAACCCTTTTGATGATCAAGTGTTAAATTTTTTTGGTTTATATTAAGTTTAATTAACCTAAAATTGAATCAGATAAGGGATAATACTTTTCTCTTGGGAATTCAGTTTAAATCTTACGCATCTCAATACTTCAAAAGTGACATTGCAAAATACCGAGAGAATCAGAAATGAATATTTATGAAAATATTTACAACAATAAATGTTTCCTCTGCACTGAAAAACTGAATTCAGACAAGTTGTTGGTAGAAGCACCCTGCACCCATGTTTTCCATGACAGTTGCATTGCAAAGTGGCTAGAAGAGGAGCCACATTGCCCCATTTGTAAAAGAAGCTGTCAACAGTCTGATGTGCATCTCTTGCCGGAGGATCGACGTCCCTTTTCCCCGATTTCACAAACAAGAAAGAATAAGGCACAGCCACAAACACCTGTGGTCAATCGGCAACCAGAGTCTCTCGGTGCTATACCTAAGACGTGGATTCGACCGAATACTAGGGCTGAAGAAAAAAGGCGACAAGCTGAACGTGCAGGTGTAAAAGCATCAGAAATTGTCGCTAGTTCGCCAAAAGATAATCCGGGAAGACAAGACCAGCCAGCAGATAAGTCAGCAACGATGATCGATTTTTCCGTGATCCAACAGGCCATGGAAGTAAGCATTCGAAAAAGTGTAGAACAGATGCAGAGAGCCTTTGACGAAAAATTTGCGAATCAGTTACTCTTTTTGGAGGGGGTGAAAACAGCTAGTCACCCGCAAAATCCCTCCACATTGTCTATGCATGCACCTAGGGGAAACCAAGGACCTCTTCAAAATTCCAGGAACCTAGGTAATATAAATCCATCCTACGTAGCGAATCCTGCAGCTTATCGTCATCATTCCTTAAACGAGAAACACTCCACCATCATTCGTAGCTGGAATGTCTCTTTCAGTGGAAGACCAACGGAAATGGAGGTGGGAGAATTTATATATCGAGTGAGCACTTTAAATAACATCGCTTTCCCAGGTAGTTATGATGCGGTTGTGGCTCATGCTCACTTATTATTCACAGAAAGAGCTTCAGAATGGTATTGGAGATTCCATCACCGTACTCCACGTTTTAATTGGCCCGAACTGTGTATGGCTCTACGTACTGAGTTTGGTGATCGTAGCACCGATGAAGAAATAAAAGAGAGAATGCGAGCCCGTAAACAACGTCAAAATGAGAACTTTGACTCTATGTTTAATGACATTTTGAGGCAAAGTGATCGGCTCAGTGTTCCAGTAGCTGATAGAGAATTATTGAATATACTGTTGAACAATCTTCGCAGTGAAATACGAAGAGAATTGTGCTACGTTGAGGTATTTACAGTTGAACATCTTCGCGACCTCTGCCGTAAACGGGAAAAACTTCTAGCTAGTCTACCGCTGCCACCTCGTAACTTTCCTCATCGCCCTACACAGACGGTATCCGAAATTGCTCCATCTACATCATATCATTATCCTGCGACTGAGGATACGCTTTCTTCATTACCTGATACTATTCCTGAATCCAACAACCTACAGCAGATTTCTGATGACCCCGTAATTTCCGATGTCTCAGCTATTCATAATCCCAACGGTCATCGTGAGCCAAACAGAACTTTAATTTGCTGGAACTGCAAGCTAGAAGGACACCGGTTTCAGGATTGTCTACAACCACCTCGACTTTTCTGTTGGAGTTGTGGAAACGAGGAGGTTTACAAATCAAATTGCACTAGATGCTATTTAAACAAGACCAGGAGCGTGCAGAACATCCAGTCACGCTCCCAAAAGCCAACCCAATTTTAAAGTCAAACACCGCACTTCACTCAACTCCACCTTTAGGAATGCGTTGCCCAGAGGAGTTGGGAAGTAAAACTATATTGAAGCGAGATTCATCAGCTTGTACTAAATCGTCTATATCTCATCACTCATTTAAATCACTTGAGCAGAGACTCAAAGAATATATGGCACTAAGAACCAGTCTTGGAATTAATGCACTTACAACATCGCGTAAGTATACTCGTTCAGCATTGCGTATTAGAAATTTCTGGAAGAAACGACGATCCTTTCGGTCATCGATTATATCCTCAATCACATCAGTGAAAGATGATCTCCGCGCTTATGCTGAGGTTCAACTTTTAGGCAGCACAAGAGTCGGATTACTAGATAGCGGAGCGTCACTTAGTGTAGTGGGAGGCACTTTCGCACTAGAGCTTCTCCGTACCCCAACACTATTTACACGTTCATCGGTAAAAGTTAGAACAGCGGATGGCGCTAGCCAGAAAGTGGTAGGACATCTGAACACTGAGATAAGGTTCCAAGGTCGGACAAAGTCCCTAGATCTCGTAATTATACCCTCTCTCACACAAAACCTCTATCTAGGTATTGACTTCTTTCGGTTGTTCAACCTGTTTCCACCGTTAACAAATCAGATCCCGAAAAAAACCGAAACCTCGGTAATATGTACTTTGACAGCTGACGAGGAAGGGAAACTGCAAGATGTCATTCAGCTGATTCCGTCTTTTGCGAAAATGGGATTGGGCAGGACGCATGTATTGACTCATGTCATTGATGTTGGCGATGCATCCCCTATCAAACAACGCCACTATCCAATATCTCCTGCAGTAGAGAAGTTAATGGGGGAGGAGCTGGACCGCATGTTAGCTCAGGGTATCATTGAGGAATCTGAGAGTGACTGGAGCTCGCCAGTGGTCTTAGTTCGAAAGCCAGGGAAGCTTCGTCTATGCTTAGATTCGCGTAAGGTGAACAGTGTAACGAAAAAAAATGCATACCTCTTACCACAGATCGAAGGAATACTAAGTCGACTCCCGCAAGCTAATTACATCTCTAGTTTAGACTTAAAGGACGCCTTTTGGCAGATTCCCCTGGATGAGGATTCAAAAGAAAAAACAGCGTTCACAGTCCCAGGCCGTCCTCTTTATCACTTTGTTCGTATGCCTTTTGGTTTGTGCAACTCACCACAGACGATGTCTAAACTGATGGATCGAGTAATACCATCAAGGTTGAAGTCTCAGGTCTTCGTATACCTAGACGATCTTTTAATTGTGACATATACGTTTGAGTCACATCTTCATATATTAACTGAACTGGCAGGCTGTTTAAAGAAAGTTAATCTCACCATAAACATTGAGAAGAGCAAATTTCTGCAATCCGAGATCAAATATCTTGGGTATGTCATTAGTAGAGCAGGGATTAACATCGACCAGGAGAAAGTTGCAGCAATATCAGAGTTCCCAGTTCCTTCGTCAGTGCGCCAGGTTCGTCGATTTTTAGGGATGTCAGGATATTACCGACGGTTTATTTCCGACTACTCTTCGATTGTGACACCTATTACTGAGTTATTAAAGAAATCCCATGGTAAATTTAAATGGACTGTTGAAGCCGATGCAGCTTTTGTCAATATCAAGAAAGCTTTGACTTCAGCGCCAGTGCTGGCCAACCCAAACTTTTCAGAACCATTCATATTACAGTGTGATGCAAGTAACGATGGAATAGGCTGCGTGTTGACTCAATTAGGAAAAGATGGCAGTGAACATCCGATTGCATACATGTCTAAGAAATTAAACCCAGCCCAAAGGAACTACTCCACTAGCGAAAAGGAATGTCTGGCAGTAGTTTTAGGAATAAAAAAATTTCGAGCGTTCGTTGAAGGGCACCCATTTAAAGTAGTAACCGACCATTCTGGTTTAAAGTGGTTGATGAGTCAGAAAGATTTATCAGGACGACTGGCGCGCTGGAGTTTGAAACTTCAAGGGTACACCTTTGACATTGAGTACCGAAAAGGCAGTTTAAATATAGTTCCGGATGCATTGTCAAGAACAAACTCCGTAGACTTGATTGATACCGTGACCGATAACTTTTCCCAAGCAATAGATTTAGATGCACCAGCATTTTAGTCTACCAAATATCTAGAGTTAATTAAAATCGTCGAGGATGGGAAAGAAGTACTACCAGATTTACGAGCGGAAAAGGGTAGGGTTTATAAAAAAGTTGGATTCACTTCGTGTTTAGAAGGTGAGCCGTGGAAGCTATGGGTTCCCGAAGAGCTAACCCACAACTTGATCGAAATAGCACACGCAGCACCAACGGCATCCCATGGCGGAGTAGCTAAAACCTTACATAAGCTACGTCGTTTTTATTTCTGGCCGAGAATGTTGTTCCAAGTACACTCGTTTGTATCCCAATGCAAGATATGTAAAGTAGTTAAAGCTCCCAACCAAATTTTGCGTGCACCAATGATAGCTCCTCTAAGAACCGAGAGGGTAATGCAACGATTATATATTGACTTATTAGGCCCGTACCCCAGGACAAAAAATTCTAATATTGGACTGTTGGTGGTACTAGACCATATTTCCAAATTCGTGTTCCTGTTCCCTCTTCGCAGTTTCACTTCTACTCCAATCTGCAATCTTCTGGAAAGTCAAGTATTTCATGTGTTTGGTTGTCCAGAGATTGTGGTTTCGGATAACGGAACGCAATTTAAATCCAAGTTATTCCAACAATTCCTAGCGAAGTATGGTATAAAACACACTCGCACTTCTTTATATTCACCCCAGGCAAATGCTTCCGAGAGAGTGAACAGGAGTGTGCTCGCAGGAATCAGAGCCTTCTTAAAGGAAGATCACACCAAATGGGATAAAAACTTGAGTGAAATTTCTTGTGCTTTGCGCAGCTCATATCACTCTACCATCGGCTGTTCTCCGCACTACGCTTTGTTTGGTCTCCCCATGATCACGCATAGTTCATACAACACTCTACTAAGGAAGTTGGATTGCCTGGAGGAGTCCAGTGACTGTTTAGATCGCGCTGACACTCTGTCTAACATTCGAGCGCGATTAAAAGATCTAATAGCAAAAGCTTTTGTGACCAGTGCTACGCGATACAACCTGCGGGCACGTAAAAATTTGTTCCAACCGAGTGAAACGGTTTTTCGACGAAACTTCATTCTGAGTGATGCAGGCAGAAATGTCTCAGCTAAATTAGCCCCGAAATTTGTAGAGGCCAAGGTACTCCAATTGGTCGGAAATTCATCTCTAGAGCTCGAAGACATAGCGTCCAAACGGGTGGGAATTTATCACACCAAGGATGTGCGGAAATAACACATGTTAGGCTTAAGTTGTTATTCCATGCCTAATAAAATTCCACCTTATTAGATCTGAGCTAACTGGATCTTTCGTGTTATTACAGGTCATTACAGAATTGCTGTTACAACGTCACAATAATTAATTTACCATCATGCAGAAGAGTAAAATTCTGACCTTCATCCTAGGTCTAAGCGTATTGGTCCTCATTGAAGGCAAGGTCATACATACAACAGAAGGCAAAATATGGAAACTACTAGACGCCGAGTGCGAGGTACTCATTGACAATACATCTATAAGGGCTAATGAAACCAAACATCTGTTAGTATATGGCTTATTAACATACAATTGTAGCAAGGAACAAGGTCACATAGTGTCAACGGTGAAATGCCAAGCATGTGGGATATATTGCTCCATTAATATATTGCTCGGTCTTGATTCCTTGCAGCACAGAAGAAATGTTGCTGATATGACTATATTTTATAAATATATTATGGATGAACGAGCTTCTGAAGAGATCAAATCGATTTTACCTAAATCAGCAAACCTTTCGCGTGACACCAGAGCAAACGTAGCAGCGCATCCCTTTACAGTTCAAATAATTAGGTGTAGAACTATAGCCTTTCAACGTGACTTTTTCAACAGAGTCTCTCATCTTTGGAATGCCTTACCTTCCTGGGTTTTCCCTGATGAATTTAATCCTCAAGGCTTTAAAGTTAACGTTCATAAATTTCTCAGAGAATCTTAATTTGCATTCCATTCTTATCCCTAGTTGGCATGGTATCTTCGGATATTCAGAGACGTTAATTTATAATTTATTATAATTAACACTAAACATGCCTAACTTTGAATAAAAAAAAAAAAAAAAAATTAATGAAATCATCCCGGGTTGTACTCAACGTAGTGTACATATTATCGTAGGAATAATCACGAGTATTCTACTCGTGGTAGCGTTAAGTTTGATTTTCAGGAAGTTATGCGACAAGTCGTTTGAGTCCCTAGAATATCGGATTTTCAAAAGACAAATTCAAAGACTAGATAATAAGAGACTAAAGAGAACGAACCGCCTAAATGCGTTATCATCCTTCAGACTCGTTCCGAGATTCAACTCTCTAAACCCCGAACTGCCACCCAGAGTCAGAGAAAAGGTTAATCGAAGACGGTCCGCCATTCGTTTAGAACATTCCCCGCCTGTAAGAGCAACGCCTCCTCCTTTACCACCCCGCTCACGCACAAATACTGGTGCTCCATTACGTCCAGTCCATGTGCTACTGACCATTTGTCTTTTAATTACATGTATAAATAGCTGTGACCAAACCCTATTTTTGGAGTCAACGGGAAGAATATGTTCAAAAGAAAAGTGCCATGCTAGTAATATGTATGCGTTTAGTCTAAAGTTTGGAGAGAGCATCTGTTTTCAGGATCGAACAAAGGACGTGTTTAGGTTGAGCATATCCAATTCACATATATTAGACAGATATGATCCGCTGTATTTGACCTCAAATTACGAAATACAAATGCTTAGGACTCATTCCGAGTGTAAAGGAGGGGGAAGCTGCTGGAACGGGGCATGTCAATTATATGAAAAGAAATGGAGAGACACTGAGTTCAATAACAGTACGATCGTGGGTCAAGGTTGTAACACAAATACCCTAGGGTGCGATACGTTATGCTTTTACCAAACTTCTTGTACTTGGTACGCCTGGTCGTTAAAGGAAACGGAAGACTACGCAACGGTCTACCAACGGGATAGCTCCATATGGGAAATCGAAATATCCGTTGAGTACAAAGGTATCATCAGGACGGTGAAACTAAACTCCAACAAGGTAGATTTTGATCTGTCAGACACATCAGATGTTGGTAACGATAAACTGCCCATGTTAGTGACTTCACTCATACATGAGAGTTATTACACCTCACAATTCGTGATTAGAGACCGTTCCGTTGTATATGCCGTGGATGCAAATGACCTAAATACGTTAACTTCCGGGAAAGTTGGTGATTATCAAATATCATTAGATAATAAGTCTCGAGCGTTCGAAGCCCTGAACGTCCATTGTTCAGCTAGGTCCTGTAGAGCAGGATGTATTATACCTCAACCCGGGCTCGCGCGATTTAGAAAAGATAATTTAAAGACCTGGAAAGAAAAGAAAGTGGTTACTGTTGACGATTCCAAACTGTGGGTAAGACGGACTATAATGGCTGTGGCAAACATTATGTTCGGAGACATCGACCTCATGAACCTATATGTTGAGCCTGCTCATTGTCTAATACGCCAGATTACATCCTATGGGTGTATAGGGTGTAATATGAAACCGTATGTGGTGCTTCAAGCGTACAACATTAAAACCCCCGGAATATTGCTTTTCACTTCAGACTGTTCGTTCCAGACCCATTATGTGAGCTGTAATCCTAACCCGTATATTCTGGAACACGACAACACTGAACGGTCGTGCAGTTTGTATATAAAGAGAACGAACCAAACGGTCAATATCACCATCCATTACCAATTCGTAGGGGTAGTTAGGGTTCCCACGCCACAGGTGCTAGACTCCACCTTCGGACAAATGACTAAAGATTTGCTGACCGCGCCTGAATTTATTAAATCCTTAAGTTTCTCCTTCGCCACCTTTACTCTTGCTACCGTGGTGGTAACCTCTGTCATCCGAGTTTGTAAAGTCCTATTAGTAAGTAAGTTTAATGGTGAGGTGGAACGGGCTACGGCCCGCAATTGATTTGATGGACCCACTGCATAACTATCTACCAATGATATAAAATTTTAGCTTATTTCTTTCTCTAAATCTGATTTAAATATCTTTTCCTTTAGTACGTTCCACTTAATGGGATTTCCTCTTTCAGATCAAAGCAGCTGTATGTTGTAGCTATTTGTTCTGTGTTGTTAGGAAATAAAAATCCCCGTTATCCCTATTACGTGTTACCCTATGGTAACAACCGTTCTCACACCATCGTCACTTGCATTTCTTAAATCCAGTCCAACACCTTCGTGGTCTTATTTCTTTTGTTGTTTCAAAATTTTTCCCATGATATATGAAGTTTTCATGGACAATTACCTCAACGGTGATATTTGAATAAAATAACCTTCGTTGTTCCTATTCCAGTCTGCAAGTGACGGAAATGGTTTTCTATTTCTATGTAAAATTATAAAATTTGTATAAATTTTTTTTTCCCATCAAAAATTGCAAGTATTGCAATTTTTTTTATTTTTTCCTCAAAACTCAGAAAATCGAAAAATTAGAGAAGGCAGTTGGTAGTGAACTAGCAAAGTGATCGTTAAGTGAAATGTTAACTTAAAGTAAAGCCAGTTTTGGTGACTAAAATAGAAAATAATATAAGTTACGTGAATAAGTTTATTAATGATTACATTTTTAACTACTTTAATAATATAAGAAAAAGTAATGTTAAGATATTTTTTAGTGAAAGAACTCAAAGTAAAACCAATTTCGGGCTAGAGTTTTTTGTTTTTGTTGTGAATTAAAGGTAGCAGATAATATAACAACTGATACCATTCACGTGAAGAAGTTCAAGAATGATTACATTTTTTAACTAATTTAATAAATTAAGAAAAAGTAAAGTTAAGATAAAAGCCAGTTTTGGTGACTTAAATAGAAAATAATATAATTTACGTGAATAAGTTTCATGAATGATGACATTTAATTAATTCAAAAATATAAGAAAAAGTTATGATATTTAGAAACATTAAAGTAAAAAAAATTGAATTGATGAGTCAATACAAGCGAAAGCCAAATTTGTGAGAGAGTTTTTTTATGACAATTAAATAAAATTCTGAAAATTAAAATAAGTGTTTGAATTTACTACGGAGGATAGGCAGTATCTAGAGGTCAGCAATACCACGAGAGGAACGAACCACAATTTCTTAGCGTAAGTCATTCAATATTTCCTAAATTGTAAAAATGTAGAAATAAATGTCTGTAGCCGATCAGAGAGGCTTTGATAAATATATGTTAAACAAACCAACTTAGCGGTAACATTATGACCGGTTAGGTTGAGTTGTGTCGTGTGTGCGCTTCGGGCATGAGCAGGGCCGGGAATTCCCAACGATGATTAGGGTCTTCAACCCTCTACCGGCATTGTTTTTCAATATGGTTTCAAAGTAATAGCTCCCGCTATCCCAGCTATTACAGTGGGCTATCCGCTATAGACACCTTCCAGCCGTACAAATCACTAGGGGTGGACGGAATAGTTTTAAATTTCTGGCAGAGAAGCGAAAGTGGCTGCTACCGCACATCCCAGGAATATTCAGAAGCCGTCTGGCACTTGAGTATATCCCAAAACTATTGAAACCGCAAAAGTGATATTCATTCCAAAAGTAGGAGAGAAAGATGTCACCCGGCCAAATTCTCATAGATGATCGGTCTAATCTTTTATGTTAAAAACTTTTATGTTAAGATCGCGTTTGCAAGATAGTCAACACGCGTATCGAAAGGGCAGATCAACGGAAACCGCGTTGTGCAAGTTGATGAAAGAATTAGAGAAAGCGATTAAAAACTAAACAAATCTGAATACTGACGACTATGAAGTAGAACGCATAGAAAACTTCAAATGCTACGGGTCTGTAATAACATCGTCAAATGACATGTATGCAGATATCAAAGTCAGTGTCACTGCCGCATGCAGAGTTTTCGACGTATACTCAAAACTTCTGCGATCAAAACATCTTTCGCGGTCGTGCAAACTCACACTTTACAAAGCATTAATCCGACTTGTGGTTACCTTTGGAGGTGATACCTGGATACCGACTTCCTCCGATTGTAGAATTCTATCAACATTCGAAAGGAAGGAAGGTCATACGAACAATTCATGGCGAATCTAAAGTTGCTGAAAATCAGTATAGAATCCGAATGAAGCATGAAATCAGACAACTTCTTGGAGGCTGCGATGTAAGTAAACGGATTCATTAAATCCAACCGGATTAGATGGTTTGGTCATGTAGAAAGGGCTTCATTAAATAGAATGTTAAAAAAGTGTCCCAACAACAATCAGCTGGTGTTCGTCGGAGAAAAAGACCCAGACAACGCTGGCGTGATGACATTATTCAAGACTTTCGTAAAATATAGAATGTCGAAACTGTGGACAACTGGTCATGGAACGAGTTGATTGAGAAAGATGAAAAACAAGGCAGTTGTTATCTGTGTCTTTCTAGACTCTAGAAAGACTAGACATTGAAGGAACATTCGATAATACCTCACATGAAGTGGTCAAGAAAGCTAAGTGAGAAAAACGTTGACAGCATCACTACTGACGGGATGTGTGATATGCTGAGATGGCAGGGCGGGGTTGTATCATTCCTCATGTGGAGTCTAGTTGTAGAAGAAATGCTAGCTATCTTAGGTACTCCGTAACCAGGGTATTAAATGTCTTGGGTATACTGATGACATAGTCATTATCGCCAGAGGTTAGTTCGCGGAGACACTCTGTGATATTGAACAGAAGAGACTTAATATGGTAGACACATGGTTCATATTTGTAGGACTAAAACTGAATCTGAGTTGGTGCCGATCACCATGAAACCTATCATCATCTGGGATTCCGTAATTGAACCTGCACAGGAGACAAATTACCGTGGAGGAGCTCTAGATAGCAAACTCATGTGGATAAACTACATGAAAGCAGCGGTGAGCAAAGCTACAAGAGCTGTATTGAGATGCAAAAAGCTCGTGGTTAAAACATATGATTGCAATTCAGCTATGCTAAGGATGCATACGATGATAGTAAGACCAGCCATCACTTACGGAGCAGTCACATGGCACAGAAAAGCTAGTTCAACTCGGGCAAGACAGAGTTAGAAAAAGTGCGGCGGCTGACCTGTATCTACATAACAGGTACAATGAGAACATCTCCTGCCGCGTCCTACCGGTCGACGCAGGTGTATTTGAACGGAAAACCAAATACTTTTTGCCAATAGGCACCCCAGCATCTTCCAAACTGACAGCTATGCAGTGCACTAATCTCATACACAAACAAGCTTAATAAGCTTAGTAATGGTAACAGTGTGCTGGATAGTACCCGCAATAACATCTTTTGTCGGGCCGGAATACTTTTGTTGACTAGGGAGCAAATCCATCCACAAAAGAAAGAGGGAATTAATTATGAACGAATGGTCCAAAGGTTGAAATAAAGTCACGGGGTGAAAGCTGTCCAAGAGGTTAATTGTGTTGTCCAATCAAAAGAGAGCAGTAATGTTCACTAAGCTGAATGGGAATAAAACAACCTAAGAATACTAACAGGTCGTCTTACAGGACACTGTATATAAAGAAAACACCTTAAGATGTTTGATTATTGGGGTGGGAAGAAGAGACGAATGTATATTCTGTCTATTGGAAGAAGAGATCATAGTGCCATATTCTCATTTCTCAAAGATTGTGGAGCTTTGATCTACGAGAGAAGGTTTCATTTGGGGGAGTATTACATTGACGGGTATGATCTGCATAAACTTAACCCTCGACATATCCTGAAGTGCCTAGAGGAGGCTGAATTGAAGGAGGTGCTCTAACCAGGGAGTAGACGGATGGAGTACAATAGATTATTTTGGTGGCAGGACAATACATCATTACAAAATCTAATCTAACTTAATCTTTCAGGGCAGCCTCAAAATATATGAAGTGTTCACTGCAGATCAAACTATATCAATCTATCAATGAGTTTTGCAGAATCTGTCAGAATCATGGTGTCCACTATTTTTTCAAAACAAAATTCCCTGACTTTCCATGACTTTCCAGACCAAAAATATGAAAATTCCATGACTTTTTTAAAAACAAAACTAAAAAAATTTGACCCCCATTCAACTACATAAAATACCTCGTAGTAGAAAAACTATGGCTTTCCAGAATGATTATTTTAATAGACTGATCAAATAGAACTCAATGCCCGATGAATTTTCCCCATCTTCTTCTCTAGTGGAGATGCTATCTTCGGCTACTAAAGAGTTTAAATAATGAATATTTCATATGTAGTGTGCTAAACATGTTTAACTAAATAATAAAAAAATTGCGTATTAAAACCGATATAAACAAGAGTTTCCCAGTTCGATCGTCATTGTTATACTAAACGATTTTGCTTAAAGCTTGACTGAAACCATTCAATTCGGGATTATTAATTTCGTTCCCTTTTTAATAATAAAACCACAATAAAAAATGTTTTCGAAGGTGGCCAAATTGCCTCACGTAGATTATTTAACATTTAATTACACAACAAAAATCTCATTAATCGGTCCTATAGTATCAAAAAGCTAACAATGGTTTAATACCAGAAAATTGAAAACGAATAAGCCGAAATTCACAGATCGAAAGTGGCAAAACTTTCGATTATGTCAATTTCTGACAAAAGTTTTTCGAGTGCCTTTGATTCTTTAAATTGTGGTACTAATTATTATAGCATCTCTATATCATTGAAATTCATTTTGTTCGTAAAACGATTTGATTCAAACCCAACTGTTCTGGAACATCGAAAGATCGAAATCCCCAAATTCAGGAGTTAATATGAAAGCTTAAGTTCAAAACCAAAATTGCCAAAAAACTTTGAAGGGCGGGTTAAACAACAACAAAGCCTTTTCACTGGACAAAATTTTATGTGCTAACCTTTAGTTATTCTTCTAACCTAATAATCTAAACAGACTAAACACATTTTCAAAAGAACTTTCACGCACTTTAACTAAAATTTTCTACACATTTTATAAATTTGGTATTTTTTTCGTGCTGGAAGTTGGCCAATATCCAGTCGATTCACAAAAAAGGAATGAAATGTGATATATCAAATTATAGATCACCAGTCTTACAGTTCCCACTTCTATTTAAAATATATGAGCAAAATTTTCATTCACATATATCAAATTTTTTGGAAGAGAAAAATTTGATATCTGATAGTCAGTCAACTCGGTATTCGAAACAAAAAATCAACAGTCGTACTACTGAGTTTCGTATCCAATTGTTCGAACTGCATACTTGCAAAAGATGGTGAAAATTAGATTATCACATTAGACATCTCAACAGCATTTGATCGAATCTGGGATGTTAACTTGATCAACAAGCTCGTTGCGTTTGGTTTTCACTGTACAATCGAAAAATTTATTTCAAATTTTCTGACTGACCGATACATTGCGGTTTCCATTTTTTTCTTTATACAAAGTTAGTCATGTTTGGTGTGATTTATTATAAATTAAAAATTAACGTCTCTGAACAGCCGAAGATATCATACTAACTGAGGTTAAGGTTTTGAGACATTAGGATTTGTTTAAGGAATTTACTTGGCCTTAAGGAGCCGGTAATAAAATTATTAGCACGAAACGTTCTAAAGTTATGTGAACAATAAATTAGTTGAAGAGGAAGAGACAGTTGCTCAGGTAGAACGAGAAATCGTCTTATAGTAGACGTCTTATCGTCTTCAATAGTAGACGGAGAAATCGAGTGCATCAGACGGGAGTCCAAAGCTTATTCTTTTATCTGTTTTACTTATCAGTCGGTTAGTGCAAATAGGCAAACTGTTAAGATCACACATTGTTATAGCGACAGGATACAAAGTGAATTTTTTGTGCATATAAACGAAAACACATAATTTTTCTCCAACCGGACCATATAAATTATTAAGAATATATGAAACATAATTTTTAATAAAAGTTTTGGTTAAAATAAAATTTTTCCAGAGACATGATCAAAATTTCATGACTTTCCATGACTTTCCCTGACCAAAATAAAATCCCCTGACTTTCCATGACTTTCCAGAATTCCATACCTGTTGGACACCATGAGAATGAGGACGAGACAGAGCTCCACCTGCATTGTGCGTATCATGTACTTACCCATAAGCAGCAAATTTATTATCTCACTGATCTGATAAATCATAAAATCAGCTTCAAATAGAAATTGATCAGATTGTAAAAGCAGAAAAACAGGCGCATATCTAAATCCAGCTCCAGGATGACATTCACAGTTACGACAAACGATGCCCGTCTAGTGGTAGTTTTCTCTACAGAACTCAATTCATCTAACAGTTTAATGCATGTTTTAGGATCTGAAAGATCTCCACCCCACAGACTTTTATCACCTTACCTGATATTCCTCTACAGCGAAATATCCATGCCCGATGTCGAGATAAAAATTTCAAAATTTCGTCATTTAAATTTTGAAGTAGATAGTTTCTTTTTATGAATCGAACAAATTCATATCTCAAATTAAAAATGATTTACTTATACAGTGAAACTTCCATAATTCGAACCACCAAAAGCCATCAATTTTAGTTCGATTTAGGGAAATTTCGAAATATAGAAACGATTTATAAAGAAATTCAAAATTTTAATTGGAAATATTAATTCGATTTATAGAGAAATTCGAATAATAGAAGTTCGATTTATGGAAGTTTGACTTTATTTAAATTGAAAATGATATCATATTTTTGTTTAATATACTTAGAATGAAATGTCCGGTTGTTTAAGATTAAAAATAAAGCGATCCCACAATTGTCTTTAATTAAAAAGATTTTGCTGATTGGAAATAATTTTCTTAAACATTAAGATATTGAATCTTTCAAATTTGATTATCGATTTCTTTTTCTTTTTACGAATTCATTTATCTGTCAATCCGTTGGTATCGGTCCTAAAAATATTTACGGTGAAACATTTTTCGTGTCAACGAGTTTTGAAAAAATGTTTCTTCATAATATATATATTTTCCATGTTTACAAACATTGTTGTCATCAACGTAGATACATTTGATATTATAAAAATTGTTGTTCACAATTGTGATTTCCATTAAACCCTTCATTATTATATCTCATAAAAAATTCAGTATCATATAAATAAAAATAAACAAAAAAAAATCCCAAAATTTCACTGGGAATAATTTTTTGACAATAATCAGCAATGGCTGGATTGCTGGAAGAATGAGAAAAATAACAACAAAAAAAACATATCAAAATAAAAGGGACACTCCCACTTTATCCGAATTATTAATTTTGAAATACAAGATTTTTAATTAGATTTTTTTTAAAGCTTACCATTTAAATCTTTTGTTAACTGTGATCTTGTCGACATTTTTCTATAATTTCTATATCTATTTTGATTATAATAGATTCACAATTCAAATATTTTTTTTCTCTTCTCCAAATTACAAACTAGATTTTTGTATTTAATTTTTTTTTGTTAACACAAACACAATCACAATCATTAAATTAATTTTTTTTCTTTCTTTTTTCGTTAAAATCACAAATAAACACACATAATCACAGATAATTAAAATAATTTGCACATTTTGTTGTATTATATTTTAATAATTCTTTTCACAAACATGATTTGTTTAATTAAAAAACATAATAAACTTGAATTTTATTTTTTTACTCGATTCAACCTGTCAAAGTCTCGTCCATCTTTATAACTGACTGAATAAAATATACCAATTTTATTACTAGTTGTGTTTTCTGCCGTATAAAAATTATGATTGTATTCTATTTTTATTGACAAATACATACAACAAATTTCATGTAGCATCGCAGTTTGATTGGGAATTTTTTTAAAGATGGTATTGCAGAGTTGATTTTGTTTTGATCAAAAATCATTTTTTTTAAATAAAACTGCTATAGTTTAAAATGTTTGAAAGGAGATGGAGATGTAATGTTGTGTAGATAATTGTATGCAACAAGAACCATTGATACAACTTTGCATTTTGGTCGACAGTTAACTGATTTTCAAAATTTAAAAATTAGCATTTTAAAATTTGTAATTCTTTGGATTACAGTTAAAATTAATAGTATTCATCAAGATGCTATTCATGTAAGAGAATAAATATATATGCTCAATATACTTGTATATCCTAGAATACTTACTATCGTCTCTTTTTAAAATGTCTATTTTTAAAAGAACTCTTCCAAACTTTGTCTATCGTTAACGGATATAGCATATGAAAACACTGCCACTGCTACTTGAACACCGACTGAGACGAAAACATGGCAGATTTATAGTTATTTCTACTATATATGTTTATGAAATCCTCCGTCAATGACCCAACTGGTATTGAATTTTCTTCTCCTTTTTGACGCCAATTGTTCTTTAATTTTATTATTGATTTTATTCGAGTTGCTGTAGTTTTCGATGTCCAAATAAAGTTTAAAATTAATTAATGGTTTGCTTCTTTGACGAGTTTACATTTGATCCAAAAAAAAGTTTTGCATTTTTTATTTAGAACAATATAGATTTTTATTTAATTCAACTGTTCATACATCGACTTGATATTCAGTTCAGTCCAACATTATTATATGTTGTTGTTGTTGTAGTGACGAGATGTGGTGCTATTCTTCCGACTCCAAGTCCAGATTCAGGAATTCCGCTACTGCCCTTGGGCGGTACCACAGATCTTCCTTCGTCAGGTCGGTTGATTTCTCTGGACAATTGAAAAGGTGGTTAGTATCATGTGGCGTGCCCTCACATGTGGGACACTTGTCAAAAATTTCCTGGTCAATTCAACTCATGTAGTTATTTAAGATGCGCGACCACTGGATCATAACTGTGCTAGGATGGTTCTAGTGCTGCGTGGCAGTTTTACCTCTTCGGCAGCGACTTGTGGTGGCTTGCTGTTAAGAACTCGATTCGGGGAGTAGTTCTTTATTGTGTGTTTAACAGCTTTGGTATGTAAATTTTTCAGCTCCCTCTTATACGTAGGCTCGTCGATGTTATCTATGTCTTGATTGTTTTTAACATCTTGTAGGAAGCATTTCGCAGTCTTTCTTATGTCTCTAGGTGGTGTTGTCATGGATAAGGTATCATTGCAGGGATGTTGCTCTTTATGACAGGCCCAAATATATTGTTTGGTAAGCATTTGGTTATGTTCACGGACCGGCAATATGTTACATTCCTCGTGTAGATGATCTCGGTCGGCTATCAAATGACATCCGGTTGCTGTACGCAAGGCTGCGTTCTGTGTTATTTCTAACTTAGTCCAGTGGGTGCTAGCGGCTTGGGGTTTCGATATGGGATCAGCGTAATTTATGAAAGGCCTTCGTATTGCTTTATAAGCTGTTATTATAGTGTTTTTATATTTACCCCACGAACTACCCGCTAGAGGTTTTAGTGCGTTATTCCTGTTTTTAAGTTTTGTGTTCACTTGTTAAGCATGAGCGTTGAATTTAAGTAGTGGATCGAATGTTACCCCCAGCAGTTTTGGATTTTTGATTGTAGGAATTAGTATGTTGTCAATGCAGATGCTAAGTGTTGTATTTACCTCCTTCGTCCATGTGGTGAAAAGTGTGGAAGTGGACTTTTCAGTGGAGCTTCATTTTTTGGTTTTAAACCATTTATTCAAGGTAGGTGTTAAGGTAGGTTTTTAGGACATTAGTGAGTTGTTCCAAGTCGTTTCCTGTCGCAAGCACCCCCTGATTAAACATTCAAATATTCAGTTCAAACGTATTGAATCCTATTAAATCCAATATAATTTCAATAGGATTAAATCGGATTGAATTGGTTTAATAGGAAGACTTCGATCTACCAATTAAAATTCAACCGGAATGAATGGAATTCAACAGGAAAAGAGGTTCTGTAGGATTCTAATGGAAATTTCCAATTGAATTTCAATCGGAAGTTAAGAGATTCAATAGGAAAAAAGAACTTGGAAAAAATTAAACAATCTTATGAATTTAACAGGATTTAATTGGAAAAGATTTAATAGGAATGAATAGGATTAATCGGAAATCTGCAAGGGAAATATTCAATTAATTCCTATTTATATACATTTCCTATAGAATCCTATCCATTCCGGTTGAAAAATAAAATAGAGATATTTAACAGGAATGAATAGGATTGTATTGGAAATAGATTTTTTGAAAAGGAATTAATTGAAAATTCCCAATGCGGAATTCCCATTAATCCAATTAATTTTTTTCAATTGGTTTCAATTGCAATGTTTAACCAGGGCGTGCAGTCGTCTGCATATGATGTGATGGTTATTCCTTCCGGTGGTGCCGGTAAACTACTTAGGTAAGGGTTGAATAATGAAGGTGAGAGAACTCCAACTTGTGGAACTCCTTTTCTGAGCACCCTCATCTTAGATCTAGAGTTACGGAACTCAACGTATGTTTGGCGGCCTCTTAGGTAGTTGCACAACCAGCGCTTTATTAGACCTGGCAGATTAGTATTGAATATGTCGTTCAGTAGTGCAGCATGTGACGCTGTGTCGAAAGCTTTTGACAGGTCAAGTGCAACTAAAATTGTTCTAGCACAGGGTTGTTTTTGGTTTAGACCATCGCTGATTTGACTTTGAATTCTATGAAGAGCGATGGTTGTACTCATATCACGGCTGCAAACTGGTTTTTAGAAACCAAAACCAAAACCGCAAAACCAGAAAACCACACAAAATCAGTAAAACCAAAACCATAACCACATTCTAAAAATGGTCCAAACCAAAACCACGTTTTAAAAATAATCAAAACCAAAACCATAACCGTAACCACATTCTAAGAGTCATCAAACCCAAACCGAGACCAAAACCAAATTTGAAGATAAACGAAACCAAAAATTAAGTTCTAACATCAATAATTAACAAAGTAACGTAAAAATATCTAAATTCGAATATAAATCTAAAGTTCATGTTTTAAATTTATTTTAAATTCTTTTATTTGAATAGTAGGTAATACCATTGATTAAGTATTATAAGTACTTACCTGATTAAATATATGGGACGATCCACGTCAAACGGGCCACCGCTGCGACCAAAATTTGGAGAGGTTTAAAAAAACGTGTGATGGCTCAAAATTTTTGTTATAATTTTCTCTTTGCAATGAAACGTGGCGTTTAAGAATTTTTCAAAAAGGCGCCTTCAAAATGGAGCGTTTATTCCGAAATTTTTTAGCATCGAACGGGGAAACTAATTACTAACAAGTACTATTACTTTTAAAAAATTGATTGTTAATTTTAAAATGATTGCAGAAGCACTGTCTTTAAAAATTAATATGATTAGTACAAAAATTTTCAACATGGCGGCTACAAAATGGCGCCAATTTCACCAAATTTGCGTTTTTCCAGGCAAAAGTGCTTATTTTACAATTCTACAGCATAAATATTATATTATAAGTTTCAAATAGTTGAAACATCAATTTCTCAAATAATTTCGATAGTTATTCAAAATGGCCGATTCAAAATGGCGTCTTTTTTTATCGAATTTTGTAAAATTTGACTTCTTTCACCTGACTACCGCTGCGACCAAAATTTGGAGAGGTTTAAAAAAACGTGTGATGGCTCAAAATTTTTGTTATAATTTTCTCTTTGCAATAAAATGTGGCGTTTAAGAAATTTTATAAATGGCGCCTTCAAAATGGAGCGTTTATTCTGAAATTTTTTAGCATCGAACGGGGAAACTAATTACTAACAAGTACTATTACTTTTAAAAAACTTGATAGCTATCGTAATTATTTGAAAAATCGATGTTTCAACTATTTGAAACCTGTAATATAAAATTTATGCTGTAGAATTGTAAAATAAGCACTTTTGCCTAAAAAAACGCAAATATGGTGAATTTGGCGCCATTTAGTAGCCGCCATGTTGAAAATGTTTGTACTAATCTTATTAATTTTTAAAGACAGTGCTTTTGCAATCATTTTAAAATTAACAATTAGTTTTTAAAAGTAATAGTACTTGTTAGTAATTAGTTTCCCCGTTCGATGCTAAAAAATTTAAGAATAAACGCTCCATTTTGAAGGCGCCATTTTGAAAATTCTTAAACGCCACATTTTATTGCAAAGAGAAAATTATAAAAAAAATTTTGAGCCATCACACGTTTTTAAACCTCTCCAAATTTTGGTCGCAGCGGTAGTCAGGTGAAAGAAGTCAAATTTTACAAAATTCGATCAAAAAAAGACGCCATTTTGAATAACTTTCGAAATTATTTGAGAAATTGATGTTTCAACTATTTGAAACTTATAATGTAATATTTATGCTGTAGAATTGTAAAATAAGCACTTTTGCCTGAAAAAACGCAAATTTGGTGAATTTGGCGCCATTTAGTAGCCGCCATGTTGAAAATTTTGTACTAATCATATTAATTTTTAAAGACAGTGCTTCTGCAATCATTTTAAAATTAACAATTAGTTTTTAAAAGTAATAGTACTTGTTAGTAATTAGTTTCCCCGTTCGATGCTAAAAAATTTCAGAATAAACGCTCCATTTTGAAGGCGCCATTTTGACAAATTCTTAAACGCCACGTTTCATTGCAAAGAGAAAATTATAACAAAAATTTTGAGCCATCACACGTTTTTTTAAACCTCTCCAAATTTTGGTCGCAGCGGTGGCCCGTTTGACGTGGATAGTCCCATATATATATACTAATTCAATGGTAATACTAATAAAATATTAAACCAACCGCGGTAGAAATTGCATATCAGCCTCGTCAAATGATTCTTTAAATGTCCTAGGCGCTACGCGGAAATGAAACACTTTCCACCGGGATATGTAATGTAATCAGGGTTGCCACGTTTTAAAAGTTTCAAAGTAAGATACACTACCCCTAGGGTATCAAAACTAAAAAACTCGTTAAATTTGTGCCACTTAAAATGTTTAAAAAATTTCAAGTTTTTTTTAACAATTAGGTTTCTACTTGGTGTAAGTATGAATGGATATGCATCATTTCTGCAATGCTAATTTACTTATGGCATACAAATTCGCATTGATGTTATCGGGCGCCTCCAATGCAGTAACACTCAAAAAACTTAAATTTAATATTTTCAAGAAATCAGAAATACAGCTAAGCACATCATATGCTGATTCATTGGAACTATCATAAAAATCAATAAGCTTAAGTTGTAAGCTAGTTATTCACAAACAATACTGTTTAGTGTTTTATATATTTACATTTGCCTTTAAAATCGAAATAGCTTTCTGTAAAAATTTTGTTCTGTGTAAGATATTGTATTACAGTTTGCTTAAAGTAAGACATTTTTATAGTAAAGGGGGATGGAGGACATTCTTGATCCAAAGGAGGGATGTGCTACCGAAAGTAGGGCACGAGGCAACCCTAAATGTAATTTATAGTAATTAATACTAGTTTCCCACCGTAGCAATTTGCTAGCTAGTATAGTTTAATAAAGTATAATAGCAACGGTGTGAAAGCAAACTATCACAACAATTATTTTAAATTTGCTATTTTCATTTGCTAGCTAGTATATATAATACTTATCAAATAAAGTATAATATCGACGGTGTGAAACGTAATTATTATTTTATAGGTGAAATGTCATTTTATGGAATTTGTAAACATTTTGTTATCTTGCGATTTTTAGCTTGTAAGATTCATTTCTGATATTTAATGAATTAAAGTGTATGTATTAATTGTTGATTGTGACATTGATATGTTTAGTATAGCATTATAAAGGAATAGGACAAGAAAAACGTAGTCAACGTAGACGTATGGTTTTCGTGAGAGAATTATTTTAAGAAAACGTTATAGAATAAAACTTATATGTATTTTATGCTGTTCAAAAACAGTGGCAGGGCTGGTCTAAATCTAGTTTGATTTTCTCTGGGTTGTAAATTTCATTTTAAAAACTATAACGCTAATATCAAATATAAAATTGACAGTACGGTATTTTGATATATCAATTTTATTCTAGTGTCAAGTTAGGTTTGGTTTCCCACCGAAACATTATCTTAATATAATATGAACGGTGAGAAATCAAACTAATATCAAATATTTGCTATACTACATAGTAAATTTCTGCGGTGGGAAACTAGTATAACTTAACATTTATACTTGAAGATTGGCACTGTTTGTTAACAAATAATGTACATAATTATTAATTAATTCTCTTTCGAATACTCAAACACAAATTTTTTAATCAAAACCCACAAACGAAACTATAACATATCATATAAAAAAACCATACCGAAACCAAAACCAAACTTAGAGGATTTAGATATACCAAAACCGAAACCAAAACTAAAACATATTGCATAGTAAAACCAAAACCG
Organism: Diogma glabrata; assembly: GCA_963693315.1. NCBI lineage: Eukaryota > Metazoa > Arthropoda > Insecta > Diptera > Cylindrotomidae > Diogma > Diogma glabrata. The sequence continues at coordinate 369,330,044 of OY856186.1, forward strand.
AACCAAAACCAAAATTTATTGTTTAGAAAAACCAAAACCAAAACTTGTCATTTAAGAAAACCAAAACCAATTTTGGCCATTCAAAAAAACTAAAAACCAAACCATTAAAAATAATTGTTGGTTTTGCAGCCCTGATTGTATTATTTGCTTTCCTAAAGCCATGTTAATGTGACACCAATTTGCAAGATCCAGTTAGCCGAGGTAGCAACAGTGCATCTATCAATTTTGCAACCGATGAGGGGATAGAGATCGGTCTATAGGATTCTCCCCTTTCTTCAGGCTTGTCAGGTTTCAAAATGGGACTTATTCTAGTCGTTTTCCAGACATTTGGTATCTGGAGCGTATTTAGAGATGTGTTGAGTATGGTAGTGAGAAAGTTCAACCCTTTGGGTAAAATGTGTTTCAGCATGATGGCTGAGATGCTGTCTGGTCCAATAGCTTTAGATGGTTTGGATTTCTTTATTGCGTTTTCAACATCCCCTTCAGAAAATATGATATCCTCGAAATTTTCAGTATTAAGTTTGCACATATGTCTTAATGCTGACCTAGTTTCTTTTTCATGTTTACTTTGCTTTTTCGTAAACTGCGTGTTGAATTTTGTTGCACATTTTCTATGGTTTTCGGTTGGGATATAATCGAAGGAGATCAAGCAGTTGTTACCCATTTGTCGCGTATGTGTTAAACCCTTAATCACCTTCCAAAAAATTTTATTTGTGCCAAAGTTTGACTTACTCACTAAACCTTTCCATTTGTTACGTTTGTGTTCCATTACTAGCTTATTTATCTGCTTGTTCAGACCCGGTATTCTAGAATCAGGTGGATCTGCCTTACGGATGTCATCTCTTTGGGAGGAAAGTACACAAGCTTCTTTTGGGAAGTTTGGTTTAATATTTTGTATTATGCCGGCTGGAATGAAGCGAGATCTGGCTTTGTTAAAAATTTCACTGAATTTTCTTTTCCCAGAGAGGGTGTCAATTGGTAAAAAATGCTTACTGAATACCATTTCAGTAAAATTGGTAAAATTGTCCCAGTCAGTTTTGTTAAAATTAATATATGTTTTCTTCTCGGATTTCATTTCGTTTAAGGAACGGCTTACGGTGATTATGATCGGCACATGGTCCGATCCCAATGCAATTTCGGTTCTGCATTCAGCGATTGGCATTAGGGACATGCTGGCAAGTGAGACATCTGGAGAAGAGTATGAGTTATTTGTTACTCTTGTTGGTTGTGGTTCATTGCGGACTCCAAAGATGGAGCCGTCAATTTGATCAGCAATGTTTTCGCCTCTTGAATCAGTGTTCAAGCGTGAGTGCCATAGATCGTGGTGCGCATTCATATCACCGAGAATTAGACAGTCTTTGGTATAAAATAAATGTCCTATGGACGGTTCATAACCTGTATCATAGCTGCTTACTGGTGGAATATAAATATTGACTAGATTTATCTTCGTATTTCCGGATTTTATTGTAATACCCAGTTGTTCTGGGTGTTTATCAGTTCCCGGTACTGCTGGTAATGTGGTTGTACGGTAGATAATGGTTTTGTGTATGATAAAGGCAAGGCCACCACCTTTGTCCTTCACTCTTATAATTCATCCAGTCATATAATTCTATAATCACAGATACTATCACTAATCTTAGATCTAACATTTAATTTGGTATCTTGTAAAACCGCAACTAGAATATTGTTTTTAAACATAAAGTTGATGATATCATCGATTTTGTTTAAGAGACCGTTACAATTTAGCTGCATTATGTTCACATCACTTGGGGTTTCCGGATGTGTGCTCATTCGCATTGTGTTCTGTTGCGAGCTCGTGTTTGTATGTAGACTTGATGCAAGGCAGCATGGCGCTATGTAGTTTTTTATCCATTGCTTATGTGTTGCAAGGCCTGAGCAGTTCTTGAGATGAAACCATTCTTTACAGCTATTACACTGGACGGATGTAGTGTTTGCCCTTAAAATGTTTTTGCATATTGCACAATGCCATGTTTTAGTTGGACCAGGATTTCTTTCAATGCTAACCATGACGAGGAGGATCTGAATCAGTAAGGCCAGTGACAACTGCTTCTATATCCAAAAAATGGAGCGACGGAGTAGCACCTTTCGTCGAAATTTTTGTGAAAGTCCTTGGTCGGAACTGGGTTCCGAGTATTTCTGGGGCAGATGGAATCGTGGTGTAGTCTTCTTATGGAATCGCTGTGGAATTTTCTCCTGTAGAAACGAAATTCGTTGGGGAGAAGAAGTTTCTTCAACGATTCATGAACGAATCGATAACATTTTATTCGCTGGGTATTTATTACTTCACTCCTTTTGTTGTGCAGCTTATCGTATAACGTGTAAATCATGCATAAGTTGTGTTGTGTGATTGACTAAAATTACGTCGTCTATGGAATACTTATTACAAACTTTCTAATTTCACATTTCAATTTTGAAAAAACTTCTCAAAGTGGAAGCTATGTCGAAAATTTTTTGCTAATTAAATAGGTTATAGTACGGTATTTTATTACAAATTAAACGAAATTAAAAGCAAATATACGTGAAATTTACTGTATAATATCAATATTTTGGATATAGTGTAAAAATTTCTTTATAATTCGATCACAAACAAAAATATAAATATAAGTTTTTATATAGAAATTCGACGTAATGGCTAGTATTGGAAAATTTTCAACAATTTTAAGATTTCATCATGTTTTTAGAATACGAAGTAAGTTTTAAAATATATATTTTTTATAAAAATTTCACTTTTGACATTTAATATGTCAATAAAAAATAACTGTTTACCTGTCATATGGGATAGTGTAAAAAAAAATTTAAACAACATGGACGAAGAAACGTTAACCGATTTACGAATTAATGAAAATTTAAGTAATATAAATCTATCAAAAATAATCGAAAACTATTTAAATAAAGAGGATGTTACTAGCGCATTGAATTCGATAAGAAATGATCGTTTAAATTTTAGATTAAAAGATAATTGCTCGGACGAAATTCAAGTTATATTAAAATATTTGACAGATGATAATTTTTCAAACAAAAATGATTTTTATTCCGGTTGTGAATATTTATTAAAAGAAATATGTTACAAATCAAATGAGGATGATGTATTATTTGAATTAATCGAAGTTCTTGAAACAACAGATAATGATAATAAATTCACAAGTGCATTGAAAGGATTACAAATTGCAATATTACAACAAAAAACTAAAAACAATCGAGCGATACGATGGATCTTCGATTCGATAATTAAATACATACAAAAGTTACCATTCCCTGAGAATCTAAAGAATAATTGTGAGGATGAAGAAGCGAAATTAATTGAAAATGATGATAGGATTAATCGAATTCTATTGGTTTACTTAACACTATTTTTGTTTTTGGAGAAGATAATCGAAGAATATAATAGGAACAAAAGTTATGAGAATATTTTTAAAGATACATCGATAAAAGTGAAATCGAATATAATTTTATCATTTTTGTTTAAATTACTGTCACCACCGTTTTCTTATATCGAAATAGTTGAATATGAAAATAAGAGAATCGGAAAATCATATTCACTTCAATGCGGGGAAAATTTAATCACTATTATTTCTAATTTTCTTGTAGATCCGTTTTATTTATTCAACTATGTGGATAAAAAATTATCCGAAACTCAACAAAAATCACAGAATCTGAATTTATTTATAACAGAAGATTGTATTCCAATATTATCAGTTGCAAATTATTATTATTTAATATTCCATCACAATCTGTTACCAATGAATTTTCCGAAAATTTATTCCGTTATATATTTATATGAAAATTGTTTAAAACTTTCCGCTTTTATGTTAAATCAAGAAGAAGGATGTCATATTTATAAAGGAATTAAATTAGCATCTTCGTTCCTCTTATATATAAATCATGTAACGGAAATAAATTTTTATGAATTTTCACGTGAAGTGAATTATGATTTTATATCAGCTTTGGCAAAAGTAATTCTTTATTGTGATATCAAAAGAAATCGTAAATTAGGATTTGAATTACTAAAATCGTATATCCTAAAATTCGATATCAAGGGACGATATTTTAATATAAAATCAATTCTAGCAAACTTTGAATGGAAAAATTTCCATGGACAAATGTCGATTCTGTACAAAGATTTAATTGATCAGAATTTAAGATTAGGTATTGATTTACCAAACGAATGTAAAGATAATAAGTTTAGAGATTTATTATTAAATTATATTTGTGTGTTGGAAAAAGGAATGGAAACAGATTTATCTCATAATTCTGATTTAATTTTGACCGCATTGAATTTAATACGATATTTTGGAATTCGTGACAAGGATAATCGTACATCGTTTTGGAATTATAAGAATGAAATTGTTGACAACTTTTTGAAACCGTTAAGAAAAGGTTTGGATTTTAGTCGAGCTCACTATAAAGCAGAGGAGCTGAATTGTAAGGATGATGATGATCTTGATGATAAAATAGATGTATCTTTACCAAAAGGCGAAGGAGTTCGTAAAATGACGAAAGAACAAAAAGTTGAAGCGTTACGAACAGCGTTTACAACATTTGATATAATGGAAGGGCTTCTGGCAAGGGCTTATGAATGTTTGGATAAATAAATTGATGTGAAGTTTGAAGAGTATGCGTTGTCGTGGAATAAACTTATTTTGTAAAACTTGGTGTATAGTTTTTTTAATATTTGATTACAAATTACAATTAACATTTTGCCGTTGGGTTAAATCGATGTATTATACGATACAACAAATTAAAGCCATAGCTATCTATGTTGTTGTTTTTAAAGTCGATATTGTTTCATAGAAGGAAGACGAAGAGAGAATGGTGGAAGGAAAAGTGTGAGAAGATTGGTTCACAGTACTCTTCTCAAAAATTTTCGAATCTATCTACCTGATTTTGATGAAAGTCTAATTACATCTTATCGTTGGCTGAATCCTAATAAGTCATCGGCTGTTGTCACACTATCTCACACACAAGTTCGTGATATCATTATTGCTGACTATTTTAAGAAGAAAAAAAATCTTAGCTTCCAATCTTGTCAATGGCATTAATGATCATTCCATTATCTATTTAAATGACAACCTTTCACCATCACTGGCAGCCCTTGCTAAGCAAGCAAGGCTCCTAAAGAAAAAACATCTTATCTCTAGTTTTCGTGTAGGTGTTGCATCTATTGTTGTCAATAGAAATGGTTTATCTTTTATTTTTGCTGATGTTTCTGCCTTAAATCTAGCCATGGTGCTTTTCTTGCTTTTCTTCTATTGTTTCTTGTTCATGTTCTTTCTCGTATCTCCTATTGCAGCGCATTCTTTTGACTATGAATTATTTACTTTCATTGTGTTTGTTCCTCACTCCCTTTCCCCCTTACCCTCTCCGAGCTTTTGTGGTTTTCTCTTTCCCCTTTGCCTTCTTCATGGCAGGTAGCCAAGTTGTTCAACCATTGGATCCTGGAAGCAGTATATCCAGTCTCTTAGGTGGTCCTAAGGATCTTCTTAATATTGGCCATTTTAGCGCACAGAGCTTAAATCCTAAACTTAATTCTTCTAAACTTGAAAAAATTAGATTCCTGCTTAAGAACAATTGTCTTGCTTTGGTGGGTGTATCTAAAACCTGGTTCAAGCAGTACACTTCCAACACTGCTATTGCCATAGATGGATATCGTGTGCATCGCTTAGACAGGCATAGAAGGAGGGGTGGTGGTATGCACTGTATGTCAGTAACAAACTTAAAACTAAAGTCATCCATACACTATCTGTGTCCAATGCTGAAGTAATATTTGTTCAGGTGACAGTTGGATCGCTGTCCCTTCTTGCAATCGTTTGTTATTTGCCCTCGGGCGGTATTGAGTTGGTGGAAGATGCTATTGCTGAGATTGCTATTAACTACCCGTTTGTTGTGGTTATGGGTGACTTTAATGTCAATCTTCTGTCTCCTCAATCACTGAACATTTGTAATGGCCTTGCTGACAGGCTAGGACTCGCTATAAAATCTAACAACTGTCCTACGCATCATGCTCTTCATCCCTTTTATTACAGGCTCAGAGTAACTCTAATGTTTCTTCTGGTTCTTGTATTGATTTTTTTTTGGTAAGTGATGACTCCCTAGTCAGGGCTCACAATCAATTTTGGATAGCCGGGATATCGCATCACGCGTTCATAATCATGTCTCTTGGGATCTTAAAAACCCCTAAACTTCTTATAGATTCGTTCCTGATTTTGACAAGGTCGATATGGTAAGCTTACTATCTTTTCTTGACACTGTTAATTTTTCCCCTATCTACTCCCATACCGACATTGATATTCAACTGAATTTTCTAAATGAAGTTATATGCCAAATTATGGATAAGTTCATACCATATAGATGGATTCTGAGTCGTAAAGTTACCACTATTCATCTGTCCCCTGAAATGCTACATGTGAGGTCAATGCGAGATTTGGCTTATCGGGAATTCCTTAGAGATGGCACTGGTGTGAATTGGGATGTCTTTCGTCTACACAGAAACAAATTTAAGGCTATGGTACGTAAGGCCAAGCTTGATTATGGAGACAAAATATTTAAAGGAGTATATTCTTCAACAGATCTTTGGAGGAAAATCAAAAACACTGGAGTCCTTTCGGACCAAATTGAAGCTCCCTCCCTAAGCGTAGCAGAGCTTAATTGCATTAATAGAACCTTTCGTAAAACCCAATAGCTTTCCTCTTCTTGACAGGTCAGATTTTGATCTGCCTGAGGATGTGAATGCCTTCTCCTTTCGTTCTGTTACCTGTGAAGAACTGTTGTTAACATTTGAATCAATTAATTCCAACTCCGTTGGACTGGACAATATTCCTCTGAAGTTCCTGAAGCTTATCTTCCCATTTATTCTTCCCCATATATTGCATCCGGTTAACTACGCCATTATGGTGGCGTGCTTTCCTGAGGCGTGGAAACTTGCAAACATTTTGTCGATTCCAAAAAAAGCTAGTATTGGTTTTCCGCCCTATCAGAATTTTGCCTGTTCTGGCGAAGGTCTTTGAGAGGCTTATATATGTCCAACTATCTGACCATGTTACTAGACTCGAATTGCTCCATAGACAGTCAGGCTTTCGTAAACATCATAATACTACATCTATTCTGTTGGATGTTTCTGATCAGATAAGATGCAATATTAACAGGAAACTGCTTTCGATTCTTCTTTTCTTGGACTTCAGCAAGGCCTTTGACTCCGTGGACCATTCTCTGTTAGTCTCCAAACTCAAGTCTCAGTTTTTACTTTCGTCTTCTGCTGGTACCCTCATCTACTCCTATCTAACAGGCCTTTTTCAAAGCATCTACTCTGATGGTAAGTTTTCCGATCTGCTGCCTATTACCAAGGGAGTTCCTCAGGGTCGATTCTGGGCCCCTTGCTTTTCTCGCTCTTTATCAATGACATTGCTAAGTCTTGCTCATTTGTTACTATACACCTCTGCAGACGATGTTCAGATCATTCATGCGGGGCCACGGTCAAGTCTCAATGACTGTATTGAGGAGGTTAATCATGACCCTCAGTACATCTCTGAGTGGGGTCGTGACAATCGTTTGGTGCTGAATCCAGCGAAATCGCAGGCAGTGCTTTTTAATTCCAATTCAGTTATCTCTCCAAATCCAATGCATCTTAGTCTGGATGGCAATGTTATTTCCTTTGCTAATCAAGCTAAAAATCTGGGGAGTATTTTTGACGACAAGCTAGTTAATGTTCTAGCTGGAAATTTTTTTAGCATCATTAGGAGATTCCGCTGTCTAAACAGCTTCCTTCCTCTACACATTCGGAAGCAGCTCGTGCTATCACTTATTCTTCCGCTGATTGACTATGGTATAGAGGTTTTTTCAGGGTGCACAGATGAAACCATTTCCATATTTAGGAGAGCCTTCAACTGTGCAGTCAGGTTTGTTTACAATGTAAGATTTCGTGACCGTATCTCACCTTTTGTTTTGCAACTCCTCGGGACCTCTTTTCTTTCGTCTTCTGTGCCAACTATTAATTAAGTTTCAGTCTCCTTCGTTTCTTCTCAGATGGTTTTCGGCTGGTCACTCTAGAAGGCAGTTAAACCTGGTACTTCCCCAGCTAAGCTGTGTTCCCTAGGAAAAATCGTTTGTGGTGAAAGTCGTCAGGCGTTTCAATGATTTGCCTATGTCTGAAAATTTAATCTTTCTCTAGCTGTTTTTAGGAGGGAACTGACTGGTCTTTTTGGCTCTGTGGGAATTTGATAAATTGGTTCCTGCTTCTGGTACCCTTGTACTGGTTGTTTTCTTTTCTTGATGCTTTACTGTTAATTGCAAGTGACCACTAAGCCCTCTTCCTTTTTTTCCTTTTTCTTTCCATATCCCTTACTCTTGTGTGTCTGTTTCTTTTTTTCTCTTTCTTCTTTTTTCTTCCTCTCTTTACTCTGCGATCTTCACATTTTAAGTATAGAACTGTTTTTTCTAGCCTTCTCTTTAGATTGATATTCTCAAATCATCTTTTTTTTTAAAACAGGTATCCTTTGCTGTTTTTTTTTTGTTTGACAGTTGGTTTACTGCAGCTTCCTGTTTTGTTAGTAGCGAGTAGCATAGCACCAGTTTTTTTTGCTGCTGTACATTGCTGCGGCCCAACGGCCTTTTTATAATCAGACATATTATTAAGGTTTCTTTTGCTGCTCTGTTGGTGGCAACTTTTATTTTTATTTTTATTCTTTTTTTTTACTCTTTTCTGTTTTATATTTTTAGGGTTCCGTTTTTTATACGGAACACTATTGGTGAGAGTACAACGTGTTTTTCACATTATTTCGATTATCTCGTGAACCATTAATCCTATAGACCTAAAATTTGAGGTACCTATAAAAGTAACTTATCCACACAAGATGGTGGGTTAAAAAATAAATAAAGTTGTGTTCGTTTGTTTTAAGGAGGTACGATGTAAAGCCTTTGAAAACATACATTTTTTTATCGAGACGAATAGGGTATGATATGAAAGGGCTTCATTTCAGCATTAATATTTCAAAATATATTTTGGAATTTTACACCTCACCATTTTTTGTATAATTTTGAAAAATGACGTTTTCTGGATGTTTTACTGCCCCGAATAACTCCGACCCTACTTCATCGAAAATCTTGAAATATATTTGGAATGATAGAAAATTGAGTAGGTTTTTAATGTAAAATATAGAAAAGTGGCAGATACTCATAACTATATTTATTAAAGGGGTGGGAATGTTAAGGGGTAAAAACATCATTTAAAACCAGGTCTTGTGGGGTGTCATTTGAAAGAGCACTTGATTTTAGAAATATTGCCTTTTTTTAGAATTTTGCAATGCATAGTTTTTGAATTATTATCAATAAAGTGACACAAAAAGTTGGTCCCCCCCTTGCATTTCGAGCCTAATTAACAGAAAAATTTGAAAAAATTCACAAAGACAGGAAGTTTGATAAACTCTGAACGAAAAATATAGCGAACTCTCAAATAATTATATTTTTGTGTTTTTAAGGGATTGGGCTGGGGAAGGGTGAAAAAAAACTTTTTTGACCCAAGCGAGTGGGGTGTCATTTGAAAGAGCACCGAATTTCAGAAACTTTGCAATTTTTTTTAGAATTTTGCGGTACACAGTTTTTGAGTTATTCTAAAAAATGTGCAAATTCCTATGTTTCGACACTGATAGACAGAAAAAATTGAAAAAATTCATAGAGACAGGATGTTTGCTATATTTTGAACGAAAATTATAGCGAACTCTCAAATAATTATATTTCTGTGTGTTTAGGGGATGGGTGTAAGGAGGGTAAAAAAATCTTTTTTTGACCCAAGCGAGTGGGGTATCATTTGAAAGAGCACTAAATTTCCAAAACACTGCAATTTTTTTTAGAATTTTCCGGTACACAGTTTTTGATTTATTCTAAAAAATGTGCAAATTCCAAACCGTCCCCCCCCTTCGTTTCGACACTGATTGACAGAAAAAATTGAAAAAATTCATAGAGACAGAAAGTTTGCTATATTTTGAACGAAAATTATAGCGAGCTCACAAATAATTATATTTCTGTGTGTTTAGGGGATGGGTGTAAGGAGGGTTAAAAAAACTTTTTTGGAACCAAACGACTGGGGTGTCATTTGAAAGAAAGCTTAATTTAAGAAACATTGCAACATTTTTTAGAATTCTGCGATGCACAGTTTTTTAGTTATTGATAAAAAAAAGTGCTATTTTAAGTGTATGTATACCACCCTATATTTCGACGCTGATTTATAGAACAAATATTCCCTATTTAGACCATTAAAATACTGGTTAAATCTTTCTTTAGCTAACATAAACAGCTATGGATAAGATTTAACCCCAAGTAACATTTTTGATCAATGTAGATGTGATTGACATTTACGATTGACGTTTACGATTAAACATTTATTCTGTTATGCGTCCATAGTCTGGCGATATAAAGACTTTACAACATAACTTTATGTCATTTATTTTTGATATTGTGTTCTTTTACATTCACGGAACCCTTGGCGAGCGAATTTTATTCGCACTTGTCCGACTTTTTTTTTAATAAAATGCCACAATAACACATAAAAACCTTTTAAGACAAAGGTCCCACAACAACATACGTTCAAAGATGTTGATGGACGCAAATCTTTCTTTTTTTGTTTTTTTATATTTTTGGTCAAAGAATGGATAACTAAACAGAAAATCCTATCACTGACAAAATATGACATAGGCCAATATTTTATGATAGAATAGAGAAAATAAAAGTAAATTAAAAAGTAAATAGCAAATTTTTACAAAACCCAACGCCCAAAAAGTTCCCAATAAAAGAAAGCGGGCGGCGCAGGGGACGCGATGGCGACGCAGAACGGGGGGGGGGTGCTATTTTTGACCGAAGTTGTGCAAGTCCGCAGAAGCGAGTCAAAAAAAAAATCAAAAATCACTTCTAAAAAATCAAAGGGGGACCAAGGTAAAATTGAAAGTTTGATCCTTTATAACTTTTGACCCCCTTATTTCCGCAAATTTTTTTTTTCATAATTAGGATGCAGAGGACATAATCTTTCTATTTATCTGAAAAAAAAATGCAAATTTATTTGGGGGGATAAACTAGGAATGTTCCGGTTACTTTGCTTTTACCGTTTGATAATGATAATTTCACTGTACTTTCAACTGTTGATTCTGATTGTGATTTATTAGCCATTGTGATTTGTGACGTCTTTTTCTTACATCGTTAAATTCGATCAAATTATTCGGATCTGAGCACATATGCGAAGTACTCACTATGTAAAACCCATTTGCATAGCATTTGCATTTTTCGTCGAAATTGTTGTGGTGCTTTTTGTTTGATCCTTAGAATTGGGTTTCGAGTGCTTGTGTGGCGAAGAAAATTACATCTTGAGTAGCATATGGTAGACATCGATGGTGCTTGTGTTAATTTTTTTTTCCTGCAACTCCTGCAAGTTAGTTATATATGTATTTTACGATTCCAAGTTATGAACAGAGTGGCTGTTGATTTTTCGGTAGAAAGTTTCAGTTTCTGTTACAGTGCTATTGTCTGAGACTGGTTTCATTTATAAAAATTAAAGAAGGTTAATGACTTGGATGACGTGACTTCTCCTTACGGTAGTCCTTTCTTAAACTTCCGGTATTATGACTTCGTTTTGAAATTCTACAAATGTATGCGACCACGAATATAGATCGATAGCCAACTTGAGTAAATCTAACAACAGTTTACTATGACTAGGTGTATCGAAGGGGGTGAGAGGACCAAGGCGATCAGAACTGTTCGATACTAAAACCATGCTAATAGGTTGCTGGAGCTAGGGTTTTCTGTAGAGTTGGGAGCAAGAGAGACTCCATTAGTTTAGCAATCGGTGATAGATCGGTCTGTATAATTTAGATTGGTTATTCACTCTTCCAGGTTTTAATATTGGTATGGCTCAACCATCTATCCATAGACTCGGTTTTTTCAGCCTTTTGATGAAGTGATTTAGCAGACATTCAAAAGTAAGAGATGTTACTGGAGTCTAAGTTCTTTATCATAATAGTTTCACAGTGCGTTTGGTCTGAGAGTTTTAGATGTAGTTACTAATCACCCACTCCCGAAAAAGATAAAATGTTGGTGAAGCGCTGTGGAGCGAACTTCAAAAGTCGGTGTAATTCGGTCCAAGAAAGCCGAACAGTATTTTCCGTTCAAATCCAAAACAAATTGTTTTCGAAAGTACCGAAGGACTTCAAAGAGTTCTATGGAGGTATTAAACCGACTCAAACCAGTTTCAAAGAGATCTTTCTCGCAAAAGCTTCTCGCAAGCTCTTCAGTGGAAAAATGATCAAACTGTTACGATTCTTGCACAATCGTTTTATTTAGCGACATTCAATAGCATTAGAATCATGATAAACTTCAACTTGTCCTTAACGTAGATTGAAAGAAAAATATAAAAAGTATGACACTAACAACTCGACCTCAACAGACTTTGTTATCAAATGAGTCTTTCAAATATTTCGAAATAAAATAACTTCATTTCTTTTAATTTCAGACACACAAAACCTCAAATGTTTATCTACTCAAAAGTTTACATTACTTCTTCCACAAAACAATACAGTTAACTCAATAACATCTCAAAACGTAACAGCAAAATGTTACTTCAATACAAACTCAACATTATATGACAACAGCAATAAAGACACTTTCCGTGAACTTGAAGAATTAAAAGAAAAAAAATACAACGAACATGGTAACAAAGCATTAGAACGAGTGGAAGAAGTTTCCAATGACGAACAAGAGGAATTAAACGAATTACGAACAAAAATTTTAGCTGCATCGTTAGCTTTTGTCCCGGCTCATGGTTGGACAAAGGTTGCAATTGCTAAAGGTGCAGAATCTCTAGGTTATCCAGGTGTTGCACACGGTATGTTTTCACATGGTGGAATTGAATTAGTCCAATATTTCTATTTGGATTGCAATAAGAAATTAGTTAAAATGATAAAAGAAAAGTTAAATTCAGATCAACCGAAACTAAATCCGATTAGTTTTGCGAAAGAAACATTGAAATGCCGATTGAGTATGTTGGAACCATATATTAAAACATGGCCTCAAGCTATGGCATTAATGGGCTTACCACAAAACGCATCAAAATCGTTAGCCAATCTGTTAACGATGGTTGATGATATCTGTTATTATTCAGGGGATCGGTCTGTTGATGTAAGTACGAATTTAGTAACGGTATTCGTTCAGATTTAATTTCAATTTTGTTTGTGTTCAGTTTGGATGGTATGTTCGTCGTGTTGGTTTGGCATCGATATATAAAGTCACCGAATTACACATGCTACAGGATACGTCACCAAATTTTATGAAAACTTGGGAATTTTTGGAACGCCGAATTGAAGATGGAGTTTACATCCACAACTATATAGACAACTCAGGAGAAACAACAAAAAATGTTCAACGATCATTAACAACCGCCTTTGAAACAGTAAATTATTTTTTTAAAAATTTTTTTTTCTTAAATTTGTGATAACTTTATTTTTTCATTTCAGGCTCGTAATATGTTGGGAATTAATTTTGATCGACGTTAAGTACTTTTTTAGTTAACTATGGTTTTAGTTAAATTATCTTATAAGTTTGTTTTATTTATTACATTGTAATTTTGTGACAGGAATAATCCAAAAGTATGTACTTAGTTGGTAATAGTAAATAAACATTTTATATAGATAAATTACCGAACATTCTGTGTACTTATTTATGATAATGAATTTCAGAAAGGAGAAATAAATCTAGGTAAAGACAATTTATATTTAAGTTGTTTTTAGTCCTCTGAGCCGGTAAAAATGTTACTTTTTCGAGTTTGATTAAACCAAAAGTGCAGTACGGTGACGATCCTTAATCACAGTAATACAATTCACTGTAAAAACTTTGGATGAAAAACGTGGTCTTAGAAATAATTTCAAAATCAGAACAAGAAAATTTTGATCAGAGACCATAGTTAAGGCCCTACGTTGGGCGCCATTTTTTAATGACCGTCGAATAAAGATTTAAGTTCTGGGATAGGATGAATCAATAAGTCAAATTCCAGAAATAATAAAGCAAATATTTTAATACATTTTGTTGTTATAAATATATTTCTTTTAAATTAAAATTATTACTACATACACATCAAAAGATAAAAATTAAAAAACAAAACAAAAATTAATACAAATTGTACAAATCTTTAACACTATGCAGAGATCAGTATAATATATTTATATATATTTAAAAAAATGATATTGAATTGAAAACAAAAAATTAAAATAAATATATATAGAAAAGGAAATAAATAAAATTTATAATTTTTTTTTTTTAAATATTTTCATAAAAATTCTCCTGAATGTAGGCTCGAACTTTACTAGGTATTGGAAGTTTTGATAATGATTCAATATCTAATTTGGATCTAATAACAAAACGACATAAATGTTGTAAAGAAGGAACTTCGTAATAACGATTTATAGGATTTGTTAAACGAACTGGAACTGGTGGTAATAAACGATTAACAGGTTTAACATAACAAAAAACGCATTCCTTTGATTTATTTATTGTATCTTCGAATAATTCTACGATCGATTGATAACGTAACGACTCAATCTGCCAAAAGCCCTCAATGTAATTTATTCTATTATGTAATGTTACACTTGCGCTTCGAAAACTTAATGTAAATTGCAGTTTATCGGTTTCGGATATACGAACCAAAAACGAACCATTTGGTTTGCCTGTCAATGTTCTTTGTGCTGCGGTTCGTGATAATGCACCCCAATACCAACCATATCTGAAAAAAAAAATTATTAATTTGAAAAATTATAATAATCCGTTTCTTGGTCATTGGGATTAAAGTACACCCACACAAGAGATATGTGCAAGTTCCTCTCAACTTTCAACTTGGGTCCAACTCGCCTAAATTTCGTTTGCATCAGCAGCCGGTTCAGTAACCTTTTTAGGCTCGTGAGACGATAGTAACATCAGACTTCTGTGGGTGTCGTGATTTAACGGCTTCAGAGTCTCTGGTTTTTAAATATGAATGCGGTGTTCTTAATTTTTAAACTTGCGTTTTTTTGTGGGATTTATGTTTTCTGTAGGAGCGCTTGCGAGCTAACCAGCTCTAAATATTCACAAAGGTCAATTTCAATAGCAGTAAAATTAACATGATAGCCTAATTGTTTAAGGTCGTTCATTAAGTCCGTGTCCCATTGTAATCATTGAAAGCTGCAAACCGGCCTGTAGAACATGATCAACCCAGCAATCCTATTGGATCGATTACAATCTATTATAGCAGAACCCTCAAAAATATGCCTGAGTTCAAAGATTTTTTTAACGAGTCCTGTAGTCTTCATATTCTGTTTTAAGTGAGCCATATATGTAGCGTGGCAATATGCTCAAAGAAAGATAAATATCGCTTTACTATTCAGTCAATTTATTCGTTTTTTTCTATGGATTTGTCTCATAATGCTAGTCAATTCCGAGCCTACATGCATTGGCACGTCGTGTAAAAAACGATCCAGGTTTGAGACGGTCACGCTCTGTGGTGTAATACAACCCATGCTGAGGATGAATAGCTGAAGACCCATTCAAATAGCTCAGTCACGAACGGATACCAGGCGGCCGCCAAGTGTATTTTACTATGCCAAGTTATCAGGGCTTTGACTTGGACAACATATTTTTCCAGTGAAACTGGTGGAAACAAAATGGATAGCTATACAAACAAACCTAAAACGAGTGCAGTCACCACGTCAACGGGTGGAGAGGGTACAAACGGCAGGCGTAGGAGCGAGTCTCCTACTCTAGACAAGCCGACAAAGCGAATATACCAGCGAGCTCACCACTACTATCTATAGACCAACCTCGAGGGTTGGGCGATACAGTGAGGCAGAGACTTAGCGAAGGGAATGTCTTCGAGGACTCTGGAACGGGAAACGGAAGGGCCCATCCATCGGAGCAAATAAGTAAGGAACCAGAGTCCACGACGCTGAAAGATAATGATTTACTCAGATTGAGTTTTGGTCACACAGATGCATCAAGTGTTTACTAGATTCAGTCCCATCTGTGCAGTATCACAAAGTGTATCTTCGAACTTACTTCTGACAATAATGAACTATGTCATCCGCAGACCCAAGACATTCGGCCAAACTCAGTATGAAAGGTGATAAGTCACCACACGTTGGACAGTCCCTAGTGGTGCCAAGAGTGATTTTACAATCACAAACCATAGTTTGGACTACCCTAGTTCTCAGCATGCCTTACATCCAGTCAGTTGTGGTACTGTTAATATTTTTTTCACTTAGAACCTTCTGGACTGCTCCATGTAACTTCTTTGTTATCGACTGCAACCACCAATTCTTTCGTCAACTTAAACAGTACGTTTCCGTAGGTCTGTTCGACCCCAATTTTGCCAAGGAAAGATCAAATATGAAATATGATCATGCCATTTCAGTTTGTTATTGATATTAGTACCCAATAGTTTTAGTGTGAGTTTAATAAAAATTGCCTGGAAAATGTTGCATTGCCGCTATATAGTGAGGTTTTATGGGACAAAACGCACGACTTCGTCTTCATAGAATTAAATATCACAAGATTCCGTTCATCCCAGTCCAAGATCAATTCAAGATCTAAATCCAGGGATTCAAACATTTTTCTACGGCAATTAGAAGATAGACTACATGGCTGTTTTTTAAAAGAATAGGAATGGAAGATAGTACAGTCGTCGGTAAAGCTATATATTGGGTTTGTGGTGATAGATAAGTAATCGTTGATAAAGATCAGAAAAAGCGTTGGTGATAGAACCGAACCCCGAGGAACATCGGCTTGAATTGGGAATTTAAACGACATGGCACCATCCAGCACTATGATAGATTTCCGGGATAAAAATCTTCTAACCAACAGATTAAGGTTTAACAGACTCTAAATGAAATTAATTTGTTGTTATGAGCCCGATGCCAAACTCTGTCGAACGCTTTGGATATGTCCAGAGAAATGATATGAGACCAAAGAGGCCACCAAAGAGATATGTGACCACCAAAGTCATGAATTGCTTTACCCCATTTCTCCGTGAGGACTGACATGATATCACCAGTAGACCGTGTTCCATCATCAAAGACAGAGTTACCAACAAAATTTGCGGCAAGTAAATCTGCCTTCGCTATGGTTTCGGTTACAGGGTTGCCATGCTTATCAATTAATGGTGGAATAGAAGATTTGATAAAGTTGTTGCCAACATCTTGGATAAAATTCCAGTATGATCGGCTGCCTTTAGTGTCACGTAAAATTTTTCGCTTAGCATTGGAGTTAAGGAGAGTGCCTTTGAAGATTCCCATGAGGTTCGGTAACCATCACTTTTGCCCCCTCCGCAGATCTGGGACTATGCCGTTCGCCTTTGGTAATTAGTACGGCTGGAATGTGCCTCTGGTCCACTTAACACGCTCTGCCGTAAAAAATGTGCCACCCATTCTTAGGTCCTCTGAACTTCGGCTTTTACATATCTTGTTATTCGATCTACTTTGCTCTCGTTTTTGTGTTCCAGAAAGTGCTTCTAGAAGAGCAGCTTTCTGCTTTTCGTCTTCCGTATACGTTCCATCCGTCCATTTCAGCGAAGTTTTAATCTCAGCGCCGTCTTTCGCCAGAACCTTATGTAGCCTAGCCGCTACAGCCGTTGCAGAGATATTATTAAAGAAGGATCTGAAGCCTGATTTCTTTATTGTAGGTGGTGGTAAGCACACAAATATAATCTGAACAATTTCCGAATTGTATTGCTCTGTTGAAAACCATCGTTTTTCTGTTCGTAATTTTGACAACTCCTTGCTCCATCAAAGTTCATCCCTCTGTTATTTTACCTTAGTAATTCCGCTGGCTTCAAACGCATTGGTGATTGCCAGGTTTACATCAGCTACAGCTTATTGCAGGTCCCTCTAACCGTTATTAGCTGTAGACTCTCTTCAAGATTCTTCTCAAATTGGTTGCACCTTGTATTCAAGGGAGATTTTTTGCACTATACAGTACTACCCCATGTCTCGTTGTGAGTATATTTGCATCACACTGGATGATAAGAACACAACTTCTTTTTGTTGCGAATGCCCCAGAGTGTGATGGTAGTTCATATGACCACCAAATCCCTGGTAAGAAAATCTAAGAGACAATAATTTCCTAATCATAATACTCGCTCTAGGTTAGTTTGCATCACATACTACCTTCGCGCCACTGTTTGCGAGCCCTTGCACCCAGGTTTTTTGGAATCAAGGTTCCTGTATCAGCGTAAACCCTAGCTGTTTTTTAGTGAATGTCATTAGCAGGGTTGCATTGATTTAAATCATTTGATTTAAATCAGTGATTTAAATCAGATTTAAATCAACTTGATTTTTTTAAAAAAATCATTGATTTAAATCAATCGAAGAAATTTCTAAAATTTTAAGCAAATTCAAAATATAAATTTTGATTTTTTTTGATAAAATGTTTTGTGGTAGGAATTTCAACATGTGTCACAACTACACATAAAAACCTAAGGAAACAAGATCCCACAACAACAAGATGATGTACGAGATACGCTCACCATTTTATCTGAGCTATCTTCACCTGACCAACGGCATCTGTCAAGTCACGCTAAGACAATTGCATCGTGCTTGCGATTGAGAATAATTAAGATGTTAGCCTATCGTCTTAAAACTTCAACAACAAAGTCACAGATTAAACCACAACTAGAAATATTGACAAACCCGCATAAAATGCATATTTTTTTTTTTTTTTTTTTTTGAATATGAATATGAATAGATTCTAGAAATGAATCTAGAAATAATAAATAATTACATATCAAATAGAGTATTAAATGCAAATCAGTACAACCCGCTTACGAAAAAAAAACATTTTCACTAAAAACGATCGTTACTATTAAGATCTTGATGGTATATTAAATCCTTAACACTTTCCTGACACAAGTTATAAGGAGTTGTTTCATATGACTTGCCGTTTAGTGTTTACCAGTTATCTACATGTCCGAGAAACTTTTCGAATCAGCAGAATTGGATATCTCTGACATCACTCTATACAGTGACAAAGTATCTTAATTTGGCAAGTAACGCTTTTCATATCGCTAGAACAACAATCAGTATTTCAGTATAAAAATCTAGTAAATAAAAACTGTGCCTTTACTTTTGTCTAGCCTTGCATTTCAAAAAATATAACCAAAGCTAATGATTTATATAAAGTAGTTAACGGAGCATAAGAAATATACAATTTCTTCAAAAATTAAACTAAATTTTTTTAAAAATAAAAAAAAATCCGATTTAAATCAAAAAAAGCGATTTAAATCAAATAAATCCGATTTTTTTGATTTTTTTAAAAAAATCAGATTTTTATGCAACCCTGGTCATTAGGGGTATTCCCTACCTGATAAAGCAGTCTTTGACCTATCGTCAATCAATAAAGGCGGAAATTGGCCTATACCCTCCACCCGACTTCCAAAAAAACCTCAATTCTTTAATGAATAGTGAACCGTTTTGCCTTTCTAGCAGCGAGAGGAGTTTTTCGCCAGTCTGCACGTCGTGGGAGAGAGATGCTAACCTTGTAAGGGATCGTTATTTTATCAACAATACTAGTCACAACTGTGAATATGCATCACCTTCCACTTTTGGGTAGAACAGAACAGACTTGAACCAGTCTTAGTGTCTGCACTTAGTCACGCTCTACCACCGCATAACCAGGTTTGAAGTGAATATCTCTAAACCCAATCTTGTGATCACCATATCCAATCGCTAGTTGCTTTACTTCGGCTAAAACTCAGCTCCTCCGCACTTAGCGTTGTCTATGGATAGTATTCGGCCAGATTAGCCACCTAAATTGCTTTAAACCCATCAGCATAGCTGGTGCTTGGCCTGAGATGATGTTGTACTTTCGCCTGAGTGGATAGGACGTTGGTAACTATCCTTTATTTTTTTACTGCTACACTCAGCTCGTTTACCAAGAAAAGAAAGCTTAGCATGAAACACACCATGAGGGGTTCCATAACTGAATCTGCACCGGAGACAAAATATCTCGGAGTAGTGGCAGATAGCAAACTCCTGTGGAGAAACTACATGAAAGCAGTGGTCAGCAAATCCATAATAGATCTGATCCTATGCAAAAACCTTGTGAGGAAAACATGGTGGTGCAGCCCAGGATTCCTAAGGTGGATGTATACCGTTATAGTGAGACCAGCCATCACGTACGGATCAATCGAATGGAACAAAATAACCAAGTTTAACGCTGGGAAGCTGGAGTTGGAAAAAGTATCAGCAAGCTAAACAAGCTTTAACGCAAAATAAAAACAAGCTTGGCAATGGTATCGAGTATCTTTTGTTGGGTCTGAACCTTTTGTGTGGATTAGGGACAAAATCCATCCACGAAAGGTTGAGGGAAGTAAATATGACGGATTGATCCAATGGCTGAAAAAACGTCAGGTTTAAGGCAGTCTAAAGAGTTAATTGGGTCGTTGAGTAACCTGATAATGACGACTGTAGATTAAAGAAAACACCTGAAAAATAATCGGATGGGAGAGACGAATATTGTTTCTGTCTTTTGGAGGATAAATTCCAGCTCATCTTCTCAAAGATTTTGGAGCTTGGATTTACATGAGAAGGTATCATCAGGAGAAGTAGTTGTTTGTGGGCATGTCCTGCATATACATAACCCTCTCCATATTCTAAAGTTTTTAAGGGGACTCGATTGCAGTAGGTGCTCTAACTGGGTACACATCAGGGAGTAAACAGGTAGGTGCAATAGATGATTTTACTCACAGTACAACATATCACCTAATCTTATCTAATTACGTGGATGTTGAAAAATTCTTTTTCATACCTTAGACTTCGTGTACACATAGACCGTAACCTGTAATCTATTTGCGTTGTTTGTCTTACACCGAATTTTTTACAAAACAAAAACGAAAAAATCTATTCAATAAAATTCTTGTTAAAAATCCCATTAATTACTATTTCTGATAATTAAATATTTTTATAGATAAAATTAAGTTACATGAAATAAAAACTTACTTGGCCAAATCCAATCTAGCATTATCTACAGCTTCATCTTCAATACTCTTACTACTAGCGACAATATTAATCGGATTTGTTTCTGATAAAATTCTATTATTTTCCAAATTATAATTATTATTACTCATATCAATTGGTATCGTTATCTCATTATTATTACTATTTGCTTCCACAAACAACGTTCTTTGTGATTCATTATTATTATTTCTATGAACTACAGGAATCGGCACGAAATTCTCTTCCGTAACAATTTTTCGACTTGGTGAAAATTTATTTTGTATATTACGTTTAATTGTACCAAATACAGAATATTTTTGTTCGTTATCTGTAAACGTTTTATGTAAATCGGACGAGCTTGCACTTTTATTTAAATTATTATTATTAATTTTATGATTATCATTATTTTCCTGTGTTGTAAACTTTTTACTATTTTTCGGTAATGAAAATAATGAACGTAATTTTATTTTCTTTTTCCTTAAACTTTGATCCATACTAATGGTTTTTACTATCAAAACTTTAACATTCGATAATTTCTAAATAAATATATATATTTATACTTTTTTTTTGTTATTATTACCGTATTATTTTGACAGCCTTAAGCCGTGCATTCACATAAAACAGAAACAGAAACAGAAACCGAATTTCATACAAATTTGACAGCAACAGGAATAGAAACCTAATTTAGAAACAGAAACAGAAACTGAAAATTCGTCTGTTTTGTCTGGACCAGAAACAATTAAAATTTAATTGTTTCTGGTCCAGAAACTGTCACGTGACCATATTATTTTAAATTTATGTAACGGGATTGTACATTATTTTAAGAAATAAATATTTAGTCAAAAATAATTTACGTTGAATTTAGCTCGATTTTTTTTGATGGATATTATTATGTGCGATAACGAAAAAAATAAATTTCTTCTTCACTATAGATTACAAAATTGTGTTATTTTTTTATTTATATGAATAAAAAATAAAATACACAGTTTATTGAATTACAATATTTTTTTTATATTAATATAATTTTTTCAATTTTAATTGGGTTAAATATATATGGATTGGGTTAAATATATATATTTTAATTTTGACATATATAATATAATATGACAGCTGCCATCTTAAAATTCGGTTTCTGTTTCTGTTTTATTATTCACCACCGTCAACCAAATTAGAAACTGAAACAGAAACAGAAACAGAAACTGAAAATTTTCAGTTTCTGTTTCTGTTTTATGTGAATGCACGGCTTTAAGCCGTGCATTCACATAAAACAGAAACAGAAACTGAAAATTTTCAGTTTCTGTTTCTGTTTCTGTTTCAGTTTCTAATTTGGTTGACGGTGGTGAATAATAAAACAGAAACAGAAACCGAATTTTAAGATGGCAGCTGTCATATTATATTATATATGTCAAAATTAAAATATATATATTTAACCCAATCCATATATATTTAACCCAATTAAAATTGAAAAAATTATATTAATATAAAAAAAATATTGTAATTCAATAAACTGTGTATTTTATTTTTTATTCATATAAATAAAAAAATAACACAATTTTGTAATCTATAGTGAAGAAGAAATTTATTTTTTTCGTTATCGCACATAATAATATCCATCAAAAAAAATCGAGCTAAATTCAACGTAAATTATTTTTGACTAAATATTTATTTCTTAAAATAATGTACAATCCCGTTACATAAATTTAAAATAATATGGTCACGTGACAGTTTCTGGACCAGAAACAATTAAATTTTAATTGTTTCTGGTCCAGACAAAACAGACGAATTTTCAGTTTCTGTTTCTGTTTCTAAATTAGGTTTCTATTCCTGTTGCTGTCAAATTTGTATGAAATTCGGTTTCTGTTTCTGTTTCTGTTTTATGTGAATGCACGGCTTTAACTGTTGAAAAAAAATAAAATATGGCTGATTATTATGAAAAATTATTATTTTCCCTTTTAATACTTACAATAATATACACATAATATTTTTGATAAATTTTATATCTATATAAACTTAATATCTTTTTGTTTTATATTCATCACAAATTTTAAATTGCTATTCATCTGATTTTTATTAATTTTATGAAAAAAATTAAAAATTATGACAAAAACTTAAAAAAAAATTTTGATTACAAGATGTTAAAAATTTAAAAGGTTGTATCATTTCATTATTTTTTTTGACGAAAAAGTGAGTTCGGTTTTTAATTTTTTTTTCGTTGAAATGTTTTCGTTGAAAATTAAAAGAACCGTTACAAAAACAAAACAATGCAAATACACTTCGAACAATGGTGATTATAATAGAAACGTTTTGTTTTGTAAATTGTAGTTGTAATCATTAGTTTTAAGTTTACTGTTATTACATCATTAATTATTTGTTTTCCAGGTATCCAAAATAGTTGTTTGTTTGTTTTGTGACCAAAAAATGAAAAAGAATGAAAATATACTGTTGACCACCATCCGTGCACTGCAAGAAAAACTTGGTAATGTTGTTACTAAGATTGATAGTCATGCTGCTATGACATTGGGCAAGCGAATATTGTACGCAAATTTTACTTAAAGATAAAGTGCTGAATTTGAGACCGGAGTTTGGTTTTCACACAGGACTTAGTGGGATCAAGATAAAACCAAAATCTACAAAATTCTGATAATACAAAAGAGGACGTTAGGTTCAGGATAATCACAAGAAGCATACATGTAGGAATTTCTTCCGTGAAAAAGTTGACCGAGGGTTCAGTTAAATTTTAAAGACTAATATTCAGCTGTAGAACAACCATTTTATTAAAGAAGCGATGGAGAAACTTGGTGCTGATTATGATGTTACCACTTTGAACGCTAGATATTCATGGGTTTTCTTGAGGATTCATTATTTGGACATATTGCGAAGAACAAGCTATGTAGTGGGTAAAAACAAAATAGGAGGACCATGCCTAACCTGGATGGATTCAATAAAATCGGATAGCGCCTATTTATCGCACAAATTAATGGAATGGAATGGGTATTTCAATACTTAAGGACAGGAATTCTGTGAAACAGGCCACTCGTGCTATCTATGATAAGAGATGAAGAATCAGAATCAGATGTAGAAATGAGTAACCCGACGTAGGAGAAGGAAATGGAAGTATTTAAGAGGTATGGTTGTTTTGTCTGTATTGTAGAAACTTGTTATTAGTCCCTGGGCCACGTCGATTTCATATGATGATTACCACATATTTTATACATCGTGAGGCGTCTGTCCTTGACGAGCCCAAAAACTTTTGTTCTGCCATTTTTCTCAAATCGGCCGCTTTTTCATTCGACAAGCTCCGAAAAATGCCGATTACCCTGGATCTTGTAAATTTTTTTTTTAACTATGGGGGTTGGAAATTTGTTTTAGAACAGGAGGGTAACCTTGTCCGACAAAAAAGGTGTCTGCTATTGTCAAGTCCGACCAAAATGTCAATTGACTCGACAATATCAGGCACATTTTTGTTGGACAAGCTTACCCTCGTGTTCTAAAAGAAATTTCCAACCAATGACATGACAAAAGGTTTCAGGCCATAAGCCTGGATGATATCCCTGTTAAGTTTATTAAGCTTATTCTACCTGAGATCTCTCCTTATCTGTTGTATATTTTTAGCAATAGTATAACATTGTCATACTTACCTGCTGAATGGAAAGTTGGAGTGGTGCCCATTCCTAAATAACCCCACAGCATTGTCGGACTTATCTGATGACTATGTTTCTGGAGGATATAAATCACGAGGAGCTTTGCAGGAAACTTTTTTTGCTTCTTAAGTTTTTACGATCTGCATGTCGACTTATGTATTTATTATAGAAGATCCCGGAATGCTTAAAAAAATGTACGTTAGTACCCCAGGGAATGGGCGACTGCGAGGTAGACCACGACTTGAATGGGAGACGGACGTAATAAACGACCTAAAAAATATCGGGCGCCTTGGTAATTATGTCGCTGTTGCGAATGACCGTGGTGAATATTCAAAACTATGATTAGCTTGGCAACGCTCCTACATGGAGCATGAACGCCCCGCCCCAAAAGGAGATCTCAAACTTTTGAGATTGCAGGTGTTGGTTCTAGTCTAGTGGGACTTACTTGTGAAATAACACTGGAATCTGTTATTGGGCTATTATTATTCGCCCCTTTTGTAAATGATATATCCTCCTGTTTGAAATTTTCTAAGTTCCATTTGTATGCGGATAATCTGCAACTATACGTGACTGATGTGCTTGCTAATAGAGTGGTATGTGTTGATAGACTAAATGAGGATCTTGATAGAATTGCTAGGTGGTCTGTGGAAAATAATTTACTATTAAATGCAAAAAAGTCGCAATCTGAAAAGTCGTGTTTTCTGATACTGTTCGTAATCTAGGACTTGTTATTGACCCTTCTTTGTAATGGAATAATCATGTGAATAACTTATGTAGTAAGGTATATATTACTCTTCGTCTTTGCAGAATGTAAGATCTTTTGCCAGTGTAGGGCTGTGGCATAAATTATTCATGGCTTACCTTCTTCCATTTTTTGTTTATTGTCACATAGTTGATAGTATTGTATGGTATACAGGAAAAATTTACGCACAAAGGGAAAATGGTATTGAATGCATGTGTCAGATACATTTATTCACTTCGAAAATTTGACCATGTATCCTTGTTCGCAAACAAGTTGCTTGGCTGTCGTTTAGCTCTTGACAAGCTTAAATAGCGAAAGCTGAGTTTGACAAGATGTTCCAGCTTTTGGTCCTGGCCAAAAAAGAATGGAGAATGGTGGTGATTATCGAGCTCAGTTGGAGGGATGTACATTTTTCGTCCATCGATCTTGTTCATTCATACCATCAAATTCCAATACTTCTGGTGGACATTCCTAAAACCACAATCTCTACACCTTTTGGTCTCTTTGAATTCCCAAAACTAACCTTAGGTCTTAGGAATGCTGCTCAACCGCTCCAAATATTGATGCACTCCGTTTTAACCGGATTCAATTTTTGCTTCGTTTATCTGGATAATATACGTGTAGCATCAAGAAATCTAGAGGAGCATCTTATCCGCCCCCAAATGATTTTTCAAAGGTTTTATGAAAATAGTCTCATTATTAATCCAGATAAATACGTATTGCTAATTTAATTTTGCCAGATCGTGAACGTGTTCAAGTCAAAATAGACTTTGAACATCCCACTACGGTTAAGCAGCTTAAGAGATTCTTAGGTCTTAACTTTTCTTAACTTAGGTCTTAACTTTTATATACGATTCTTGTTGAAGGGATACGGGATAATGACTTCTTGAAGGGATACAAGAAGATTACTAAAATTCCTATCACTTTTAGTACTGAATCCATTAATGCCCTTGAATTGCAAAAAAAGTTGTGCAATGCCTGCCTTCTTGCTCATTCGTCATCTTCTACTCGACTATGAATTATGGTCGATGTATCTGATACAGCGATAGGAGCCGTAGTGCAGCAGTTTGTTGAAGAAACCCGTCAACCGCTCAGTTTCTTCTTGGTACATCTTAACGATGCCCAATCTAAATATAGTGCTTATGATCGCAAACTTCTCGCAGCATATTCCGGCATCAAGCATTTCAGGTATCATTTGGAAGGTCGTGAATTTACACTATTCACTGACCACAAGCCTCTAGTTTTTGCTTTTAAACAAAATCTTGAAAAGGCATCTCTCCGTAAATTTCGAAACCTGGATTGCATTGGGAAATTTACCACTAATATCGAGTATATTTCTGGTACCGACAAAGTCGTAGCCGATGCGTTATCACTCATAATTTTCAGTTCAGAAAAAATTGATTATGCTGCAATCGTGGACACGCAAATGTGGAGGAATTTATAACATTACATCAAAGCAACACAACTGAATTATTCACTGAACTTTCAAATCTATTATGGTTCAAATCTATAAGAACTACATCATACAATCCGAAATGCAGAGGCGTGATAGAAAGGTGGCATCGTACGATTAAATCTGCAATTATGTGTCACAACCGTACCGATCGGACAACAATTCTGCCTTCTTGCCTGTTGGGTTTAAGAACCTTCTTTAGCGATAAACTACAAACTACTTCAGTGGAACTAACTTATGCTAGCTCGATACGAATTCCGGATACCTTCTAGATTCTTCTACAAGTTCTTTCTTTCCCAATCCGAGTTCGTCAAACAGTTGAGCAAGCAATTCGACGAAGTTGGACCTAAACCATGGTCTGCACACGTGACGTCTTCTTTCTTTGTGAGTAAAGGTCATCAAACTTGCTCAAGCGTCCTTTTACGTACGTTTGCTGTAAGGATAACTTTACAACCTCCTTATACCGACCCTTTCTAAGTTTTAAGTAATAATAAAAATTTGTATTGGAAAAATAATGGTAAAATAGCCAAGATTTTAATCGACAGACTTAAACCCTGTTTTCAGTACTTGAATCACATAGATTCAAGTACAGCTTCTTCAAAATACACACTGAAACGGTTGTCTACAGCTGATCATTATTATCTTACTATGGATCGCAATCTCTACTTTTCGGCTAATCTTATTACGGATATTAAGGGTACGAATCGACAAGATTCAGTTCTACCCAAAAAGCCAGCAAAAAGGTTACTTTTAATGATCAACCTCAAATACACATCATTTCACCTATAAGGACGTCAAAATCTGGAAGGTCGATCAAAACTTCAAAAAAATTACTAGATTATATCAGCATGCGGTTCGCACTTTAGCCAAAATCGTGATCCGCGTCAATTTTCCAAATCTATTTCTTGCCACAATCAAATCACTTTTATGTAAATATTAAAAAATTTATATCATTTCTTAAGTATTTTCGGTACATCAGTGCCAACATTTGGTACATCAGTGTCGCAGGCACTGTTGGGGGAGTACTTGTGGTGATGCTTCGAACTTAAATGATTTTGAAATTTCAAAAAGATACAAACTGCCCTGACTTCCGTTTTTGTTTTGAAAAAAATGTTTTTTCAAAACATAGATTTAAGAGTTTTGTCTTTTTATTAGAATGCTAGTATTTTCTTAAAAATATTTAAAATAATTTTGTGTGCTTAAACTCTAACTCTAAATAAGTATGTACAAGGAATAATTATGTACCAACAATTAAGGCACATCGAATAATTGACGATATTTATAAAAATAACGTAATCAGCAAGAGTGCGACAATGTTGTGTGAGTCGAGATTTGATGTTACATTTCAATCACCTACCACTCCTATAGCATGTTTTTGAACAGAGTCTAAAAGAGCATGGTTGAAAACAGATGCAGCACTTTAAAGTTGACAACAATACTCCATACCGGGACTAATATTGGACTTATAAATTTGGAGAAATTGATACGCGAAGTGAAATAATTTTACATCTATTAAGGATGCATAGTTTTCTCAACCCTCTCTTTGTTATCGCCATTTTATGATCGTTTCAGGGCATACTAATTAAAATTCACTAGAAAAGTCGATCTTGGATCTGGCAACAATCAATAGCTATGTTTTGGTGGAATTAAAATTAGCATCCTATTGTAGGCTCCCGTTTACATTTTCCGATTGTCAACAAAAAGAAATTAATGGTATCATTTTAAGAAGCTACGCAAAACAGTGGAATAGTAGTAGAGAGGAAATAGGAGTGGAAATTTAATAATTTGAGCATAAAATTTTAACGAAAGTTGATGATTCTGAGAAGAGAATGCAAGATGTTGAAACGGATAAAGTTGCTTCACAGGTAGTACAACAAATAGCAAATATTTAATAAAAACCACTACCGTATGATGGTACTACATTTTTGGGCATCTTCAAGTAAATGTTCGAAACAGTACCAGGTCTGAATGTTTGGAACCTTTGTGAAATTTGTAGTGTTGCATTGACAGTTGCGTTTAAAGGAAAACAGCTAAAGAATTACAAGCCAGTGCATGAAAACTACCGCAAAAGTTATGCGTTTTTTAAAAAAATGCCAAGTATGGCACGCGTGTTGCATATTTGCAATCATTGGTGTAGACTGTATGTAGAGTGAATTAGAAAAACGATTTGATGTGCGTGGCGATGGTGAAATTGAGGTAGATATTAACGCTGGAAACGAGTATTCTATTAAGGCTTTTGTTGGATCACCGTATCTGTCAACTAACACCTAGATTAAGTTAAATGATTATACATGGGTCACGAACGTTAAGCTTTAAACAAAATGGTGAACTAAAAATTACTGTTATTAAACACCAAATTTTGCATTTTACCCATGGTCTCAAAAACATCTTTTTGGTGAATTCTGATGCGACAAGATATGATATAATTTAAGTCAAATAAAATTTTATCAACCAATAAATTAAAACGAGAAAAAGGACAACCAAGCTGTTGAGAGAGTTAAATACAGTAATACTGGTTGTTAGAAAGATAACGCAACGATATACAACAACGATAAGCAAGACGCATTTTTATGTGGTTCCTCGATACTGCTGTTTTCACATAAGGTGAGTTTGTTTGCTACAACACCCCCTCCTAGTATCATCGAATATGAAACGGTATAAAAGAAAGAAGAAAGAAAGAAGACTGGAGAGAGATTTTAGTATGCCAGAGTATTTTTGGTAGTTCGACTGGTCGAATAGTAGCAGCGGAAGAGTTACAAGTGAATAAGTGTCCGAAAAAAATTGGAAGTTGTCTGCAGGAGACAGTATTTCGACTGCGTGACTGAGAGTTGTATTATATAGTGCCATGGAGTTTGAGTCGAGTTATCTTCAGATTGTGATCTAAATTGTGTTTTTATCTCTGTCGATGTTGACTCTATTGTAATGTAGTGAGCTTTAGGACAATGGACTTACAGTAGAGTTTAACTGGATAATAAAAACCAAGCCAAAACCAAGAAAATTAATGCTTAAAATAACTTTAATCACTGTAATTTTATAATAATATCGTTAAAATGTAAAACAATAATTTTTTTCTATTTCGAAATAATACAAAATCTTAAACATAAACAATAAAACTACTTTCACGTTTACTAACAATATCATTATTTACAAAAAATAAACATTAATAATTAACAGGAATCACTAGATTAGCAAAGTAAACTAATACACTCGAAGTTTGACTTCAAAATTGCATAAAAATAACTAAATAGAAATATTGTATATATCTGTGCAGTTAATTTATCTTTTATATATTGGTAATCTTGGAAACAGATGATAATTTTTGGGTGTTGTTACTAAAAGTTTAAATATACATCGAGTACTATATCCAGCCTTATCCTTTGCTACATAAATTATTTGATGACTTCCGAAACCGAATAAATTACCAGGATTCTGAAACAACAAAAACAACAATAATAATGTTCTAGCACTAATATGAATCTCAGCTCACATTGGTTCTCAAAACTTCTGTTACATTAATATTATCACTAAAATTAGGTTCCACCCATGTTATTTTAATATCTTCATGCTGTTTACTTAAGACATATTTTTGAATCTCGTTTGGACAATATACGATTTTCGGCGGTTCTCCTTTTTCAATATTAATCTCGAAATTACATGTAACTGATAACTTTGAAATCGGATGCCGTGCTTTTACAGAAACATTTATTTTACCGATTTCAAACTCATTTTTATTTTTGATCCAACTTGGTTCATACATTATGTCACGATCATAGTTAACATCAGATTTTGGATGAGGTATATCTAGTTGAATTGATTTACTGTTTACCGACAACTCAACATGGATATCTTTTGGACATACTAGTTTTGGAGTTGGATGTCCTATAAATCAAACAATAAATGTAAATAATTATTGTTATATTTTAAATAATTCTAATGTAGTTATTACTCATGCAAACCCCATCACCATTCCCCAACCATTTGCCATCAATTCCACAAATTTTTGAAAACCTTCCAACAACACGAAATCCTGTTGGACAACGTAGAATACATTGACTGCCTGGACGGTTTATAATACGAGGACCAACCGGACGACTACACTCTAAATAACCGTGTCTAGGGGGAAATAGAGGTGGACATGCTACATCAGAAGAAATGTTACTAACTGGAAAAAAAATTCAATAAAATACAAATAAATATTAAATAAAACCGTTGGACTGAATACCTACCAATACATGTATATTTATCAGGTCCGAAAATAAATCCAGAACTACAGATACAATCAAAATTGCCGATTGTATTAATACAACGATCAAAACATCCTCCATTATTTACTTCACATTCATTGATATCTACAAAACCAAATTCAGGTTTCAAATAAATTTTCAGAATAAGAATTTTTTATTCAAACCTTCACAATACTCTGTAGTTGAGTTATAATAATACCCAGGAGGACATGAAGGTATTTCATCTATGATCGGTTGATCAGCTCCGAATTCAGTTACACATTTAAATGATCCTAAAGTATTTATACAACCATACATACAACGATCTTCAGGTTTTAATAAACTTTCATTCGTACATTCATCGATATCGATACAAGTTTTCCAATCCTCGTCTAATATCCATCCATCAGGACATACACAGAACGCTTGGCCAAGTGTATTTAAACATGTATGGGAACATCCCCCATTGTTAATAGAACACTCATCAACATCCTCGCAACTGTGATTATCTTCTGATAGCTTTGATCCAGGTAAACCATCACATGTACATTGATAGCTTCCCCATTTATTAATGCATTTGTCTTGACACATTCCATGTCCATTTCGAAGAACACATTCGTTAACATCTGCAATTTTATAAAAAACAAGTGTTATTTGAGTTGAACGTTAAAAATTAAAAACTTACCAACACATTTGTTGGCACCATCATTTTTAAGACCTTTCGGACACTTGCATCGATACGATCCTATCGTATTTGAACATCCAAATTCACAAACCGCTTTGTTTTCACGACATTCATTGATATCTAAATAAATAATTTCCCAATAAAAGCAATAAAAAAAATTTAAGTTTTAAATTCAGTTATAACTACCAATGCACTTATGTCCAATTAATCGAAATCCTTTATGGCACAAACATGAAGATTTATTATTCTTTTCATAGCAAATATGATCACAATCATTGATTTGATTTTGTTTACAATTACTTAACTTTTTTGGGAACCTCTCGGATAATTTAGATTTTAAACTTTTTTTACGATAATAATTTTCGATTATTAATTTTTCACAAAATGGACGTTCTCCGATCCAGTTTGAATTTTTACAAATTAATTTGTTTGCTTTATCATTTAAATGTGTAAATCCAGGTCGACAGAGATATTCGACCTCAAGGTAGGCGTTTATGGGTCCAAGATTGTCGTTTCTAGAAAATAAATTATGTTTAATTTGTTTTTACCATAACAACATTATTTTTCAGCGGACTGAGCATTACAACGGCAACACAATCAGATCAGAAATCGAATTGTACATTAATGAAATAAATAATACTAACTGTGTTAGAATATTGTGCTATATAATTAAAAAAAATGAAGTTTTTCGTAATATTGGTGATAGTGGTGGGATTATGAAAAATTAGAATTACCTTAATTGCTTATGAAGAAGCGGATGTTTTCTAAGACGATAATTATATTTAACAAATAAAATTAACTAAACCAGTTTTGTGCATCGCAAGTGAAATTCACCAAATCTTTGATGTATTCAATCACAACAGGCCATTTCTGATATTTTGTTTAAGACATAACAACTCTTCATAATGTTTTATTAACAAACTCTATCTTGTTTACGACTACACATGTTAGTTTTTTGTTAAATTTATATATTTTCAAAACTACTTCTATTTTATAGTTTTCCAATCTATTAACAAAATTTTAAAGTGAGATAATTTATGTAATCAAACTTGCTACCATCTCTCAAACAACTACCATAATGTTGTCTTTCATAAGATATTTGATCTTAGTGGAATGTGTCTTTTGATTAGATTGAAATAATAAATTAAAAAACATAAAAACTGTAGAAATATAATAGTTTTAAAATTATTTCTCTTAAAAATTCTTTTAATAGATACTCAACTATTTTAGTATTAGGTAAGGTTACTACTATAAGTAATTGTTATTCTGTCAAAACTTGATTTCAACCAATCATTTAACTAAAGAATTTAACCCAACAATTTTATTTTTATCCCGCATTATTCAATTCATTAATCAAATTCTAACGTAATCGTTTTGATTTATTTTATAATTTTTACTTATTTCTTTTATTTATAAAACAAAACCTAAAGTGATTTTACCTTAAATAACGTGTATCTGCATTTTGTATTTCTGGTGCAGCAATGAACCCATTTTTTATGCAAGAGAAATCGCCAATAATTTCAATTTTTGTATCGTTGAAGTTATCATGAATTTCTTCATAGATGGCAATAACATCGTTAGCAGTATTTTGTATAGTTTTTGGAGATTCCAGTGAAATAACATCATTTCTTACCGTTATGTTTTGCATTCGCTTCATTTGTAGAAGATCTAAAATGAAAACAAATTGTTACTATTAAAAAATGGAGACTATAAAAGTAACAAAAAGTACACGAATCAATGTGATCCATGTAGCGAATATTGATGAGGTCGTAAGAGAAATTATTTTATTTTAAAATTTTAGTGGTTACACTATGTGGGTCACTTCTGTTTCGTTCTGGTCGCTTCTTTAAGCCTGTTATTTGTTTTTTTTTAATAAATAAAAACTGGTGGTATCCTTAAGGGGTGCATGAACGTTTTCATCCCTTTTGCAAGCCTTTTCTAATTTTCTGAGTTTGGAATTGTCTAATTTTCTAATGTTCTAATTTTCTAATTTTCTAATTTTGTAATTTTTTAGTTTTCTAATTTTCAAATTTTCTAATGGTTTGATTCAACAATTTTTAAATTATCAAATTTTCTAATTTTCTAGTTTTCTTATTTTTTAAATTTCTATTTTTCTATTGTGTGTTTTTCTTGTTCTCTAATTTTTTAGTTTTAAAAATTTCTAATTTACTAAATTTCTTGTTTTGTAGTTTTCTAATTCTCAAATTTTCTAATTTTCTAGTTTCCTAGTTTTCTAGTTTTTAGTTGTTTATTTTAATTGTTTGTAATTTTCTAATTTTCTACGTTTCAAATTTTCTAATTTTCTAGTTCTCTTATTTTCTAATTTTCTAGTAGTTGTTTTTGTTGTTCTCCAATTTTAAGATTTCAAGCTTACTAATTTACTAATCTTCTAATTTTTTAATTTTCTGATTTTCTAATTTTCTAATTTTCTACTTTTCTACTTCTCTACTTTTCTAATGTTTCGATTCTACAATTTTAAATTTTTAAAATTTTTTAATTTTCTAATTTTCTAGTTTTCTTAATTCCTAAATTTCTTTTTTTCTATTGTTTGTTTTTCTTGTTCGCTAATTTTTTAGTTTTAAATTTTCTTATTCGCTAAATTTCTTGTTTTGTAGTTTTCTAATTTTCTAATTATCAAATTTTCCATTTTTCTAGCTTTCTAGTTTTCTTATTTTTTGATTTTTATTTGTCTATTTATATTGTTTTGTAATTTCTTAATTTTTCAATTTTCTAATTTTTTAACTTTCTAGTTTTCTTGTTTTCTAAATTTCTTATTTTCTAGTTTTCTCATTTTCTAAATTTCTAATTTTCTAATTGTCTGTTTTTCTTGTTCTCTAATTTTTAGTTTTCAATTTACTTAAATTAGTAAATTTCTAAATTTCTCCATTTCTTGTGTTTCTTGTTTTCTAATTTCAAATTTTTTAATTTTGTAATTACCAATTTTCTAATTTTCTAGCTTCTAGGTTTCTAAATTTTTAACGGTCTATTTTAATTGTTTTTTAATTTTTTAATTTTCTTGTTTTCCATTTTTATAATTTTCTAATTATCCATTTTTCCAATTTTCTGAGAATTTAATTTTCTAATTGTTTAATATTTTAATTTTCTATTATGCTAATTTTCTAATTTTCTAATTGTCTAATCTTGTCTTGAAAATTAGAAAATTAGATAATTAGAAAATTAAAAAAATTAAAAATTAAAAAATTAGAAAATCAGAAAATTAGGAAATTAGAAAATTAGAAAAATAGAAAATTAGAAAAATAGAAAATTGAAAAATTAAAAACTTAGAAAATTAGAAAATTAGAAAATTACAAAATTATTTTCTAATTTTCTAATTTTCTAAGTTTTTAATTTTTCAATTTTCTATTTTTCTAATTTTCTATTTTTCTAATTTTCTAATTTCCTAATTTTCTGATTTTCTAATTTTTTAATTTTTAATTTTTTATCCTAATTTTCCTAATTTTCTAATTTTCTAATTCCCTAATTTTCTAATTTTCTAATTTCCTTATTTTCTAATTGTCTAATTTTCTAATTTTTTAATTTTCTATTATTCTAGTTTTCTGATTTTCTAATTTTCTGATTTTCAAATTTTCTAATTCTCTAATTTTCTAATTTGATCCTTTTCTACTTTTCTAATTTTCTAATTTTCTAATTTGAAATTTTTTAATTTTTTTATTTTCTAGTTTTCTTATTTTCTAATTTTCTATTTTTCTATTTTCTGTTTTTATTGTTCGCTAATTTTTAAGTTTTAAAATTTTCTAATTTACTAAATTTCTTGTTTTGTAGTTTCCTAATGTTCTAATTTTCTAATAATTAAATTTTCTATTTTTTTAGCTTCCTAGTTTTTTTATTTTTTAGCTTTTTATTTGTTTATTTTTATTGTTTTGTAATTTTCTAATTTTCTGACTTTCTAGTTTTATTTTCTAAATTTCTAAATTTCTAATTTTCTAGTTTTCTATTTTTCTATTTTTCTCAATTTCTAATTTTCTAATTTTCTAATTTTCTAATTTTCTAATTTTCTAATTTTCTAATTTTCTTTTCGATTTTTCTAATTTTCCAGTTCCCTAATATTTCAATTCGATAATCTTTGATCTTGTAATTTTCCGATTTTCTAATAATTAAATTCGATAATATCTAATTTTGTAGTTTTGTAATTTTGTAATTTTGTAATTTTGTAATATCGTAATTTTGTAATTTTGTAATTTTGTAATTTTGTAATTTTGTAATTTTGTAATTTTGTAATTTTGTAGTTTTGTAGTTTTGTAATTTTATAATTTTGTAATTTTGTAATTTGTTATTTGTTGTTATTTGGTATTTGTTATTTGTTATTTTGTGATTTTGTAATTTTCCAATGTTGTAATTTTCTAATTTCCAATTTCGTTATTCTTATAGGTTCTCTAATTTTTTTATATTTTTCAGACAATAAATTTGTTATCGATGGCAAATGACTCAAACCATCCATTGTTGGGGAAAACTCCCATTCAAATTTTATATTTTGTTCATAATAAGGCACATTATCCTTAATCTTTCTTGAGATATAGGACGATCCAAAATTATGACATTAGCGTGTTGAATTGGCGATATCTCAAAAACCACTCGTTCGATTTGAATGAGATTGTGCTAAAAAACAGACAAAATTTTTTTTTTCATTTTTCGTGAACTTGTTTTAAGACAAACAAGTGGTTTTTAGAGGTATCGTCAAATCGAATATTTTTCATATTACATTTTTTTTG
This sequence comes from Diogma glabrata, assembly GCA_963693315.1. Lineage (NCBI taxonomy): Eukaryota > Metazoa > Arthropoda > Insecta > Diptera > Cylindrotomidae > Diogma > Diogma glabrata. The sequence goes on from OY856186.1 coordinate 369,366,523, forward strand.
GTTATCTTGAATTTCAGAATAGGGTATACCATATGTTTTTTGGCTCACAATCTATTTTCCTCAATAATATACGTTTAATATGAAAAATATGAACCGTTCGAATGTGCAAAATTCGGTACTTTTTGATCGGTTTGAGACATTTGTCACCTATCTTCATTTGTACTTATAATCTAGTCATCGAGTCACATTTTATTCAAAGGTTAAAAAAAGACGTAACGTAATCCATCTTCAGATTTGAAAAAATCTAATAAGTATTTTTTAAAATTTTTCTTCTTCTTACCCATTTTCATTTGTGCCTTCATCTGTTTTCTTTTTAATCTTTCTGCTCTTTTCAATTCTTTTAATTTTTTCTTTTGTTCTCTTTGTTGGCGTTTTAATTCTTTTAATTTTTGTTTTTCTTCGCGTTGTTTTTGTTCTTCTAATAACTTTTGTTGTTTACGTAAAAGTTCAATTTGATTTGTTTCATTTGTAATTTTCTTCATGCGACGACGACGTCGTCTCCGCCTCCCTTGCTTCTTTGGTATTTCTGTATTCACATTATTTGTTTCTATATCATTTGAGATGGTTGATGTTTCTTGAAAACGATATTGACTAGAAAAACAAATAAAATTTTATGTAATAATAAAAAGCTTATGAATTTTGAAAAATGAGGGACGAAATTTCCAAAAAAAAAAAGGGTTTCAAGTATAAATTCCTTGTCATTGCAAAACAATGATTTTCATAACAATAATATCTTTAAGACAATATAACAAAAAATCTAATTTTATTGTAAATAAAATTAATTAAATTTTAAATTTTATTGAAATCAAATTAAATAAATTGTCCTCAAAAAACCAATTTTATTTATGTATTGTGTTGTGACAGACCACACAATAAATGTTCTTTTTCATGTTTCTTCACATTGATTCAATCATAATAAAAGTTTTGTTGGAAGAACAAAATAAACTTTAAGACACAAGAATTGATTTTATTTGTGTCTTTTGATGAGAAAAAACCGAAAAAGTTATAAGAATATTTCTCACAAAGTATAAAAATATCTATTAAATAATTATTTTAAAATTAATAACAAGTCTGGCAATAGAAACAATTAATCAATTTCATTAATCATCGAATTTTTTTTCTTTGTAAAGACAAATTAATAGGACTAATAAAATTAAGATTTTATTAAATTCGATTTGGATTGTTAGAGGTTTTTGAAATAGAAATGAAATAAAGAAAGAATTGCAAAGATTAATTTTATTTATTTTCATTGAGCGGGACAAGTTTAATCGTTTTTTCAAAAAATATATCAAGAAAAAATTGGAGGAAGTGAACCGAATTTCCAATTTCGGAGGAAGTGAACCGAATTTAATTGGAAAACCACACTTAAAGTTGGAAAACCACACTTAAAGCGTCTCATCAAATTCGATTGACATGAAATTAATGTTGTTGAAGTTTCAAATAACAGTTGTTAGTGAGATCCTGCCCAACTTTGTCCAATTTCACCCAAAATATTTCAATTGGGCTTAATAGTTTTTACATTTTCTTTGTGCATGAAAGCCGTCCGGCAGGCAGACTTACGAGGAAATTTCGTTTGTTTCGAAAAAAGGGCTCTTTCTGCCGGGAAAATATACTATTCGTTAATTCAGGATGCAATGGCTATGTCATTACAAAAGCAATTGTCCAAAAATTCAAACAGTTATTCAACTTAAATTTTCGATGCACAATATTTCAAAAATAAAATCAAGGTCACATTCGTTTCTTAGAACAAGGGTCAACATTGTAAACGAAACGCTGTACCACGCATATAAAATCGTGGAAATAGAGGTTATTTTAGTTTTTGTAAATAAAGTTTTAAGTGTGTTACGAAGCTGTTCAACCTATAAAAGTTCATTTGTTGGACCACTCTATCTTATTCGTGAACCAAAGCGTTTAATGCGATTTATCTGATTATTGAATTAATGCGTTAAAATAACTTATCCGAGACGCACAACTTATCGTCTTTTTTATTTTTGTATTTTTTTCTCTTCATCCGGTCCTGAATATCTTTTTATATATTTGGTCACGTCAAAAATGTAAAAGCCTAAAAGCAAATGTATATTTGGAAAAAAAACAATTGATGTTCCACCTCCAAAAATTATTGTAATTCCAGTATGCTGATATTGCTCAGGATTGAATCTTGGTTAAAGAAATGTTCAACACTACTTTTCTAAGAAGTCAACAAATGTCATAAGTGTGATGCTAAAATCATTAAAAGAAAAACAATGCAATTATTTTGGTAATTAATTACTTAATTTGCCTACTTGTCAAAAGACACAAATCATATGGTCGAATAGATACAACTACCAACCACCAGGTGTAGCTGTCAAAGAAAACCAAATAGTTGCAGTGTTTCTCGAGCACGAACATGATAGCGCTAAGAAACAAAAAATTATACATATAAATGACAAGAATCCATATTTATTTCTCTTCTTCAACATGATTTTAACTTGAATTATGGGTTAATCCTTAGGTGTAATTTACCTTTTTGTAGTATTAAGTAAAATTATAACGAACATTTTTGAATTTTGTTATGTTTAGTCGGAATGACACACAATAGATGGCGCTGGTTTTTGGGCTGTCAGATATATTCAGTTTTGAGTTAACACTCGAAATACGAGTGCTTAATAATAAAACGTTATCTAAATATATTTAAACCATCTTTTTCTAAATTTTATAATAACGTCCTCCATCCTGTCCTACAATATCAAAAGTGGGATACGACATAAAATTTTGATAAAAGGAACGACATTCGAAGCGATTGAAAATTGAAAAAACATTTTCAACACAACATAACCTCAAAAACCGGAGAAAAACAAATTATTGATCCAGTACGTATACGAACTCATGAACGATGGATGTTGTCAATATCTTAAGCGTAAAACAACTAAAAAAACAACTTAAACAACGAAACCTCAGTACATCCGGGGAAAAATCAAAACTGGGGCAACGTTTGACTTATGCATGGCGGAGTGAAACAAACCACACCGGCAACATCGCGGTCAGCAATAATAGTGAATCCAGTGACTCACTTGATGTCATGAACGCCAGTAAAACAATATCACCCAATGATCAAGAACTTTGTAACACAAAGTATGAATCGAACAACAGAATAATTCCAATAATTTCATCGAACGACGCTCCTGTAACTTCGGAGCGGGAGCGGTATGACAATTTAATTTACTCGAACGTACGAACGCTGAACGTCCAACCACAAACAAGTTACGCTGTAAACAATCAACAAGTTTACAATCCAGTTAATCATCACCAAATATCACCGTTTACCTATGCGTCAGCAAATAATTTCCCACCAATGTCAACAGTCACCGGTCAAAATCTACAAACGCCTGCTTGTACATTGATGAATGATTATCAAATTAATTATGGAAATGAGCACGGACGCAACAATTATCAACCAATAAATACACCAAAATACAATGTGAAAGAAATCATCGAGTCAATTCCTGATTTTGATCCACTGAAGCCGATAACAGCAACACGATTCATCGAAAAATTAGAAACAACTTGTAATATCCATGGCGTAAACAATAGCGCATTGCTATTGTCAGTTCACGGAAAGCTAAAAGGTCCAGCATTACCATGGTTCAACGCGAACGTGAGTAAATTTAGAACACTAGATGATTTCAAAGAACTCTTGATCAGGGATTTCAAAACAACTGTGAGTGAAGTCGAAGTACATGAAAGATTACGTAATTATCGAGGTAACAGAGATACCGATTATTTGACGTATTACACTGAGAGAAATCCTATTCTAATATTGAGTAAAACCAATTCTTAATAACAGAAAATCAAAATTGATGAAAATTAAAGACTTAGCTGCTTAAAAAAAGAATTTTATGCTTAAATTGAGATCAAATAGATCAGTTTTAGTAATTTAACAATTTCACAAAATAAGACTAATAATTTCAAATTTGTGGATTTATAAGTTACAACATTTCAATCAATTATGCTACGTTTATGCATTATTGTAATTATTTGAAGAGCTTTATTCTCAAATTCAACTTACAAAAGATCGATGAAATTGTAATATATTTATTCTCAATCCGAGTAAGAAATTTAGTATCAAATGTAGAAAACTGATTTCTTGAACCGATATTGATAAATTTCGTTAGTTTTTACAGAATTATTTTCTCAAATTTAGACAAATTTATTATTATTAATTTATAAATTCTGTGATAGGGTTTCTGATTCCTGTTCAACAGTAACAGTAAAACAGCTGTATTTTGGAAAAAAAATCTGGAATTTTTTTAAAATGCTGTTTTACTGGGGCCCTATTCCCGAACACATAAATGTCATCACAATATTTATAAATCGAAGAGACTGGTCATATTTTAAATCATGGCCTGCATCTTGGAGTGTGTTTCACACTCTGTAAAATAAAATCTGATATTGAAGGTTTTAGAAGCACCTGCAAAGGAAAAAATGTTGAAGTAATCGATAGTGAGAATGAAGAAAACATCGACCACCATGATTTATATAAAAACACCTACAAGCTCATCAAATACATGAAACTGTCAACTACCCAATCCTAACAAAGGGCGATTGATAAAGACTTTATTGGAGTTTAAGACATATTTAGATTTGGTCGACAACGTAGATGCGTGAGAAGATTTACTAAAGAAGCTGTTTACTAGAAACCTAAAACTAGCTGTTGAGGATCTTAGCAGATAAGATTCAACACTGATGAGCATTCACACAATATTAAAATTTATTCTCTTTAATGAATAGTGAAATTAATAAGAAGTTGATAGATAATTTGAAGATTCAAATTGATAAACGTTGGAATGCGAATGTCAATATTTTATTACGCAGCCCTATAAACACTCTACGAATACGCTATCCAGAGCTACAATAGTTTTTGCAGGTATGGTGGCATCTTTTTTTGGCGTAAATGATGTAGAAATTATTAAAATAACTAGCGATAATTCATACAAGTGAATTTTAACTGTACAAAGAGAACTTAATGTATTGCTTCAGAAAAATGAACTACTAAGACTCTCCTAGATAAGACAATTTCAAGTGAACAAACTCTATATTTTCTCTATTTTCTATCTCTAAACTACAGGCAAACCAAGAGAACATTTATAGAAGATTTTTGATACTACATATGAATATTCTTTGATTCTGTGGATGCGGGAAGAGTATTTTCAGTGTATGCAAACTTCTGTACAAAAACAAATTTACATCTTTCTACTACGTCATTATCAGCGCTTGTAGCTTGAACATATCATTATAAAAAATAAAATTTATATTAAAATGTAACCATATAAACTTTCATAAAACATGAAAAATAGTAAAACAGCTGTTTTTCAGAAACCCTATTCCGTAAAAATTGAAATTCATAATTCCTGAATAGTTTTTCTTCATATAAGCAATTCATTGTGCAAAATGGTTCTTGATTCGTGTATATTGAGATCAATATGAGAATAAGATTTGTGATTCATTCACGTTTTTGACTGATTTACTTAAATTGAGAAAATAATACGTATTTGATACGATCTTTTCTTGCTGATTTTGAGAATAATATTGTTAATAGGAGTAATTGGACCATAAAAAATTTAGTTATAAATGCTATTGAAAGTATTTTTATTCACGTTATTCTGGTTTAGTTTGAGTTTAAATTTTAAGATATCGAAACGTTATATAAACTGTGTTATTCATTGTGCAAAATATGGAGGAAATAAGTTGTGTGTATAATTTACGGTATGTAAATAGTCAATAGTGTCATGATTATTATTATATTTCATTAACATATTTTACCTATAGTATGATATTAATTAATCAGTGTTAGTTGTAATTTTTTTCAAACGGGGCACTCAGGAGAAAACCTCATTGAAGTGCGCAGAAATGAATGGTGCTTTCTTAATTGTTTTTCTAAGTGTTTTTTCTTCCAAATAAGTATAAAAAATTGAAAAGATTTTTGATTTCATATGAAAAATAATATTATCATTAATACGATGTTTTATTCCAAGTAAACAATTTAAAGCGAATTGATTTGGTTTTCGCCTCGGTCGCCTAGTTGGAAAACATCATGGAATTAATACTGGTTAATAATCATTAATATTAATATATTTAAATTTATTTTTCCTATTTCAATATCATTTGTAGTAGCTTGACAGGAATTTTATTAAGCTAAACGCAAGTGTTTTTGTTATGCTTTATTGTAACTATTTCCTAAAAATTGTTTATATTTTAAAACATTTGATTGAGTTTTTATAAAAATTTGTATTTATTATAGGCTGATATGATGTAGAGTGAGAATTTGTTTTTTTATGCAAAAGTCTAATTGGAGGTTACCAATCAAGTTTATAAAATCATGTTAAACATCTGAATGCTAAAAAGATCTTTTAAAACACCGGATAAATTGATCAGGTATGAATATTTACTTTATATAAATAACATCATATTAATGCAAAAACATTTGCTTATTTTCTAGATTAAAACATACAAGTGCTTCAATTATTGAACAACGAAATTACACTGCTATTTAGAGCTACTCTAAAGAGTAGCTACTTCAGTAGCTACTCTACTGAGGACAAAATCGTAATTGGGAAAATCAATTTCATCATGCGTTTTAGAAATTAGCAGCCACAAATTAATTGGATCAAAACTAGAATAAACAAGATCAACAGAATTTTAAATATGGTAAATTTGATAATATTTTTATAATTTAGCTTTTTTTATATACTTGTGCTCTATAATTTTTAATTTTAATAATCTAAAATTTTTAAAGTGTTTTAATTTTTATTTTAAATTTAATTCGAATATTCAAAAATGGAATAATTTAAATGTTAGGATTGTATTTTAAATTGTTTTAATTAAGTTAAAGTAAAGTTATTCCGCTTGAAGTTTATTTGGTTAGTTTTACTTTTACCTATCAACTTACTTGAACGACATATTCTTTGGTTTGTGTATTTATAAATAGATAATAATTAGTTAGTTAATTCAAATATAAAATATTTACTAATGAATGTAATTTCTTCATATAATAAAAACAATATATGTGAATAAAGTGTAAGTAAAATAATATTAAATAAAATTATGTGTTTTAATTTCTTAATTGATTTTGTCTGCACTGGAAAATAATATCAACTCCTCTCATTATTGTTAAAATAAGAACTGCATTCTTCAAAATATATAAATTTGATTACTAATACAACAAGAAGAACATATCAAGCATTATTATCCCAATTTTAGCATAATAGTATCAATTTAAATACAAAGATCACTAAAGATCGTTCTTCGTTTTCTCAACCAATGCATTTTTCACTCAAATCTTGCGCCAGCTGATAAATAAATGGTTCAACTTGAGAATTATTGTGCTTGTTTTAAGAATATTTTGCAATATTTTATTCTTGAAAGTAGATAAGATATTCTCAAAATTAGTTTAATTTAGTCAAAATCTAGCAAATTTCATCGAAGTATATTCTCGTACTTACTATACTTTTTCTCAAAATGAGTTTAGAACTCAAAAAAGATTAATAGTTTTTAATTCACATTGAATCAAGTATTCTTAAAAATATTAAATATATTCTCAAACGGAGTATAGTTTTGAAAACGGTTTATGATTTTATAAATCAAAGATTTATCATCTTGAGAATAATATACTTTAAACAAGCAACTGTGTTTACTTGAATCATGTTGTATATTCTCAATTTTAGAATTTTAAAAATTAACAAATTATTAGCGCTTTATTCTTCAAATGAGAATAAATTGAGAATAGTTATGCTTAGCACACATTTAAGCAACTATTATGCATAATCTTATACCTATTATACTTGAATTGAGCAATCTTTTCTTTCAGTGTACTACGAAATGATTGAGATGGGAACGCACGCAAATGTATCCGAACCAACGATGATTCATTATATCATAAATGGTATCAACGATTATACGTTTGCTGAAAATCTTCGATCAGATATTATTCCATCACTAGAACGATTGAGACAAAAGATCATATGGCGTATTAGTACAAAACCGGTAGGAAACCCTAATACAAACGAGAACGCACGAAAAGTCAACCAACATTTCAACGATAAAAGCACAAGAAATACAAGTATTGGCATCGCAGCGAAAAGTACAAATATACTAACAAGCAGTAACGAAACGAATATGCAGCGTAGCAAACCAAACGTCAACACAAGAAAGGAAAATGTTTGCTACAACTGTTTTGGAACGGGACATTTTTCAGTGAACTGTCCACAACAACAACGTCGGGATAGATGTAATACCTGCAATAAAGTACATCCTAGAGGTATGCCAAATTGTGAAAGCACTAGTGACGAAAATAAACAACGTGTACTACGAATCGAGCCACTAAACGAATTTGTTGTCAACATCGAGATTAACTCTCCTCTGAAGACGAAGCTAGAAGCAATAGTAGATACAGGAAGTCCGGTCAATCTATTATTGAAAAAGAACGTGCCACCTGAAGTGCAATTAGAAGAATACGAAGAAGGACGATACAAGGGAATCAACAACTCTCCAATGAAAATACTGGGAAAACTAAATGCGAATATTTTAATTTACGCTGAACATTTTTCTATTTTATTTTTAGTTGTTCCTGACGATACAATGGATGTCGATTGTCTAATTGGTCGGTCATTTATACGAGATCCAACGGTAAATTTTAAGTTGGAATCAAAAGGTAATAACAACGTCATCAAATTTGAACCAAGTTCGGCTGTACAGGAAACAGGTAATATTTTATTATTTGGTGAAATATTAGGAGGAGATTACGAAATTGAACCCCCTGTGAAGACGTTTGATATCGGACCCGTTTTTAACGAAATCTCGCGTGATTACGAAATAGAAATAAAATTCACGGAAATATTGAATGAATTCTTAAGCCGAGACAAATTAAACGAGCCAATGATTAAGCACGATATGTCAATTCGCTTGACGTCGGATAAACCCATTTATTCAACTCCACAACGATTGTCAATTCGTGATCGAGAGAAGGTAAATAGTATCGTCGACGATTTATTAAAAAGAAAAATTGTAAGACCAAGCGATAGCGATTATGCAAGTCGAATCCTTCTAGTTAGTAAAAAGAACGGTTCTCCTCGACTCTGCGTCGATTATCGAGAGTTAAATCGAATCACCATTAAAGATCGGTTCCCCTTACCGTTAATCGACGATTGTATCGATAGACTTCGTGGAAAGAAAATATTTTCGTTAATTGATCTTAAGAACGGTTTCCACCACATTGACATGAACAAAGAATCAATACGATACACTTCGTTTATAACCCCTGACGGTCAGTACGAATACCTTAAAATACCCTTCGGTCTATGCAATGCACCGGCCGTATTCCAACGGTTTGTAAGTACAGTTTTTAAGGAACTGATTCGATCGGGAAAAGTAGTTGTCTACATTGACGACATACTCGTTTGTACAGAATCCGTTGATGAACACTTCGATGTTCTTAAACAAGTTTTCGATTTGTTACACCAAAACTGTCTCGAGGTACAACCCTCAAAATGTAAATATTTCAAACGAAACATTGAATATCTCGGATACAACATAAGCGAAAATGAAATTCGTCCAAATAAACAGCACGTAATAGCGATAAATGATTACCCAATTCCTCGAAACGTGCATGAAGTACGTCGTTTTATCGGGTTAACTAGCTACTTCCGTCGTTTTGTCAAGGACTATTCCTCTATAGCTAAGCCATTGTACGATATAACAAAAAAGGACGTAAATTTTATATTCGAAAAGAACGAATTTAACGCTTTCCAAACGCTGAAAGGAGAATTAATTTCAAACCCTATTCTTTGTATTTATGACCCGAACGCATACACCGAATTACACACGGACGCAAGTCAAATTGGCTATGGTGCCATTTTAATACAACGTCAGTCGGACAACCAACTTCACCCCGTGTCATATTTTAGTAAAAGGACGTCAGAAGTGGAAGCACGATACCACTCTTACGAACTCGAAACCCTTGCGATAGTAAATGCGATTCAACGGTATCATATATATCTACACGGGATCAAGTTCAAAGTTTTTACGGATTGCGATTCGGTAAAATTAGCATTTTCAAAAAAGGATTTAAATAAACGAATAATGCGATGGGTTTTATTATTAGAAAACTACGATTACGAAATCGTTCATAAATCAAGTAATAATATGCGTCATGTTGATGCTTTGAGCAGAGTTCACAATATATTGTTCGTGAATGCGTGTTCTTTATCGGAAAGGTTAGCGATTTCTCAAGCCCGAGACGAAAATATAAAACGTTTACGAGACGAATTAAATTCGAGTGGAAGTTCATCAGAATATGAACTAAGAGACGGCCTTGTTTACAGAAAATTTAATAATAAATTACTCTTTTATGTACCCGCGATTTTAGAGAACGAAATCATTAGAAAGTTCCACGAGATAGGTCATGTAGGAGTTTCAAAAACCGTTGAGCTCATAAAACGCTCTTATTATATCCCTAATATGACAAGTAAAACGAATGATTTTATACAGAAGTCTGAGTTGTCTATATTACCAGCCGAAGAGCGGTAAGAAAGAAGGATATTTGAATTTATTTGAGAAATTCGACGAACCCTTCCATACGATACATATTGACCATCTAGGTCCCTTTGCTGAATCAAACCTTCACAATAAGTACATATTAATCGTTGTAGACGGTTTTACCAAGTTTACTCGTGTTTTTGCGACAAAAACCACGAACTCAAACGAAGTCATTAAACACCTAAACAATTATTTCCACCAACTGAGTGTTCCGAAACGCTTAATCAATGACCGCGGTACTAGTCTAAAATCCGAATCATTAGAAAAATTTCTAGACGAACGTAAAATCAAACACGGATTAACCGCCGCATCTTCACCTCAAAGTAACGGTCAATCGGAGAGGTACAATCGCACCATCTTGCCGATTATAGCGAAATTAACGGAAGTAAATACCAAACAACAATGGGATTTAGTCCTAAAAGACACTGAATTTGTCATTAATAATACGATAAACCGGTCGATAGGAACGACGCCTGCGAAAGCACTTTTCGGACTTAATCAAAGGCAAATGAATGACGAAGTTGAAGAATTTATTCAATCAAAAAACGAAAATATAAACGATCGGAATTTCGGAAATGTACGTCAAAACATGTGTCAAAACATTAAGAAAAATCAATTTAAAAACAAAGAGAATTTTGATCGAAGACGCATCGCGGCTCCAAAATATATAGTCGGTGACCTGGTTTTAATTAAAAATGTGGTTACCGATGCTGGTATAAATCACAAACTTATACCAAAATATCGTGGTCCGTATCAAATAACATACGTTTTAACAAGGGACAGATATGTCGTAGAAGATATTCCTGGTTTTCAACAGTCGCAACGGCCGTTCAAAAGCGTATGCGCTGCGTTTAATATGAAATTGTACGTCGAAGAAGGACAATCGAGGTCGATTGGACCGTCAGGAGAGGCCGAATTGTAGTATTAAGTAAAATTATAACGAACATTTTTGAATTTTGTTATGTTTAGTCGGAATGACACACAATAGATGGCGCTGGTTTTTGGGCTGTCAATTATATGCAGTTTTGAGTTAACAATGAAATACGAGTGCTTAATAATAAAACGTTATCTAAATATATTTAAACCATCTTTTTCTAAATTTTATAATAACGTCCTCCATCCTGTCCTACATTTTAGTAAATTATTTAATTAGTTATTAATAAAATAAGTGTTATGTTTTCCAGTTATTTTAAATTAGTTCACTTGCTAAGTAATATTCAAAGTATCAAAATTATTATCAATTCATTGTGTAACCGTGTTGTTGAAAATATTAAATGGTGTAAATATAAATTTATGTTTGTTAAAACGCTTATGCGATGAGTTTTTTGATGTTGTGCACAATCATTGTTGTAATCGTTCCCGTCAATACAATACAATTTGAAAACTGGTAAGATTGTTATTAATGCAGTTATACTAATCGTTTTTTTGTCTTCTATGTTAAAATATTCACATACGCGTCATTATCATGCCTCCATTGACGATGACAAAATTGTATGTGCATTGTCGTCCAGTCACATCAATTTGATGGTGGCAAAACAATATTCTACCAGCATCATTGAAGCTGAACCGTTTTTATATCAACATTGAAGCTAAAAATTATATTATATGTTACATGGAAGCTGAGATTTATTATATATTATTACATGGAGATTGCCTACTTCTTCGTCACGTCATGCTTACGTCATGTTTACGTCACTGGTTACGTCATTCCGACACAATCACATGCTACTGTCAACATTGAAGCTGAAATTTATATTATCTATTACATTGAAGCTGAGATTTATTATTATTATTACATTGAGATTGCCTACTTCTTCGTTACGTCATTTCGACATTGGTAATCACATGTTACTTTCAACATTGAAGCTGAAAATTATATTATATATTACATCGAAGCTGAGATTTATTATTATTATTACATGAAGATTGCCTACTTCTTCGTTACGTCATTCCGACACTGGTAATCACATGTTACACTCAATACTGAAGCTGAGATTTATATTATACTTTCAACATTGAAGCTGAAATTTATATTATATGTTACATCGAAGCTGAGATTTATTATATGTATATTATATTGAGATTGCCTACTCCTTCGTTATGTCATTTCGACACTGGTAATCACATGTTACTTTCAACATTGAAGCTGAGATTTATATTATATGTTACATTGAAGCTGAGATTTATTATATATCATTACATTGAGATTGCCTACTCCTTCGTTACGTCATTCCTGACATTGGTAATCACATGGTTCTATCAACATTAAAGCTGAACTTATTATTATATGTTACATTGAAGCTGGGATATCTTCTTATTGTCATTAAGATTGCCTACTGCTTCGTTACGTCATTCCTGACATTGGTAATCACATGGTCCAATCAATATTGAAGCTGAAATTTATTGTTATATCATCATTGAAGATGAAACTGTTATATGTTATTTGAGATTGCTTATTACTGCGGTACGTTATCTAACATTGGTAACCACATGTTATTATCACCATTGAAGCCGAAATTTATTATTATATGTTATTGAATCTGTATCAAAATTTAATCAAGATTTAAATCATCTTTGCTGGAATTGTTGTATGAACTTTTAATTCACCATCATCAAAGAAAATACAGACCACTTAACCAGGCATACAACAATATTTGATATATGATATATTTTTGATTTGCTATTTCATTTTTTTATATACTGTGGGTGCATGAAATCGGCCATATATTTGCTTGTACATTTTGTGCTTTTAGTCAGTTCCGTGAATTTCCAGATTATACCTCATCCAGGCACGCAGTCTCCCCGTTTGCTTCCTGGTAGTGGCTCACTAGCAGCTTCAGTGTTCATTAGAAGTGTCATTTAAGTGAAATTGTGTGTATTATTTTGGACGCTGTGTTCATACTGGAAATTTCTACAATCAACCGTTAGAGTTTCTGAAGTCGCTCAAAGAATATTCTAGTTAGGAATATTTTTTTCTGTTGTCGTGGTACAATAACTGTGTTGAATACGGAATAAAACCTGCTGTTTTCGCTTACTAATAAGTGATCCAGAAGGAGATTTGGGAATTTCATTTATCGAATTGAGAGTAAAGCTAATCCGAAATAAGGGTGAAAACCGTAACAATAATAATCGTGAAAATAATAATAATAATAATCGTAATGGTATTATGTACTTGTCTATTGATTGAAAATGAACTTTAAAGAGAACAAGCACAAGAACGTTGTCCATGTCAACAGTTTCGCGTGATCGAACGTTTACTCTTGTAGAATATCTTGCAGATCATGATTGCATCGATTCGATTTTGCGTTCTGCCGTGAAAAAAAGTACTAGCATTATACATCCCGAGGAGAAATTTGTCAGGGCTGAAATATGGCCCTGATCAGGATTGTCCTAGTTTTGATCAAAGGTTGAAAAGTCAGCTTGATTGGGTTCTGGTCATAACTGTATCGCTTTTGCTCTATCAGGTTCTGATTGGAATAGCCGAATCTTTTTATGATCCAGTTCGCCATACTAGACTAGCATTACATTAGGGCTTAGATTAAATTTACTGCAACCGTTGTGAAAGAGTTTATCTGAGTACATTGCAAAAAAAATCAATAATATCAATGAAAAAATAAAGTATTACCATAGCTAGCTAAATTTAAATTCAAAATAATTAAAATAAAATACCAAAGTCTAAGGAAAAAAAAAATAAAACTTATACCATTATTATCATAGTCTTTCAGATGAGATGCGATAACTAAGCTATAGGCGAAATTTTTGTAATTTTATACATATTTCTAAAATGGACATTACTCTAGTGAATTTTAACCAAATAAAATTTTTTCAAATGAAATAGGGGTTAGATCAGAATAAATAGGCAGACCCTAATAGGAAAATCATATATGATTTCTGATAGAAGCCGGATACATTTAAATGGAGAAAACTCTAGTAAGGGATTTCGTATCAGGCTCTGATTGCCTAACTTAAATACAAAAAACCGAATCAAACCTAACAGGGCTTGTCTTTTTTGGATTTTCCCTATCTAATTTCTGACTGGGATCATTGCGAGCTCTGGTTGAATATTGACGATAGTTTTGTTAATTATTTTGCGCGGATTCTTAGGGTCTTGCAAATCTTCTGGGTTTCAAAGGTTTAGTACGTCATTTTGTTGGTGTGTTAGATCTGAGACAATCCAAGGCTGTGAGTAACTCTCATAAAAACAACATGTTTTGTAAGAACTGGGGTGTTTTTTTTTATTTTTTTTTAAGGAGAGAATATGTAAGTCCTTTATGCCATCCTCATGTTCAAGAGATGAAAACCTTTTTGAAAGAACCCATAACCTTGGATGGGCTGCTGTTTCAGAGCCCAGAGAAAACCAAACAGTCTCTCAATGTGAGGGAATGTACCATCCTCTTAAAGATAAAAGCAGCATGTTTGATCATTTTTTACTCAATTCCTTAGAACGTGTTTATTCACATAATAGTTACATGTTAGTAGTCCCATCATTAGTCTACAGTCTGACCGGGTCAGATTTAACAACAAGCCGATGGTCTGGCGGCTCACCTCTAGAGTGAACATCTTGGAGACCATCCAGCCTTCTATATTCCTCCGTTGAGAGATACTGCATTGAACTTATCCTACCTTTCGATAAACCAATTGCTGGTTCAGGGTCTATGAACCTCCAAGCGGAGTTCTTTGCTAAATCATTAGCTTTTCCGGTTGAGATTTCGATTGTGTCCATGCCAGTGATATGTTGTTCTTGACCCCGAGATAATTTAAGAACCTAAAATATTGTGCATTTATTATGACTCAATAGTCTTTTAGAGTAGCCTGGCAATCAAATATATTACCTTGCCAGACCACTTAAACTCCGTTGCTCGCCTCGACGTTGCATTTATGGCAAACACTTCAGCCTGAAAGACTGTGTAGTATTTGCCAAGTGTAAATTGCCGCTCAAGATCTTTATTTCTGAAGTAGACCGTAACTCCTCCACCATCTCCAGTGAGTGATCCATCTGTGTAGTTGTCCAACAGGTTGGTCACACTGCTCAATAACAAATTAGCTACAAACCGGTCCTCTATCGTTGAAATAAGAACTCTACACTGCTAAAGGCAGTTAGAAGTAGTGTCGGCATGGAAAAATCTTTTAAGTGTTTTCCCAGATCGCTCCTTAGCTCTTGATGTCTTTTCCTACAGTCCCTGGTAGTTTACAAGAATTCAAACCTTTTTACCTTACGACCCTCTATTCGTACAAATACATGCAGTGGAGAAAGCTCTAACAAGGCCTGCAGACTCGCAGTTTTATGCTGATCGCATTCCTAACAAACGAAGGTTTTCGAAAACCATGTAAGGGACTCATAGTTAACAATGGATCTGACAACTACTTCATACAGCCAGGAGACTATTTCTGAAGTCAACTGCCATTTACCGCCGATTTGAGCGGCTGGTTGAGAGTAACATCAGCATATGTACTTCACACCATTTTCCAGTGTTAAGCGTTATTACCAATTGAAGGAAGAGTGAAGTTGTTTAATTTGTTTTTGTTGGTAAACGCAATGAACTGTTTTTTACAAGCATTGATCGTGAGACCATTCTGCCAACACAAAGTCTTGGTAATGACCAAAGCATTTTGAATTTTTTGGCCCATATTGTTTCCTTCCAAAATAAATCTAACATCATCGGCATAGCGCTGTTTAGTTTATTATCTTTTAATTCAATGAGGAGTTGATCTACCTACATATTCCGGAACAGGGGTTAGAAACCGTTTTCTTGGGGATATATTCGCTTTACACCAACCTGGATTGTGGTGTTTCCCTTCGCGTGAATAAATAGACATCGGTCGTCCAGCTACCGTTGTATCCTACGAGCGTTTTATTTTCACCATACCTTTCCGCTCCGTAAACAATGAATCATAAGTATCTTTGTTGTCATGTCATTCCTTTTTACAGATAGTCTCCTAAATATCAGAAACCACCTCTGAGAGCATTGTTTCCTTAGACTTTCTCGCTCATTAAACGTGTTGCTTATTGCTTAGCGGGTTCTTTCAGATAGAAATTTATAGCATGTCAGTCTATCAACCTCTCCTTAGACCTTAGAAAGTATGAGGAAGGACTGATCGGTCTGAAGTTTTTCACATCACAGAAGTTACACTTCTTTGGTTTTAGAATAAAAACGACCCTCACGTTTCTCCCTGTTTGTGGTATATAGTCAAGAGCTATGCAGGCCATGAAGATTTTTGACAGCCTATCTCCTATTATGTTCAAAAACTGTTGTATCATAATAAACCAAATCCCTTCAGGACTTGGAGATTTGCATGGCTTAAAGGAGCTGACATCCCAAGACAGAACCTCGGTCGATATAACTCGTTTTGTCAGGATCCAGTCCATTCGGTTAGATTTTCCGTATTTACCACGGTTGGCTTCTGAGAACTCTCCCCAAATACATAGCCAGGTAAATGGTGTTGCAGGTGTGCTGTGTAGGTCTCTTCCTTAAAGATACCATAACCTCCAGTCTTACACCATCTGTGATGGTCTCAAGCAATTTCCAGCACTTTTCTAAATTTTTTTATTTGATTTGCTAATAAGCCTTTTGAATAGTTTTATTGTTCAGTGTAGAGAGTTCAATCAGGTTTATAACGAGTTTTCAAGACTGCTTAGAAGTTTCTTGAACCTTTGTCTTAGCTTGTCCAGGTTTTGTTCCACCACGATGTCTCGTGTACACCACACTGTCTTGTGTACACCACACTGCCTGTTTGAGCTGGGGTGTTACTCAATTTTCAATTCTTTGTTTCGTGACATTCTCGTACTGATGATCGTCTACTTCTAATAACTAACCCATAACTGAAGTTGGTTTTCAGTCGTCAATGACTCACCGTAATGTACAGTATCATTGAGTTTGAGCTATTTCTGCTGCAGGCCACCTTTACGCCACTTAGTTCTGTTACTTTATTACTCAGGTAGCATGAGCGTAGGCGTTGCAGAACTATATTAATATTTAGACGGAAATAATGCTTGGTGGTCTCCAACGATTTCCCTCAAAGATAAATAATTTATTAAATCAAAGTAGGCATTTGAAACAAAAACGGATGCTAAAGGTAACATTGACAAATATAAAGCGAGACACATTTTTAAGGGATGCTTGTAAAGTTAGGGTATAGACGTATAGACTAGTAGCAGTAGAAAGTATAACTTTCTGAGCGTGTCAAAAATACATTTTCGTAACAGTCACACTTATCGCTTGTCAAAGTAACTTTATAAAATTTTCGGTAATGATTTTGCCCCTTAGTGGTCTATATCTTAAAACGGCATACTTATTTTCTAATTAAAATTTTGATACAAGCTCTGGGGTGCAAGAAAAAAGCTGAGTCTTTTTAATTTGAAAACAACGGAAAATAAACTTAGTAGTATTATTTTAGAACAATGATTTTGCATTTGTGACACTCAACATTTGCTTTATGAATACTCATCCATTTCGGTGTAGACATTTGTAGATATTTTTTGTGTCGTTTGTTTCTTGAGGAACGTAGGCTGTTCATAATTTTTGAGTTTCATACGAAGACTGAATTCAATAATTTATTCATTTGTTATTATTATTATTTACATCTTCTTTTCAATCAATTTTATAATACAAAAAAAAACACATTTGGTATAATTATTAAAAATAAAAATTAGAAATAATGTGATAGTCCCTGGACCCACGCCACGCCTTGTTCGACTAAAATGTGCCTGCTATCATCGAGTCCAACAATTGACATTTTGGTATATGTTTGGGTTGTCAGACTCAACAATAGCAGACAAATTTATTGTTGGACAAGGTTACAAGGTTACATTTTTCGGAGCTTGCCGAACAAAAAAGCAGCCGAATCGAGGAAAATGGCACAGCAAAAGTTTTCCGACTTGTCAAGGAGAGGCGCCTCACAAAGCATAAAATATGTGGTAATAAAATCAAATGAAATCAGCGTGGCCCTAGGGACTATAAGCCAGGGTTGTGCCGTAGACAAAATAGATTACTTTACATGTATAGATTACGCATAGATTACGTGTAAATTACGCGAGATATTTTCGTGTAATCTATAATGTAAACTATTATGTAATCTATTTAATTGATATGTGCATTCTAAACTTTTTTGGAAATTAAATTAACTTTTTTCAAGATCGCAAGATCTTGTTTTTGACAATATTATTGATCATGTGTTTTGTGAAAAAATCGAAAAAAATTTTCAGTAGTGATAATACAATATTTCCACATATTTCTTATTAAATCAAAATTAATAGATTACACCAAATTTACATAGATTACATGTAATGTAATCTATTTTAGATTACGCGTAAAGGAACAACCCTGCTATAAGCCCATTTAGATTATAAAGATCTGTAGTGGAGTATTTAACGTTAACACTTTTGACTAAAATGTACCAAATGTACCGTCAACCAAAAATTATGATATCGACAACAGTGGCAAAGTATTCGGTGGTTCCATGAGAATCTCAGGAATTTAAATGGTTGCATCAGTTTGAATTAGAAATTATAACATTTGGCAGCGATGGATGCAAATCCATGCACAAATAAAATACATATAGGTGTCTGCTCTTACTTCATTCGATAGATAGAGTCATAACCTCTGCCGATGGTTTATCCTCGAAGTTTAATGAACTCTACTCAACCTTTTAATGATTGCAAAATATGTGAATATCATCTTTTAGAATATCATCCTTCAACGTTTAATATTTAATTTCAAAAGACTATTTACGGGTGCTTAGTGTAGCTTTAGGTGTTGTTTTAGTCCATCAAATCCAACCAATCCAATCCTATTCCCTCAAATCCAAAAACAATTATTGATTTAATTTTACAAAATTTCTTTCGATTACAATATAATAGAATATTTGTATACATAACGCGTTATGTACAATAACTTTGTAATTAGTCTTTTAATAATTCCCGTTTACACGTCTGCTTTTTGCTTATTACTTTGCATTTGTTTTATAGCTAATTTCTTGGAATTGTTCATCAGTAATTGAAACGAAGGACTTTTGACTAATAGAATAGATACCTGCGGTTTCTATGTATCCAAGGGTTTTAATTAATTTATTTTGAATGATATATGAATTTACGGTTATACGCGGTCTTCACCAGGGAAAAATCTCTAATTTACATTAATTTTCACTATCGAGTAATTTTACTAACCAAGGTTTTTGCTAACAAAAAGTAATAATTTAACCCAACAAAAAGGAACTAAAATACAAAATTTATATAAATCAAAAACAAAAAAAATGCTTACTGGTTGGTTGTTTGTTTTCTTCCAAATCCTGTCCTATCCAAAGTTGAATAAAATCAAATGATGAACCAGATGACAATCACACATTCAAGACCATTTCTATCACATCATAACTTAATGCACTAGTAAAATACTGTGATATCGTTAAAAAAATTCACTGTCGTTCGGATGTTATACCTTCCTCAAATATTGCTTTTTACATATAAGTTTCGCGTGGGAACAAATCAATCACACTAAAATATTGACGACGATCCAAATTTGTACGCCAATTACGCCAAATATATTGTAACGACTCTGCGTTGGTTCTTTTCGATTATTGAGCAAATACGACAGTAAAAAGACGGATATTTAGTTAACAAAATCTCAAACTTTATTTATCAACCAACTACAGCAACTTCCGATTTTAATTTCAATAAATTCTAGGGTCTCCAATTTATGTACGATAAATTTCACCGCTTTTCCACAATTTGAATCAATAATATTCGGAATTGTAAAATCTGTATTTACTATTCCACTAGGTTCAAATTCTTTCACTATTAGTACCCAGGCTCAAGTACCACCCGATTATTCCTTATACTTGCGAATATTTGTAAACACTTTTAATTGCAAAATTAAACTGACTATCTGATATTTTGTTCGCTTATTTATATCCAAAAATAAATAAGTAGAAACTTCTGCTAATCCACTGTACATTCTAGAAAACAATATTACGTAGTACAGAATTTAAGAACACCCTTTTCATCATTTAAGAACACCAGCAAAAAGAATTGGTTGTATTCATGTATTGAAATATTTCATTTTTTTATTTATGGTATTTCGTTTCATTATAATAAAAATGTAAGAAGAGATAAAAATGTAACAATACTTTTGTTTCTTTTTTTTTTCTTATCCAAATACTGCAAATAGAGTGCAAGTATATATAACAAAAATCATTATAACCTTGATGTTTTACAGAAAAAAGTCAGGTGTGCCGATGATTATTAATGAAAAAATGTTAATGCTAAATATATATTATAGCCGAGGGTGAGGCAAATTGTTATTTGTATGGTGATCTGTTAAATGCAAAATTACGACAATGCAAAATGTATATTTGGGTTGGTCAGGGATGGAAATTATAGAATGACTTAACGAGAATCTAATCTTTGCTGTTAACGCAACCGGTTTAGTTGTTTAAACTGTCAAGCCTTAAATTCCAGTCAATACACTATGTGCTGACCCTCAATCGTTCTGCTTTAATGTTTAACAACACATAATGTTGCGGGCATAACATAATGTATAAAACATTACGTTAATATTAAAAAATATTAGTTTTTCACAAAAAAATCCAGCCTGCTCTTACACTTTCCACTGTTTGTTTTTATTTTGCATAAAGATTTGAATTATTGTTATGTTAGGGCTTAGGACACAATTCTTTCTTGTTTTATGGAAAACATTGATTATTCATTTAATTTTATTATTTTGTGGAATGAACAACCAAAAATTAGGCTAGAAAATTTTACTTACCGCAGTGATGTACCAAGTTCTATTTATATAATTATTTGCAACATTATGCCAAGTTTTAAAAAAAATTAAATGTCAGCAGTACTATTAGTTATTGAAGTTTTAAATAAACAGTTGTTATGGAGATCCAACTCACACATTTGAAAAGAATTCAGATCTTTCATCAAGATCAAGATCTCTTACATTTTTGTCAACCACCGAAACATTTAGAGAAAATCCCAAAAATCCCAAAGAAATGCAATTTCCAATATGTAATCATAGATAAAAGATTCAACTTAAGTATATATGAAAAATGATGAAGGTTCAATTTAGAAATTATCTGAACATGAAAATTAAAATATGGTTCGTCATCGCCGCTGTGGCTAAGTTGTGTAAGACACACGGTATTTGAACATGTGCCTCTGATGAATGTGAGTTCGAATCCTGGCACGAAACACAAAAAAGTTGTTTCTAAAGGAATTTTAGAGAGAATGAAAAATTATTTCGAATCGCAAAACTCAAGTGATTTCCGATATCTACTTAAGCTTAATTGCTCACAAAAACCCCTCCAACTTAGAGAAATGTTCTGAAAACCCGCTTACATCAGAAATCGAACACGTTCGATTAAAAAGTTAAATGCCGCTGAGTAAGCAAAACCATGGTAAATTTCAACATAAATATTTGTTCTTAATAATTTTAAAATCTTACCTTATCTCAATCGCAGGAATGTCTGTTGTCAATTCAGTTTTAAATTTCTCATAACTCGCCGCCAATCCCGCCTTTTCATGCTTCTTTGAAATAAGGAAATCTGTTTCTAATTCACTTAACCCTAGTTCATTGTCATTTCTATTTGATGGTTTTATTGATGATATTACTATAAATAAACGAAAAATAAACAAACTTGACAATCTCATACAAACAGTCATTTGCATATCTTTGCAATCTTCATGCATATAATTAAAATGTGCAATCGAAATTAATTTAAATGAATATTTATTGTTTACACTACATATATGTGATTCTATTCTTAATGACTTAATAAATATGTCAGATTTTTTAAGACAAATATAGATTATTAAGATAATTATAATACTATTAATAACTTTAAATTCATAATTATTTTTCTAATTTTTGTGTTGTTCCTCTAATCGTTATATCTTACCGAATTGATTATGAAACCACTTTAATCATCTCGCCATATCGTTTAACATTCATAAGCAGTGATAATCGATTCGCAGATAAAGGTCAAGATTTAATCAAAAATTCTTTTTCTTTTCTGTTCTTAATAAAAAATTCCAATAAAATTAATCATTTTTTTTTGTAAGAACCAAAGAAAAACAAACAAATTATATAACGAAAAATTGGGTTATATTATAGAATTTGTCGCTTATATTTGCTTAATGTCTTATCTTTTTAATTAAAACTAATTTCATTGTTTTTGAATTATTTTAAATAAATTTTATGTCGCTGACGAGGGCGTTCTAAAAATTTATTAATTTCAGTAGTAGTTACCAATTCTGTTGGACGTGATCTAGTGGTTAGCACGTTGAACTCGTACTCGGAGGAGCCGAGATTGATTCCCATCTTAGTCAAAGCGTTTTTAAACATAGCATTAAAAACCATCATTACACCGGTTTTCCAAATAACTGATAGTCACTTGTCGACAGTTTGCGTTAATGGTAAAAAAAAACTGAACAGGAAGTTAGCTTCTATTTTAATTGATTAGTGGTTATGTTTCTACCAACTATGAATTTTACACAGATTCATTGTTGTAACAATATATCGATATATCAACCCGCCTCCATAACTTTAATATTTTATATATGTTGTTCAGTTGTCATATTTGTAACAACGATTACATGATTGTCTATGGTCGGGTCGTTTCGAATGTGTTGTAATTAATGAAGTCATCACATTTGCAATTATAGAATCGAGACAGTTATTAAAATTTGGTAGTGGAATAGAATTTATTTAATAGCTAATCTTAATTAATTACAAAAATTTGGATAATTTATTTTATTATAAAATTTGTTATGTAGATTATATTGCTGTAGATTAAAATATGCTTTTATGTTTGATTCGAGATTTTGTGTGGTTTAAGATTTATGTTGTGATTTAGATGTAGTGTGTGGCAAGGCTTATGATCCTTTAGAAATTGTAAAGAATGAAATTTTGTAAAACGAAAACTTAAGGAACTCTGTCGTAGCTACTCTTTTTTGTTTTTCATACATCGCAGGTAGATCTGGTTGCTGAGATTAACGACAGCTGAGCGTAATTAATGAATAGAAGATTTTTGCTTCTTAAATCGATAGAGAAACTTTGATCTGTCGTTTAAATTTTAAAACAATAATTAAATTTAAAAAGTATGTATTTCTCTTTAAATTTTTTAAGAGTACATATGTAAGCTTGAGTACATATTTATGGTGACTTTTCAAATTAGTTACTTGGATAACAATGTGCTTCTGTTGTTCTGCTTTCTGGTTATGATAAAAGTCATAGAAAAACCTTTGAATTTTAGGATGAATACCAATAAGTTAAAAAAAGTAACTTGAATAATTCTGTTGTAACTTTTAACAGGCTAGACCATTTGGTAACAATTTGATTCCTTTATATTTGTAACAAAATTTCAGGTTAGTAGAGTTTTACTCTATATGTGGGTTTTATTCGTTGATTGAGTGAATGCGTCAAAAAATTTGTTGTTAACATGTTATATTGTTATATAGATTTATTTCGTCTTCCGACTTCTTGTGTTGTAAAGTATTTTTTACAGGACGAATGTTATATTGTTTTTATTTCCTAAAGGTTTACTATACTATACCAATTTATTATATGATGATATTTTATCATATGATAAGATTTATTGCCTTGTTATCCATTCTTTGGCACCTATGTTCTTAAATTTATCTATGTGTCGTTGTGAGACATAATTCTATTACTACTATAGAACCCTTTCAAATAATAAAAATATTGCCCTGACATTGATTGTCATGAAAAACCAATCATTTTTCAAAAGATACAAAACTTTCGCATAACAAAAATGGTCAATTATAAATATATATGAACGTCTACAACTTTTACTGCTATTCGTCAATTATTCCGAAGTATGTTTTGGATTTTTTCTAAGATCTACTCATGCTTTATCATCAAACAACATATAACAAAAATATAGTACAATGGTCATAAACCGCTAAAATATAATAATAAAAAAACAAAAATCATAACATATTGTGACGATTATGGAGTACGATGTAACAAAAGAAAATCGTTCTTCAAAATATTCTTTAGGGAAATAGATCCACTAATACAATATAAAACACATGAATAAATATTTGAAGATAACCAAAACAAAATAACACACAACAGGAAATTGTACTTTATCTAATAAGAAATGAAAATAAAACTACTAAGTCTATGATAACGTAGGTAAATAAACAAATTCAAAGAATAGATTTCACACCTATGCGTGAACATTTGGTGATCATGTTTTTATGTTTTTGTAGTTAAGAGTTAATTTGTGTTCTATAATTTTGTAGATTCTTTCATTCAGTATGTATAAGAGGTCATGTTAGGGAAAGCCTGTTTAGTTTTGATTTACAGAGTGATACAATTGAGTTCTAAATTAGAGGTGACACAATTTAATTATCATATAAGACGAATAAACTACTAGTAAGAGATAATTTGTAACGACGGACTATTTCCGATTTTTACTCTGAAAATAATAGTTTTCAAATTCAATAATAATTTTATTAATTTTCTCCAATTGCACTAAACATAGACATTTATGCATACCACTGTACATTTTTTTTTTGATGATTTAAATAAGTTCAAGTAAATTAAAAATACAAGTTTTCATAAATGATGGAAAATGAAACAGAAGATCGAGGATAATATGATATAAAAACGATCAAATAGTTTGGATCGAGTTAGTTAGTATAAATTTACGATCAGTAAATTATGTAAATTGAAATAAAATTAAAACTCAGTAATGACTGAATCGTCATACAGCTTACTTTTGAGTAGTTTTAATATTGTTAATTATTTTTAAAATGTTGTTTTAAAACTAAAAAGAAAATAAATTTGCTGTTCATTTCATTTGTTGTGTTAATGGTGTAAAGTTTTTTTTTATGGTTGTGAATCTAATAAAATGTCAAAACCTCAATTGCATCTATTAAAATATGTAAACGAAATATGTTTTACATTGAAGAAATAAAATTCATTTGTTAAGCAAGCGTAATGTTATCAGTTTTGAAAATAAATTTATAATTTTATGAAGGAAAACACGTCTCGCCGAATGGTACATGAACTTTGATGCTGATGAAAAACAAAAAATTAATTGAAGAAGTTCATGATGTTGTTACCGTACGAGATGCTAAACACATAATTGCCAAATTCTATTTGTAAAAATTAATCGTCAAGTCCGTTTATGAAATTTTCGTGCCGTGACTTCATTATGTATTGCTTTTTGTGGAGGAACGGATTAGTTTCTGCTTGATATAATAAAACCTTTAATTAACCATCAGAATAAACGAAGATGTGAAATAAAACATGAAGAAGACAACATTGAAGAAAAAAATTAATGTAAGCTTTTTTTGATTTTAATTTATATAATTTTTGATTTGTTTTTAGTTAAATTATTTTGATTTGTTGGTCAATTGATAAGTTTCTTTACAATTTTTCTGTGATTCAAAGTATAAGAGATTTCCAAGTGTAGTTTGTTTGTTATAAATTCAGTGTTCCGGCAATATTTCAATTTTCATATTTTTTTTAGCTTTCCGCTGTAATCTAATATTATAATTTCGTATAAAAGTTCCAAAATCGTTACAAATTATAACTGTAATAGAGATTAGCTCAGAAAACAGTTATAACTGGTGTTAGTAGAAGTGTGATTTAGAAATAAAATGTTTTAAAATGAATACAAAAGAGAGCTAGAGGGGAATAAAAGTAAGTTGAAAGAAAGATAAATAAAAGCTATTGAAAGCAGTTGGTTTGGATCCTGATAAACATAATTTCGTACAAGAAGCAGATGGCAATTCAAATTTTTTTTAAATTCAAAGCAAGGCAAGTTTAGTGTTAATTATAACGAATTATAAATTAACGTTTCTCAATATCCGAGGATACCATACGAACTAGGGTTTGAGAATAGAAATCAAGTTTCTTTGAGGAATTCATTGACGTTGGTTTTAAAATTTTTGGGGACTAAAATTGTCAGGAAATACCCACGCAGGCAAGACGTTCCAGAGATGAGAGAGTGAAAAAATCACATTGAAAAGCGACAGTTCTACCTTGTTACGTGAACCGTAAGAGGATGAGCTGCTTTCGTGCGACGAGGTTTGCAGACTCAGGTAAAATCAATTTAATTTTCGTGGATCCCGTTCATCGCCCGTTCATCCATAATGTACTTGTAAAACTAATAAATCACCAACATTTGTTGTAACGAATTAAGTTCGTTTGTGTGATGTGAATGCCCGATTAACTTAACACCTCTCCATTGTATAAAATCAAGACATTTCAATCTACTTATGAATGCTCCATTCTAAATATGAGAACAATATTTCATGCATGGGCTTGTAAATAAAAGACTTGTTTACAAAACAAACTGCTCGCTATCGAAAAATTTAAGACATTGACCCAAAACACCCAATTTTTGAATAGCATTTTTATATAAGAATTCCACTTTAAATTATGTTCAGTTTCAACTTCTAAAAGTCTAATAGATTCCTTTTCTACAAGTTCCATTGAATCAAACAGCAATGGAAACGGATTGGGTGTTGATAACCGATTAAAATGACAAACTTGTGTTTTACTCGTGTTAAATTCAAAACTATTAGCGACATCAAAATCCAAAATTATTTTTAGATCAATGCTTAAAGACTATAAAATTTGGTCTAGTGTCATTAAGCGCAGTTGGTAAATGTTTTGTAACGACGGGCCTATTTCAAGTTTTACTCTAAAGCAATAATATTCATAACTAAAGAAGTTTTCTAATGATTTTTTATTTTATTTGGTATTTCATGATTTCATCAGGAAAACTATGGATCGGATGTCTTGTTGAATACAACAAGTCATTAATATAGATGAAAAAATGAGTTGGGCAAAGAGCGGAACCCTGAAGAACTTCAGTATTTTTTAGTAAAAAATACATTTGATGAGACACCGTTAATATTGACGTGAAATTTTTGACTGATAATAAAGTTTTGTACGCAAGAAATAAGTTGATAGTCTAAGCCATAGCATCTCAATTTGCATATAAAATTGTTATGCAATATCTTGTCAAATGCTCTAGAAATATCAAGAACAACACCGAAAGTCTCGTCATGGTTATGAAACGACTTATCCCAGACATGCGTAACAAGTAGATCCAGTAGATCTTCCATTGCTCTTCTCTTACGAAAATAGTATTGTCTTACATTCAGAATTTTTGAAGTTGAAAAAAGTGAAGACAAAGAGGATGCCATTGAAGCGTACCAACAAACAACGACTTTGCTTAGTTAAGATCTAAAATGCAGAATAAGAGTTTTATTATTAACAAAATACAGTACTAGAAATAGCAATCTGCTGAAAGCAGATGTGCAGAAGGCGATAAATATCCATCCCCATACCCATCGACCATACGACGGAATAGCATCGTTTAGAATTTTCAAATTTCAATTTAAAACAGCAAATGATCAAAATAACTGGAATGAAACGCGTTGGGTGAGTTTTAATAGAAGAGTGAAGCAGCAGAAGCAATCCAAGCAGTCAGAGAATATGATCGATGGTTCTACATTGATATAATGAAAGCTTTGAGTCAAAAGTATGGTAGTGCTGTAAGCTAAGTCACATATCACAAGAATGCAGAGGGCTCCACCCCTATTTTAAGAATCACGAGGAATGGTGATAGCCTAACGATTGGAGCTGAAATTGATGACAAAAACTGTATTATCACACTAGATAATGGAGCAATTTGCACAATCGTCCGTATAGATTTAATAAAAGGAGGATTACAACCCGCAGAAAAATACAAATACAAACAGCAACAGGGAAAACTGTAATTATCAGGGAGAGGAAGTTATTGATATAAGAATATGGAATACTAAATTTCAGCATTAGCTACTAGTAGTAGACATCGTTGATGAAGTAATTCTGGGTATGGACTTCATTACGCCCAATGAATTTGTAATAAACGCTGGAAATGAAGTATTCAACTAAAGTAACGTGGAGTTAGCCTATCACTCTAATGGTGCAGAATCAAATGTGATTCGAATAATATTGGAACAACGAGAAAATCGGTCACCAAATACCGAAACAATCGCCTGGGTAAGATTGGAAAAATATTTGGGTTGTTGGATGTGGAAGCTAATGAAAGTGGTTAACAATATTAAACGATTATTATAGTAAAAATATTCGTTGTGCCAGATAAAAACTTCAGAATAAGAACGATAAGAACAATAAATCTGTCAGAAAAACAAAAACTCCCAAAAGGGGAACGATCATCAGCAAATGTGAAGAAGTAGCTATCGATGTGAATGTTAATAACAGCATGCCGGCAAATCGCAAATAAACGCAGAAGAAGGTAAAAAACCTACTGTAGAAAAGGACGACAGAGCTTGCTAAAAAAAAGAAAGAAGCACAACAATTCCTTGAAAGTTATGCTTTCATTTTATGTAGTAAACATCAGCAGTCAACGGAAGACCCAATACGGTAAAACACAAAATAGACAGAGAAGCCGAGATTCGCCAAGCATTAAGAAGATTACCATTAGCGAACCGAGAGGAAGCTGATAGAATGATCAATGACATGAAACCGGCTGGTGTTATCGGGAAATCAGATAGTCCATAGAGTTCACCTGTGGTGGTTGTAGTCGGCTAGAAGGAACTATGAGATTTTGCGTCGACTACAGACAACTAAACTGCAACTGATGTTACAAAGAAAGATAGTTTCCCATTACCTCGAATTGATGATATCCCTGACACATTATCGCGTGCCAAATTGTTTTCAACATTAGATCTGCAAAGTGGTTGCAAGAAGGTAGTCCGATGCAGAGGATTGCGCAAAGACAGTGTTTAGTGTGGATAGTGGCAGTTTAATGTTATGCCATTCGAGCTGTGTAATAAACTCGTAACATTATAGTGTAACGTTTGTGCTAAGAGGACTACATTGAGGAACGTACCTTGTGTATTTACGACATAATAGTAATGGGTGAGGACTTCAAAGATTATTTACATAATTTAGAGGATGTTTTTAAGGGAATCCAAGCAGCAGGGTCAAAAATGAGTCTAAAGAATGCTCATTAATTAAAGAAGAAGAAAATACTTCGGACACACAGTGATAACAACTGGTATATATTCAGATTCTGACAATATCACAGCCGTAAAAGAATGGTCAAAACCCAAGAATTCACAAGAGCTTCACAGTTTTCTGGGACTGTACACTACCGACTTTTTATTACAGGATTTGCCATTGTTGCTAAGAGTCTGCACGAGCTTACAAGAAAGGATAAATCATTTGAATGGACCGAAAAGCAAGAAGATGCGTTTGTGGAGCACCAAAATTGATCACAATCACTGCACCACGTTCTGGTTTACACTATATCCAATTTTAAAATTATATTAGCTACTGATGCCAGCAATAATGATATAGGAGGAGCGTTATCTCATGAAATTATTTGGCAAGAGAAAGTGATAGCTTATAATTTGAAGATACTGTCCAAACCAGAAAGAAATTATTGTGTAATCCGGAAAAAAAATTGTTGGCTATAGTGGAAGTTGGATCATGGAGCTATGGAGCTTTGCGGTGGTTACAACAATTTAAGAACTCGGAGTGACAAGTAGCACGATGGATTGAACGTACATGCATATTATTTCGACATTCAACATCAGAGAGGAAGCGCACATGGAAAAACTGATGCATTGTCAAAAAGTTCATGCCAGGTTTATGCAAGGACTGTAACGGGGTGGAGAGTAAGGAAAACATTATTGACTACCAATAGTAGCCACAAATATATGCTGGTTATAATGGACTCTTTTAGTAGTGACCATACGTGTATCCAAAACCAATTCTGAGATAAGCAGTTGGGTAAGTCACTATGGAGTACCGATGGAAATTCATACAAATCAAGGAAGGAATTTTGAGTTTACAATATTTCAAGAAATCTGTCATATCAAACCCCAAATATTCATAGCGCGATTGATTGACGCCGGCGCCATATGCAAAAAACAATGAACATTGCCATATGCAAAAAAATATATTAGTGTTATCGATTAAATAAAAAAAAAGTTTATATGGAGTTTTATATTTCAAGATGGCGTAAAATATTTTTCAGATTATTTTGAGTTTTAATTTTAAAATGGCGCTATAAGTTCACGATTTTTCTTAATGCATGGGTCGGACAACCTAAACATGCCGAAATGTCAATTGTCGAACTTGACAATAGCAGATAAATTATTGTCGGACAAGGTTACCCTCGTTTTCTAAAACAAATTTCCACCCCCCATTAATAAAATCGAGCAATCGGCATTTTTCGGAATTTGCCAAACGAAAAAGCGGCTGAATTGCGGAAAATGGCAGATACAAAAGTTGTCAAACTCGTCAAGGACAAGCACCTCGCAAAGTATTAAATATGTGGTAATCATCAAATGAAAGGGGTGAGGGCCTAGTGACTATTGTAGCCGGAACAATTCTTTTTTTTTTTTTTTTTTTTTTTAACGGCCTTCATGCTCCATGTAGGAGCGTTGCCAGGCTAATCAGCTTCGAATATTCACCACGGTCATTCGCAACAGCGACATAATTACCATGGCAGCCGATTTTTTTAAGGTCGTTTATTACGTCAGTCTCCTATTGTAGTCGTGGTCTACCTCGCGGTCGCCCACTCCCTGGGGTACTAACGTAATCATTCCAGACTGTGAATCGGCTCGTAGAACATGCCCAAACCAAGCAATCCTATTAGAACGGATACAACCTATTATATCAGGACCCTCAAGAAGGTCTCTGATCTCAAAGTTATATCGGGTTCTATACTCTCCATCGTCTGTCTTAAGTGGACCAAAAATATAGCGTAGGATCTTACGCTCAAATACAGATAAATGCGATTCGTCATTTTGTGTAAGGGTCCACGTTTGTGACCCATACATCACAACCGGTCTAATCAATGTCTTGTATAACTTGAGCTTGGTGTTAGTTGATACATACGGAGATCCAAGGAGAGGTTTGATTGAGTAGAAAGTTCGATTACCTGCAGCGATTCGAGCTTTTATATCTGTAAGTATACTGTTGTTTGAGTCAAGCATTGATCCCAAATATTTAAAAGATTCAACTCCCTCAATTCGTTCATCGCCGCACATCAAATCTTTCTTCTCAGACTCTCTTGAAACATTCATATGTTTGGTTTTATTGTAGTTAATTTGAAGACCAATTTTTCTAGCTCCACTCTCAAGCGACTTAAAAGTCTCAATCATAACAGCTTCACTTCGGCCGAGGATGACAACATCATCAGCGTATGCAATCATCTGTACTGAGTTTATTGACAAGATATTGTTGTTAGTCGGTAGTTTCTTTTGACGGCACACATATTCCAAGGCTAAATTAAAAAGTATAGGAGAGATAGCATCACCTTGTCTTAACCCGGAGTCGACTTTAAAAAACCTTGATATTTCGTTCTCTACTCGTACACAGCATTGAGAGTTCTGTACTGTCATTTTGCATAGTGATACCAGTTTACCAGGAATTCCCATTGACACCAGAGCAGACCATAGAGTCTCTCGTTCGAGAGAGTCGTAGGCCTGCCTGAAATCAATGAAGAGTTGGTGCACTGGTATGTTGAACTCTCGGCACTTTTCCAAAATCATCCTTATCGAGAAAAGTGCATCGGTGGTACTTCGGTCCCGCCGGAAACCACACTGATATTCTACAAACAGTTGTTCAGCAAAAGGATTGATTTTGGATAGCAAAATGTAAGAAAAGATCTTATATGCTGTGCAGAGTAGAGCGATTCCTCTGTAGTTTGCACATTGTAGGCGATTACCTTTTTTATGGATTGGTATCAGCATAGCTGTGTTCCAGTCCTGTGGCATGTCTTCAGTCCTCCATATCATTTGAACAAGTTCAAACAATCTTGAGGATAGAGTTTCATCACCATGTACAATCATTTCGGATGTTATATCGTCGATACCAGGTGCTTTATTGCATTTTAATTTTGACAGCGCCGCATCGAATTCCTCTTTGGTGGGTTCGTCTACATGTACCTTTGACGCACGAATAAGCTTTGCTCGTCGCCCGACTTGTTTCTGGTCACTTAAGTTGAGAAGATTCTCAAAATAAGCGGCCCAAGTATCTAAAATATTTTTAAGGTCTACTCGATCTAGTTTGAGGGCCCTTCTTTAAGGTTTTAACCTGTTGAAAGAAGTTACGTGATTGATGTTCCTTATTGAAGCTTTCAATCTCCTCACACTTTCTCTTCCACCATTCTCTCTTCGTTCGTCTACATAACTTTGTAACGGCTTGTCTTGCCAGTTTATAGTTCTCCTTCGTGGACCTGGTGTTGCGTCCTTGCAGACATTTCAGATAGCAATCTCTTTTGTATTGAATAGCGTCAAGACATGCTTGATCCATCCATGGCTTCTGGGAGTGGTTTTGTGGTCGTCCAAGTATTCCCTCAGCAGCGCTTAAAACAGCATCTTTGAGCAAATACCATGACTTATCGACGTCTCCATTAATGGTTTCTGATTTCTCCAATGTTTCGGCAATATGGTTTTGATATTTCTCTTCTGTTTCTGCATTCTTTAGTGATGAGATGTTAAATCGTTTCCGTTGATTGAATTTCGGAATGCTTGGGTTTGGGAAGTGGAACCTTATTTTAGCACATACAAGAAAGTGGTCACTTCCAATGTATGCACCTCTAAAGGATCGCACATCCAGAACACTCGAAAAGAAACGTGCTGTAACTAGCACGTGATCAATTTGATTTCGAGTGTTTCCATTCGGTGAGACCCATGTCTGCTTATGAATCGATCGGTGCGGAAAGAAAGTACTGGCAATTCTCAAATTATTTGATAATGCAAACTCAGTCATTCTCTCACTATTATCATTCGAATTCAAATGCAGACTGTTGGGGCCCACCACATTTCCATAAGAGATATCTCTTCCAACCTGCCCATTAAAGTCACCAAGAACCATAGTGAAGTCACGTGTTGGTGTTTGTTTCATAACCTCTTCCAGTGCTATGTAGAAATTATCCTTCTCGTCGACGGTCTTAGCTTCAGTAGGTGCATGCACGGCAATAAGAGAAATATTGTTATATGTACCACGTACACGTAGGTAGCAAATCCTCTCACTGACCGGGATGAATTTCATCACGGCTTCTTGTATGCGTGCACCAACAAGAAAGCCAGTTCCAAATTCTCTTCGAGAAGGATGACCACTACAGTATAGAGAGTGACTATCCAAATCTTGTTTTCCGATTATTGGCTGTCTAATTTCTTGCAGAGCTATGATATCCATCCCATACCTCTCAGCCTCTGTTTATAGACTTATAAGAGCATCAGGAGCGCTCAGGCTGCGCACGTTCCACGTTCCGATTCGGTAGTCTGGTCCTTTTTCACGTCCAGGTAAAATTCTGTTTTTGTCCGGGTCTGTTTTTCTTTTCTGATTTCCAAATTTAACAAATAATTTTTTTTTCCGGGGTTAGGGTGTTAACCTTAGGCCCAACCCAAATTGTCGTGAATGGGTCCGTTCTGCATCTTAAGGTTACCAGAAACAACCTTTTGACACGTTTATATAGCGAGCCGCTTGATCCAAGACAGACGCCCGCTTCAAGCCGCCCCTAACATGGAGAACAGACGCTTGAGTCGCATTGGTTTTAAGGCGCCAATTCGCCATGATGTACCATGATCGACTAAGCAGTTTTTACCCTGCTTGTCTCCGGTACACTAACCTAATTCTGTCAGCATTAACCAGGCAGCACGGCGTGGACGTCGAATTTCGGATTTCGCTACCCCGTAAATGTAATTGAAAATGAAATTGGACATGGAAATTTTTGAATTTGTTATAGTTTTTGAAATATTTTTGGGATTTTGAAAAAAGTTTGTATTTTCGATTTTGTAATAATTTTTGAAATATTTTTAGAATTTTGGAAAAAGTTTTAATTTTTGATTTTGTAAGAATTTTTGGAATATTTTTAGAATTTCGAAAAATTTTAAATTTTTGATTGTATTATAATTTTTGGAATTTTGAAAACAGTTTCGATTGTTGATTTTGTAATAATTTTTGGAATATTTTTAGAATGTTGAAAAAAGTTGGATTTTATTATAATTTTTACAATATTTTTGGAATTTTGTAAGAAATATGAATTTGTGATTTTGTAATATTTTCTCGAACCGCTAAATTGAAGGTTTTTGAATAGTTTGGTGAAAATGTAAATGTAAATGAAATTGGACATGGACATTTTTGAATTTGTTATAGTTTTTGAATATTTTTGGAATTTTGAAAAAGTTTCAATTTTTGATTTTGTAAGAATTTTTGGAATATTTTTAGAATTTTGAAAAATTTTTAATTTTCGATTTTATTATAATTTTTATAATTTTTAAAAAAGTTTCAATTTTTGATATTGTTATAATTTTTGCAATATTTTTAGAGTTTTGGAAAAAGTTTGAATTTTTGAATTTTTAAGAATTTTTGGAATATTATTAGAATTTGGAAAAAGTTTAAATATTTG
Source organism: Diogma glabrata (assembly GCA_963693315.1). Classification (NCBI taxonomy): domain Eukaryota; kingdom Metazoa; phylum Arthropoda; class Insecta; order Diptera; family Cylindrotomidae; genus Diogma; species Diogma glabrata. The sequence goes on from OY856186.1 coordinate 369,401,512, forward strand.
ATTTTTTTCTAATTTTTGGAATATTTTTGGAATTTTGAAAAAAAGTTTCAATTTTTGATTTTGTATAATTTTTGCAATATTTTCAGAATTTTTGAAAAAAGTTTAATCTTTGATTTTGTAACACTTTTTGGAATATTTTTAGAATTTTGAAAAAAGTTTGATTTTATTTAATTTTTACAATATTTTTGGAATTTTGAAAGAAATATGAATTTGTGATTTTGTAATATTTTCTCGAAACACTAAATGGAGAGGTTTTTGATTAGTTTGCTGAGTGTATCATCTTTTCACTAAATTATGTTAATTTATGATCTGTTATAATTTTCCGGCAACGTATTGATGTTTCGTGTTAGTTTTGTAATAAATTTCTAAACAGTGATAAAAAATACATGTACTTTAACAAAGAGTTATGTTTGATATACATCGCTGCCCAAAACTAAAAACCATGTCCTCATAAAAGTTTTTTGTCGAAAACTATATCAAAATCCTTAACCCAGACCGAAGTCTTGATATCTCAGAGCTGTGAGATTTCAGCCCCTCCATATTTCTGTTATTAGATTATATTATTTGAACAGAATTGCATCAAAATATGTTAATAAAAACTAAATTAAATTACATTTATTGAATTAGAAGAGAACGTTGCTCTATATTTTAAATACAACGAAAAGGAAAAGCCATTAAGAAAAATGGCATTAAAAATACGAAAAACTGGCCTGGTTAATCAATAATCAATCTGAAGTAAGTTCATATTTCATTATTTCTTTATAGCAACAATGACATTACATAAATTTTGTACGACGTAAATGTACGACGCAACCAAGTGCATTAATAATTTTTCGACCATTTATTTTTTTTTTGTTGGAACTGGAAGTTATCGTCACAGGTTTGGTTGTAGAAAAATTGCAGTGTAAAAATTGCACACAATCTCAATTTTTCACCTAAAAAATATGCGTTTAATTTTTGGAAGCTAGCAAAAATTGAGATAAACATCTAGAATATATATAATTTGTCGTGATCATGTGACCTTAATTTATCTGCCGATATCAATTTAATAGATTTTTATAGCAATAGAAAAATCCTTGGCAATGATTTTTCAATTACGGTTGGGTTTTATCTGGCATTCTTCCGTTTATTTTGAAGAGTTGTCTGTGTTTGCTATGTTTACTTAAATGACACTTTATAAATTAAAATTGATATTGTATCACGATGCAGCATCAAATTCTGACCTTTCTAAACAAATCTAACAATATGATTTATTAAATCAATTATACACAATTTAATACAATAAATCATCTTCAATTATTATGCAATTAAAATTTCATATTGTATCAAAATATTAATATTAAAACTCGATAATTGGATCAAAATGTTGAAAAAAAAACAATTTTCTCAAACAAATAAGCCAATGCTTCAATCAAACTATCTAATCTTTGACATTACAATTTACAAATTGTCTTATTATTATTACAAAATTCATATACTAGTAATCAATCATCGGTTGGTCAAAACATTTAAATAAAAAATGTCAACATACATTTTGAATTATGTCGGTTATGTTTGAAACAAAGTAAAATTTTAGTGTAGCAAAAACCCACAGACATCATCATGTAACTTTGACCCGTTTTTGTTATCAATTTAAACGGACCAAAACGTATAGAAAAATGATATTTATAGTAATTACTGTAAGTAAATTTAATTTGATATCAATTATTTGGAGTTTAAATTGTTTACATAAAACTAGTAGTTAACATAATTGGTATGTCAAAAATTATATCAAGGAAATATTTCTCTCTACCTATCTCCTTTATGTATCGGACGAACTATTTTTTATGGAAGCTGGGGGATTTTCGACCTTTCTTCAAGCTTTTACAAACTAGGAAAATCAAATCTTCTTTATCCTTTCGATCCCCAACTTGCCATTATGGTCGACAGTTCCAACAAAGGGGTTGAGAAGTCCTCTAAAGCCTTGAAGCCCATAATTGACAGCATCTCAGTTTTTTTTTGTTAAGACTAATCAATATCTAACAGTACTACAGTCCTTATCACAGTGAAGTTTTAGCAACTGATTTGACTATCAAATACTTTCGTTGTTTCTAGAAGAGCGAAACTTTATCTTATTGACGGATCATAAACTATTAATTAACACTTTGTCGGAAAATTCAGACAGGAATGGTCATCGATAATATCGGTCCCTGGGTCAGAAAGTTTACCATTGAATGTAGATTTTTTATGAATTAAATTTCTAGACATCACTATTGTGTGAATTCATATGGATGAAATGACGGTTGAAAAATTCAGCTTAAGTATAGGTAACTGAAGATGATGATACGCCCTTGGTGGCGTAGTGGATAGCGTGTTTGAAAAAGGATTTCAACACTGGCTTGATTATATTACGAGTTCGAATCCCAACCGAAACAAGTATAAGTTTTAATGTTATAAAGTGTACCTAAAACTGATTTCAAATTGCAAAAAATTAAAAAATACAGAGTTACTTGAACTTACTAATTGCTCACAAATCCCGAATAATTCAAAAACAAATAATTGTTGTTGCAGAGATTGATCAAATTCAGATACCTGAGAACATCGACTATTTGGCAATGGAAGACTCTAAAACTACCAATTTATACTTAAAGAAATTATTTTTGGAAAGCAGCACGATGGTTAAGTTTTTACACTTTTTTCTCTCCTTTTGGGATCCCCAATTTTACTGTGACTTATCGAGGAGACTTACTCGTGTAATAACAGTTCTTGGTCTACGTAATGCAGACTGATTTTCGATCACATTTAAAATCTACTTCTGTGGAATGAGCGTTAATCTTATCTTATCTTAACTTTATCGGAACATTTCCTATCGAAACAAACGACTTGATCCACCTGGAAATTTTGAAGCTTCTTCAAATTTCTTCGTTTCTTAGGTTTTGGGACAGGCAAACGACACATGCTACCACATCATCAATCAAGATGACAAAACTTTCACTATTGGATTAGAGCCTGAATGACTAAAGTTAGTATCGATAGACTTATATCCAGTTATCAGAACAAGTCTGATCGATTACTAATAAGCTATTTAACCATAATATCTAGCTCTTATTACTTGACTGTACCTCATACCTTTTTCGAATCCTACGAAACATGGTCTCTAACGATCCTAGTTTCATAAACTACGAGATGGAATCATAAAATTAAGACTTGTACTCCTATCAAAATAAAAACATCAAGGTGATTTAATCTACAACCTCCGATCTACCCTGTTCTTAGCGTATTACACATTAAATTATTATGGTGCAAAGTTTTGAATGTATTATTTACATTTTCAATGTCACTGATAAAGGGGTGTATGTGGTGTAACTTTATAAGAGGTAAATGTGTTAATTACAATTGCGCATCTCTTTTTTATGATTTCTAGCATATAACCATAAGGCCAACGATGGAATAAAATAAATGAAAGCTAATTGTACAGATGGCCAATTCCTATATTAAATAACAGATTACACGTTGCGAACTGAAAACCGGTATGTTTAAATAATCCCAATAAATTTTTTTTTCTGTCACGAAATTCCTGTCACAATAGTTTACACAGCTGTCTTATATGAATGACTTAAAATAAAGTAAAAAATTATAAAAGATTTTTAACCTATGTAACTATAAACTATCATGATCCAAATATGACAAATACAAATCATAACAAACAAACAAAATTTTGCAATGTAACCATTTATTCGAGCCGATTCATCTATCAATCTTTGTACTAATTAAATAAATTGAAGACAAAAAAATGTCGAATAACGAAAAAAAAAAAACATTATTGAATCAAACAAATTTTAAAATTAAATTCAATGAGAACCAGTAAAAATTAATTTAAAAATCATAAAGTTCCATAACTAATAATTTGTTTTTTGTAACGAGATTGGGATGATAAGTTATTAGCTTGTCATTTATGTTTTTTTCTAAATTGACAAAACAATCGTTTATGGTGTGATAGATGTATGTCTGAACTGGAGGACTCGAGTTGTTAAACCAATTACTTTCAGCTTCAAGTTTAAAAAGGTTAAGATAAATAAAACAAATTACGGGTATCGCGAACACTTTTTATTTAAAGAAAAAATGGCGACCATATTTGCAAGTGTCCTGAAATGGTTAGAATAACATTTTTTCTTTTTTCATATTTTAAATGTCTCACCATAATATTTTCTTTTCTATTTTTCACTCGATAATTTATACTGGCTAGTCGTTTTTAGCGTGGTACTATTGCATGACAGTTGCTGTCAACGTTTCTTGATAGAGGGACCCGAGTTTTATTGGGTTACGTTGAAATTGGACCTGCGTTAACTTTAGGTACTATACCAATGAAGGTGTTGATAGACGAGCAGTAAGTTAGGGTTGTCGAAACTCGGAGATCCTGGATTCAAACTGTCTTCCGTTTTCCCGTCAGAGAAATTTTTTCCTGGTTTTATTGAAAAAAATTAGTAACCACCAAACTATAACTGTCAAATATATAAAAAAACGTGTTATAGTAATAAAATTGAAAAATGTGTCTTTTATTTGAAAATTTTAATTATATATAGAGAAATTAGGAAAAAAAGTCCAAGCGGCAGGATGTCCGCTAGAAATACGTAGATTTCGAGACCAGATAGTTTTGTGTACAAGTAGAATCTGATGTATCAGATTAGTTTAAACAAAATAAACTAATGACAAACAGTTGAAAATATTAAAGAACAGCTATGTTCAAGTCAAGTTTTAACTCTGTATGATTCGACAAAGGAACAAGAAGTTCACACTGATCACACTGTTCACACTACACCAGTAGTGTTGGTTTGACAGGAATTCTGTTAAAAAATGAAACCGAAAATTTAAGACCCATTGCACACTTTAGTCGTAGAAGTACGGCTTTGGAAATTCGTTACCATAGCCATGAGTTAGAGGCACTGGCCGTCGAGGAATCGCTTGAAAGATTTAGAATTCACTTATTGGGAAGAAGATTTATTGTGGTGACTGACTGTAACGATTTAAAAACAACAGCTACTAAACAAGACTTAATTGCTCGTGCAGGACGTTGGTGGCTTCGGCTATTAGAGTTCAATTTTAGTATTAAATACAAAAATGAAAATAATATGTTGCATGCGCTCAGTAGATAACCGGTTGGTGTCGTGACATAAATTAAAAAGTTCACCGGAAACAAGAGCTGGAAAACAATTTCATGTAGACTATACTTTGGTCAACGATGGTATATATTGGTAACTGAGGAAAGAAAATCGTTTTGTGATCCCAAAAATTATTCGCTTAAAAGTACTACATACATATCATGACGAAAATGGTCATGTCGGCTTCGAAAAAAAACCTTAATGGATTAAGGAAAAAGTTTTGGTTTTCCAGGACGAGACAATTTGTTGGAAAATATGTTATAGCGAGTCCTGAATCTACGTATTTAAATCGGGAAAGAAAGAAGCTGTTTTATTTCACTTCTATTCCATTTCACACACTCCACATTGACCATCTAGGTCCTTTTTCTAAGACTCCACGACAGAATATGCATCAGATTGTCATATTTGATGGGCATTCGAAATACATAAACTCACAAGAGATATATTCATCCATAAAACCAGTGATAAACATGTTAAGGGAATTATCATTGTATGTTGGTGTACCTACACAAATAGTATCTGATCAAGGAAGTGTGTTTGGGGGTGTGTGAAATAGATAAGCTCCTCGTGCTGCACCCTGGGTTACGCAAATAGTCTTACTTGGTAGCCAAACATTTCATTTCGAACTCTTGGCTGTGATACAAAAAAAATAAATATGAACCAAAATCACAATAACAACGGTACTTTTCAGCACCATAAGACAAAAAATATTGGACCTTCAGTCCGTATTTTGCAATTGAACATTGGAGGCATAAGCAGGTCAAAAACTAAACATTTACAAAGATTATTAAAAGATTACGACATCGACGCATGCAAGAAACGCATGCCCCAGATGAAGCGCAACTTACCTCTAGAGGAAACATTGTTGGTTACAAATTAATTAGTGCTATTTACCATCAATCATATGGATCTGCCACGTATGTTAAGTCAGAAATCCTGAACTGCACGCACGTACTTACACAGACGGACAACGATATACATCTTATTGTTGTTGATATATCGGACACGAAAATTGTAAACGTATACAAGCCTCCAAATACAGGATGGCCAGCTGCTACTCTACCATTATTTCATCATCCAGCAATATATGCTGGTGACTTCAATAGCCATCACACTCAGTGGTCCTACTCAAATAATAATACCAAGGGCGTGCAACTGACCGGCTGGGCGGATGATAACAACATGTTCCTGGTATATGATGCGAAAGACTTGAAAACCTTTAGATCTGCAAGATGGCGAAGCGATTACAATCCCGACCTCTGTTTTTCCACAAAAAACGAACAACGTAACCCTATTCCAATATCTAGGGCTGTCTTACAAGGTTTTCCACGCTCTCAACATCGTCCAGTAATTCTTGACTTAGGAATCCAAATTCCACTCGTTAACTCTACTCCTCAACCTAGATGGAATTTTAACAAAGCTGACTGGGCTAAATATAGGTTGAAGTTGGATGCAGTGATTCGCTGAATCCAACCTATTCCTAAAAATTACGATAGATTTGTGGGAACCATCATCTCAACTGTAAAGAAATGCATCCCAAGAGGCTTCCGTGAAGAATATATTCCTGGCTGGAGTAAAGAGAGCGATATATTATATGAGGAGTACCTTAGTAGTGGTGAAGCAGACGTGGCTGATGACTTAATATACTCTCTGGACGCCGCGAGAAAACAAAAGTGGATTAACGCTGTTGAAAACATTGATTTTCCCCATTCAAGCAGGGAAGCATGGAGTTTCCTTCGGAAACTGGGTGGCTCAAACTCAATTACTCGTGCTAACAATGAAATAAATCCAGAGGACATCGCAAATCACATAGTAAATATGTCTCGTTCTTCTATTAATCGCCTTCATAAGAGAACAATCAAACGCAAATTAAGAGAAATGAAGCGCAATTGCTCGTCTCCATGGAAGTATGCGAACTCTTTTAGTAACGAAGAACTAGAATCAGCTCTGTCCCAAACAAAAAACGGAAAAGCAGCTGGCTACGATGTCATTTTTCCAGAATTTCTTAAAAATGCTGGAAAAAATGTAAAACAGTGGCTAACTAAATTTTTCTCGAGTGTCCTAGAAACCGGCAATCTACCAAAACATTTTAAGACTACGAAAGTGATAGCGATACTTAAGCCAGGTAAACCATCCAATGAACCAGGAAGCTATCGACACAACATCAAAGAAATTTGGTTACGCTGATGATTGGACCCTGGCCACTCAAAACAAAGACATGGGTGTTTTGGAGGATTTGCTCTCAACTGACCTAGCGATAATGAATGACTATTTTCGAACGTGGAGTTTATTTTCCAATCTAAGTAAAACCGAGAGCTCCTGTTTCCACTTAAACAACAAACTGGCAAAACACGAACTATCAGTGTTATTTAACGGCACTGTCATTAAATACAATCAACAGCCAAAGTACCTGCGCATTACTCTCGATAGAACTCTTTCTTTTAAACTCCGCCTAGAGAATACGTCAAAAAAACTTAAAACGAGAAACAATATATTGCACAAACTGGCAGGCTCTACATGGGGTGCTACTCCAGCTACCCCCCGAACAACTGCTCTAAGTCTGGTTTACTCAGTGGCTGAGTATGGCGCACCAGTCTGGTTGAATAGCACACATACTCAAAAAATTGACTGCCAGCTGCATGCCACGATGCGTACTATAATTGGTACTATCAGATCCACCCCTTTACCTTGGCTCCCTGTGTTAAGCAATATCGCTCCACCTGCACTCAGACGCTCGCATGCTCTCATGCGTGAACATAAAAAGGTAACCAACAACATCACGTTACCCTTGCATGAATATTACGGTGACCACACTCTTTGTCGATTGAAGTCAAGAAAGCCTCCACATAGAACTGCCAGCAACCTGCTGGCAACTAATTTTAATATCTTGGATGCCTGGGACACCTCCTGGCAACATTACAACACAACTGGCCTTTCTATTACTAACCCGACTTCTACCCAACATGGTTTCGATTTGCCACGTCATACCTGGACTACATTAAACCGAATAAGAACGAATCATGGACGTTGTGCTGATTCTTTCTACAAGTGGGGCATTTCAGAGTCCCCTGAGTGTGACTGCGGCGCTCCTCAACAAACTATAAAACACATTGCAACTGTGTGTCCAATTCGACGTTACCATGGCAACATCTCAGACATCCATTTGGCAACTCCCGATGTAGTAGCATGGATAGACTCGCTGGATGTAAACATCTAATGTTCAAATGTACTGCCCAATGTTCAAATATTTTACTTTTTAATTTTTACTTAAAAGACGCGCAATCAAATCGATAGTAAGTTCACTTAATGTGTATCCATGTTTTGTTTTAGGTAGATTTCAGAGAAGAGTCTACCTATTTTTTAAGTTTAATTTTTAATGTGTCACAAAAAAAACCATACGCTAAATAAATAAAATAAATCAAGGAAGTGTCTTTACATTCAAAAAGTTTAAGTCATATTGCGAGGAAAATTGTATAGAACATCACATCATCTAATGGCTATCAGAATATCCAAAACAAAAGAACAATTAAAACGTTTCAACAAAACAATTGTACAATTGTGAAGTACAACTCTTAGAGCAGAAGGTCAGCATAATTGGGATTTACAAGTAAAGCACGTTCAGTGAGTGATAAATAGCATAGAAAATTCAACAACGAAATCAACGGCGCAAATTTTAGCATTTGATTTTAGTCCAAGACCTACAAACCGAGACAATCAAGTGATATTCTTATTCAAGCTTATTGAGAAGAGTCTAGTAGACCAAAAGAGAAGATTTGATGATAAGTGTAAAAAACCGAATGAGCATGAGGTTGGTGATTATGTGGCGATGCGTAACGAAGCAGCGTTATCTGGCGAAAGTCGTAATCTCCAGCCGAAGTATTAGGGTGTGTATGTGCTTGTCGAGAAGTTGCATGGTGACTGCTTGGTGAAAGTGAAGGTCGAAGGCGATTTAGGGGAATTCAAGCTGCCAAACGTATGAATCCATGTTGTCTTTAGGAAGGAGATTCGAGCATTGAAGATGAAGACAGCAGTAACGAAGTCACGATGGACAATCTAATCAGGATGTCCTAGTGTCAAATATAAAAAAAACGTGTTATAGTAATAAGATTGAAAAGTCGTCTTTTATTTGAAAATTTTAATATTATATAGACTCTGGGCGAAAGTCGAAACCATGAAATAATGACAGATGCAAACTATTAATTGTCAAAAATTTGTGTTTTAAGAAAATTATTTACAAAAATGATTTTTTGAATGGGTTTTTTTGTTTGAAGAATTAAATTTAAAAAATGGAGAAAAAGAATACATTGCTTCGATCAGTGTACTTAGAGTACGCAATACTCCATTGACAAAAAATAATTTAAAAATTTATAAGTACTTTCATCTAACCTCACTTTATATTTGCCTCTCTAATATGATAAATTCATTTGAATTTTTCTATTTATTCGGACTTTATTGTGCTGAATCAAGTATAACAGTAACCTAACCTTGGCCAATATTTTTGTTGGCTTTCTTCATAATATAGAATTATTATTTTTTAAAAATTTACTTTTGCTAATGTCAAAATTTGTTTCGTTTCGCACTGCAAAATTAAAAAGTTTTTCACCTTATGTCAAAATTGTGTTCTTACCAATTTCATTTTCAGCAATTATTTTGTTTTGTCAAATATTTCTCGATGCGCACACGGCCATAGAAATTAAGAAGAAAAAATGGAAATAGTATCTTTTTTTAACACTACGGTCTTCAAGTAAGCTTGTAGACCGTTAGGGAAATCTGTGAACCTCATCAAAGAATTTCGGCATAAAGAACTTAACAGTCTACAATCTTCATACCTTCTTTTTAAAAAAATAGCTACAATGTCTAAGGACTAGTTTTTGTATCAAAGCAATGTTAGTAGGTTTGGCATGAAGTTCACTTACACAAAAGACCACAAAAAAATTTTAACCATGGTATATGGAATTAGTTCACATTGAAAAAAAAACTTGTTTCTTACCGAAACAATTGTCAGCATTGAATCATTTGAATTTGGACAAATACTAGATATCTACATACGAATTGTGACATGTTTTTTATAACAGCCAAAATATGTTAACTGTAATTTAGTAGAATATTTAGAGGTGTTTCGAATGAAGAGTTAATACATTAACGAACTATATATATGAAGAACTATGGTGAAGCATTCGGTGTTTCTCTGAATATTTAAATAAAATGTGGCATATACACCATATAGCAGGAAAATCGAATCAAGACGCCCATAAAATAAAAAATTGAACCATTTCCGATTTTCTTGAAACTTCGGTAATCGTTAGTATAATAAAAAAACTAATAGGCGTCTTTTATTTTTGAAGTAAAACTTCTTTAGGCGTAATATGACAATTGACAAGTAACTCAAATCTTTTTTCGAACGAAAGTAACGTTTTCAAACGGAAATGACGTACAGTAAAATAAATTATAATGAAACCATATATATTCATCTCTATCATACTACACTCTGATTTTATATCTGAAACACCAAATCATTAATTCACACATTCACACAACTGCATCAAACAATAATAAAAAAATAAAATAAAGAAGCAATTCAAACAACAATGAAATAATAAAGGCTAACGAATATTATTTTAAGTATACGATATAATTCGATTATGTGTCATTATTTTTCGGAATGAAATTCTAAAATTTTATCATTTGTTAATATTATTTTATATATTTTTATTCAGTCTCGTGTTAAATATTATATGAGTTAGACGTGTGGATTTTAGTTACTTAATTATTGAGATTCATTATTTTTCAAATTTATATTTTTTTCTTAATTTTCATTCAAACAATATAAAAAAAGTGCGTGTAATCTTTAGTTGCGGTTGAAGTAAAACTTCTTTGGCTACTGTGCCAGGTATTACTTAAATATAAAATAAAAACGTCATATTGAAAATTAAGAGTAGCATTTTATTGATAATATAATTGTAAAGCCTGGACTTTACAATTTGTAAATAGTACAACCTAATACAACCTAATGCATCTATTTATCCAAGGGTTTATTTAAATTCTTGAAATGATACACGATTTTACGGACCAAGCACGGACTCCTACACAAGAAAAATCTCTAATTATAATAACATTTATAGGACCATGATGGTCTTTTAACGATTCACAAGAATAATTTTATAATATTAATTAAATATGGTAAAGAATAAAATAGTATATAGTATTATAGTATAATAAAATCTAATCTTAATCTATAGCTGTTTATTGACCTCAATGCTGCAAGCAAGCAAGCCTGTTTCCCTTCATATCTCTAGTTTATGTTTCCCAAAATTGTCTAGACCCTTGGGTTCGTCGAAACTGCTTTCATCGTCTTCATAATTGCATCCAATTTTTGAATTATATATATGACTACTTGAAATTGGATTAAAATAAATGATGCTCGAACTATAATTTTATTCCCCAGTAAGCCGACAACTATTCTGCATATGTGCTTTATCGGATTTGTTGGTAATTTTATTATTATAATAACGTTATACGTTCTATACTGTAAAATCGAACGGAAAATCAAATACACTATCTGCATATAATGTTGGTTCAATTGTAACATGCAAGCATATTTAATTGCATGTCCAAAAATTCTTTCAGCAAAGATATATATGTTCCGCTTTCTTGAATATCAAGTATTAGGTATGCTTGAAATTCTTAATTTTTCCACTTTATTTTACACTAACAGAAACAGTTCAATTACGAATTTAGGACCAAATTATTTTTCAAGATATGAATTTTCTTTTTCTTTAATTTTAAACGAACTTTTATTATTAACAACACATATTTATCAACACAGATATTTTATTTTCAAAAATTCGATTGTATAATACAAGGATTAACTAACGAATCTAAGAGAAATGTCTAATCCGTTTTAATTGTTATTAATTTTCTTTTGGATTTATGTATCAAACAATAACTACTTTAATGAATTATTAAACTAAACCGAATTAAATATTTAATAATTTTTCTTTTGAAAATCAAAAACTAACTAACTAAATTGAGCAATATGCTAACATAAATATTATTTTGTTTTTAAGACTAAAAAAGACAAAAGTTGATTCATGGTCATTATGTCTCTTTCATTCGTTATATTTTCGAAACGTACTACAAGTTTTTGCTTAAGTATTAAAGCCAAAAAAAACATTGGCAAGAGAGTATGAGTTTCACTTTCTTTCTCATTTAAATTATTAACAGGAACAAAATCCTTATAAAGGAAAGTTATGTATATGATTACGTTCAATATGATATATTTTTTTGTTTATAAAATGCTAAGAGCGTCATAACTTCCTTATTTCTTTATTTTCGTTTGGAGAAAAAAATTGAAATAGTATTGTATATTAGGTTATATATCTTAAAATGAAAACAAAATATAAACAAGGTAAACAATGAGTTTAGGAAAGTTACACGCTGGTCGATAAAAGATTTATCATTTGCAACTGATTATTTAGGTACATGTTAAATAGAACTTTTGTAACGCGAAGCAGGTAATATTATAGTTGGAGAATGAGGAATATGGGGTGAGTTATCAGGCTGCCGGCCTTTGCTGGTAACGCAGTCGACCTGTCAAGTCCCGACTTCCCGACAGCCCCCCTCGATTCCACAAACGTCAGCTGGCAGAATTCATGAGCACAACATAATTTATATGTGTTATAAAAAGCCATATTTACATAATGTATTACAAACTCAATTCAATTATTATCATAAATGAAATATGAAAGTAGAGATTTATGATAACTAAGGTGAGAAACATAAACTTTACTTTGGAAATTTGCTAAATGTTTGGAAAAAACCGCATCAATTGTTGTACAAAATCTTGTTGTTGAAGTAAATGGACATGTATTCATCGTTAAATTTAATTTGTAATACTTTGTAAGACTTTGTAATACATTATGTAAATATGATTTTTTATAACAAATGTTGTAAATTATATTATCAATAAATATTACTCTAAATTTCCATATGACATATTTATTTTATATTTAATCTTTTTGGTAATACCTAACACAGTAGTCAAAGAAGTGTTAGTTCAACCGCGTGTAAAGATTGCGCACTTCTTTTTTTTTTACTAGTTTTGACACAGGCTGGAAATTTTTTAACAAATATAAAGAAAAGAAAAGTTTAAAGTTAAATTGTGGTCGAAAGGGTTAACTGATTTGAATAATTTTTTTTTGTCTAAATAAGCCTTTATAAAAAATATTACACTGATAAAAAAATTTGTAGTTTTATATGAATTTTTTATTTTAATTTTCAAAACAGCGATTTCAAAAAGTACCATTTTTCTTTTCTTTTTTTTATTTAAAAGCTTTATTATTTACCATCATTTATTATTTTAAACATACTAAAATTGCAGACAGGGGTTTTGTTTTGTTGACGAGATAAACTAATTTAAATATTAATTAAAAAAAAATATGACAGGTGTGTATTGTGTATAGAAAGGTTGTTTTGGAAATTGTCATATTGGAAAATTTAAAATTAAAAAAAATCATATAAAAATTTAAGTTTATTATAAGTATAATATTTTTATAAAGCCTTTTTTAGTACCTTTAAAACAAAACAGGTTTTATTAAAATCGGTTGACCCGTTCGACCACAATTTAACTTTAAACTTTCATTGTATCTTAATTTTATAACAAATTTCGAGTCACCCGGTGTCAAAGTTTTAAGAAATTTGGTTTCCATTTATATCCTAAATAAAACTATACGGTACAGATGATCTATATTTAAATTGTATGTTTATCATATTAAAAGACGTCATTTAATGAACACATTTTTAAGGCTCTATCGGTTATAAATTTGACCGGATTTAGACACCTTTCAGTTGGCAAAATTAAATGATAAGATGGAACTGGAATATCAACATGGCGCCACATACCACACACCACATGTAGTAATTATTTTAAAATTAAAATTAAATCTTCAACATCAAAATAAATATAATGTAGGTGCAAATAACAGAAAATCAAAACATTTCTAATTTATGGTAACACAAAAAAAAAAGTTGCAAACCTGTCAAAAATCTAGCATCAATATCACATTAATAACTTCATGCGGAATTTTAATTAACATAAAAATCGTATAAATATAATTTATAAACATGTTTTTTTAATAAAGAAAAAAAATTCTTTTGTTCACAAAACGATAAATTAAATTACAATAAAATCTAAAGTTATTTATTCTGTCTCTATGATGTTATAGAAATTTTTAAATCTAGAGCAATTGGTAATAAATAATTTTAATTCCTTAATAAAACAATAATAAATTTTATATATATTAATAATATTTGTTAAATATGTATAATGACCGAAATTTAAATAAAAAGCATAAATATTATAAAATGTCAACCGAACTACCTACATGCCTCAACTAGAATAATAACCGGTCAACTATTCCTTCCTTAATGACATAATTTTATGATAATGTGACAATATTTTCATCTATGATTTCCGTTTAATTTGCTTGTTTTTAATATTTAATATATAATAAATAAATATGATAAATCGACCATATGAAGGAAATGTTTTTTGTAAGAGAAAATCAAGCCGGGTCAAAAGGGTTAATGATTTTCGTTTTTATGAATCGAACTATTTTGCAAACAAAAATATTTTAAAGACATAAGACAATATTTTTTTTTTCTGTTGTGACATAAATCTCTTTGAATCAATCTTTTGATTAAATTCCATTAAAACCAAAACTATTATCGTTATAATTATACTTAGAAATTTATGTAATTCAATAAAATCATTAATTGATTTATCATTCAACATAACTCAACTTTCAAAAGTAACAAAATGATTCCATAAATACGATATCGATTTTTGTTTTTTGAAACTTCAAAGAATAAGATTTATTGTTTGTTATATTGTTTTTATGGAAAAGTTATTAAATTTTTTAGATTCTATTTTATCGATATATGCTATCAATAGCAACTATTGATACTATCATCGTTGTAGATCTTTCTTTAAATTTGTGTTTTGTTTTTAATTTTCTTGAACAGATGATAAGTAGTTTTCCAAACACATGGAACGAACTATTGTGATTGTGAACATACTACATCTGATCATCTGATCAGTGAACATATTACATTAGACATAATTGAGACGATAAGTAATGGTATTGCATATGAGAACTTTTATGATCATAGCTTTGATAGTGATTGTTATGTTTGTGCAAGGATTATTTGATTTTCATTTTCACGTTTTATTCACGTTCTATTAGCTCGATAACTTCACACATAACAATGAAGTGAAGTTGGCTACGCCTTTATTATGGTAGGTTTACATTCTGTTATACGTATTTACATACATAACAATGATATGATGGCAAAAGAAAAACAAATTTTTTAGTTGTCTCACTATGCAAAGATGCTTGTTTGAGTTCGAGTAAAACGAGATCTTTAATGTCTTCCGGTTTGACTTAAGCGAGTTGTTGAAAATTGATGGTTATGTAAAGTTGATGAATTGTTGATTATCGCGATGAGTCAAGAGAACATAAATTCTATATATTCCTCCATTTGATGATCGCAGTGTTAATGTTTATGTTTTTACTGTATCGTGAATTCCACTGTCGAGTCATCTCCACTCTAATAATGACAATTTATTGATTGCTTTTAGCTGCTTGGTTTGAAGGATCTTGGTGATTTACTAGCCTACGATCTTTTAAAATGGATAGTAAAAGTCGAAGTTCTACGTCCACATCGTGCTCCCTGGGTAACGATTAGAGAATTTGGTTTCGTGGAGTAGAAAGGTGCAGAATTAGGTACCAACTAGGGTATTCAATACCGGAGCAATATATCAAAATCGGTATTGCGGTATGGAAATCGGACGATATCCACATCGATAATAAACTTTGAATGTCTACTACAACTATACACAACCTTTAATCAAATCATGTTCCACATAAAATTAATTGCACTGGATTCCTCCAGTGTGACGCATACAAATGCATTGAATTCCTCTAGTGTGACGCTTTTACTCGCAGAGCAAATATTCAATTATTCTTGTATTCTTTCAATCAACGGATTGCAAAAACATTTGAAATATCTGATTCCGAATTCTGTCAAGTTTACTTTTTGAGGTAGAGAAAATATTCAAAATCAGAACAAATTTTGCATATCAACTTCACAAAGCAACGTTTGATCCAAAATTTTTGCAAGCGCTAAAATAACGCCGCATTAATTTAAATTTCCTAATTAATGTGGAGGAAGAAGCTCTTTGCTTTGCAAAGTAGCTTCTGTAGGTACGCATGTCTATGTCTATAAAGAAAAAAGATGATCTATTTGCGACCCTCAAGATACGCCTACATGACTACCAAAACAGATTAATATAAGTACAATGCGTAAACCCATTAGAATTGCCTATTTTAAAGTTAAGAAAATAAGACAATTTAAATCATTACATCCAATAACCTAATAACCAAGTAGAGATGACTTCGAATCCACCCAAGTTTGATTTTTAAGGAAGAAAAACTATGTAAAATTAGAACAGATATAACATAATATACAACAATCCGAATTGTCTTCCACATCTAACAAATTTCGCAAAATTTAATAATGGTAAGATGTTCGTATATCAACAGAAATTGATTTTTCTGCCGTCGAAAATGCCGCTGAAACCATTTTATGGATTGGGGAGACCACTGAATTGGCAGTTGAATGTCTTCTAAGAGGAGTGAATTTCAGTAGGAAAAATTGGGTGGAGAAACTGAGGGAATACGCATTAAATCCTGCGAAAGCAAAAGCCTAAGGAAAGCGTCTGCGAGTATCTCCTGGAAATTGGCTTGTTAAATCGGAGGTTGGAGCGTTTGAGCGTCTGTTTACTGAAGTTGAAATGGTAGGGATTGCCAGGGAAGGTCTGAGTGCAGATCTCACAAACGCTACTTTAGTAGCCAACCTTACTTCAACTGACGAATTTCGGACTTTATGTCAGAAGTTCAAAAGATTGTGGTCTGCACCAGTCCTTACTAAGTCAACAAGTTTAAGGATCAGCGAACTTGAGCAGGTGAATGAGTATGCTGCTGAACCAGAGTTGTCTGTATACTTTAACGCTTATGATTCCTAGAGACAGACCGATACGTATGCTGTAAAGGATGATCATGCCATCAACATCTCCTCAATCTGGTCCATCAACATCTGCAGGTCAAATAATATGCTTCAAGTGTCGTGAAATTGAAAAACGTACACCTGACTGTGCACAAAAACAGATTAAATTATATTGCTGTAAGATACGGTTATATACCGTAGTTGTTCAGAATGTCATCCAGAGGACCCTGATGAGAACCATATTTATACATGTCGAACCAGACCTGTCACAGCGGAAGGAAGAATGAATGCAGCAGTTTACGCCAATTTCATAAAACTTGTTTTCAGCGTTTTCAACTATGTGTTCGTTCCTGGAGAATGCGTAAAAATGCGAAGGTTTGCATTTCATCAATTATTTCAGTTATTAGGGATCCTCAGCCGCATTTAAAGATTTTTAATAAAGAGATTTTATAGATTTTGGATAGTAAAGCCACAATTAGTATATTGGGAAGAAATTCCCTAGAATTGTTAAAATCAGTCGGTATATCTTATTGTAAGTTTATATCACGCTTGCACATAGCATACGGTACAGTTAATAGGATTTTGGTATATGTTTATGCACCGATGATGAATTCGATTGAATCGATTCACCAAACAAATGCGCTTCCATATTGTTCTTGGTTTACGTGAAGAACTCTACCTGGGTATCGATTTCTGGAAGGCTTTTGGTATAGTTCCTTCCTTTTTCGTTATTTTCGAACTGACACAATCAAAATTTGATAACAATAAAATGCATGATCCCATCACTGACCAACTTCAGGAGCTAGAGAGGATCAATGTTTCTTTCCCGTCCTTTGAAGTCTTAGGTCTCGGAAAGACTTCTTTGGTTTAACCATCATGTCATCGATGTTGGTGATAATATCCTTGTTAAACAGAGGCATTACCCCACATCGCCGGTTGTTCAACTAAAGATCTATATGCTGAACTTGACCGAATGCATCAAATGGGCGTAAAGAAGACGTTGCAGGGGTGCTCTGAGGTCTATATACTATTGGCCTGGCTTGGCCTCACAAGTCCACAATTATGTTGTGGCTTGTGATACCTGAAACAGACAAAGGCGTCAAATCAGATTTTGAATCCACTGATGCAACGTCAGTTCGTAACACAGCGTCCATGGCAGAGGATCTGTATAGATTTTTTGGGAGCGTATCTTTGGTCCAAATTCGGAAATATGATGACAGATGATATTAGTTGTCGTTGATCATATTACAAAGCCCGTATTACTCAAACCTCTTCGGAACGCAACTTCACCAAAAGTGAACGCTTTCCCGATGAATGAAATATTTTTGACCTATACCAGGGTACCAGAGTTTCTGCACAGCGACAATAGTAAACAGTGGTTAAGTAAACCGTTTCAGAACTTATCGGATTATCGGATTTCAATGTTCAGCATTTTAGAACTCGAGTCTACAGTCCCGAGAATAATGCGTCATAGAGGGATGATATATCGGTCCTCGCTGCCATTTGAGCGTATATGAAGAACGTCAACATACAACATACAATTCTCATCTGTAGCTTATAATATGTGAGCCGCGGTGCATGGTTCCACTCACTACTCACCTTATTATTTGTTGTTTGGTCAACATCCGATATTAGATGGAAAAACTTATCAACATGTTTACTGAAGAATTAAATCGTTTGGACCATTTGGCCATACTTAGGAGTCGTGTGCAAGTCAACCTTAAATCAGCGTTTGAAAAATCGTTACATAAATACAACCTGAGAACTCGTGTTAGGACGTTTAAACATCAGCAGCGTGTCTTCGTACGGCAACATCTATTATTATTATTAAACTATGATCTTTTTGGTATTGCTTCCTACAGCTTTCTCCATCTCGCATTCAACCGCTAGAGGACCACTTAAAATGAAATGTGAAATTCAATGTTCCGTGATAATCTTTTATAGATTTGGTGTGCATTGCATTGGGATTTGCTTTGGATTTGGCTGTCGTTTCCAGTGCGTTTCCTGATCCCAGGTAATCCTGCTGTTTAAAACTGACTGAGTGTTATCAAACTTCCTTTTGATGTTATCGTTCTCTCTGAATCAAATTTTAAATAATAAATGTTTTACTTTGTTATTTGTATTTGATTCAGATGGTTGTAACGACATAATTTTTTTTTTATGTTTAAACTAATTTGATTCAACAAGGTATAAAAAAAAAGAATCATTATATTGTAATACTGGTCGGAATAAAATTTGATATGTAAATCGAAAGATCTATAAATAACAAATTGTGGAAAGAGTAACAAATATAAAAATAAACATAATATGGCTTGCACATGTTTACAATGCATTAGACATGTGAATAAAGCGTATTATAATAAACTGAATGTTGGTCCAGTCTAGGCATTTACAACTGGCCCAGACTGTAACCGAAGTTTACTAGCCAAGGCTTGGTTCGTCAAAATGGGCCTGAGTTCGGTTCGTTGTTTAATATTGGCAGCTCCTACCCGGTAACTAGTGATCTTTCTTGTTCCTGTTTATTCCTCCAGCACTACAGAGGAATGTGACGAGCCTTGTCACATACTCAACATCTATAATCGCTCCTTTCCTTGTATGATATCTCGCTGAAATTGTTGTTCTTCCCGTCCTATTTATTGGCTACTACTGATGACTTACAGATGTTTAATGCCACCTCACATGTCATCGCCCATGCAACTGTTTCTCGGAATGTTAACACAACTTTATGTTACCACATCGGACTTTAGAGTCTTAGAATCTTTAATTCCGTCAGTGTAGATACCTATCTAAAGTCGAAAAATGTAATCTGGAAATGTGTTTCCATGTGCTATATGTATGTGCAATTCGGTATATATTCCGCTTGTGGTCACTACCATACTTGTGACCTTAAGCCTTCATGATTTAAATGTAGATCAATCGATCTTGTTCTATTCTTGAAAATTCTAAACGATGATCTTCCATCGAATATTGTGGAGGTTTAAGCGTTATGCCATGTATTTGTTAAACGAGATGTGATGTTTTGGCAATAATTCTAACATCTGGAAGTCTTTTTTCTTCTTTTACTTTACAGTCGTCCATTTTGGAATGTACTTTCTCTACTTTTTCATCCACAGTTTTCTATACTTTACACGTAACCTGGCTGTTATTTATAGCAGATTGCGACTATGTATTCATGAGTTTCTACCACTTGTTGCTTCGTTTGTTGATTAATGGTCTCAGACTGTTGCTTCGTTTCTTATCGACTTACATCTAATTGTTGATTGATTTTTGCTCTGTTGTTGAAACTCGGTTGCTCCATCATCAACATTTATTTTGCAAAGCCGTTGTTTGTTGGTAAGCGTAAGACTTATTTCGTTACTTCTACGAAACCATCTTTATTTGCACTATTTTCTGTCGTTGGAGTATCATCTGCGAGTGGCCCAAAACGATGTTTATCAAGACCCAACCCAGCTGCTTCCTTTACTTGTATCAATTTTGTTTTTTTTTGTTTTTTTTTGTTTTCTTAGGTTCTGTTGTTAAAATATTGTTCTTCTCCAACTCTCTCTTCAAATCTTGAACTTTTAATTCGATTCGATCTCTTCAGGAAGTTAAAACAATGGATTCTCTATATTTCACAAAATATTTCTCTTTTTATTATTCCTTTTAATTGTTTTTGTATTCACAATAATTCTTCATTTATAAAAATCTCTTACTATTATTTTATTCACCTTGTAGTATGACTAACTTGTGTCATCATCACAATTTCCTGTTGTGTGTTATTTTGTTTTTGTTGTCTTTAAATATTTATTCAGATGTTTTATATTGTTTTAATGTTACGATTTTCTCTAAAGAGTTCTCCATAATCGTTCAAATATTAATGTTTTATGTTTAATATAGCCACCGGCTTAAACAAGACTAAATTTAATGCCAGGTTATACTCTGGTGCTGTAAATAATAAATATTAGCCATATAAATATTATTGAGTTTAGTGTTTTCGCGTTTGTTTAAAACTGTTTTAAACCAACTAACGTTCATTACTTATAGTTTTTTCTAAAAATATTTTTAATTCATAGTTTTGACAAGTTGACTGAATTTACTACAAAAATCTAAAATTCATTCTTGAATATCGTTTAATTACTAAATCATAAAATAAATGACTATATGTATATTAATCTGACCATAAATAAAAATAATTCATTTCTAAAAAAATTACATACAAGAAAATCAATTAAAATTTTATAATATTAAATATTAGAATGATTTACGAATTTAATAATATTCAATGGACATAATTGTGATAATAGTAATAAAAAACTACAAATAAAACTAATTTTGTTCTCAATTCGTAAATTGTAATTTATGTTTTATTCATTAATTAATCGAGTATAAAAATAGAAATAATTTTAATCGTTTTTGCCTATTTTTGCATATAAATACATGAACAGTCATAATTTTATAAATATATCTATTCATAAAAAAAAAATAAGATGTGTATATTTTGTTTTTCCTTAATATTCCAAAACACCTGAATCTCTTATTTATTGAGCTTAACTATACTTAAGATTCCATAAAAGTTGAATTATTTTATTTTTCTCATTTCTTTTTGGTGTTCGGGCAATGGAAATTTTTGAGAAACACAACAAATACTTTGAAATTTTCTAAAGTTCATAACAAAAATCTTAAAAAAATAAAAATATATTGCTAAGACAACAAATTTTATCGTAAACATTGAGATTCCATTTGATACGGATTTTTGGTTTCAATACAAAATAAATTTTCTAGGAAATATTTAAATGGAAATAAGCTCTTTTATGGATTATCATCTTCACTGTCTACACTCTACAAGTAAGTAAGGTTAATTGTAAAAAAAATATTTTGATGCTATTTATTGCTATGTTATTTTGGTCTTTTAAATTTGATCCAATCTCCTACAATTGTATACAACTTAATCGTGTTAAATTGTATATCTACTATAATGCATCTCTTCTCTTTCCAGCAATCTTGCAAAATTTGATCTAATCCTAATCAGCTCTTACATAAATTGATATTCTTAAGAAGCGAATGCAGAATTGAGTGAACTTGAAGAAATCTAACGAATATAAGCAAGCCACTCCATGGAAATTATGTATTATAGCAAACGGTGGGGAATGAAAAGCAATTTTCAGACTTTATGTCCTGATTAATAGAATGCAGGATCGCCAGTTCTATAATCGATCTTATTTTTGTAAGTAGTCCTCGAGCTTGAAAAGAAATAAAATAACAGCTAGTGAGCCTTATGGTTTAAAATTGGTAGCCAAAAATTAATTAAAATGGCTAAGGGCACATTTCGCTTCGTTACGAAAAATGAGAATCTCAGAGCATCTTCATTAAACAAACTCTTGTGTTTTTCAAGCGTAATCAAAACGATGGCACTTTATCTAGAAGATTGCTGAATTGCAAAATTATAGCATACATAAAGTCAATAAAAATGAGGTGACCATCTTATTCTGATGGTCGAGATTGGTATCCCGACCATCAAGATTTCTCCAAATTCAATGTTCCTACTCGTAATCACTTAAAATGAAAGTTTTTTAAGCAAAAATTATGCAAATTTTCTTGTTTTGACACACTTGACGATTTTTTGGACACACTTCCGGTACAGCTATCGAACACATCATCCTTTCGGCTCTTCCCATTGAGTAAACCTATTTTTAGAAAAAAAAATTTTGAAATCCGTTCAGCGGTTTTCTAGATTTCGTAGGTTGTGACGGCCGGCCGACAGACTTATGGCGTTATGGCAGGTTGTGACGTAGGTTGTGATGGCCGGCCGACAGATTTATGGCATTATAAGTATGTCAAAAAATAATGTCAAGTGTGTCAAAAAATGATTTCATTTATTTTTTTAACCAATGTTTTGGAAAAAAAAGTTTTGCTGTTTTTATGACGTAAATGTAATTGAAAATGAAATTGGACATGGAAATTTTTGAATTGGTTATAGTTTTGAAATATTTTTGGAATTTTGAAAAAAGTTTGTATTTTTGATTTTGTAATACTTTTTGTAATATTTTTAGAATTTTGGAAAAAGTTTTAATTTTTGATTTTGTTATAATTTTTGTAATATTCTTAGAATATTGAAAAAAATAGAATTCTTTTATATATAATTATAAATTTTGAAAAAAGTTTCAATTTTTGATTTTGTAAGAATTTTTGGAATATTTTTAGAATTTTGAAAAACTTTAAATTTTTGATTTTATTATAATTTTTGGAATTTTGAAAAAAGTTTCAATTTTTGCAATATTTTTAGGATTTTGGAAAAAGTTTGAATTTTTGATTTTGTTATAATTTTTGCAATATTTTTAGAATTTTGAAAAAAAAATAGAATTTATATATATTTTTAGAATTTTGAAAAAAGTTCCAATTTTTGATTTTGAAAGAATTTTTGGAATATTTTTAGAATTTTGAAAAATTTTAAATTTTTGATTTTATTATAATTTTTGGAATTTTGAAAAAAGTTTCGATTTTTGAAATTGCTATAATTTTTGCAATATTTTTAGAATTTTTGGAGAAAGTTTGAATTTTGAACTCTTAAGAGTTTTTGGAATATTATTAGACTTTGGAAAAAGTTTAAATATTTGATTTTATTCTAATTTTTGGAATATTTTTAGAATTTTGAAAAAAATATTTTTTAAATTTTATATATATTTTTAGAATTTTGAAAAAAGTTTCAATTTTTGATTTTGTAAGAATGGAATATTTTTAGAATTGTTGAAAAAAGTTTTAATCTTCGATTTTGTAATAATTTTTGAAATATTTTTAGAATTTTGTTTGAAAAAAGTTTGAATTTTTGATTTTATTTTATTTTTACTATATTTTTGGAATTTTAAAAGAAATATGAATTTGTGATTTTGAAATATTTTCTCGAAACGCTGAATAGGTGAGGGAGAGGTTTTTGAGTAGTTTGCTGATTGTATTATCTTTTCACTAAATTATGTTAATTTATGATCTGTTATAATTTTACGACAACGTGTTGATGTTTCGTGTTAGTTTTGTAATACATATCTAAACAGAGATAAAAAAATACATGTACTTTAACAAAAAGTTATGTTTGATATACATCGCTGCCCAAAACTAAAAAGTATGTCCTCATAAAAGATTTTTGCCGAAAACTATATCAAAATCCTTAACCCAGACCAAAGTCTTGATATCTCAGAGCTGTGAGATTTTAACCCCTCCATATTTTTGTATTTTAAAAACTGCTGATAAAATATTGGGGCATACCAAGGGTTTCAGCAAGTCATCGAGAAAAATGGAGATCAATTCTTGCACAGAAGGATGAAGGTAGATATAGCATATACCATTTTTGATTATTTCATACGTCGTTTAAATTTAGAAGTAATGAAATTTGGGTTATAAGATATCACACTTTTGAGTAACCTTCCGCTTTCTGTAAGGTATCAACCGATTTTAGAAAGGCTATATTACGACTGCCGGATTTTAAATGCATAAAAACAGCTTTACGAATTCATGAGAAGTGAAAAACCCAATTATGAAAGAAATGTCATATCTTTGTGTTACCAATTACATAGCCGCAGTATCGTGGTTCAGAATCTTGAACAGATAATACGAACCATGGTTAGAACGCATGTTGTCAGTTGGATGTGCGTGCATATCAAACATGAAAAAATATCCTTATCCCGTAAAACAATTATGAAACAAATGCATGAAATATTCATTGATTATGCATCTCAAATCTCATAATTATGCATAATACAGGTCATGCACATGATGTGCACCATACCGTGCATATGTAGTAAAACGCCTTAGCACATATATGTACACTAGACTGGCTGGTCGTTAAAAATTAAATATTCTCAGAAATCCCCGAAAAAAATTCTTTTTGGTGAAAAAATTAAGAGGGTATTTTTTTTAAAATAAGAACACGTGCCGCAAAACCATCGAAGTTGATTTTTTGATAAAATCGTAGATTTTATTAAATATCTAATGATATATGCAGATTTAAAAAAAAAATCTTGTTAACATTTTTGTAGGAAATTTAATTTTCTACAAGAAAAGTTCTGATCATTTTTTTTTTAAACGTTATATTATATTGTTAAATTATAAAATTGTGTACGTTAAATTTTAAATATTGATACCGTATGTTGTTTTGATGTTAATTTATGTCGAGGTTTGACAAAGAGGTCGCGAACTGTTTTAATGATTATATTCTGATCAATTTCTATTGTTTTCTAAATTAATTTTCTTAATTTATCTAATTTAAGTATTTAACAAAAATATCAATTAATAACCAAGTTATTTTTTTCTGTTATTTTCATTCAGTTATACTATAAATGTTGAATTCATTAAATTATTATTATTTACAAGTAAATAAATGAATTCCACCACACTTGTTTAGAATTTAAAACTGTAGTATGTTGACATAAGCGATACTTTTTCCGTAAAGTGTTTACATATACACTTATTTCATTTGCAGTATTTTGACAAGAATCATATATTTTATTGAAATTTGGAGCAATTTGATTGAATACGGTTTCTGAGGCTGAACAAACAACTACGTACAAATTTCAAAATTCTTCCATTCAATTTGTAACAGAAACTCTCTGCGAACGTATTCAAACGCCAATGTTCAAACGGACGAATAACATTGGACGCTCGTAGCTCGTAAATTGCTCACACTATGTATCCAACCATCAACTTATAGACTGACCAACAAAAATATGCTTCATTCAACATCGTAATGTTATGATCACAATTTGCTAACAGGTTTCGTTTAGAAGCATCTAAAATCCTAAAGAACAATTGAGCTCTAAGTAAAGGTGTCGGTAAGGGTAATTCGTTCTTTGTAGCTAAAAAACTAGCAGTAAAGACTAATTTCCTAAACAACATACGCTTTTCCGTCTCTCATATATGATGACACCTTAATTGCATTTTTACATTAAACATTTCTGTTAATAATTATTGACACGACCTGTAGCCCTATTCCGGTACATCGTGAAATAGGAATTGAGAAATAATTTATAGCAATTTTTTCATAACTAGTATTCCGTGTCGCGGGAAATAACAAATTCGTATTAGAAAATATTTCTTTATTTCATTTATTGCACTTTTTTCTCAATTCCCAATTCCCAGGGAAATGCCGGAATAGGCGTACTGATATGTTTTTCTTTTCCATCTGATGATTCAAGGTTATATTCTAGAATAGGTTTTTTCTCTAAATAAATTTATTTAAGATTAGAGAAAATAAAGTTTTGTATTTTGTATGTGAATTTGAAACAATTTTATAAAAAAGAAGAAATTTTGATTTTAATTAAAGCAAAATTTATAGAGAAAAAGAAATATAACAGTGTAGTTATTTGATTTGTGTGGTTGGATTGGTGAAACTGAAAAGAAACTAGTATAAGGTGATGACCGATAAATTCACTTTTTCATCATAATTCATCGTGTTGGTTTAAACAGGGAATGTTTCTAGTGCATTAAATTTGGAATTAATTTTATACAAAAAAGGGTTTGGAACCTCCAAAGCTTGATTGAGAGCTTAAATTAAACGTTAATCAAAAATATTAACTAAAAACGCCAAAAAAAAAAATTATTACTTATCATCACATCAAGTAAATGGATCTTTTGGCTTATTATTACAACAGTGAAGTCATCAATCAACTATAAGTTAAGTTCTTTTCTTTATTCTTTATATTAAATTCTTTGAATTTTTTTTAATTATTGTTAGAAGACCATCATGGTCCTCTAAGTATTAGAGATTTTTCCTTGATAGAGTCCGCGCTTGGTTTGGGTCCGTACATTCATTTATTTGGTAAAATTAAATCAACCCTTGGATAAATAGATAATGTCTCTATTTTATTTCTATAATAAAGCCAAATGGCTTCACTATAACCGAAGGAATAGTTAATACACTTAATAAATTTGGTACAACGGAAGCAATAAAAATGATAGTAGCCAATACTACCATTGTTAACACTGGAAAACGTAACGGAGCTGTAGTAAGGTTACAACACTTATTTAAAGAAAAAGGACCTCCTGTGCCCGTTTTTGTTAGTTGCCAGCCCCATGTTTTGGATAAAGTGCTCCAATTAGTAATGAATGAAAGGCTTTCAGGTAGCGCAAAATCCTCGAATATTGAATATCCGTTCGTTTCAGATTTAAAAAATTACAACGAATTGAAAGAACGTTTTATGAATGGTGAAGTGAAAATTAGTGATAAATCTGGATAGAGAGTAGGACCGGGAAAAAAATATCGATATATGGATAAATATCGATAATTATCGATATATCGAATATCGATATCGGATTATAATAAATCGATATTATCGATAATATCGATATATCGGTAATACCGATGATAACGATATATCGATAATATTGATATTATCGATAAATCTATATTATCGATATGAACCGTGTTTTTAAAAAGTGTTTTAAGTCCATTTTTTCATATATCGAGATATTTAAGGAATTGCGTTTGCATAAATATAAAAATATAAGCAAATGTAACTAAAATTTTGTGATATTTTTCACACTTTAAACCAATTTAATTTTATTATGTAATAATCCTGTTTAATGCCGGAAAAAATATCGATATTTATATCAGTATTTATTGATCTATCGATATATTTATCGGTATTTATCGAAAATATCGATATTCCGATCTATCGATATATCGATATTATCGATATTATCGAAAATTTTTTAAATATCGCCCAGCTAGAGAGCGGATATTAAATTTCTTTCCACATGGCTTCAGATTTTATAAGGAAAAATATATTAATTTTCAAAAAATTCCTCAGTCGTATCATGAGATATTGGTCTGTACCATATTTTGTTAGCTTATAGAATTTATTGTTTAGTTATCCATTCTTTAAAAAAAAAACTTAACATCGGACAGGGCCTAAGGCGCAGTCAATCTCAACGTATAACTCAACAACGTATATTTAAAACTAGAGGGTATTCCGCGGGCTCCGCTCCCCTCCTTCCGCAAACCAACTCGCTCTTCCTTTTTCGCACTTCCTCAGCCCCTAACCATCACAATCCAACCTCTTCTAATCTATTCTGTATGCACCTTCTGCTAAAATAATTTTACAAAAATACATTATGTGATGTGATATCAATATTACTAGGTAGTGCGAATGCGTTTTCCAAACAAGAGTGTAAAGTTCTCAAGACTGCCTTCTTTTTCTTTATTTATATTGAAATATTTTGGATCGATTTAATTTTGCAATTAATTACCTGATTATAAATACAATTTACCAACTTTGTACTATTTAATGTATAAATTATTCCTAAAAAATTAGAATGTTCTATGAAACTTTAGAAATTCTATCTATTTACATTCTACCTACAGAAAATATAAAAAATGGTAAAAAGGAAAACAACAACAAAAAGAATAAAAAACTGAAAAATCTCGAAACATTTCTCCAATTAAAAAAAATATTGCTGATTTCGTAAAATCCATTGAATTCTAAACTTTATTTCGTAATAACGTCACTGTTTTATTGTGCATTTTGTGTTTAAATCGGTTTTTGTGATGAACAAGTCAACTCATTTTGAAAGACTAATGCTCAAATAGTAGTTTTTGTTTTTCTTTATTTTATTTCACAGGAATAAAATTATGGAAAATAGTGATCGAAATACCACTATTATATGATTTTTAATAATAATATCGAAATAACAACAATTTAAACAAAACAGGAAAAGACAGTAGCAATAACTTTAAAAAACTACATTATCGATCAATTTAAAATTCATAAACGAAATTTTTATGATTTGTATGTGTTTATGAATAAAAAAACAATAATTTTAATGTTATTTAAAAAACAATAAAAATATGTACCACTCCAGGAATTGACCTCTCGATCTATTACAATTCGGCTACCTATATTACAATTTGAGCGTTACGCTCGTAGTAGAGGGATAGACTCACGGCTATTACATTATGGATGGATAGTTGTATAATTTTTGTTTAGATCTAATTTAGTATTTTTTAAGAACTACTTAAAAGAAATTCCATGACCTTTTTTGCAACTACTCATACTTGGCGAACAACTGTAGGACCATTCTGTACTCTATCAATATAACAAATAGAAAATAATAATGCTAACAAAATAATACCAAAAGATTATTGTTCTAAATTGCTTTTAATTGTTTTAATAACATGTTCCCACATCGCGGTTGAATTACTTCTATATACTCTTTTAAGGAGAGGTAATAAATTAATTAAATTAAATTTATGTAAATTGCAGAAATATTAATGAAATCATAAAATTTTATTAAAAAAAAACTTAAAATGTTTTATAACTTTATATGTTTAAAAGTGTTCGTCTCGGTCGCTCAATTTGTCAACCTCGGCATCTAATCTGTCTACACAGCATTTTCGTGCGACATAAATTCAAAGTAAAATCAATTAAGTTCAGATTACTAAAAATAAAAAATATAAAAACTTAATTTATAATTACTTTTTGTCATTCTATAAATAAATTAAATAAAAAAATTTCATAAAAATTTAAAATCCCGATTAAAATCTCATCAAAGTTTTTACTATTCTTTACTCCCAAGATAAATTATATATTCAATTCTTGTGTCTTATGCTTCTTCCGCATTATTTTAATTTGAAAATTCTTAATCGAACTTCGAATTTTTTTTATCTTCATTATTTGTTTTAAAGCAAACCAAAAAAAATTGTGATACCACATAGGAAAAATTGCACTAACCGAAAGCAGATTTGTTAAGTTTTCAGTTTATTTATTAGCGTTTTTGTTTTGTTTTTCTTTGGTTTTTTGATAAACAGAACCCTTTTTTTATATCTAGAATGTTAGAATTCAAAATTAGTTTTTTCAACATTAAGAAGGGTTGATAAGTGTTTGACTTAATGGATGTTTCTATGTTTGCATCTTTGCAACTTTTTTTAAACATTCAATAAAGTTACAACTTAATTAATCTGGGACCATTGTTATCACAATATTTCGATTCCTTATTATACGACAAAAATTTTGCTTTGCTTTTGATATTTGGTTTTATGGTCCTATGAACCGAATAACGGTCCGTCGAGCCGAATAAATGAACAAAATTCGAATGAACATTTTAATGAGTAAGATAAAAAAGGTTAATTGGTAATAAATGGCAAGCAGCGAATCCTTCCAAAAATTGTATTTAGAAGGCCCATAACCCAAGAAATGTTCGTTAGTCAGTATAATTATTCTTGGTTGACCAATCCATTACTGTTCGATTTTGCCCAAATCCTTATTAATTTGCTTTGTCTTTATAGCTTGTGTTGCCCAAATGCATAATTTATACTCCAAATAGCGAACACTATTTTGGCTTGCAGTATTTTTATGACTTTGCAAAGTTGTTTAAATTTTCGTAAAAATAGTCAGTAGTGCTTTTTAATCGATGCTATATATTTTTTTAAAAGTTGTAGGAGTATTGCATACGTGTAATTCGCATAACTTGAAATTGGAAAATTGTGAAAATACCTCACTCTACAGAAAAATCAGCTAACGGACTCAACTAACTCAATGTGTCATCAATACTATGCCATTGATTGTTATCCTTTTTATTTACTCATTTAACGAAATTTCGTTTCCCGGGAACAAACAAAAGATGCTTTTGACTTAACACTTTCAATTTCAAGTTGCCAACTTACTACACTTTGGTATCGTTTATTTACAAAAATCGTTATGGAATAGGAATTACAATATGTGTCACAATACATAAATGCTTTAAACAGCAGTCAAATGGTAATCGTATGATCAACCGTAAATTATTTCTTTATTCGTATTTTTAGCTCGATCATCATTCAAGTTGCTAAATTCAATATTTATGTGAAATTGACTCTTTCTATATATATTTCAAAATTTTATGTTCTGTAGACAATTAAGAAACCAAAATATTATATGACAAAATACAAAAAATTGCTCAGCAAACAAAAACTTGAATGAATTTATCTTTATACATAATACATATGTATATACCAGTAATCCTGATCGAATTGTCATATCATATAATTAAAACCAAATTATGTATTCCATGGTTAAGAACCTACATTTAAAAACAAATGACAACATTAATTTGCCGAACTATCAGATTATATGACTACTGAGTTGATAGCTGAATTTTCTTATGCAGTCCAACGGGAAAACTCTAAAAATCTGAATTTGTGTGAAGCGACTGACTAACAAACGATTAAACTAAGGCCAAAGTTAGTATAAACAGCAGAATAAGTCTGAGTACTGGTTGTTACTTTACTCATGCCTGTAGATGTGGCTAAGGATCAAAGAGACAAAGGATGAAACTTAACTCAGAGCATCCAATAGAAACAAACACTCACAGTTTATACGCACTGGAGAGATTAGTTTTCGTTCATTTGTAATTTATTTTGTTATCTTTTGTTGATCTACAGGTGTGACAGGAATGCGTATTCCAGTCCCTGCTAGGGACATACAAATTAATGTTAGATATCACTTACCACTGGTAATAGCAGTGATATATCAGCTCAATTTATAACGTGGAGTTGGTGACAATGGAACTCCACTAATTCAACTGTTACACTCTCAATCTTAGTTAACTATTCATTACTGCCTATTTTGATAGCTAGTAATTACACTATTCGTATCCCAAACACAATTGTTCATCTAAGAATGAAAGTGAAAAGACATCAATCGTAATTTATTTACAAGTTGTGCCTTAAACCACTAAAGTGTCATCGTGATCAACCCGTCAACCCTTATCTAACAATCAATGAATCCTAAGTGAACTATGTATTACAAAAAGCAGTGATATCAGTTTTAAAAACATCGAAAAATATAAACTTTTAGCTCGTGAAAATGTTTCAATTTTCAGTATAGTAAGTAACAACTATGTATTATCTATTAAAAGAAATTATAACATTCTTTACGCAAAATCAAGTGTAGATTAAAATATTTTAAGTTATTACCTAGCGAAATGTTTTACGTAGTTCAAAATCTGGTTATATAACTTGATTTAAGACTAATATGAAACAACTTCAATTAATTGTATTTTCAAACAAATATGCCTATAAAAGAACAAAGTAATGTTTTTATATAAGGATTGAAATTATAATCTGGGCTGGCGGTGTTTGAAAAAGTCTGTAGAGTGTGGATATTTGCTTAAAGGATCGTAAAAAGTTGTTCATATTATAAAAAACGTGTCTGAGTGCTACCACACACGACTGCTGAATGTCAGTTATCAATCCACTTAATTGGTTTTCTATAATTTAGAAACCATATCAAAGATGAATAAGATGTTACCCGACTAGCATTTTGTTCAAGCATCCCTTCAGGTTCAGGCCCGGACTACGAAGACCTATCTCATCCCTAGTAGTAAATGCCGGACCAAGCCCCGATCAGAATCGTATTTATTTTCCAATTAAGGTATGCCCTATTTGTCCTGATCTGAGCCCTATTTTATTTGAATAAATTTCATTTTGCAAAAATTTTCTTATAGATATACATAGTTTGCGAAATTTCTCATATACTTTAGTTATCGTATGAATATAGAATATTACAAATTTTTTGGACATTAGGAAAATGATGTATTTACAAAAATTGTGCTAAAATGTAGTAGTGAATGGACTATTTGAACTGATCCAGTTGTAGTAGGGCTGCTTGATCCGGTTTGGATCAGTGGCGTAGCGACATACGGGTTTGTTCGGGTTCAAACCCCCCCCATTGAAATTTTAAAATTTCTGTAATCTATAAGAATTGCTCTAATATTCTAATATTAAGATTTTTTCCCTGGTATCTTACGAATGAATTGAACAGTTGCTTTCTTTTCGTTCCTCAGAACCCCCTCCTTCCCTCTTCCTCTCAGACCTGACGCCGAGGGGGGTTTTGGGGGTTGTGACACCCTCCCAAGAATTTTCCCATTCGGCAAATTCGGCATTTTTACTAAAAGAATTTACCAATTCGGCAATTTTACGATTTTATTAAAGTTAAGTTAAGTTTATTAAAGATATTTAAGCAAACATTTAAATTTTCGCAGCGATTCCCACTTTTTGCTCAGTATCACTTATTTATTTTCTTTGTCATTCAGCAAATTACGATTTTAAAATCTTTACGGCAACTCGACTTAAAATAGCCGAAGCAGAAAAATCTGGATGAATGACTAATACATTTTTAAATAAAATCAATAATTTATATAAATAAATTATTGTAATTATAATCAACGGAACAAACTTTTTTGGTATATATTTATTATAACATGTTTCGAATGTAAACATTAATCGTCAGATTACCAAAATCAGGCGTAGCGACATACGGGTTTATTCGGGTTTAAACCCCCCATTGAAATTTTAAAGTTTCTGTCTTCTAGAAGAATTGCTCTAATATTCTATTATTAAGATTTTTTCCCTGGAATCTTACGAATGAATTGAACAGTTGCTTTCTTTTCGTTCCATAGAACCCCACCCTCCACTTTGTTGTCATAGTGATAGCACACATACTCACTAGCACACATACTCAAAAAGTTGACTGCCAGCTGCATGCCACGATGCGTACTATAAGTAGTACTATCAGAACCACACCTTAACCTTGGCCCTGTGTTAAGCAATATCGCTCCACCTGCACTCAGACGCTCGCATGCTCTCATGCGTGAACATAAAAAGGTAACCAACAACATCACGTTACCCTTGCACGAATATTACGGTGACCACACTCGTTGTCGATTGAAGTCAAGAAAGCCTCCACATAAAACTGCCAGCAACCTACTGGCAACTAATTTTAATATCTTGGATGTCTGGGACACCTCCTGGCATCATAACAACAGAACTGGCCTTTCTATTACTAACCCGACTTCTACCCAACCTGGTTTCGATCTGCCACGTCATACCTGGACTACACTAAACCGAATAAGAACGAATCATGGACGTTGTGCTGATTCTTTCTACATGTGGGGCATTTCAGAGTCCCCTGAGTGTGACTGCGGCGCTCCACAATAAACCATAAAACACATTGCAGCTGTGTGTCCAATTCGACGGTACAATGGCGACATCCAAGACATCCATTTGGCAACTCCCGATGTAGTAGCATGGATAGACTCGCTCGATGTAAACATCTAATATTCAAATGTACTGCCCAATGTTCAAATATTTTACTTTTTACTTTTTTACTAAAAGACGCGCAATCAAATTGAATGTAAGTTCATTTAATGTGTATCCATGCTTTGTTTTAGGTAGATTTCATAGAAGAGTCTACCTGTTTTAAGTTTAATTTTTAATGTATCACAAAAAAACCATACGCTAAATAAAAAAAAAATAGTGATACAATAATTTGGAAAAAATAACAAATATTATGTCAAAGGTAACTTGTTCCACATATTTTTATTTCAAAATTTATGCAAATTTGTAATTTCAATTTAGAATAAACATTTTTTTTTAAATATTTTACTTGCGGCGAATAAAAAATAGTATATGATGCACGGACATAAGCTATTTTGGACTTACTGTGAATGCAACTCCACATACGACCAAAATCTTTAGCTTTACGTCCTAGCATCATAATGTACTATTCTGGCTTCTTTTATTTATGCCCACTGGTCTACTATTTTGTCTATTATTCTTTCTTTATGAGTACATCTGTAGCCCTATTCCTGTACATCGTGAAATAGGATTTGAGAAATAAATTACAGCAATTTTTTCATAACTAGTATTCCGTGCCGGAAATAACAAATAACAATTTCGTAGATCGGACAGTAGATAAGATCGGACAAAACAAAGTGTCCTGAAAGTTGTTCTAAATACAAAACAAAATTAATTGTGTTAGAATAGTTAAAATGATATCTAACGCCTTGATATTTTAAGGAATTTGATTAATCAGGAATTTTTCATCTCTTCCTAGACACAGGTTTGAGGCGAATCAATAGGTAAAGTGTCATTCAGCTTCAAATAAGTTTAAATTTCAAAATCACTAGCACTTCTATTTAAAAAAAAAGAAAATTATCATTTTTTAAAGTTAATAAAAAATTATTCGAAATTTGCTTTTTTAAAGTTAATTAAAAATTATTCGAAATTTGTTTTATGAAAGTTAATTAAAATTATTCGATATTTTTGTTTTATATTGCACCAACTCTCACCAAAATATTTTATAAATCCTATAAATCTGGTATTTTTCCATCCTGCTGGAAGTTGGCCAATGTCCAACCTGTCCCAAAAAAGGAACGAAATGTGATATTTCAAATTACAGACTAATAACCTTACTCCCAGTCCTGTTTAAAATATACGAGCAATATATTAATTCACACATATCCAAATTTTTGGAGGACGTAATCGCATTAGACATCTCAACAGCATTTGATCGAATCTGGCATGCCAACTTGATCAACAAGCTCGTTGAGTAGGGTTTTCATACCGCAGTTGTGAAGTTGATTCAAAATTTTCTGTCTAACCGATACATCTCGGTATCTATATATGGCTTTATTTCTGAGTCCAAATTAATTAACGCTGATGTACCCAAGGCTCAGTTTTATCTCCCACTTTATTTTTAATTTATATCAACGAACTGTTGCAAATCACCAATAACCAAATAAATAGTTTTGCAGATGATAGTACACTGCACAAGTCATTCGTCCCTCTATCTTCAAAGGGTAAATGCATGAAGAAATAAATCCCGCCCGGAGAGACGCTGCCATAAATGTAAACGAGGACTGAAAAAAGTCGCCGATTGGGGTGACAAAAATTTGGTCATTTTTAATTCCACCAAAACACAGCTATTGATTGTTTCCAGATCAAAGACCGAGTTTCCCAATGATATTTCAATTAATATGTGTAACGACCAAATAGACGAATGTGAAAACATTCGTTTATTGGGAGTCACAATTTCCAATGACTTACTCTGGAACGATCATATCATGGCCATGGCAAAGAGCGCATCAAGAAAACTCGGCCTCCTCAATAGATGTAAAAAATATTTTTCACCGTATCAATTACTCCACATTTATAAGTCCTATATTCGTCCCTGCATGGAGTATTGTTGTCAAGTTTGGGGCGCTGCATCTGTTACCATCTTGGGCCTTTTGGACTCTGTTGAAAAGCGTGCTATACGAATTGTTGGTGATCGAAATTTAACATTAAATCTTGATTCCCTACAACATCGTCGCACTGTTGCTGATCCCGTTGTTTTTTATAAATATCGTCACCAGCAGTGCTCGGATGAAATTAGATCTATAATGCCTCAGACATCTTCTTTTCCTTGTTCAACTCGTCAATCTGTTTGTGCAAATAGTCAAACTGTCGGGATTACTCACTGCCCCAGTAACAAAATGCAAAGGGATTTCTTTGTGCGTACATCGTACAAATGGAATGCTTTGCCTGAATCAATAGTCTCGAGTGCCTTCAATCCACAAAGATTTAAATAAAACGTCCACCAACACCTCAAGATGCATGTTGTTGCGGGACCTATAAGGTCTTAAAAGGTATCTATGTGTTGTTGTGACATATTTTGTAATTCCTACTACACAACACTTTTTACTAAAAAAAAAAAATATTGTAAAAATATTTTTTTTTTGAAATAAAAATTATTCGATATTTGTTTTCTTAAAGTTAATTAAAAATAATTTAAAATAGTTAAAAAAAATCATTAATCTATTTTTTAAAAAATTATTAATTAAAAAAATTAAAATTAAGGAAACATTAAAATGAAGAAATGAATTATTAATAAAACTAATTAGTTGGTTTATTGGGTTAAACTATTAAGTCTTATAAAATAATCCTTGACCCCCCCCAATGGAAAATTCTGGCTACGCCACTGGTTTGGATAGTTTGAGGCGTTGCATTACTGATCAGAGCCTGTTCAATGTTCGTCATCCGCTCCCTGTCAGCAGTAGGGAAAGCCCAGATGTATGCGGCTCAGATCTGAGCCCTTACATAATTCTAGTCGGGTATGGGTTTTAAATCTGTCGGCTATGTACCTACCCAACAAACATAATGTGGATGGTGCACCAGTGTATGCACATTTTGTCTACTTTTTTATTTGATTTATTTTTCAGTTTTTTTAAAATATTCTAATGTATATTTTAAATTTAACTGAAGTTTAAAATCATACCTATTTGTTTTAATTTAACATTTTTAAATCATGCAAGCATGTATGCAAAATGTGCATAGAACTTTCAATCATAAGTACACAAATATTTGATGTCTGATTTTTATGACCAGGATTTTCTGATACGTTATGAATCTTTCCTAGGGATTAATATTTTTTTCTTAACCCCATGTGTATGCGATTGCATTTGTAAATGATGCGTCCAATTTTTCAATTTTTTTTTAATTATATAATTTAAACAAAAGGAACAGTTTGCCGGAATCCATAGTCTCAGGTGGCTTCAATCCGCACGGGCTTAAAAAAGCGTTCATCAACACCTTAGAACGCAAGTTGTTGTTGGACCTAGGTCTTAAAAGGTATTTATGTGTTGTTGTGACACATATTCTAAACCCTATAACACAACACTTCTTATTTAAAAAAAACAAAAACGATAAATAATTCAGAAAACAAACAATTTAAATATTTGACTTACATATAAAACATAATATTAATTTTCCATAATTTTCTTAATACAGTAATCCCTCCGACTGCGCCGTAGTCAAACGGTAGTCAAACAAAACCGCGCAATATGAACCCTATTTTGTATGAAAATGGGGGGTTTGGTTCCAAATTTTGAAAAAAATTAAAAAGAAAATAAACTAAAAGTTTTACTTAAACAAAAATGAATATATATAGCCTTAAAAACATGTATTACTTTAACAACTCTTAAAAAAGAAAACATTTCATAAGTTAAAAGTTAAATTAACACAAATAACATTTAAAAAAACAACTCAAATTTAAAAAACTAATATCAATAATATGAATTTGTTTAGAATATGGTACCTTTACTGGCTTGAAATATAATTTGATATTTATTGAATGTTCCAGCCACACAGTTAAAAATAAGCTGAATATGTAATGTAAATTGCTACACATATGAATCGTTCTTTTACAAACCGAACACCTTTCTGACCGACACATTTTTTATTTGTTTTATATAGAAAAAAAGATATACATGCTCGATAATTTTTTTTCCGTTTTATTTTAAAGCTATAAGACGTACTTTAAAAAAAAATTGTTATCTACAAAAATTATTAAGAAATACCTATGTATAAGCAGTTAAGCAATAAGTCAGACAATTTTTCTATGACACCTGCAATTTTGCTCTCTCGTGTATGAGTAGCATTAGAAATTAATAAATTTATCGAGCGCGGAAAGGTAAAAAATTCCATAAATTTTTGTTGTCCCGCGCTGGATAAATTAATTTATTCCTAACAGTAAAACTAATTTCTTCATTAATTAAAAATACCCTTTTCTTGAAAATTGAACGTTGAATACGATGGTTATATCAAATACTCTTTATTTTTGTAAGGCAATCACTAAAACTCGATTTTAACATTTTATTTGTTTATAACAATAGGAATTTGTTTATAATTTTTATTGACTATATTTTTTTATTAAAATTCCATCTATTTACTTTAAAATAAAATAAAACAAAAGCTTCTATCATTAATAGAACCGAAGTTATGAATTTTTGAATATAGGCCGTCAAG
The DNA here is from genome assembly GCA_963693315.1 of Diogma glabrata. Taxonomy (NCBI): domain Eukaryota; kingdom Metazoa; phylum Arthropoda; class Insecta; order Diptera; family Cylindrotomidae; genus Diogma; species Diogma glabrata. Next base: position 369,440,284 of record OY856186.1, read on the forward strand.
CCAAAAATCACGAAATTCTCGAAATTTAGATCGCCTCTATTTTCCAAAAAAAAATCCTCGAACACCACCTATATTTTTTTCGATATCTACGCGTAATAGTATATTTTTCAACGATGCCGAAAACAACATATTTTGAAGCGAGAGGACAGTTTATCAGCCGAGGCGATAGCCGAGGTTGGTAATGGTCGCGAGATTCAAAATATGATTTTCGGCGAGTAGAATACTGTTCTTTTTCTACTACTTTTTTAAAAATTATTATTAATTATTAAGCATTTTCATTTAAAATTACATACAATTCAAATTTTAAAACATATAAACATCCAAACAAAATCTTTAAATTTATATTTATATTTCTGCTATTAAAATACAGATGACTCAATATGAATAAATTATACAATTTCTATGTTATAAATAAAACCGTCTTTAGTTACAAGCCTGATTGTCCTTTCGTACAAAAAAATCGTCAACTGTATACATATACATATATTTATTCTATTTACACTACAAAATTCTATAATTTTATTCTATTTGGTCTCTAAAGTCCCTAAAATCATTAAATAACACATCTTTAAAGGTTTATTGTTTTTTGCATTTCGCGTCTACATAAGGTGCGTTCGATTTGACTGAAACAACTGAAAAAACAACAACAATTGCATTTAATTTTTCAGTTGCCTCAGTTGTTTCAGTCAAATCGAACACGGCTATAGTAGGCTTATAACTAAAGACGGTTGTCTAATATACAAAGTCAAGTCTAAAATATAAACGACAGTTTTGATTTAGTTTTTGAATGGGAATGACGTTGCGTAAATTCCTGATATATTTTAAAACAACGTAAAATATTTTGTGCAAATAAATATTTTGTTTCGTTTTTCTTAAATAAATAGGTGAAATAATTTTTGTTAAAATATCTTAACACCAACTGTTTGTTACCATACTATTTAAAAAGAATATGTGAATCTTATATAGTTAACTATTATATTATTTTTACATTTTTAATGTAAATTGTCCGTAAATAATTCTAAAATTAATTAACGTCATCTTCCCAAGAAAGACAAATTAACACTAACAAAATTATTTCATTCAATTAATTGATACTCTTAATGGGTGTTCTAGGATGATTTATTCTAGTTAAGAAATTAGAAAATAGATGGCTTTTAAAAAATTACTTTCGTCACTAGGTACGAAAGTAATTTGTATAGGTTTTTTTATCACTGGTGACGAAAAAGAAATTTTCGATGCAATGAACAAACATCGAAAGTAGATTTTTTAAGTTGGGTAGTAGAAAAAAATTTTTTTAAGCCAAATCACAAATGCGGTCGGTCAGATTTTGTTCAAATCTGTTCGAATTGTAAAAGAATGATATGGTAAATTCCATTTTTTTTTTCATTTTAATTTTACGAATTTCACCAACATATTCTAAAAACAAATTTTAAAAGTCGCGCAGTGTGAAATTTTAATCACACAGTGCGAAAATTAGTATTGAAAACTCATTTCGTGCAGTGGGAAATCGCGCAATGAGAACCCACGCAGTCGGAGGGATTACTGTATTATAAAAAAATAAATTTAAATATCAGTAAACCGACATGAAAACAAAGCAAACCTTATTAATATTATTAATATTAATAAAATATAACAATAGCTATTTATGAAACAAGTTGTTAAATTATGTTGTTTTAAGCACGAGATGTGTAATTGGCAACCGAGGCGAAGCATCGATTGCTTAAGCCAACTAATAAAGCAAAGTGTTTCATACAAGATTTTTTGTAATGAAGCTGCAAAATTAAACTTTTATAATAAAAACAATTAAACAAATTGTATTTGTATCTGGTACATTTTTAGAAAACCAATTTGATCTTATAAGAAGTAAGTAGCCTTAGTTTTGTTTTAGTTTTCATACGGCCAACTGTGAAAAATATCAAGATGAGTTCAAGTGATGATGATTTTATATCGTCAGATATAGAAAAAGTAGCCAATGAAGCTATTTCTACATTCGTACCGGAAAAATCGAAATCGGCGTACGAATTTTCATACCAAAATTTTGATGAGTGGTTCAAAGAATCAAAAACTACAACAATCAATAGATTAATGATTTATACTTTAATGATAAAATGACGCACAAAAAAGCGTAGATTTTGCAACTTAGTTACAAAAATTATTTTAAATCACTAAAACTAATTATTTAAAGTGCGCCGTTTGTTTTTTGTCACACAAAATTTTTTTTCCTACAGAAATTTAGATGAAATTCATCAAGTTACGTAAGTCATATTATTTCATAAAAAATTAAATAAAACCAGCAACCATTTTTTATAAAATGTAAAAATTCTATTTATTCCATTTTTTTTAATTCTTTTGTTTATCATTATTATCATACGTAAAAGCACAAGAGCTTTTTTTCATCGGATAAACTTTAATTTTTTACGAAAACTATAGTTTGCTTAGAAATTTAACGAGAACAAACGCATTGATAAAAACGCGACAGCGAAGCTGTAGTCTAGGTTAAGGATTTTGATATAGTTTTCGGCAAAAAACTTTTATGAGGACATAGTTTTTAGTTTTGGGCAGCGATGTATATCAAACATAACTCTTTGTTAAAGTACAAGTATTTTTTTATCTCTGTTTAGAAATTTATTACAAAACTAACACGAAACATCAATACGTTGCCGGAAAATTATAACAGATCATAAATTAACATAATTTAGTGAAAAGATGATACACTCAGCAAACTACTCAAAAACCTCTTCATTTAGCGTTTCGAGAAAATATTACAATATCACAAATTCATATTTCTTTCAAAATTCCAAAAATATTGTAAAAATTAAATGAAATCAAACTTTTTTCAAAATTCTAAATATATTCCAAAAATTATTACAAAATCAAAGATTAAAACTTTTTTTAAAAATTCTAAAACTATTGCAAAAATTATAACAAAATCAAAAATTGAAACTTTTTCCAAAATTCTAAAAATATGGCAAAAATTATTACAGATTCCAAAATACAAACCTTTTTCAAAACTCCAAAAATATTTCAAAAACTATATAAAAAATTCAAAAACTTCCATGTCCAATTTCAAGTTCAATTACATTTACGTCATAAAAACAGCTAATTTTTTTTTAGAAAAATTAAAATCGTTTTTTGACCCACTTGACATTATTTTTTTGACAAACTTGTAATACCACAATTCTCTATAATAATAATAAAATTTGATGTCATACAAATAATTAATTTTATTTTTTTCTAAAAAAATTGGGTAAAAAAACAAATCAAAATCTTTCCATTGACACACTTGACAACATTTCTTTGACAAACTTATAATGCCATAATTCTTAATAATAATAATAAAATTTCATGTCATACAAATAATTAATTTTATTTATTTCCAAAAAATTGGGTAAAAAAATAAATCAAAATCTTTCTTTTGACACACTTGACAACATTTTTTTGACAAACTTATAATACCATAATTCTCAATAATAATAATAAAATTTCATGTCATACATATAATTAATTTTATTTTTTTCCAAAAACTTTGGTAAAAAAATAAATAAAAATCTGTCTTTTGACACACTTGACAACATTTTTTAGAAAAATTTTAGAAAAAAAAATTTTTTGAAATCCCTCCAGCGGTTTTCTAGACTTCGTCGGTGGTGACAGCTGGCCGGCAGAGAGACATACATATTTTTTTTGCTTTTTTAGAATCAGTAGTTCCTAAAACGTCGAGAAATGCCTAAAAAGTGGGGGTAAGAATTTCACTTTTGGCTCGAGAATGTAATATTTAGGTCTTTCAGATCAAAGTAATTTAGATAAATTTTACAAAATTGAAAACGTAGCAATATTTTTAAGCGTGCCAAGTCTGGCATGCGTGCCACGTCAGTTTTTAATTTAAAAAAATTTTCAATTGAAATGCTGGTCTTTTTCCGCAAAATTTGAATTTTATTTATTAATAGTAAATAACTAGCCCCCCGCTATACTTTGAAAAAGTAAAATCGGTACCCTATTGGTAAGACTTCGGTGTCCGTCCGAATTTCTACATTACCGATTTTCTCACAAACTATAACTGCAATCAACTTGAAATTTTCTCCAGTTATAAAATATTTAGTATTTGTCCACGTCTACTGAAAACAAAAAAACTTACAAATTTTGGTTTTTTCCGTATTTTATAGACATATATAAGGAGATAGTAAAACAAAGTTTTTCTTAAGGAATCAAGTTTGATATAGAAAAATCGAAACAGATTGAACTATTTAAAAAAAAATTCAATAAATTATCGACTGCTTAGTTTTTGAGTTACTACCAAAAACGTGAAATTTTTTCCTGCAGCGCCCTCCCCTTTAACTTCGAGCATTACAAAAAAACATTTAAAAAATTTACTATAGCGGTTGAACTATAGCGGTTGGCTTACATTTAAAATCTTATTGGTGGTTGAGAGTGGAACTTTTAAACAAAAATATTTTTGACCTTGACGAGAGGAGTGTCATATGAAAGGTGAATTTTTTTCTAGTTCAAAACAATTTTCTTCTAATTTTCGAAAGCACACTTTTTGACTTATTTCCAGAAATGTGAAAATTTTTTCCTAAAAACCCCCACCCACCCCTTAACTTCGAACATTAAAAAAGAAAAATGTTGAAAAAATTCACGGTTATAGAAAATGTTGCAAAGAGTGAATGAAAACTATAGCGGTTGACTCATTATTTCAAATGTTATTTGGAAGGAGTTGAGAGTGGACATTTTGGAAAAAAAATATTTTTTTCTACTTCAAGCTACGAAAATGTCATTTTAATATATAGTAAAGCCTATGTGAAAGGGAAACTTTTTCTAAGTAGTGACTGAAAATGTTTTCAGTCACTAGGACTGAAAGTAAATAGGTTTTGGTGGCAGCCTATAGGTGGTGGTTATTTAAAGGATTGAATATTTGATTGAATATTTGAGATTGAATTTGATTTACTGTTTCTGTTGTTGTTTCGGTTGCTGTGTTTATTTCTGTCAATATCGCAGTATTTTGAAGGGATTGAATATTTTAAATCTTTTGATTGAATCGAATCGAAACTAATCATTATATAAATTGTGTGTAATTAATTAATTAAACTAATAATGAGTGTGTTTAAGGTTCTATATCGGAGGAAACGGAGCGATAAAATAAAATTTGTATCAGATATATCGTATAATTTTTTCCTCCGATAATTAACTGTCAGATATAAAATATATTCTCTGACTTCTTTCCGCCAAAAAAAAATAATAAAATTTATCAAATAAATAAATAAATTTTATTAAAAAATTTATTTATATTTGTTTTTAATTGAAAATTTACCTTTAATTTTTTAAATTTATACTTTAAACGATCACTTCCAGTCTGTAAAAAAAATATCTGTAATATCTGTAAAAGTTTTTAGAGAAAATATATGAACTACTTTCATTATTCATATTGTCAAATTCATCTACTAACAACTTACAAACCGACATAGCTAAATTTGAGTGTAAAAAATAAACAAGATTGTATTTATATATAGCATTTCTACCAGTGTAAAATAATGTTATTATTGTGTTCGCCTGTTATTATTCCATCTGTAGGCGAACACAATAATAACATTATTTTACACTGGTAAAAATGCTATATATAAATACAATCTTGTTTATTTTTTACACAGTCAAATTTAGATATGTCGTTTTGTAAGATTTTAGTAGATGAATTTGTAAATATTATCATTTATATTTACAAGCGTAGAAAAAACAGCGTTTTCTACGCGTGGTAAAAACGTTTTTGCGTTCCTGAACTTATTCCACTCGACGCTATCGCATCTCGTGGACAAACCGTTCAGTCACGCAAAAAGAGACGTTTTCACCACTTGTATAAAAATCACTATTGACCTTGACGAGTGGGATATCATATGGAAGGTGAATTTTTTTCTAGTTTAAAACAGTTTTTTTGTAATTTTCGAACGCACAGTTTTCGACTTATTTCCAAAAATGTGACAAATTTTTCCTGTCCAACCCCCTTTACTTCGAACATTATGGAAGAAAAAATTTTAAAATATTCACGGTTATAAAAAATGTTATAAAGAGTGAACGAAAATTATAACAGTTAACTCATCATTTAAAATGTTATTTTTAGGGGGTTGAGACTAGATGTCTGAAAAAAAATATTTTTGACTTTGATAAGACTTTTTGTCTAGTCAAAAACAGTTTTTTTTTGTTATTTGCGAAGGCACCGTTTTTGGTTTATTTCCATAATTATGTTTTAGAAGAACTTTATATTCGAAATTGTCGGTTATATTCGGACTTGTCTGACTTTTTTATATACAAAACCATCGAAGTTTTATCATATCTCGATTGAGTATTACTGTACACAAAAATCAAGAAACTAATTTCAATTAAAATCAGATCAAAAATTTATTAAATATTCTTTTCAATAAAACAATCACTATAAGGTCAAATTGTTGTGACAATTTAAACAGTACATTTTTTCACACGTGTGTCAACAAAACTATTTATTAAAACTTAGTTCTATTGTATAAAATAGGTCAATCACAATTCAAGATCGTTAAAAAACTTGTTCGTAAAAAACAAATTAAACAATATAAATAATGTTATCAAATAACACTATTTTTGTGTAAATATCCAAATCAATGATTTTAAATCATAATCACTCAACAGCTATTATCCGGATAGTTGATTTGATACCCTATCCGACATATTTTGCGAAAAATTTCAAAACAAAGCAAAAATAAGTCATAAATTAAAATTTGATATGCTAAAAAATTTAAATAATTTTTTGTGTTCTAAATTCAAAATTATAAGGAACAGTTAAGAAATTTTAGTTTTGGTTATTTGTTTTAATGTCAAATGTCATTCATCTAAATCCTTTTCTAACTTATAATTTTGTTGTTTGTTGAAAAATATTTCATTTTCTAAATTGATTAATTGGTTTAGTGTGGTTATGGTCAAATGGATGCAAATTGAATGGAATTTATTGCTTATATTTTTTTATTAAATTTGATTAAGATGCATTAGGTTTTAACGACTTTTATATAGGTCAGTTTATAGTTTAAATGTTTGTTTAGGTTCAAAGATTTTAACTTTTTTAGGGGAGAATTTGAGATTTTTTGACATTTTGATGCATGAAGGAATCAGTTTTGGTTGATTTGCAAATTTTTTCTGATCTACGGGTGTAACAAACCCACAAACTCCAGTTCCTGCTACTGACGACATACGAATCAACGTACTATAGCAATACCAGTGAGATGTCACTAGTCAAGGGGTTATATTAGTGGTGCGCGCGATTGAACTGTATTCTGCCAACGGAAACACCCTCATTCTTTGGAATTAAAAAGTTTTGTTTATTTCTTTAGAAGAAATTATATTTTTATTACATAACAGACTATTAAACTATAACATTCATAAAAATTATTCACAATACGTATGACTACTGATTCGCTTTCATTCCCATTCTGACAAAGAAAGCCTTATAGCGTGTGCCCGCATGTTGGAACCACCCTGTGTGTGCTTCTTAAAATATATATGTATAATAATCATGTAATTAATATATACAAATTTCAGCTTTGCTGAAATAAAGTAAATTTTCATGAAATTTTAAAACTTTGAAATTTAAAAAAAAATACTCGGAACCGGAGTAGGTGTCTGCCATTGGATTTTTTAATAAAAAAAGATTGTATACTTTAAGATATTAAAACGGCAGACATAAATCACGTTTTTGAAGTCAATTTTTACGTTTTTTGACTTGCGGACACGCCCAAAGGAACCATCGGCGGGGATAGTGACTACCCATTTCAACTACGGCAGGTGAAAAACTATACCTTATAGCATCAATATGGAGTTTGCTAAAATACCGTAAGTCTGCCGGTCACTGGCTCTCAGACTAATACTTGAAATGGTGAACTACGAAAAAATGTGTAAATTTTTGTATTTTACGCACTGTTGTAAATTACTTCGGTCTGAAAGACCTAAGTATTACATTCATGAGCCAAAAGTGAAATTCTTACCCCCACTTTTTTTGACATTTCTCGACGTTTTAGGACCTACTGATTCTAAAAAAGCAAAAAAAAAAAATGTAAGTCTGCCGGCCGGCCGTCCGTCCGTCATTACCTACGCTGCAGGGAAAACCGCTGGAGGGATTTCAAAAATTTTTTTTCTAATAATAGGTATACTCAAGGGACAGGTCCCAAAGGACGCTGTGTTTGATAACTGTACCGAAAGTGTGCCAAAAAATCATTCAGTGTGTCAAAAATAGCAAATTTTCATATTTTTGGCTTAAAAACGTTCATTTTAAGTGATTACGAGTAGGAACATTGAATTTGGAGAAATCTTGATGGTAGGGATTGGTATGTAAGATCAAAAACTAGATTATTGCATTATAAGTTTGTCAAAAAAATGTTGTCAAGTGTGTCAAAAGAAAGGTTTTTATTTATTTTTTACCCAATTTTTTTAGAAAAAAATAAAATTAATAGTTTGTATGACATGAAATTTTATTATTATTATAGAGAATTTTGGCATTATAAGTTTGTCAAAAAAATAATGTCAAGTGAGTCAAAACATGATTTCATTTAATTTTTTAGCCAATTTTTTGGAAAAACAAATGTAGCTGTTTTTATGACGTAAATGTAATTGGACATGGAAATTTTTGAAATTGTTATAGTTTTTGAAATAGTTTTGGAATTTTGAAAAAAGTTTGTATTTTTGATTTTGTAATAATTTTTGCAAAATTTTTAGAATTTCTTTTAGAATTTTGAAAAATTTTTAATTTTTGATTTTATTATAATTTTTGGAATTTTGGAAAAAATTTGAATTTTGGATTTTGTAAGAATTTTTGCAATATTTTTAGAATTTTGGAAAAGTTTATATTTTTAAGAATTTTTGGAATATTATTGAAATCTAGAAAAAGTTTAAACATTTGATTTTATTCTAATTTTTGGAATATTTCTGGAATTTTGAAAAAAGTTTGATTTCATTTAATTTAACAATAGTTTTGTATTTTTGATTACAATTTTCCGGCAACGTATTGATGTTTCGTGTTAGTTTTGTAATAAATTTCTAAAAAGAGAGAAAAAATACTTGTACTTTAACAAAGAGTTATGTTTGATATACATCGCTGCCCAAAACTAAAAACCATGTCCTCATAAAAGTTTTTTGCCGAGAACAATATCAAAATCCTTAACCCAGACCGAAGTTTTGGTATCTCAGAGCTGTGAGATTTCAACCCCTCCATATTTTACCTTTATAATAGGAGGCATTCAGTTGCCTCCTATTATAAGGGTAAATTTACACTTCTTTTTGAGTTTAGAAAATTAAAATAGAGGCATTAATTTTTGTTAAAATTCTAAGTTTACATCATTTTTTCGAAATTAAAGTAAAAAATTAGACTAAAAATCTTTAAAATTAAATAGTTTAAGAACATGAATTAATGCCTCATTATAAATTTGATATTTTTTAAATTAAAGATAGAACTATTTAAAAAAAAAAGCTAAAATTTTTTGTTAATGGAAGTTGTTTGAAAAAATTATGAAAAAGTAGAATTTTTAGTCAGACTAAAACCTTTAAAATTAAATATCTCAAGAACACAAATAAACGCTTCTTTGAAAATTTGGAATATTTTAGAGTAAGAATAGAACTGTTTTACAAAAAACAGAACAAATTAAATTCCAATTGATCTTCAACCCTAGCGTCATCTTTAAAAAAGTTTTTTTAATGTTTTAATTTTAACAATATTGAGGGACTGAAATCTCAAGACTCTGAGATAGCAAGACTTCGGTCTGGGTTAAGGATTTTGATACAGTTTTCGCAAAAAACTTTTATGAGGACATGGTTTTTAGTTTTGAGCAGAGATGTATATCAAACATAACTTTTTGTTAAAGTACATGTATTTTTTATCTCTGTTTAGATATGTATTACAAAACTAACACGAAACAATCAATACGTAGTCAGAAAATTATAACAGGTCAAAAATTAACATAATTTAGTGAAAAGATTATACAATCAGTAAACTACTCAAAAACCTCTCTATTTAGCGTTTCGAGAAAATATTTCAAAATCACAAATTCATATTTCTTTTAAAATTCCAAAAATATTGTAAAAATAAAATAAAATAAAAAATTCAAACTTTTTTCAAACAATATTCCAAAAATATTTCAAAAATTATTACAAAATCAAAGATTAAAACTTTTTTCAAAAATTCTAAAAATATTGCATAAATTATAACAAAAATTGTAACTTTTTCCAAAATTATAATAAAATAAAAATTTTAAAATGTTTCAAAATTCCAAAAATTCTTACAAAATCAAAAATTGAAACTTTTTATAAATTTCAAAAATATTTCAAAAACTATAATAAATTCAAAAATTTCCATGTTCAATTATATTTACGTAAACAAACAGCTAAATTTTTTTTCTTAAAAAACTATCTAAAAACTAAATGAAATCATTATTTTGACACGTTTGACAATATTTTTTTGACAAACTTATAATGCCATAATTCTCCATAATAATAATAAAATTTCATGTCAAACAAATAATTCATTTTATTTTTTTCCAAAAAATTGGGTGAAAAATAAATAAAAATCTTTCTTTTGACACACTTGACAACATTTTTTTGACAAACTTATAATGCCATAATTCTCAATAATAATAATAAAATTTCATGTCAAACAAATAATTAATTTAAATTTTTCCAAAAAATTGGGTAAAAAATAAAAAAAAATCTTTCTTTTGACACACTTGACAACATTTTTTTGACAAAATTATACATAATTCCATAAATCTCAATAATAATAATAAAATTTCATGTCAAACAAATAATTAATTTTATTTTTTTTTTCAAAAAATTGGGTAAAAAAATAAATAAAAATCTTTCTTTTGACACGCTTGACAACACTTTTTTGTCAAACTTATAATGCAATAATCTAGATTTTGATCCCACATACCAATCCCGACCATTAATATTTCTCCAAATTCAATGTTCCTACTCGCAATCACTTAAAATGAACGTTTTTAAGCAAAACATATGCAAATTTCCATGTTTTGACACACTTGACGATTTTTTTTGACACACTTCCAGTGCAGTTATCGAACACATCGTCCTTTCGGTTCTTTCCATTTAGTAAACCTATTATTAGAAAAGAAAATTTTTGAAATCCGTCCAGCGGTTTTCTGGATTTCGTAGGTTGTGACTGCTAGATGGCCGGCAGACAGACATACATTTTTTTGCTTTTTTAGAATCAGTAGGTCCTAAAACGTCGAGAAATGCCAAAAAAGTGGGGGTAAAAATTTCAATTTTAGCTCGAGAATGTAATACTTAGCTCTTTCAGACCGAAGTAATTAGTTACAAAAACAATTAATTAATTTTTTTTCAAACGATTAACTAATCACATATCAAACAAAAAACGTTTGATGAAATCGGTATAGCCGTTCTTGAGTAATTTAATTTCAAAGTTGCATCGGATTGGCAGAATTTTCATTTTTCATGCATGCCTCCTATGCTCAAACTGTGCACTTTAAAAAATTGTAAAATAAGTCATATTTTTATTTTGTCCATATTACTTATATGCCAAGTTTCATGAAAATCAAAAATGGTCAAACTTTCACAACTCGGTCTAGAACACGCTTTTCTTCTATAGCAAATTGTAAATGCTACTTACTTATGTTCTGATTAAAATTATCTCCAATCCCTACACTATATTTATATACATATACCCAAAACCTATTAAATTTTTTCGCGTCAGAATTTTTTTTTCGAAAGGACAATAATGGCATCTGTCATTTAACTGTCAAATTATTTTTAAAACATCACATTTATATATTATTCCAAACTAACCGTGAATTTTACTTTTAATTTTATATTATTTTATTTTTGAATTAAAATTGGTTATAAAATATCTTTTTTTATCATATTCAATTAGTTAGCAGATTTACTGACTTAACAACAACCGCACTAACACAATATGTATTAAAATAAAGTTTCAAAATTATATTAATTTGATTAGAATTTTGATTTCATCAATATATTATATATATATTTTTATTCAATGACGCAAAAACTATGACAAATTTTTTAACTTTTTATGAGATTTAATCATATTAGATTTGTCTATTATTTTTATTATAAAAAATTTAAATAATGTTTTGTTTTTATTTTGGTGTTGAAATGATAGCATTAGGCAAAGCCGAAATCGTATTATTATTACTTCGATGTGCAAGGGTTAAACATTAAAACAAGTTATGTTGAGGCTCACTTTCTTCTATTCCTATACAATTTTCCGATTTTTAATTGAAAAGAAGAGGAAAAACACCTTGCTAATATCTAACTTGTTATTTTTCAAGTGAAAATCCATTAGTTTTGTGTTTTCGGAAATAAAACTAAATTAAAATAAATGTAAAATCAATATCGTTGATTTTTAACACAATTAGTTTTTAAGATAGAAAGCACGTATCTATAATGTTCTTAAAAGTATCTTAATTAATCGCGCGATATATTTACGAATTGTTGTCAAATAATAGTTCTAATAAGTAATTACATTTACCTTTAGCTACCTCTACAAGAAGTTTTTATATTTTTAATGTAATTAAAATTTAAATTGTTAATTAAAACAGGATATTATAGTTACAGTGGAAGAAAAGTATAAGAAAACGAACATGTTTTAATAATTAAAGGGAATAAATCAATAATAGTATTGAGATGAAATAATGGAATGAGACGAACTCGTCTGATAAGATTTTATGAGGGGTGAGCCGTTAAAAATTTAAATAGTGTACCTGGCAGTTAAAAAAACATTGTATGAACAGCACTAATATTGGGTTGCCAATAATCCAGCTGGTGACATATTTCCTGATCATGTGTCGCATTCTCATTCTCAATGGTTAATGCTCAGATATAGAGTTATATGAAGAAACGTGTTTTCGAACAAGCAATAGTGTGCTATCACCAAGGAATATGTCATAACTAAGATTTAGAGTGCTAACGTTACAACATCCTTAAGAGATCACTTTTGTAAGTGATAACTCACTGCTATTGCCAGTTCATCAAAGCTCTGAAAAAATATTGCGACGCTGATGCATAGGATAACAACCTCACCAGCTCTGGAAACAAAATGTTCTGGGTATATAGTGAGCTAATATCCATTAAATACTTCAATTAATAGCTAACCGATGTTATAGATTTGGCGTAGTTCTAATTATAAAAAACTTTAAAGAAAGCTGTAGCACCCCAACAGACATAAATTCTGTTGTAGTAATAGAAAAATGGAAAAAAATCGATATTCACCGGAAGTTTTTACCGTAAGTGACCAACCGGAAGTTGAAATTCAGAACTGTTACAAATCATGTTCTTAGTATATATACCAAGTTTAATCAAAATAAATTATCAGGAACTGATGTTATTGAAATTCGAAATAAACTGGTGCTTGGAAGGCCCCTCACCACTTATTCCAATATCGTCTAAATAATAATCAGTTCTTTTTCATTTTAATCTCCATTTTTTGTATAAGTCTCATCAAAAAAAGCGGAAAAAAATCGATCAAAGATAACTGAGTGAAAGTTGAATAAAAAGCCAAGTATAAAATATAATATACATTTAGGCAAACCATTAGGAAAATTAAAATTATTAGTTAAAAAACTAAATTAAATTTTAAAATTTCGGCTCCCAGGTGCATTAGTACTTGTTAATGGCCTTCTCCTGGCAAAATTTCAGACCTGGCTACAGATTTCGCTGGAGAACGCACGCAGACAAACACTTTGTTTTATTATTATAGATTAAATAGAATATGTATGTAAGCAGTCAACCAATATCAATTTTAAAGGAATTATAGAATTTTAAAAACTCCTCAATTTGTTTCCACCATTTTTTTTAGATTTTGCAACAAAAATTCCACATCCGAGATGATCACAATAATCAAAATTTTTATTTAATTTACAGAACTAACTGGATATCATTTTTTTCACATCATTTTTTCCACATTAATGCAACACATTGGAAGACAAATAGATAAATAAAAAGAACTTCAACTGCACATTAACACCATTTAATTTTCTTCTTAGTAAAACAAATATACATTTTTTCTTATCACATTAAATTTACTCTATAATAATATATTTTTTTTGTTTTCTTTTCCAAAATACTAACATTTAAATTTTTCTATCTAATCACTAGATTTTTATTCAACAATTTGAAAATTATACTAATTGAATTTATTATGAAAATTCTCATTCATATAGCAAATTTCCTGTTTCAATTTCCCTTTCTAACAATGTATAAAAATAACTTAATCAAACATGTTAATTGCAACAGTCGCATACAAAAATGTAGCGACACAGTAGCATACAAAAATATAGCGACTCTTTTAAGAAAATTAATGAAATTATAACTAAAAATAAAAACTATATTTTTTTAGAGCAAAAGAGCAATAGTCCTGGCACAACAGAATGGTGATTGTAAAAAATTTAGTTGCAAAATAATTTTGTTTAATTGTGTTTTCGGAATTGCAAAAAACGTTGTGTGCTTCGCCTCGTTGGACGAAATTACGACGCGTGCGGAAAAAATCTACTTTGTGCAACTAGATACACAAAGTACTATTCGCTTCGCCTCGTTGGACAAATATACTACAAGTGCGGAAAAAATCAATTTGTGCAACGAGTTGCACACAACGTTTTTTGCAATTCCGAATCACAATTAAACAAAATTATTCTGCAACCAAATTTTTTACAATCTACATTAATATTAAGATATAAGTAAACATTTCTATTATCAACTTAGCATTGAGAAAATTTTCCATATGCCCTTATTTTTCACTTCTATAAAACAAAGCAAAAAGTTAAAACAGTGCGGGTAAAAAAATCAAAGAAAACAGTGCGGAAAAATCTCACTTTTTGACAGTGTTGACAATATCGAAATACGTTGAATTGTGATTTGGAATTGCAAAAATGTAGTTTTTTATGTTTCTCATATCTTGCATTATAGACTTTTGCATTTTTGTTTTGATATAGATGATTTTCATTACTAAATGGATTTTTATAATTTGGATCGCCTTGTAATGTGGGTTTTGCTCTTTAGTTTTTTTTATTGTCTCGCTAAATGAAACGGATGCACAAAGATGAAAAGATCAGCCAGAGATTTTTTATTATTTTTTTATGGCAGCCAAATTATTGTGTTTTGTGATTTGGTTTTCAATGTTCAGTAAAGCTTTGACTGCTTAAAAATTAAGTTTGGACTGTCCATCGATTACATCCGTAATCGTTTAAAGAAACAAAATCAAATTAAAATTTGAAACTCTGATTAGTTAAAGTTATTTTATTTTAAACTTAAATTTGATCGAATCTTTGTTATTAAGTTGTGTAAAAATTGATAAAAATTAGTTCGATTTGGTAGTATTTTTGATTATATTTAGACAATAAATAAAAAATTTGAAGTGTCCCTTATTGTAAAATAGCAATTAAGGAAAAATTGTAAAATTAAGTTCAATTTTTGAAAAGAAAGTATATATAATTTTTGAAAATATATTAAAATTAAAATAATTGAAAAGAAAAGAATATTAAAGACTTTTTTTTCTGTAAAATTGTAAACGCACGATTGCACGAAGATCTGCAAGTGATATGCCAGAATTGAGTATAATATTGGAAGCCAAAATAATATAAAGTAATGGAAACTTTATTTAGGATATTAACATCGCAATTGGAACAACACACAACCAGCTACCATTAAGTTAAGTTAAGCTCATATTTTTTTAATATATTTCTTTTTTATAAATTTTATAATTTTGAGTAAAAATTTCCTATTTATTGTAATAATTTTGAATCATATTCCTCTTTTATTAAATATGATTCACTAATTTCCCCTGGTATAGTGATTTTCCTGGGCTAGAGGTCACATGTTGGATTCGTTTGATTTGATCCCGGTATAAAAAGGATTACCATTCTATAATAAGCCTGGAAAATAACCAACTATAAGATATCGTTTATATATTAACTACCATAAAAAATTGCATTCCCTACGCGAGATAAGAACATTTTACGTTCGTGAAATTCTCGACGCTAACGCGTCTCGTGAAGAAATTTTCACTACGAAAAAGAAGCGTTTTCATCTCTTGTAGGAAAATATACTATTATTGTGTTGCGTTCATTAAAAAATGTTTACCCAACATAATAAAAAAATGGTTATTTTATTCTGTTGCTAAAACCCAAAATTAAATTAAAACTATGTTTATTGTTGTGGGAAGGATAAAGATTTGATTGATAAAAAATTAAGACGATAAACTTCGATGCAGATAGGGGTTTATTGAGTAAAATCTTCTATCGAAAGTTTCTGCTATTTTTCTATATTTTGTATGAAACTTAATAACGGGAAAATAAAATTTCATACAAAAAATAGAAGAATAGCCGAAATTTTCGATTGCATATTTTTCTAAATAGACCCAATATCTGAAAACAGTGCTAAAGAGTGACCGACGTAAGCGGTTTACACTAGGTGGTAAGCTTTCATTCTTAGAATTTAATTTAAAGACACACCACTTATCGTCCTTTGTATTCTTGTATTTTGTTTTCTCTTAATGTAGTCCTGTATGAATATTTTTATAAACTGTTGGTTTGAGAAATTTTTAATTTCCCGGAAAAAAAATTGACAGGTGTGATGAGCTGATTTGTATATCGAAAGCTTTAAATAATCGTTATTTCTTGCAAATCGAGGTTGTTTTGTGTTATATTTAGGTTGTTTTGATATAATTCGTTACTATACTCAAACACTTGAAGATCATATATATTGTTTATTTTTAAAATTCTATCAAGTGTTACACTAGTTTACAAGAAAAATCTCCCTAAATAAAACCCAATTTTTTGTCTCCCTTTGTTATCATTTTTACTATGCACTTGTTTCATTAATATATTTTATTTGTTTGTTTGTAAAATATGAGATCCAAAAACCGGCATAACATTTTTTATCATTGAAAAAATAGGTCTAAATCAACCTGTGAAACAGTGAATTATAGTTTTAATTTGTAAATGGCAGGTTTTCGTGCTGAATAAAGATTCATAGTTGATAGTGTGATTTTTTTTTGTATACAAAAACGGCGTTTTGTTCAGGCACCTAAATTCTTGTTGGTACAACAATTTTGAATAACAAATATTATTTTTATAAAAGCAAAGTTATTACACCGAGAAAAGTAAAACTCGTCGTCGTCATCATCGTTGGAAGGTATAAAGGTACATAAGTTATTATATTTCTACCAAATTCACCAGTTTCCGACATTAATTTTGTTATATCGTTGAATATATTAATCACCCACAACTTTAACGATTGGCTTTATTAATTTTGTTACATCATTTGGTATTTTTCCTGCAAACTCAACAATTGTCGACATTCGATTTATCACATCATTCAATATATTTCCTACAAATTCAACAATTGCCGACATTAGTTTTGATACAGCATGTAATATAGTTCAAAAAAATTCAACGATCGCCGACATCAGTTCTTACAACAGTTATTATACCCATTGCATCCATCAGTGCATCCACCAGCTTAGGATGATTGGATAATTGGAGTAATAATTGGAGACGATCTCGACCTTTTCGGCCTTTGGGGTCGTCAGAGTCACTTTTCTTTGTTTCATTTTTTTTCTCCCGATTATACAGTCTCTTTTGCGTGCATATCTGTTCATTTGTGTTGGAGAAGGAGGGGGGTGGGGATATTCCTACCTGAACTCACAAGACTGAAGCTTATCGGATACAACCTTGCCTGGCACGCAGTCTCCCCGTTTGCTTCGTAGGGAACATTTTGAAATTTCTTAGTTTTTTTTCATACTGAAGTTATTGTTGCATGTAAGATTACGTTAAAACCCTTAAAAAAGCTGTAATAATTTTTGGTGAATAAATTTCGGTTTGTCTTTAAAAATTCAAGTTCAACCATAAAAAATAACGACCTATAGTTTAACGTTCGGTAATAATTTAATCCGAATATTTTTGGCTATCATATTCTCGTTTAAAGCAAATACCCACTCATTCTACGGATAATATAAAACAACAATCACTTCATTACTCTAATCCAAACCGGAACATCTCTTTAATCTCTATCATACGTAACAAAACTCATAATTCTCTTAATATATAAATGTTTCAATTAACATCCCACTGTATTGACATAAATTATGTTTGTTCTTTAACCAATAATCAACAATCAATCCATAAGTAACAAAACATTGACGGTGTTTGGATGATAAGTCTCTACTCATGGAGATCTCTAACCAAAAACACCAGCTCTCTCCCATTCTTTCTCTTATTCTCTGTGGAAAGATCTCTAAAGCTAACTACATATCAGCTCCTTGTGTATTAATAAATTTAACCACTTTTATTAGATGGTTTAATCGGAAACCCGTTTGAAATGACAAAAAAATTGAAACAATGCTACTTTGCGGGTGTAGCTGCTTGTTTTGTATAAATAAAAGTGCGTATTTACACTCGTTTCGTTTCTTTTAATTAATTAATTTTTTTCTTCTATAAAAAAGAAATAGTATAAAAAGTATATTTTTATTATACCTCTAAGACAAATAATTAATCGATTAATCAATGGGAAATTAATGGTTTTACTGTTACGCTTGACTTTGTTTTTAATAATAAAACGTATGCATGTGTGTATGATTGTGGTTCGCTTGTTAATTTAGTAATTACGTATATTTTAGGGATAATTTTTTTTCTTCACGGAAACAGCTGAAGGCGTTTAATTTATATTTTTATTTTAAACAGATATGGTTTTGAGAAAGGGTAATATGGAAAAAGCTTCTACAAAAAATCATTGAAAGTTTCCGTAAGAAAGCCGAAAAAAATTTTTTTATCCTTAAGATTCGTGTCATAATCATAAAATCAAGTTGTTAAGATAACAGTTATTAGAAGAGAAGAAGAACCGAATTGTGTTTACTTTCAATATAGTTGGATATGAGTTTCAGATAAAATCTATAAACAATATTTACAGAGATACGTAAACATTTTGGTTTGTGGGCTTATACTACCGCTTCAACAAAAACTTTAAAACTTTTAGTAATATCAAAATATTGTTTTAATTTGAATCAGTAACAGCAAAATTATTTGTTATAAACTTTTAGTTTTATCTTTGGGTTTGTTGGAAGTATCACTTTTGTCGATTGTGTACATTATTATTTTTGGAATATCAATCCAACTATCTGAAGTGACCGATAATAACACTCCAAAAAATTACCATAGTGATTATGGTCACAGGTTCTCTAAATTATAGCAAATCATTAGAGCATTTTTTAACTTATTAGTGATGATATGAAATGTTTGTATGTACAATAAATGCTATAACCTCGAACTGATTTTTATTCTGATCCGTTTATATGAAAGGTTAATTTCTTAAGAAAGATTGCCCGTTCGACAAGCATGCTTTAAATGTAAATGCACAAATTGATTACCTTATACTTAAATTCAAAATTTAACCCTTTTCAATCAAGCATGAATGATTTTTGATAAAATAAAATTAATATTTTTGGAATAAATTAATATCAAAACAACGAAACCAGATTTATATTTCTGCCAAATTACACAACAATTAATTTTCACTATTGTTGCTATTAAGCCAAAATCATATTATTCAATTAATTTTTGGTTCAATAAAATTTTTGGTTCGTTCAATTTAATATTAATTTTCTTGTAATTAAAACAAGCCACAAATTTTGATTATGTTAAAATAATTTAATAGTAATTAGATGGGCTAGAATTCTATTTGTGCTTGTTGCTTAAATTTGGGTTTTTTGTTTAGTTAATGTATTTATATAGGGGGAACGTTTTCTCATCATTTTGATATCACATTTATCTTCAGTTTTTCAGGACATGTCATATTGTTTTATTATATTGATTCATTTTTTGGTTATGTGTAATTTAATTTTGACAATCAAAACAAAAAGTTATTGAAATAATTTTGGATTTGTTGGGGGACTTTATCGAAATTAATCGAATTTTGTAGCATATAAAAAACAAAATAGTAGTCAACCTGCAACTTGATTTATTTCCCCAATACCAAAAAGATACATAAGACGTGATCTCGAAGTGAGTGTGGAACAAGAAGCATGTTCAATAGACTAGTTTCATCTGTATTCGGCAAAAAGAATCTCTACTATAAAGTGGATGGAAAGAGAAGACGATACTTAGCTTATAAATAGCACCAGCGTAAACATTCTAAAGGTAAATTAGAGGCTCTGTGGAGTAGTGAGAAGAGTATCAAGAAACTCATCAAGCACATACTGTAGCAGAGTGCTGGTTGAAACCAGTTCCCCTCGTATAGCTTTTAATGTGATACTGTGCCTAAAAAGTTACAATCAAATACATGCAAACTTTAATGGAGTTGGTTTTCTTTTTTGCGTAGTGATTTCGTTTATATTTGAGATATGTTATACTCGAGTACATAATATTAGTTTTTGTTATCTTTTTAAATCGAAAATTGATTAAACTTCAATAGCTGATATTTAAATATTAAATTTTAGTTATTCTTTAAGTAAACGGTCGCCCTGTTGAATATATTTTAAATTTTGCGCCAAAAACTAGCTCTACCTATATCAAGTTTCTTTAATATAACAAACAAATGTTAATATATAACAAACACATTGGAATTTAAAATTGTTCACTTTATTATCATCATCATCGACAGGTTATGGGCCCAGATCACAAATAAATTATACTGGAAAAACTTTTGCACCTAACCTTAAAAACTACAAGTAAAAACAAGCGTTTTACAACAAAATCTCAAATTTACTAAAGCTAAAAAAGCAAAAAACTGAAATTATAATACTAGTAGATGCCAAAAATTATGTGCATATTCAGGGAGCAAAAACAGCTGAGGAAGTATGGGACGTGATCTATGTACAACTGCGCTTGATGATGGATATCAAAATATTGAAAACCACTTCAGCAAAATCATTTCAACAGCACACAAACTTTGTAATATTGGTTTCAAAGTAGATGAGAAGGGGCTCGGAACATTATTGCTCTTCGGTCTACCTGAGTCGTATAAGCCAATGATTATTGCCATCGAAAATTAGGTATAAAACTCAGTTCTGACTCTGAAAAATCTAAGTAACTACAAAATGTCAGACAAACTCAAGGCAATGAATCTACAGCTTTTGCATCTAACCATAGTTACAAAAATAGTCAAAAGAGTGGACATAAAAAATATTTTTCAAAGGGACCAAGGTGCTATACATGCAACAAGCACGGTCATAAAAGTCCAGAATGCAAATTAAAGATAAAACGGAAAGACGTCAAGTACAACAACGATACACAAAGCAGCTTGAGTTATGCTGCTGCGTTTATATAGCTTCAACGGAACGTAGTGATTCTTGGTATGTTGATTCGGGTGCTTCTATGCTATTCCCAATATAGATAAAAAGCAAGTCAGTCAAATGAAGTTTTGTTCCGAGATGTCTTGTATGTGCTAAAACTTGCTACAAATTTAATATCAGTCAGTCGAATTGTTAAAAATGATGGCCAAAATGAAGTTCAATGTCAAAATTTGTATTATTATGAACAACAAAAATAAGATAGTTAACAACAGCAAAAAGATGCTTACCTGATGGCATCAGAGTATGGGTCATCTAAACTTACAGAGTTTGAAGAAAATGACAGAAAATACTGATAGAGTAAATATGTCTGAACAAAAGCTTAATCTTAAATGTGTTACTTGTCAAGAAGATAAACGAACACGGATACCTTTTAAAAGTCAGAGTTCGCGTGCTACTGAATTATTAGAACTAATCCACTCTGACGTATGTGGACCAATGGAAACAGAATCTTTGAATGGTGCGAAATACTTTGTAACGTTTCTTGATGACTACTCGAAAAAAGTTTTGTGTATTCTATGCGAAAAAGATTATAACTTTTTGAAAAATTCGAAGAATTTAAGTTACAAGTTGGAAATCAGCTAGACAAAAAGATAAAAATTCTCCGTTCTGAAAATGGACTTGAATATGTGAACACAAACTTCAACAATTGTTTGCCAGCAAGTGCTGGCATAATACACCAAACAACGGCACCATATACTCCAGAACAAAATAGAACAGCAGATCAGATGAACAGAGCTCTAATCGAACTAGCAAAGTGTTTGCTTCTAAATTCTACAATGCCAAAATATTTCTGGACTGAAGCGCTGAATGCAGCCGCTAACATTTGTCATAAAAACAAAATTCCATTGGAATATAAAATTTTCACTTTATTATCATCATCAAAAAACAATTAGGAGAAGAAAATTAAAAGCTTTAAATGAAATTCAGTAAAAAAACCAAGAAAAGTTAAAATAAAGATCGAAAAATAAATTGATGCTAAAATATTCAATGATTAAAAATATAAAAAATGAATGGATGGAAAAATCACCATACGTTCATTGGAATCGAGAAAACATAAAAATTCAATTTCTTTAGTATGAAACTTTTTTTCTAAATTAATTTCACTAATCAAATCAGTATTTCATTCGTTGTGTTCTTGAGTAAATCTGTCTACGTCATTTTAAAATAAAAAAAATGTGTAATTATAATTGTGTAATAAACGTAAATTAATATTCAATATTCATTTGGTTGGAAATCCTGTTTTAGATTACTGTTAAAAATTGCCTGTCAACGTTAACTCAAGAAAACGCCTTTTCAAATACTAATCTGATGGGTGAATTTAATTTAGAAAAAAGTTTTGTCCTAAAAAATATTTTTTTTGGGTTTAAATTCGTTTACAATAGAAGTTTGTCAATTAAATTATTTATTATTTGTTTTGTTCTTAATCTGAACAAATTAGGTAAATAAACCAAATGTGAGTCGGATTGAAAATAATCAAAACCGTAATTTTTTTTAACGTGTTATTTGGTTCTCCATTATAAAATTATCTGAAATAGTTTCACCTCCACAACTGACTAAAACTTTATGGAAAAAGATACAAACAACACAAAATTGTGCATTGCAATAGGTTGTTACTTAATGGCGCATCTAGAACATTCTTACAATGAGATTTAAACTTCACAAGTGAAACAGAAATACAATTTACAAGTTTATTACCACTTTTTTTTTATAAAGAGTGTTGTGTAGTGGGAATTACAAAATGTTTCACAACAACACAAAGATACTTTTTAAGACATAGGTCCCACAACAACATGCGTTCTGAGTTAACCTGTCATAAGGGCTACTATCTATTCAAAGAACTGGCACATACATGCTACCACTTGTGAGACATCAGAAATTGTCTGAATAGAACCTAGATTCCGGATATCGCACACCTGATACTACATATATAAATAATTAATCTTATAAAAGACACCTGAAAGAGTTTACTTTAAAGAAAAGACGTTTAATAAAATATGAGAAATATAGTTTTTATGATTCTGCTAACGTAAATAAAATTGCTGTTCCAGTCTCAGGATCTACAACAACACACAACAATTACATAATTTAGAAATAACTACTTAAACTAAGCTTTTTACATGATCAATTCTAATTCGTAGTACAGCTATTGCCCGCAGCACGTTGTAATTGGTATAAAACAACTAAAAGTATTTCATCAGGCAACCGGCTGAATATAATAATTTAAATAAATTATATCGCTCTACCAGTGTTTTTCAACCGGTGGTGTAACATTTGCATGTCAACAAAAAACGCTTAGACTAAACACTGCATTTGCAAAAATAGATTTTATTAAATAATCTCACTGTTTTGCATGTACGCACTATATGTCCATCCTACAAGATCCATAGCATCCAAAGCAGATCCAAAGCATATAAACACAAAACAAAACTTTTGTTCTTATATTAATCGATATTAATCGATTATAAATTCGATTTTTTTTTTATAATTGCAATTCGGAAATAATGCAATACCGTAAATTTCTTTACATTATTTTCAATTCTGCAGAAGAGACAAGCCGTTCTCAAAAGTGCTAAAATATATGTATATATTAAATTAGTGAAAACAAAAATTCAACATAATTTGTGAAATTTTATAATAAAAAAATAGTGAATTGCAAACTATTCGAGGTACGTAGTGTATAGAGTTCATAATTACTTGTGATTAAAATTGTCTTTAACGTATTTGTGTATGTAGTTTATTCTAATATTAAATTTCTAATTTCGTTGGTCTAGAAGCACACGCGGATAGCACAAACGGCCATTGTACGCTCAAAATAGGAGCTAAACAAAATATTGTAAGTCATAAAAGCATTTAATATATACTTTGTTCTGCGAAAATTTACAGAGCAAGAAAATTAAAATCATTTATAAAACGTGGTGCTTCTCGTTAGTTACTACCACGCGAAGTATTTAACTTATAGTTCTGAGCTGTTAAAGTTCCGGTTACTTTTGTTTTTGGTCAATAAAACTTTATGAAAAGGAAATCTAGAAACAAAATCTAAATACAAGCTGTTCCTATTTTGTGTTTATATTATTATTAAAATTATAAATAGCTATAAATAAAAATTAAAATAAAATTAGTAGATTTAAAATAGATAGTTCAAACCATGGTTTTAGAAGAAAGTTATACTGCGTTACAGACTGTAAATTATTTATTTATTTTTTTTTTGTTTGTTGTAATGTTAATTGATAACATGTATTTATTGTAGCATCTTAATTAATGAAAAAAAAGAAAGATTAATTTATTTATTGTTTTTTTTGTTTGTATAAATTTACATATGATTTTTAAATATAGGTATCATAAATGTAATGCTAATAGAGGTAACAATTAATTTAAAAAAATTCTAGTTATTAGGTTACATAAAATTTTTTTTGAATTTGCATGCAATTCTATATTAATATTTGTATCTCTAGGTATCATAAAATTTCAAATATATATACATATACCAGAATTTAGTGCATACGCTTAATTTTTGTTTTGTTTTGCTTAACGGATGGATCGTGTAAACTGTATACATAGTTTTTCTAATGTTTTTGTTTGAAACCAGTTCGTCTATAATTTAATAAAAGTGTTAAAGTGAAATTAAATATGTGTCAATAGTAGTCAGAATTATGTGATTTGAGTGTCTCTCAGTGGACAATTATTAATAATATTCAGTCAGAGAAATATTTCTTCTTAATCTCAAATATACAACATAAAAAATTAAACACTAAAAATACAAAATATGAAAATTTAAAATTGGCAACACCACACCACGAAGATGTTGGTGTTGTTAACTAAGATTATTAAAAATTATTTTAAGAAAGAAAGAATTCGTTTTAGAGTAGTCGTGTAATAACCTTCAAGGTAAAAACAGTTGTTCAATAATATTAAATAAATTAAATAAATATAAATATATTTTAAAGAAAATTTCTGTTTCATTGAAAAACCAACATTTTTATAATTATACAGTCCACTGTTGTTCTTCCCATTAAGTGAAGAATATATTAAAATGACCAGCAATAATCGTGGTCATTAAGAAATCACAGACCAGCATTTCCATGGTCCAAAAAAGCCGGATAATATTACAAAATAAGGATTAATTAAAAATCAAATTGTGTTGTGATAGAAAATAGTGCTTAAAAATAGAAAAAAGTGATATATATCCTACAAAACAATATTTAAAATTACAAAATATAAAACATTGAAAATGGCGTCATTTGATCGCATCATTTAGATATAATACTAACAAACTATTAAAGTATATAATAAGTAATAACTTGTGTGTAAGTGTATGAGTGCAAACTACAAACTACATTCTAAACTTCAGTACTAAAATATTAAACTAAAAGTTTAGTGGAGACACATATATAACAATAATTTTAGTTATTACCATCAGGAGCGCTGAAATTAGGAAAGATATTATCAAATGATATTTGGAAATCTGTGTCAAGGAATATTTATAAGCAGAGACACACAACAAGGATAAAATTTGATTCATCAAAATTTCAAGTAAAGAAAAATATTTATATTTAGATTTTATTATTAGTTTAATTAAATTTAGTATTAGTTTTTTATATATTTATATTATTATTATTATTAATTTTGGTTATATAATTTTGATTATATAAAAATAATTTTTGTTGATTTAATTAATTTACTTGGTTAATTTTGGTTATATAAAAAATGTCGAAAAAATCTTCTCGGAAAAATACTGATGTTGTTGCAGAATTAGAAGATAATAGAAGGTTGTATAGTAATAAAATCAGAATATTACAGGGTAGACTAGAAACCATTGAAGAGTCCATCGCTGATATAGAGAGTATTGTAGAGTTAGATAGTTCCTTAGATGATTTGTGTAATTTAAGAGTAGATTTTGAGGCAGCAGTTTCATTTTTCCTTAAAAATGATGAGGATATATCTGCTATTAAAGAGATAATTAAAAAGTTTGACAAATTATATAGTAAAACAAAATGTGAAATTATTAGTGCCATCAATAGCCACGACAACCATCTGCAAAGTATAAATTTCAAAATACCGATATCAGTCAAAGATAAATTAAAAGGATTAAACGTCAATGAAAACCATCCCAATGACAATCAAATTATGAAAGTAAAATTACCAGAAATCAAAATACCTAGTTTTGATGGAACTCCAACACATTGGATCACATTTCGTGATACTTTTAATGCGATTGTTCATAGTGATCCAAATATTGAAGACATAGTGAAGTTCACAATACTATTAGATAAGTTAAAGGGAACAGCGCGAGCTGCCATTGGTACCATAACCTTATCATCTGCTGGTTATACTGCAGCATGGGCTGAACTTTTGAGTCGCTTCAATAACGAGAGACTTATTGTCGAGTTTCATATTGATAAACTCTTCAATTTACCATTTGTTGCTAGGGATAATTATACTGAACTTAGAAGACTTGTAGATGAGGTTATTGCCAGTATTTCATCCCTAAAAGCTTGTAATCAGGAAATAAATGGACTTGGAGAACTTTATTCTATTTATATTGTTTTAAAGAAATTAGACGTTTCACTTCGCAAAGAGTGGGAAGGCCAACAGGATGGGAATACTCTGCCAAAATGGGAATGTTTTTTGGTGTTTTTGCAGAAAAAATGTAGGGTTTTAGAATCTGTAGAAGTTTGTAAAAAACCATTATTGTTACCTACGAACTCTCAGTTATCAAGTAAAATAAATACTAATAAAAGTGTTATGGGTCTTAACAAAACTCAAAGAAGACAGCTATCTGATAATTCAAATTTTGTGTCTTCCGGTTTTCTTAAGCCCAATAGTTCTGCAAAAAACTTGAATAGTTACCAAAAGAATAAACATTGTGTTCTTTGCAAGGGCAACCACATTTCAATTACGAGTTGTCCTCAGTTTTTAAAAGAGGATACTACTACCCGTTATGAAAAAGTGAAACAACTCGGCATCTGCATTAACTGTTTTAAATCTGGTCACACATCTCGCTCGTGTTATGCAGATGGGTGTGGTTTTTGTAGTTCAAAACATCACACTTTGTTGCATCATAACAAAACAGAAAAGGAAAGCAATATTGCTAGTTCTATAAAAATTGATGATCCACTTCCAACTAGTAGTAGTGTTGAATTGCCAAGTAGTTCAGCTACATACTACTTGCAAAATAGGTCTCATAACCATATTATTCTTTCAACCGCTGTGATCCTAATCGAAGATAAGTTTGGTATACATCACAAATGTAGAGTTCTTTTGGATTCCGCCAGTCACTCTAATTTTATAACAAAGTCTTTTACTGATAGATTTGACTTTAACAAGCAATCTGTGTTAAATCTAACCATATCAAGTTTAAATTCGAATCAAACTCCTGTAAGTGAAAAAATAAGTACAAAAATAAAATCAATTTATGGAAATTTCGAGACCAATATTGATCTCTTGATTGTTCCCACTATAGCGAACAACCTTCCACCTCAAAGTTTTGAAGTGTCAAACTGGTCTATACCAAATAATATTAATTTAGCTGACCCTTGCTTTAACACATCTTCACCGATTGATGCGTTACTTGGAGCAGAAATATTTTATAATATTCTCAGCTCAAATAAATTACAACTAAAAAATAATTTCCCCGTATTTCAAGAATCTGCGTTAGGTTGGATTATTGGTGGAAAATTTGTAGAAAGAGAAGTTTATAACTTTGCCACACTTGCAGAAATCGATCCCATTACTGAGATCAATAAAAATTTAAAACTAATGTGGGAATTGGATAATATACCGACAAAATCGCATTTGTCAGAAGAGCAACAATACTGTGAAAACCATTTCTCTGAAACCCATTACAGAGATCAGAACGGCCGATATACAGTATTCTTGCCAATCAAACAACATTCAAATACACTTGGTGAATCTATAATGCTTGCGACAAAAAGGTTTCATTCCATTGAAAAAAGATTCGATGCAGATATTGATTTTAAATCCCATTATGTGAGTTTTATGGACGAATATTTGAAACTTGGTCACATGAAGGAAGTTCCAAATAATATAAAAGAAAACAAATTGAGTTTTTATCTGCCACACCACGCAGTCTTAAAACCATCAAGCTCAACTACAAAGTGCAGAGTGGTTTTTGATGCGAGTGCAAAAACATCCAACAAGTTATCATTAAACGACATACTCCTTGTAGGTCCAACGATCCAACAAGAACTTTTTGATATTGTTTTGCGTTTCCGAAAATATGTTTTTGTTTTGACAGCGGATATTTCAAAAATGTATCGGCAGATTAATGTCGATGCATCTCAAACCTCATTACAAAGAATATTATGGCGCGACTGTCCATCAAAAACATTGAAAAAGTATGAGCTAACTACTGTGACATACGGAACTGCATCGGCACCCTACTTAGCAACGCGAGTATTATTTCAATTAGCTGATGACGAAGAAAAACGTTTCCCTGTCGCTTCTAAAATTGCCAAGTCTGATTTTTATATTGACGATCTTCTTACCGGTGCAAATACTATAGAAGAAGCTAAGATTATTAAAAGTGAAATGATGAATATGCTAGAGTGTGGAGGTTTTAAATTACATAAATGGACCTCTAACTGTATCGAAATATTAGAAAATATGCCAGATGATATCAAGGAAAACTTGCATAATCAGTATATAGCGGATAAAGCAATTAAAGCACTAGGATTGTTTTGGTTTCCCAACCGTGATCTATTTGCCTTTATACCACAACCGTTTAGCATTAATGAGCCACTAACAAAACGTTCAGTTATCTCAAATATATCAAAGCTGTTTGATCCACTCGGACTACTTGCTCCAACAATTGTGATAGCTAAACTAATAATTCAATCTTTATGGAAGGCTAATATAGATTGGGATACCGCGATTCCTGATGAAGTAGCTAAAAAATGGACAACATTTCGATCTAATTTAGATTCAATTAATAATATCACATTAAAAAGATGTGTCATCAATAGTCCAATAGCAAAACTAGAAATACACGGTTTTGCTGACGCATCACAGCAAGCATATGGTGCATGCATTTATTTAAAAAGTGTTGATGAACACAATAACATAGAGCTTAATTTACTCTGTAGTAAATCGCGAGTAGCTCCATTAAAGTGTGTTACTTTACCTCGTCTTGAGTTGTGTGCTGCACTTCTGTTATCTCGTTTAGTTAACAAAACCATTGATGCATTAATGCTTCCAAAAATAGAAAAAATCATTCTTTATTCAGATTCTACGATTACCTTAGCATGGATAAAAACCGAATCATATCTCCTCAAAACATTTGTTGCGAATAGAGTTAGCGAGATACAAGAGTTAACTTCGAAATTTTCATGGACTCACGTCAAATCCGCGGACAATCCTGCAGATCTAATTTCAAGAGGAGTGATGCCACATGAATTGCAAGGTTTTGCCTTGTGGTGGCAAGGACCACAGTTTTTATATAACATTCCTGAAACAACTTTAGTTCCAGTAATACATCACATTGGTGACTTTAATCCAGAAGATTCGGAATTAAAGCCGGTAAATGTAGCACTACATACAGGATTACCAATTGAATCTAAATTTAAAATAGAAAACTACAGCAATTTAAGTAAAATGTTGCGAATAGTAGCGTATATTTGTCGTTTTTGGAATATTTATATATATAAAACCAAATATACATCCATAGATTTATCTTTAGATGAAGTTGCATCTGCCCTTCTTAAGCTAATAAAGCTAGTTCAAGGACAAGAATTTGCTCAGGAATTACTACACTTGAAAAATAAAAAACAATTAAATTCAAATAGTAAATTATTAACTTTATCTCCTTTTCTCGACAGCGATAATGTTATACGCGTAGGTGGTCGCCTTAGTAACTCGAACTTAGAAGAAAATGTTAAACATCAAATTTTGCTTCCAGCAAGCCATCATTTTACTAAATTAATTTTTAAAGCCGAACATGAACGAAATCTTCATGTTGGTCCACAAACATTGCTTTCATTTGTGAGACAAAAATATTGGCCCTTAAACGGTAAAAACTGTGCAAGGCAAATTGTAAGAAATTGTATTACTTGCTTTCGTGCCAAGCCAGAAGTGCAAAGACAATTAATGGGAAATTTACCACTTGAAAGAATAACTCCAAGTCGTCCTTTCACCACAACTGGTGTTGATTTGTGTGGACCATTTATGATCAAAAATAAACGACAAAGAAATTCGTCGGCTTATAAATGCTACGCAGCATTATTTGTATGCTTTGTTAGCAAGGCAGTACATATTGAAATCATTTCGGATTGTACATCATCAGCCTTTTTAGCATGTCTTAAACGGTTTGTCTCTCGCAGAGGAAGACCAAATACAATCTGGTCAGATAATGCTACAAATTTTGTAGGTTGTAAAAATGATCTTAAGGAATTGTATGATCAGTTCATCGATCAAATCAAATTTCAACCTATCAAGCAATATTGCATTGCTGAACAAATTAACTGGAAGTTTATTCCACCTAGGTCTCCGAATTTTGGTGGTTTATGGGAGTCATCGATTAAGAGCTTAAAAACGCATCTAAAGAAAATAACTATTAATCAAACTATGTCATATGAAGAACTGAATACATTATTAATTCAGATTGAGGGAATAATGAACTCGCGTCCATTGACTCATATGTCAACAGATCCATCAGATCCCGAGCCACTTACGCCAGGCCACTTTTTAGTTGGTAGCCCAATTACAGCCATCGTTGAACCGTCATATAATAATATAGTACCTCATACCTTAGATGTATGGAAGAGAGTGAGTCAAATGTCTCAACACTTTTGGAAGAGATTTTCCACCGAATATTTGCATACTCTCCAACAACGATATCGTTGGAAGCAAGAAGCGCCCAATCTGAAGATTGATGATGTGGTATTGGTAATGGATGACAATTTGTATTCTACGCAATGGTTAATCGGTCGCATTATGGAAGTAATTCCTGGCACGGATGGTAAAGTTAGGGTTGTACAAGTTAAAACAAAACATGGTATTTTTCGACGTGCAATCTCAAAGATTTGTAAACTTCCTATCAATTAGGAATAAATAATTTTCAATTGAATGTTTTTATTAAATTCAAATTACGAGAATTAAATAAAAAAAGTTAATGTAATTAAATAATATAATAAAATAATAAATATATAATAATTTAATAAGATTGATTTAAATATAGCAAGATTTATATAAAATTTGTCATGAATGAATGTATTAGATATTAGTATTAAGTAATGTGTTTATGTATTTGAAAAATATAAAATATTGTACAAGTTCATATATATTATGCCTATTGAAAATGTTATTTCAAGGGGGCCGGAATGGACAATTATTAATAATATTCAGTCAGAGAAATATTTCTTCTTAATCTCAAATATACAACATAAAAAATTAAACACTAAAAATACAAAATATGAAAATTTAAAATTGGCAACACCACACCACGAAGATGTTGGTGTTGTTAACTAAGATTATTAAAAATTATTTTAAGAAAGAAAGAATTCGTTTTAGAGTAGTCGTGTAATAACCTTCAAGGTAAAAACAGTTGTTCAATAATATTAAATAAATTAAATAAATATAAATATATTTTAAAGAAAATTTCTGTTTCATTGAAAAACCAACATTTTTATAATTATACAGTCCACTGTTGTTCTTCCCATTAAGTGAAGAATATATTAAAATGACCAGCAATAATCGTGGTCATTAAGAAATCACAGACCAGCATTTCCACTCAGCTCCATTACAAACAAGGGATTTCCTCTATTACTGGGGAAATCAAATTCGGTTCTGGGTGGGTTTGAGTAGATGATCAGTAACATCAGATCATCCGGATAACTGGACGTTTTCAAAGTAGGAAGGTGGAAACGGTACTTTAATGTAATACTTAACAGTTGTTTGTTGAATCAGTTTGTTTTTATAAAATAGTTTTGTGCTTTAAATAGAATCGAATCAAATATTTTTTGTTTAAAAGTAGCTTTTAAAAATATCCCAAACCGCAGCACTTTCATGCTCCAAATTGAATGGTGGAAGATCCAGACCCAGCGGCTGTCACCTAGTCGGGAAATGTGCTGCCCACCATATGTTTCAATTGGAGATTTCTGTTAACTTTGTGAGGTTAGATGCAGTGTTTAAATTAAGATCACATCATAGATGATGAAGATTACTGTTAAGGTATCATACCACAAATCCACCACGTTACAGTGGCGCCCAAACCATGGCTAGTTTTAGCTTAAAAGCTACTTCTTAATTTTCAAATAATTTTTTTTCAAAAATTTATGTTGAATAATTTTTTTATATGTTAATTCGTTTAATTTTTTTTCTTTGAAAATTAAAAGGGAGTTCAATTCTTATTAGTTTTTTTTCGTAGTTAATTTTGGTTTTTGCGTTGCTATTTCCATTTTGATGTATTAAAATGTTTGAAGGATGCAATTCCTTTCATTAGATTTAGCGATGCTGAATAACCTAGAACTTTTTTTAATTCAGTAGAGTATATATATCTTGTATTGCTCCACATTAATTTATCACCAATAGGTTTCGGAGTATTATTGTTGGAACGGATACAAGAGTTTTATTTCTGTTAATAGTCTTTTAGTAACCTCTTTCAGCGAAATGCATTCCACTGTTGAGTGTTTGCGACTTTTCGCTGTTTGATTGCATTCGCTTTTAATAGGAGTTATAATATATTTCCCTTTTGTTTCAAAGATAGCTTCAATTCTCTATAGAATATTATACGCCGTTATACCGTCCTGTTAACATTCAGTTATTCCTTTATAATGGAAGCAGAGATAGCTTGAATCACATACCAAATGAATTATATTTATCAGTCAATCACATCTAATTTTTTGTTTGTTTAGTTTATAGTATACGATTTTGGGTTGGATAGTTATAATCCAAAGCTTGACCTGAGTATCTTGTGGATTATTGGTTATTACATATTATTTTTTATTCTCCTTTTTTTAACCTATATTGATATTGTTGATTATTTATTATATATTTATATCGTATTTTTTTCATCCATGCATAAAAATTTTCTTTGTATATATTGCAATCGATACTTCGTACTTATACATATTACTTATACATATTATATATTACGTATGCAGTCTTGATTTTTTTTTTTTGATCAATATAAAATTTTTTTTTGTACTTTGCTGAGTATCTTTCGCTGGTAAGGTCCTTAGTTAGCACAAACCTAAAATGGATGCACAATATTTAGATTGTGACGAATTGTCAATAGAATGTCAACTTAGAAATATTGAAGGTGCGATCCCAAAGAAAATGGCATTGTTGAAACAGGCGTTGGCGGATGAAGCAGTTGGTAAGGCTGAACCTCCAAAGGATCCCCACCGTCAAGCAGCACGTAACCCAAAACGCGAAGTTAACTTTTGTGCAGTAAAGTTAAGAAAAATTCGGATGCGGATAGAGACATCCATGGAGGCTAGTTCTATATCCATGGACTTGAAAGAATCGAATGAAATTTTGACGGCACTTATACACGTGAGAAATAGGTTGCAAAGGATAGGTTCCTCAAAGTCTGCCTCAGCCACCGCTGATCGAGTATTAGCAACCTGCAACAAATTTATCGAGTGTATAAATGAGTTGATAAGTAATCACATTACGATACCCGAAGCTGAAAACTCGTTGAGGAAGATCATTATTCCGGACTTAGATGAGGAACATTACCAACAAAACAACAGTATTCGTAGCGAGGGACGTGAAGGATGGGAACCACAAGTGAGTACCGCTAATGATCAAATCCAAGTTGACGCTGGTCCTTCAAATGTGGTGAATGCCAGCCATAACAGAAGTCAGGAACCAGATAATATTGTTTGCATTGATGACTCAGACGGTGATTTAGTGGAGCCTCAGTTAATCTCCGTTGGAAATTCGAGAGATAGAGCTAGTTCTAGTGCTCAAAATGGAACGAAAAATGGAAAGCATGTAAGCTTTAATGAAGATCGTAATCAACTTGATGAAGTGGTTGAATTAGTATTGCAAAAACTAGGTCTATCCACTTTAAAAATTGACCAAGATTATAGCACATCGATACACCCAGACTTCAACAATAGTAATGTGCAAAGAGCAGGAACTTCAGTACCAAAATACAATCCGTATATCCCACCACCACCGACTCAGCATCAAACTTCAAGTTATGGTGTATTTGCAAATGCCGATAATAGGAATATCAGACAGGATAATTCTCACAACCCTAAGAGAGACCGGTTGGAAATTCATAAGTGGAATATCTTTTTTTCAGGTGAAACAGGAGGTGTACCAATTGAACGATTTATATATAGGGTCGAAAGTATGGCCTCCTCAAACAGCTTAAGTGTAGAGTCTTTAGTAAATAACGTAAACGTATTGCTTAGAGATAAGGCTCTAGAATGGTACTGGATGTACAGAGAACGTAACCAAAATGCAGGATGGAGACAGCTACGTGAGAGTATGATACATCGATTTCAAGACAGGCGTACCGATGATGATATAAGGCAATCTTTAGAGCGCCGAAAACAAAGAATTAAAGAGCCATTTCTCGATTACTACCACGAGATTTTATCTTTAACACTACCATTGCATGAATCAATGTCCGATCGAGATATTAAAAATTTATTAATTCGAAACATGAGACCTGGCCTACAAGCCGAATTCGCTGGACAAACGTTTACAGATGTTACTTCCCTGGTAAGTCGTGCAGTAGCTGTAGAAGATACGTGGGCAAGAATAGGTTGGATTCCAGAAATGGGCTACCAATCTAGACGTCAAGTTAGTGAAGTTGAAGTGGGTTACAATGGATATGGTATAAACTTAAGGCAAAATGACTTTTCAGAGCCATCAGCATTCCCTAGTTCTGTTTGTGCGGTAGGGTGGAATAGAAATCCAAAACCATCAATTAGTAGTACCTCGTCGGATAGCACCACGTGTTGGAATTGTGGACGACCTGGTCATTACTTCAAAAATTGTTCGATTCCCATAGGTCATCAATTCTGTTATGGTTGTGGAGAAAAAAATACTATTAAGTGGCGGTGCAAGTCATGTCAACAACCTAGAATGTCGGGAAACTTCAAAAGGGATTTCAGGAGTCCTGTGGTTCTGAGATCCCAATCTTACCAAAGCACCATCCCCGAGGTCAATGTGGAGGATGCAGCATCAAACACAGATCCGGAGTTGAATCACATGATAAGACGCGAGAAGAATTTCTAATCAAATCTGAAACATCACAATCAATGATTCACCCCAAATACATCAGAACCAAGCGAAAAGGTTCACCCCTTAACCGTTCCCTTAGGTATTTCAAACTTCGGAAGGACATCAAAAAGGTTATTTCGGAATCATACCTACCAAGAAATGAAGACTTACGACCATATGCTACAATTATGATCAATAACATTCCTTATAAAGGACTACTAGATAGTGGTGCAAGTATATCAGTGCTGGGCTGTGGAGCTGAACAATTTCTCAAAGAGAACCGAATCAAAATGCACAGTTTGCCAGCATATTTATCGACTGCTAGTGGTGAGCAGCAAGCAATTTTAGGTCACGTAATATTTAGTGTTTCCTATGGTGGAAAAACTAGAAAGATGAGGTTTCATGTTGCTCCGAACTTGACGCAGGCACTATATCTTGGAATTGATTTCTGGGATTTGTTTGGACTAGTACCCTCAATAGTCAATGAGCTTGACTATAAATATATTAAACCAGAGGTTATCGAAAATGAAAACAAACACATCCTGACAAATGAACAGCAATTTATTTTAACAAATATCATAAGTAAATTTCCTTCTTGTGAACGGTTAGGTCTTGGACGAACCCAACTTCTGAGTCATCAGATAGATGTCGGTCAAGCTACCCCGGTAAAACAACGATATTACCCAGTATCTCCTAAAGTACAAGAAGATATGTATCGAGAGTTGGACCGAATGTTATCCTTGAACGTAATTGAGGAAAGTAACAGTTCTTGGTCATCTCCAGTCACATTAGTGAAGAAGGCGAACGGGAAGGTTCGTTTATGTCTCGATGCCAGGCAAGTTAATTCAGTAACAGTGAAGGATGCCTATCCGTTGCCAATTATCGAAGGATTACTAGGTCGCCTTAACAAAACGCGCTATATTAGCACAATCGACCTCAAGGACGCCTTTTGGCAGATTCCTCTCGAGCATTCTTCAAGGGATAAAACTGCCTTCACTGTTCCTGGACGTCTACTCTACCAATTTACGGTCATGCCGTTTGGGTTGTGCAACGCAGCCCAAACGATGTGCCGCTTGATGCATAAGGTTATACCTCACCAGTTGCATGATCGGGTCTTTGTCTACCTCGACGATCTGCTTGTTGTTGCAGAAACATTCGATGAACATGCGACACTCCTATCGGAAGTGGGTAGACTGCTGAAATTTGCAAATCTAACCATAAATGTCGAAAAAAGTAAGTTCGTTTTAAAGGAGACAAAGTACCTTGGTTATGTAATTGGTGAGGGGTGCCTCAGAGTGGATCCAGAGAAAGTTCGTGCCATAGACGAATATCCCGTACCAAAAACACCAAAACAAATTCGAAGGTTCCTTGGAATGACTGGCTGGTACCGACGATTTATTTTTAATTACTCCTCTATAACAGCTCCCATTACAGGCCTGTTGAAGAAAGGATCAAAACAAAATTGGAGTGTGGAAGCCCAAAATGCATTTGAGCAATTAAAACAATCACTAATAACAGCTCCGGTACTTATAAATCCAGATTTTACAAAGCATTTCTATGTGCAATGTGATGCATCTTCTACAGGGATTGGGAGTGTTTTATTTCAAAAAACAGCAGAAGATGAAGAGCACCCCATCGCGTTCATATCTCATAAACTTAACAAAGCTCAAAAAAACTATAGTATCACAGAATTGGAGTGTTTGGCAGCGGTTATGAGTGTCAAAAAGTTCAGACCTTACATCGAGGGCTACCCGTTTACAATTATTACTGACCATTCTAGCCTGCGATGGCTGATGGAGCAAAAAGAACTATCTGGAAGGCTAGCTAGATGGTCCATGAAGCTGCAATCTTTCGATTTCAAAATTGAATATAGAAAGGGAACTCTAAATGTTGTCCCAGATAGTCTGTCCAGGGTAAATATTGAAGCAATTGAGACTGATGATGCAATTTTACACGTACGGTTGGATTCCAACGCATTCACAGATTCAGAATACTTGGACAAGCTTTTTGCCGTGGAACAGAATAAAGCAGCTACAAGCTCACTCAAAGTGATTAATGGAAAGATTTATGTCCAGACAGGGCAGGATTCAGCGACTGATATACCGGTGTGGAAGCTAGTAGTACCCGAGTCACTAACAAAAACACTTATTGAGCAAGCCCATAACCCACCATCTGCTGCACACCAAGGCGTTGCAAAGACAACGGAACTCTTAAGACGTTACTACTTTTGGCCGTCCATGATTTCCCAAATCAAGGATTACATCAACAGTTGTGATATCTGCAAATGTAGTAAAGCAGTAAATTTCTCAACAAGACCAGAAATGGGCAAGCAAATTCATGTTTTTAGACCATTCCAGAGAATTTTCATCGATTTTCTTGGACCATACCCAAGAACTAAAAATGGGTATACACACTTGTTTATCGTGCTTGATCAGTACAGTCGTTTTCCTCTTCTGTACGCCTTTAGGTCTGCGGCTGCTTCAAAAGTTATCGAATGTCTAGAGAATAAAGTCTTTCACCTTTTCGGAGTACCAGAGGCGATACTCTCCGATAATGGACCGCAATTTATCTCAGTTACCTTCAAAGAGTTGATGTTAAAATATGGTGTACGGCACGAGTTAACACCAAAGTACTCACCACAAGCCAATACTTCTGAAAGGCTTAATAGATCTGTGCTATCAGCGGTCAGAGCATACATCAAGGATGACCATCAGTCATGGGATGTACACCTGGATGAAATCGCTGGAGCTCTACGCAATACCGTACATATGACAACGAGTTTTTCTCCACATTATTTGGTTTTTGGACAGCACAAGATCCTGCATGGTTCAACGTATGGGGTACTGAAGGATCTGGAATGTCTTCGCGATAATCAACTATATATATCTAATGAAGCAGACCGCTTGACATTGGCTCAAGCAGTTGTATTAAATCAGCTAAAGAAAGCGCATAATCAACACAGCACACAATATAATCTTCGAGCAAGGTTGAGAAATTTTACAGCAGGTGAAAAAGTTTTGTTCGTAATTTCGTCCAAAGCAATGCTTCAAAGAATTTCTCTGCAAAATTAGCAATGAAGTTTATACCAGCGACGATTGCTAGGAAAGTAGGTAACGTTTCATATGAAGTCCTAAACGATTCTGGAAAGTCACTGGGAACTTATCACGCGAAAGATATTCGGTAGAATATAAACCCGTACCTTGTTTTTTTTATGTAAAGTAATATTCCGATTGGTGCCCGGCGTTTGAGACTTTTCTCATGGGGTGAGTCGTCCCCACGAGTGTAACATTTGCATGTCAACAAAAAACGCTTAGACTAAACACTGCATTTGCAAAAATAGATTTTATTAAATAATCTCACTGTTTTGCATGTACGCACTATATGTCCATCCTACAAGATCCATCTGTTGTAAAGCATATAAACACAAAATAAAACTTTTGTTCTTATATTAATCGATATTAATCGATTATAAATTCGATTTTTTTTTTATAATTGCAATTCGGAAATAATGCAATACCGTAAATTTCTTTACATTATTTTCAATTCTGCAGAAGAGACAAGCCGTTCTCAAAAGTGCTAAAATATATGTATATATTAAATTAGTGAAAACAAAAATTCAACATAATTTGTGAAATTTTATAATAAAAAAATAGTGAATTGCAAACTATTCGAGGTACGTAGTGTATAGAGTTCATAATTACTTGTGATTAAAATTGTCTTTAACGTATTTGTGTATGTAGTTTATTCTAATATTAAATTTCTAATTTCGTTGGTCTAGAAGCACACGCGGATAGCACAAACGGCCATTGTATGCTCAAAATAGGAGCTAAACAAAATATTGTAAGTCATAAAAGCATTTAATATATACTTTGTTCTGCGAAAATTTACAGAGCAAGAAAATTAAAATCATTTATAAAACGTGGTGCTTCTCGTTAGTTACTACCACGCGAAGTATTTAACTTATAGTTCTGAGCTGTTAAAGTTCCGGTTACTTTTGTTTTTGGTCAATAAAACTTTATGAAAAGGAAATCTAGAAACAAAATCAAATTCAAAATTAATACAAGCTGTTCCTATTTTGTGTTTATATTATTATTAAAATTATAAATAGCTATAAATAAAAATTAAAATAAAATTAGTAGATTTAAAATAGATAGTTCAAACCATGGTTTTAGAAGAAAGTTATACTGCGTTACAGACTGTAAATTATTTATTTATTTTTTTTTTGTTTGTTGTAATGTTAATTGATAACATGTATTTATTGTAGCATCTTAATTATTGAAAAAAAAGAAAGATTAATTTATTTATTGTTTTTTTTGTTTGTATAAATTTACATATGATTTTTAAATATAGGTATCATAAATGTAATGCTAATAGAGGTAACAATTAATTTACAAAAATTCTAGTTATTAGGTTACATAAAATTTTTTTTGAATTTGCATGCAATTCTATATTAATATTTGTATCTCTAGGTATCATAAAATTTCAAATATATATACATATACCAGAATTTAGTGCATACGCTTAATTTTTGTTTTGTTTTGCTTAACGGATGGATCGTGTAAACTGTATACATAGTTTTTCTAATGTTTTTGTTTGAAACCAGTTCGTCTATAATTTAATAAAAGTGTTAAAGTGAAATTAAATATGTGTCAATAGTAGTCAGAATTATATGATTTGAGTGTCTCTCAGCTCCATTACAAACAAGGGATTTCCTCTATTACTGGGGAAATCAAATTCGGTTCTGGGTGGGTTTGAGTAGATGATCAGTAACATCAGATCATCCGGATAACTGGACGTTTTCAAAGTAGGAAGGTGGAAACGGTACTTTAATGTAATACTTAACAGTTGTTTGTTGAATCAGTTTGTTTTTATAAAATAGTTTTGTGCTTTAAATAGAATCGAATCAAATATTTTTTGTTTAAAAGTAGCTTTTAAAAATATCCCAAACCGCAGCACTTTCATGCTCCAAATTGAATGGTGGAAGATCCAGACCCAGCGGCTGTCACCTAGTCGGGAAATGTGCTGCCCACCATATGTTTCAATTGGAGATTTCTGTTAACTTTGTGAGGTTAGATGCAGTGTTTAAATTAAGGTCACATCATAGATGATGAAGATTACTGTTAAGGTATCATACCACAAATCCACAACGTTACAGTGGTCTGCGGAAAGTTAACGGTCCGTTTAGTGGTCCGGGAAATTTTTTATATTTATTATCAGAATTTCTTTATGTTTATTATTTTTATATTTATTAACAGAGATTCGCACTTTTTGCTCCTCAAAATAGTATTCGCAAATTAAAATGTTTATATGTTTAATATTGTTCTTACTCGTAGCAGTAAAACTTTTATTTGTTTTGATTTCACTCCTTTGGAGTCGATTTTATTTTATTTTTTTCATTCCATATGCCGAAAAAGAAAACTAGTATTTTTTCGACATTCTTTTTATTTATTTTAATAAAAACAACTTGCATAGTTGAACAAAACATATTCAGGAAAGTAATTTATTCTGCAGTTCTTTCAGAGCGAGTAACATAAAAAAATATAAAATTCACAAATGAAAACAAAAAATTTTGTTTTTACTTCTAAATCTAAATTAATATTTTCTTACATATACTCACAAATTTAATTTTTGCTTCAAATTTGATGTTTTTCTTCGTGTTAAAAATAAAAATATATTTATTTTTCTGAATGTTTTCCTATCGAAATAACTTGGCGTGAGATTACAATTTCTCGCCCTAAGGCATTGACATTTGAGACAACATAAGGATCAAAGAAAAAAGAAACTGATTTTTTTGAAGAAAACGGTTTAATCAAAGCATTTTTTGGTTTGCTAGTAAATTAATATAAATATAAAATTAAATAAATTGGTTGGTATAGAAATTTAGAAAAAACCAAAAAGTTACTAGAATTTAACCATTTTCTCAAAAAATCAATTTCTAATCTTTGAGAATGAAATGAAATGAAAGCAATACGGTAGAACAGATAAGAATGATAAACAAAACGGTTTTAATAAATTAATGTAGAAATTTAAAAAAATTCTAGAAAATTCTAGAAATTTAGAAAAAAAGATAACAAGCAAAAAACTACTATATTTATGTAAATTCATATTTATATTTTTTCTCTGTAAACAATACAGAATTTTACTCATTATTTTGCCCTTAAAACGTTTTTGTCCTCCAAAATAAAACGCATGCTCTCAAAGATCTAAATTTTGTTTTCTTATGTTCCGCCTTCAGATATTTTACTTTTATTTTGAAATATGCAAATTTTTTAACTATTAGATTTTATTTTATTTCGCTCAAAGGAAAAGAGGAATAAAATCTTGATTTTTCTAAAAATCCGTTATAATATTTTATTATTTTTCCTTTTATATAATTACAATTTTTAATTTGTTGTTAATGAATTTAATTATGAAGTTAAAAAAATTATTAATTGTCTGACCGATTTACTGACCGAATTTATTTAAAATCAAATATAACAATGCAATTTAATTAATTTTTTTCGATAAATATTTTTATTAATTAATAAATGTTTCAATATATTTTATTTCTATCTATTATATACACTTTTCAATTTATACACGATATACGTTCATTTTTATTGAAACCGTCAAAAAACAAACAAAACGTCCGATTTGGTTGAAGTAACTGCATTATCTGATGCAAATGTAAAAACTCTATGTGGAACTGTTGTAATTTTTTCAGTAATCTTATTTTTTCAATCGAGTCAGACTCATTTTAAGCAAAACAAATCAAAAGAAAAGAAAAACAAAAACCTTATTATAAAACAAATCTCTGAGAGGATTATATTTGTTTTTTTTTTTAAATAATTATCTCCCAACAAAATCTTTTCTTATAATTTTTTATTTTGCTCACAAAATTTTTTTCCGTATATTCTTTTATTTTATCTTAAGAGTAAGGGCAAAAAATAATAATAAGACCTGCATGGTTTTATTTTTAAAATATGTTTGGGCACACGAAAAAAATAAAAATCTGATCTGATCACAACAATTTTACTCTCATGCAAAAAATCCCCCTTAATACATAAATAACTAATAAAATATACATAGTTGTCTACAGGGTCTACAGAGAAAATGATTTAGATCAAAAACAGGTTCGCAATAGAACCTCAAAATATTTATTGGTATTTATTGGTAAATTTATAGATTTCATAAATAATTTCCCGAGTAGCCCTTTGTCAGGGCTCAAGTAAGGTCCTAATCAGGTTTGCCCTAATCCGGATTAGGCATTGGTAGGGCAGCCTAATTGGGCCCTGATCATGAGTGTAACGCTTTTTCCTATCAGGTCATGATTGAGCTTACCGGATTGGGTAGACCCTGATTCGGATAATCGGATCAGGCCGTGATTGGGATATTCAGACCAGACCCTGATATATACTTATTTATTGTATAGATAAATTAATCAAATTAAAATAAAAAAATTACAATGGAAAAAATTAAAACATACATACCACCTTAATCACTGTTATTATAGTCTTTTAGCCGAGAAGCGATAACTAAAACATATACATGAAACGATTTTAACTATATATTTCTAGAATGGATAATGCTCTAGTGAATTTTAACGAATCGAAATTTCAGCTAGGGGTCAAATACGAAAAAGAGCCGGCCAGCCATCATTACCTACGAAATCTAGAAAACCACTAGAAGGATTACCAAAATTTTTTTTTCTAAAAATAGGTATACTCAAGGGTCAGGTCCGAAAGGAAGCTGTGTTCGATAACTAACAAAAAACTCATTGAAATATATTTGTATGACATGAAATTTTATTATTATTATTGAGAATTATGGCATTATAAGTTTGTCAAAAAAATAATGTCAAATGATTTCATTAATTTTTTTAGCCAATCTTTTGGAAAAAAAAATTTAGTTGTTTTTATGACGTACCTAAATGTAATTGAACACAAAATAGAACATGGAAATTTATTATAGTTTTATGGTATTATAAGTTTGTCAAAAAAATAATGTCAAGTGTGTCAAAAAATGATTTCATTTATTTTTTTAGCCAATTTTTTGGAAAACAAAATTTTAGTTGTTTTTATGACATAAATGTAATTGAACATGAAATTGGACATGGAAATTTGTTATAGTTTTTGAAATATTTTTGGAATTTTGAAAAACGTTTTTTATTTTTGATTTTGTAATAATTTTAGCAATATTTTTAGAATTGTGGAAAAAGTTTTAATTTTTGATTTTGTTATAATTTTTGCAATGGGACATTCTCTGTCAACTCGGCCACCCCCCTCTGTCCAAGAATTGGAGCAACTTATAAAATTCCCAGTTAGGCTCATTTTTTAGCTATAACCTTCTAGTAAAATTTTAGCCGTGGCCTTTTTGGAAAATTCAAAATGGCGGAACAGTATGGCGGCCGCAAGTCAACCACCTCAACATGAAAGAATGGTTTTTTGATACTTGTCATACTTGTAAAAGCCATCGGATCATTAAATAGAACCCATTTTGTGTTGTATCTTTGCGTGCTAAATGCGAATATAATCTTTATTTTGAGTAAGAACTCTCCGTTGTGTCGCTAACCTCAAAAAACCTTGTTTTGGAAAAACGATCATACAATGTATAGTAAAATTTTTAACAAATCTCACTGTGACGTATTTTTATTTCCTGAACACGTATATAACCTGTACAAACACTAACAGGTACAAATGTTGCCCCTAACCTATACAAAACCTCCCAAAAAGTATTTCTTATTTTACAACGGCTTTTACAAGTATGACATCAAAAAAACCATTCTTTCATGTTTAGGTAGTTGACTTGCGGTCGCCATACTGGTCCGCCATTTTGAATTTTCCAAAAAGGCCATGGCTAAAATTAAACTAGAAGGTTATAGCTAAAAAATGAGCCTAGCTGGAAGCCTAGCTTCAATTTTTGGACAGAGGAGGGTGGCCGAGATGACAGAGAATGTCCCAATATTTTTAGAATTTTGAAAAAAATAAAATTTTTGAATTTCATATATTTTTTAGAATTTTGAAAAAAGTTTCAATTTTTGATTTTGTAATAATTTTTGCAACGTTTTTAGAATTTTGAAAAATTTTCAATTTTTGATTTTATTATAATTTTTGGAATTTTGAAAAAAGTTTTAATTTTTGATTTTGTAATAATTTTTGCAATATTTTTAGAATTTTGGAAAAAGTTTGAATTTTTAAGAATTTTTTGGAATATTATTGGAATTTTGAAAAAAGTTTCAATATTTGATTTTGTTATAATTTTTCAAATATTTTTAGAATTTTTGAAAAAAATTTTAATCTCTGATTTTGTAATAATTTTTGGAATATTTTTAGAATTTTGAAAAA
This sequence comes from Diogma glabrata, assembly GCA_963693315.1. Lineage (NCBI taxonomy): Eukaryota > Metazoa > Arthropoda > Insecta > Diptera > Cylindrotomidae > Diogma > Diogma glabrata. The sequence goes on from OY856186.1 coordinate 369,485,140, forward strand.
AGTTTGATTTTATTTAATTTTTACAATATTTTTGGAATTTTGAAAGAAATAAGAATTTATGATTTTGTAATATTTTCTCGAAACGCTAAATGGAGAGGTTTTTGATTAGTTTGCTGAGTGTATCATCTTTTCACTAAATTATGTTAATTTATGATCTGTTATAATTTTCCGGCAACGTATTGATGTTTTGTGTTAGTTTTGTAATAAATTTCTAAACAGAGATGAAAAATACATGCACTTTAACAAAGAGTTATGTTTGATATACATCGCTGCCCAAAACTAAAAACAATGTCCTCATAAAAGTTTTATGCCGAAAACTATATCAAAATCCTTAACCCAGACTGAAGACTTGATATCTCAGAGCTGTCAGATTTCAGCCTCCATATTTTAAATATTGTTAAATTGCTTTCATCACATTAGAATTTGAAAATGCTCGTTTTAGCCGTGAGATGCGCGTTTTTACAAACAAAAATGCGTCCGATACAAAATTACAGTGAATGGGTCGCTGACCTCCGATTAGCGACCTTGACCTTCGAATGTGAATTTAAATATGGTAAAAACGGTTGCGGTGAATCTTTTAAGGATTCATTGACACGGGACATAATTGTGTTGCATACACGGCATGAACCAATTCGAATTTCTTGTTTGAAAAATACTAATCCATCGTTAGAAGAAGTTTTAAAAATCGCACAAATTTACGAATCGATACACCAAACGGTCCAATTGATAAAAATAGACACAAACGGTAATTGTGACGTAAATCAACCGTTCGAAAAAAAACGCGTTTTTCAAAGAGTCGGTCGTGTTCTTTAAATCGAAGTAACGTTAATAATACAGGACTTTGGTCGTGTCCTGGTTGTAACATTTATCATTATAGAGATTTTGTGGGTGGGTGGGTGGTTTTGACCTTTCTGCATAGGATTTTGATGAAAATTTGGCAAATGATACAGGCTCACTTGGAAATGGTAGATCTGGATTCATTTCAAATTTGGACAAAATGGCGGGGTCTCCCGAACACCTCTAAGTTTAAACCTTGAATAACTTCTAATTCTGGTTTATGGTCTAATGGAAATTTGGTATATAAGGTTTAAGTACTGTTTTGAATATTTTTGCATACCAACTTCCGGTTAAAAAGTTTTTTTTTCAGGTGTTTATCCCTACTGTAGCCTACAATTACCGATCGATTGTCATGAAACGTTGGTAAAAGCTTTCAAGTAACATGAAAAAGATTTAAACAGCTTTTGAAGTACATCGGATAAAGGGTTGGGGGTGGACAGGTGGATACAACAGGTGGATTTTTCCGCTATGTTTTTTATGTTTGTTTTGAGCATACAACATTCGTTCGTGAATTAATTTTGATGACACTTTGGAAAAAGATGCAAATATGCATGGCAAGAAACTGATTGATTTATGAGCGATAGTGAACAAAGTGGTGGGTGGTCCCCGAGCACCTGTTTTTTTGAAAGCTCAATAACATCTGTACCTGATAATCGAATTGTATGAAACTTGGTACATAAACATTTAGTACGGTTCACAACAGTTCCCAACTTCCGGTTTTTCACTTCCGGTAAAAAATTTGTTTGTGTACTTTTTTTTAAGTTTTTTTAGTGTCTTTATGCACACTACAGTCTACAATAATGAAGTGATTATGATGAAACTTATGGAAAACGTTTTAAATAGTGTGAGAAGAGAGTTATGATCTTTTGGGACACATTGATCAAAGTAGTGGGGGGGTCTACCATACAAATGCTGACTTTTCACACTTTGCTTTTTAAAGTTTGTTGGGAGCATACAGACCTCATTCATTAATCAATTTTAATGACACTTTGAAAAAAGATGGAGACTTGAATGACAAGGAACTGATTAGTTTTTGGACAATATTGGGATAAGTGGTGGGGGGCCTCCCGAACACCTGTTGATTGTTTCAATGTTGGTTGGGAGCATACAACATTCGTTCGTGAATGAATTTTGATGACACTTTGGAAAAAAATGCAAATATTTATGTATGTCAAGAAACTGATTAGTTTTTCAGCGATAGTGTACAATTGGTAGGGGTCCGCTGAGCTCCTGTTTTTTTTGGAAGCTCAATAACATCTGTATCTGATAATCGAATTGGATGAAACTCGGAACATAAACATTTAGTACGGTTCACAACAGTTCTGCATCCCAACTTCTGGTTTGTCACATCCGGTCAAATTTTTTTTTTACTTTTTCTCGTACAACAGAATTTATGTTTGTTGGGATACTACTGCTCTCTTTAATATTTTTATAATTAGAACTACGCGAAATCTTCAACATTGGTTAGCTTTTAATTAAAGTCTTTAATGGATATTAGCTCATTATACATCCAGAACACTATGTTTCCAGAGCTGTGGTGAAGTCAGCCTATGCATCAGCGTCGCAATATATTTTTAAAGTAAAATGTCGGTCTTGTGATAAAGTTGGTCATATCTCATCTGTATAAGCTCGAAGAATTCATAAAATCGCCGAGGTAGAGGTAGAGGTTCACGACATCGGAATAAATCAAGAGAATATACAGCAGCCAGGCAAATCAATTAGACTCTGCGCTGATTTTAAAGTGAAAATCAATGATCAATTGCGAATTGAACAATATCCGATTTCAAGAATATAGGAACTTTTTCATAAATTGGAAAAAGGAAAATTTTTATACAAAGTGAATCTTTCAGAAGCTTATTTGCAATTGGAACTTGATGACGAATCCAAAGAATACATGGTTATCAACACGCGTTTTGTATTGTATGAGCTGATACTGCTTGACTTCCTTTTGGAGTTGCAAGCGCGTTAGCGAATTACAAAAATTAACTCAAATGATCATCATTAATGTTGCTAGTTGTGTCAGTTACTTGGATGACATTGTTGTTTCAGGCGAAACAAATAATTAATTTTATGGTTTTCCAAAAAACGGATAAAAAATAAATGAAAATCATTCTTTTGATACATATAACGGTATTTTTTTGAAACACTTATAATACAATAATCAAGGTCCTGGTCTCACATACCAATGCCGACTATCAAGATTTCTCCGCATTCAATGTTGCTACTCGTAATCACTTAAATGAACGTTTTTTAAGCAAAAATTCGCTCCAGGCGGTATGCTCTGTAACGACGATTGTGACGGCCAGCTGACTGGCAGACAGACATACATTTTTTTTGCTTTATTAGAACTAGTGGTTCCTAAAACGTCGAGAAATGCCAAAAAAGTGGGGGTAAGAATTTCTTTTTTGGATCGAAAATGTAATACTTAGGTTTTCAAGCCGAAGAAAAAGCTCCAACAAGAAGCTTTTGATCAAATTAAAAAGCGATTAGTCGATGCAACCAATTTGAATCATTACTTCAAGGATCTTCCACTTGTGCTAGATACAGATGCCTCGAGTTATGAAATTGGAGCAGTCATATCGCATACTTTTCCGGATAATTCAGAAAGACTTATCCTCCAAGACGCTAGACGAAGCACAACGAAAATATATAGCCAGATCGAAAAGGAAGCTTTGTCGATGATATTCGGTGTTAAGAAATTTCAACAATTTTTCTACGGAAGGAAAACCGTTATTGTCATTGTTCAATCCAGAAAAGAATAAACCAGTCATAACTACCAATCTCTTACAGAGATTGGCAATAATATTGATGGTTTACATTTATACAATTTGATACAAGCTATCGTGACTTGCAATGAGTCTGGTGAAGAATTCGATATATCTACGGAAGCTTGTATGGAATTAAATGCGATAAACGAAGAGGACGTGTCGTCATTTCCAATCGTTAAACGCTAACCATATCACACGTTCTACCAAAGATGATGTCACATTGAATCAAGTTTTGATTTTTGTTCAAAATGGATTTTCGTCATATGAAGCAAATTTGAAAGAATCAATTAAACCATACCTATTGAAACAGAGTTCGCTATCTGAACACAAAGACGTTCTCTTGTTGCATACCGAGCACCTCCGAGTTGTAGTTCCAACCAAACTACGTGAGAACTTGACGTGTTGCATGAAAGTCACTGTGAAATGGCGAGGACAAAACAAGCACCTCGTCGGCATTGTTGGTGGCCAAAAATAGATACCGATATTGCAAATGTTGTCCGAACGCGTAAATCATGTCAAGAATTTGCATCAAATCCTGAGAGAGAATACAAAAGTAGTAACGAAACCGTGAAATATAGTTCAAATTGACTTCACCGGTCCGTTTCTGAATTCTATGTGGCTGCTTTGTGTATTTGCGTACTTCAAAATATCCGTTTACAGTAACGATGCCGGAAATCACAACCATTACAACGATAGGTGCCCTTCAATCAATTTTCGCGATTGAAGGACTTCTTTATTGCATTTTAAGTGACAACGGAACATCGTTCACTTCAGATAATTTCAAGAAGTTTTATGAGCAGATGGCACATCTAACAACAGCACTCGTTAATCCTGCATCGAACGGAGAAGTTGAACGTTTTGTTTGAACATTTAAAGAATCAATGAACAAGTCAACATTTAAAGGAAGTTCAACTGATGTTGCTATGCTTCAATTCTTGAGCAGTTATCGATTTACTCCAGGTTCAATTGGGAAACCACCATCAGAATTGTTCCATCGAAGACAGCCTAAAACTCTTCTTCTTTTCATGTTTCCACGTACTTCACCAATACAACAACCAATTTTGTCGAAATTTCAAGTTGGCGATGAAGTATACGCTCGTAATTTCAACCGTAGATGGAATGCCTGGAAGGGAAAATTACAAAGCTTTCAGAAAAAATCAAAACCCGGTGGATATTATTACGCTGCATGGATGTCTCTGCTGAACCGAATAAATAGGCTAGCATGATTCCTAATAGTTCTGGTCTTTCTAGTATTTCTATATCACCGTCAAGAGACATAGAGCAGGGGAGACGAATAGGTTCGGGGTCTGAACTTTTGCTGATTCCAAGACCTGTACGAGAATCAAGACCTGCTGGAAAAAAGGCCAGTTCTGAGAGTTCAACCTGAACGAGAGAGAAGGCCAATTGTAAAATTTCAACCGTAACAGGCAAATTTATGTGGTGAGGAATGTTGTGTATGACGAACGCAAACATTAATCAATTGAAAATCATCATCTTCAATCATCATACTTAAATATTAATAAACAAACAAATCAATAATAATTAACAATTGAATTAATTAAAGTCAATCAATCAATCGTCCTTTACCGATAAAATGTAAAAAAAAACCTCTTCTACAATAAAATTAACACAATTTTGTATATTTGATAAAATTTTTGTAAAATCTACAAAAAAATAATTTTTCAAGTTAAAAGAAAATTATAGTTACTTGCGCAAAAAATGAGCCCGTCTACGCAATTAATTTTTAGAAGCAATTCTGTAAATTTTACCAAATAGTTTGTAATATTCTTAAAATTTCTTAAAATGTTTAAATCTACTTAGTATGCATGGCGCTTAATGAGCAAACTTGTCACTAGGGTTACAATACTTTTTAAGATTCACAAAATCCATAGTAAATTTATTAAGTCAATTTTGTGAACAGTACAAAACAATCATGAATCTAAAAACTAATTTGATCATTTTAGAAATTACATATATACATACATTAGACATAAACTATTCCAATTGGAATGTTTCACTCTAAAACTGGAAAGAAAAATAAACAATTTAAATTTGGCGGCATTAAGAGAATTAAACCTTACACACTACACTTCAAGAAGTATCTGGGAAGTGAAGTTCTTAAATCCTTAAAAAATTGACATAAAAAGAGAATCTTTGAGCAAATTATACATGAATCGAAAATCACCATCTCAACAATACACATTATTTTTATTTAATAAAATCAAAACTCACCATTTATCTGTCCAATCGTAATTAATCCAAAAAATATTATCCAATTCATTTTTGGCTTCGTACAAATTTAATGTTTTACCTTTTAAAGTTCATTTAAATTATTAATGTCGATAATTTTCCATAAATTTTAAATCAACATATAATTTCCACTCCACTTTAATTTAAATACAATAAAATTCTATTTGTTCGTTATATTTTTTATCACTATACTTAAATTAAGCAAAACTACTGTACAAATAATAAGTAATCAGTTGAAATTATGAAACATAAAAAAAATTAAAGTTCATAATATATATGCGAGACAAAAAAAAATAACCGATTTGCTATTACTTAATTTTAAATTAAATTACTTTTATTTTGTCAATTTTCATAAAATTGATGATAACGCATGATCGGTCCAGAAGCAACTGATTTGCATATTCAATTGAACATTTATTGGTAAGCGAAAAAAATAAGGAAAAAGCACAATATGTAGTTTTCTATATATATTAATTTTCTATTCTTTTCTTATTTTTGTTCTTAATTTTTATTTTCTGTAATCTTATTTAGGTTTAGGTTTTGCAATATCGAATAAAATAAAAACATAAATGTTTTGATTCGAATAGTTTTGTGTCTTGAATAATAAATAAAGGTGACATCTATGGATGAATAGTTAAAAAATAAAAGTTGTATTTATTTTTTTTATAATTAACAGGGTGGTTTTAAAATATTTTAAATGAGGCTTATGCAAAACGGTAATCATTATAAATATTTAGACGCCGAAGAGTTTGAACATATCAGAATTACATTACATGAGACAGTCAACCAAACGGGTCAAAGTTTGGCTTTACATATATAGCCTGAAAAATATGTTTTACTTCAACAACTCTTAAAAAAGAAAAAATTTTATAAGTTAAAAGATAATTAACACAAATAACATTTTCCTACGCCCGATAGTGAAAGTAGGCTTTTCAAGCTGTCAGTTGATGGTTGAAAGTTTGTATTTGCCGCTCGCCGAGCTGAACGTAAATTTATACATTCAGTAAAAAAATTATTTATTATGAATAATATTAAACGTTATTGGACAGTTTTGACAATTTTCAATTTTAATTCCTGAATCTATTTTGTTACTAGTTAACGTACTTGTAGCGCTATGGTTATTACTGATAATATCCGGTTGTTGCTTTTTTCCAAAAAATTTATGAGATAATGAAGCTTTATTTTCTAGTGATTATTCAATATATCCCTCTGCTACTGCAGTAGACTTCCAACCGCCATGACGTTTTGGACAAGTTATGTCGGCCCCAGAAAGTAAAGTTGCCGAGGATCTTCGAAAGCAGTGACCAGTGTATAAAGCGGAATCAGGCAAATTTAAATATTCTGCTATACGTTTTGGGTTTATGCTATACATATATAAAAATTGGGTTTTCAGCTAGCCGGTCATCAATTAATATTGATATTGTCGGTAAATTATGGTTGATAACAATTGGAAATCGATTGGGAAGAACAAAAATATAAGTTTTATTGATTGTACTGCCGTAATTTGTTAACAATTTGATATAAAACTTTTTGATACTGAACCATTAACAACTGTCTAAATCTGCAAAAACGCCGATGTTCCACCTTTCTGAATAGTTTCGAAGCTTTAATCACATGACTGCATTACCGACTAAAATTATTTAGTATTAAATTTATACAAGATAGTCTGTTTTGTTTTACAAATTTAACATATTTTTATATTACAGTTTACAGTTACATATTTTTATATTCATTTATTTTATCTAAGAAAGCTTAGAATTATTTTTTAACAGGCAAACATCCTTTGGTAACAAATTTTAACTTGTAATATAAATAATTGATTTTCAAAGTTTTCCTTCAAATCCGTTTTATTTTAAACTCCTGTTGTTATTTACGAATGATCAATTTTTTATTTAAACTAATCGGACACATCCAATTTTATTTGTACACAAAGCTGTCTGGTCCCGAAATCTACCTATTTCTAGCGGATATATGTGCCGCTTGGTTTTTTTATAATTAAATAAATAATAAAAATGGACCTTAATGGGTTGCCATAAAAATTCATCATATGTAAATAACAACAAGAGTTTAAAATAAAACGGATTTGAAGGAAAACTTAGAAAATTAATTATTTATATTAAAAGTTAAAATTTGTTATCAAAGGATGTTTGCCTGTCAAAAAATCATTCTAAGCTTTCTTAGATAAAATAAATGAATATAAAAATATGTAACTGTAAACTGTAATATAAAAATATGTTAAATTTGTAAAATAAAACAGACTATCTTGTATAAATTTAATACTAAATAATTTTAGTCGGTAATGCAGTCATGTGATTAAAGCTTCGTTAGAGTAAAGCTTGTTAGATAAAATAAATGTCGCTTCGTAAAGCTTGATTAGATAAAATAAATGAATATAAAAATATGTAACTGTAAACTGTAATATAAAAATATGTTAAATTTGTAAAACAAAACAGACTCTCTTGTATAAATTTAATACTAAGGCCGTGGCCCATTTCTTCGATGAACTTGAAATTGAATTTCAATCTGCAAATCGACTGGAATATTTAATTTACTCTAGTAATGACAAAAAGTATAGGGGCGCCATCTCTTAGTTCTTTCATTTATTAAAATTAAATGTTAATGTTTATAGGGTTTTGCTTATAATTTACTTTTCAAAGATGCGTGGTATATAGGGTTTTTGCTTTTAATTTTATATAACAAGGAAAAATTGACAGATGTAAATTAACCATGATTTAGAGAAATTGTAATAAAAAGAATGTGTTTAAAATCATAACCTTATTTTATTGTTTGAATTATTTTACATCAGTTCTCAGAAGTGGGATATTTATCCTTTGTGTTAATTAAAAATTAAATCAGAAATTACAAATTGTGTAATTTTAGATTTAGTGTATTGGATTTCAAGTAAATTGGATTGTGGGTGAATTTATTTTAAGTAAATTGCGTTAACCTCGTGTTTAAAAATTATTGTGGCGGAAATTTTACTTCGGAGAGTAAAATGCTTGGAGATAATTCAAGGATCGAGGAAAATGGCAACAGTCGTTTGTATGATATATCCAACTTATTACCTGAATTTAATCCAGTAGGAGACAGGATAAATATTGCAACGTGGATAGAGAAAATTGAAGAATATGGCGTCATGTATCATCTAGATGAAATTACATTACGTCATTATGCGCTAAATAAATTAACAGGCGTAGCGAGAACATGACTAGATAGTGTGAAGGTTGCTGATTGAACATGGACTGACTGGAAAATATTACTAAAAGAAACTTTTCCGGAATGTAACAATTATATCGAAAAGCAAAAAACAGCACAAAATTATGTACGTCGTAACAACCAGGATATAACTGAATATTTTTTCGAAAAGTTAGCATTATGCAATAAAGCGGATATGGTAAATGAAGAAAAAATGGAATGGATCATGGAAGGGTTGCAAAGTATTAGGATACGTGATTACATTGGGACCTTTAAGAAAGTATAATGAAATAAATCAACTATTGTTAGATCTAAAATCAGCTGATATGTATGTGGGTAACGAAAAAAAGATTGTTTCTGTGCAAAGTAATAACAAATTCGACCGTTTTCCTAAGGGAATGAAGCAGGAAAAGTTCACAGTAAAATGCTTTAAGTGCAATGAATTGGGTTACGTGGCGTCAGCATGTTCAAAGTCAAAACAAGTTACGTGTTTTAAGTGTGGGGAAAATGGGCATTATGCTCGTCAATGTACAACAAAACCAGAAGTAAAGTCTCATAAAGTTATGCTTGTAGAGACTCATAACAAATTTTTCAAAAAAGCCGTTTTTCATAATGATACGATCGATTGCTATGTAGATCTAGGGAGTAGCTTCACTATACTGCGTCAAGATATTGCAGATCAATTAAAAATAAATTATTTTGAAAGTGGAGGGTTAGAAAAGTTGTCGAGTTTTCCAACTTTGGCGGTTTATAATCCACAGGCAAAAATAGAAGTGCACACAGATGCTAGTGCAATCGGCATAGGTGGTGTGTTATTACAAGAACAACCAGATTTGAAAATGCATCCAGTGGCATTTTATAGCAGAAAAACCACACGAGAAGAAGCTAAATACTCTAGTATAGAGCTAGAGGCTTTAGCAATTGTAAATACGTTAGAAAAATTTAGAGTTTATGTTTTGGGCATTCCTTTCGATATCAAAACTGACTGCAACAGTTTAAAATTAATAGAAGGAAGACGTGATCTTAATTCCAGGATCGCACGTTGGTTTGTACGTTTATCTGAGTTTGACTATAGGCTTGAGTATTTAAAGGGTAGTGTTAATCAAGTCGCTGATGCTCTTAGTAAAAATCCAGTAGATGATTGTCAAGAGTCAGTTTTAAAAATAAACGTAACCACTGTTTGGGTTGCAAGTCTACAAAGAAATTGTAAGGAAATACAAAAAATTAGGTATCAGATAGAACAACGTAATGAGGCAATACTAGAAAAATTTATATTGCATAATCAAAGGGTTTATAATAAGGAAAAAAAAAGGTATAGGTTTTATGTTCCTCAAACACTTAGACATGAACTAATTTCTGAGGCTCATAATATCATTTGCCACAGGGGTGTCGATAAAACTGTTAGTAAGCTAAACGAATGTTACTATTTTCCAAAAATGCAGGCGACTGTTAAACATCACATAAGTAACTGTATTAACTGTCTTTTTTATAAAACTCCAACTGGAAGACAACCGGGGTATTTGCATCCCCTAGAGAAAGGTGCAATACCTTTCCAATGCATCCATGCAGACCATTTGGAACCTTTTATTACTACGAAACTGAAGAATAATTACGTTCTTGCAATTATTGACGGGTTTTCAAAGTATGTTTTCTTAAAGGCTGTAAAAAGTACTACCGCCGCTGAGACTATAAGAGTAGTTACTGAGTTCATTTTTAATTATGGAAAACCAGATCGAATAATAACTGATAGAGGTACTTCGTTTACTGCAAATTTTTTCGAAGATTTTTGTGATAGGTTTAATATAGAACATGTTAAAGTTGCGACACAAACACCTAGAGCCAATGGACAAGTAGAACAAATTAATAGGACTATATTGCTGGGTCCTAAAACTATGACGAACGGACTAGAATGTAAAGACTGGGACACTAAAGTAGTAGAAGTACAGTGGTCAACCAATCACACACAACATCGCGTTACTAAAGAAACACCGGCTGATATAATTTTTAGAAGAAAATCGATAAGTCCAAAAGATAATCCGTTAACCGAAGAAATAAACCGGGTTAATGAAGACGCTGGTAATAACAAAAATATTGAATTTGATGATGTTTCCAATTTAATACGGGAAGATCAGGATAAACAAAAAATATATTACAATGGGAAAAGAAAGGATAGTCCAATTTATAAGGTTGGGGACATAGTTTTAGTTAAAACCGAAATTCCTGCATCTGGTGAGTCTCGAAAACTTCGACCTCGATTTGGACCATATATCGTAGCTACTGTTTTAGATAATGATCGATATATTGTTGAAGACATCGAAGGAGAGCAAGTTACGCAACGGAAATTTTCGGGATGTATTGCGGTTGATAGAATGAAGCTAGTAAAATAAGAAAAAAAAACAAACGTTTTGAAGTTTTGAATGATTTTATTTTAATTGAATTAAACATGCACACCTGACTTTAAAAAAAAAAAAAAAAAATTAGAATTTAGATTTTATAGAATTTTCATTTTATCAAATTAATTTAGTTGTAGAATTGTCGAGGACGACATCTACGTAGCGTGACCGAACTAATGACAAAAAGTATAGGGACGCCATCTCTTAGTTCGTTCATTTATTAAAATGAAATGTTAATGTTTACAGGGTTTTGCTTATAATTTACTTTTCAAAGATGCGTGGTATATAGGGTTTTTGCTTTTAATTTTATATAACAAGGAAAAATTGACAGATGTAAATTAACCATGATTTAGAGAAATTGTAATAAAAAGAATGTGTTTAAAATCATAACCTTATTTCATTGTTTGAATTATTTTACATCACTAGTATCCCACCAAAGTAAATTTTGACAACTACCGCTGAAAACAAATAAGTTATTTTGTTTTTTCAAATAAATCGTTTAAATCAAAAAACATTTTTACATTTATTTTTTTACATTTTTTTTTTCGATTTACATATTGGTGGTTCATTCTAACTAGACATTTTATTCTTATATGAGTCCCATCAATGGCACCAGCAACACATTCGAAAGCTGCAGTTCTCCCCCTATTACAAAATTTACGCCCAATTTCGGCTAGAGCGGCTTCTTCTGGAAATTTGATAGCCGCTGGGAGAATTTTTTCAACGGTAAAATCTAATAGCTTGTCCACAATTCTTTTTATAGTTCGTCTTGGTATTGAAAAAACCGCACCAACAACTCTTCTGCTGCACCCCGTTGCAAGCCAAAATAGAAAAACTGCTACCTCAATTTCTCTATTCCAGCCGTGGTTTTTAGCCGGTAAATATTCACAAATTCTTCGAAAAACAAGGACTGAAACTCTTATGTGTGAACGGCACATTTCATCGTTAAATGATAATATTCCCGAAACAATAGGCGATATACAGGAGAGCTTATGAGCATAATTTAATCCCCAAAAGTATATATGATTATAAAAATTATAAAAAATAAAAGAATATGCAATTACATAAATATTTTTATATTGTGTAGTTATATTTATTTAGTTATATTTAAATTATGTGTGTTAATTAGCATTTTTTTCAACATCATTTTTCGTCTAAAATTTCTTCTTTGATTTTTTTGATTAAATGCAATCATAGACATTATAATTTCATTTACTCCAATCATCCTAATCTCAATTAATACGAATAACCACGTATTCCTTTGAATAAATTGAATTAATTAATTGTATTTAGAAAAAAATTGTTTCTATTTATTTAAGGAATATTAGATAAATCTAGCTAACCGCCATTAATAAATTTTGATTTGTATTTAAATATGGGAAGTAAAGATTTTTAACGATAGATGTATGAAAAATTTCAATTTCATCGTTCAAAAAGAAATGGGCAAAATTGTATTCCAGTGGAAGAAAAAACGAAAATATTTCAGCGAGAAACGTCAAAATTTCAATTTCATCAGCATTTTGGAGAAATGGGCCACAGCTTAAATGTTTTCAATCGGTAATGCAGTTATTTGTGATTAAAGCTTCGAAACTATTCTGTAAGGGGGAGCATCGTCGTTTTTTGCAAATTTAGACAGTTTTCAATGGTTCAGAAGCAAAAAGTTTTACATGAAATTTTTAACAAATTACGGTAGTACAATCAATAAAACTTATATTTCCGTTCCTTCCAAACGATTTCCAATTGTTATCAACTATAGTTTACCGAAAAATATCAATATTTATTGATGACCGGCTAACTGGAAACCCAATTTTGTTTTGTTCATAATAATTAAACTAGAGAGGTACAATAATTTTAACTGAATTCCTCAGTCCTCCCAATCAAGGTGCAATCATAATAAAATATAAAATTTTAAACAATCAAAAGTTCCCAGCCAACTGCACAGAGCTAATTTTCATGTTTCAGTTTTGAGCGACTTAAGAATAATATTTTATATATTATGTGCTTAATATATAGTCAATAGTACTTCATAAACAAATTAAAATTGTTTATTTGTGGTTAAATAAGAAATTTCATAGATAACTGAAAATTATTCAAGTTGTGTTTTGTATGAAATTCCATTTAAAATTTTTTCTCTTATCCGCATATGTAGCACGTGCAATGTGGATAATTTTGCTTTTTTCTGGAGTTTTTTTATACCACACATCATTCTTCGAATGTTTCTTCATATTACACGTTGCGTCTAGATTTGTGTGAATGTTCAAACTTGAGTGCTGAATGCCCAGTTCGAAAACCATCAATCAAGGTCACTGCAATACCTTATGAAGCAATTGCAGCTCTATAACATTTTTCATGACGACGTCCAACTTAAACTTCAATCAGACCAAAGAAATCCACTCCCAAATAATAAAAAATGTTGCTAACCGAGCTGACAAGCGAATTTTGATAACAGAGCTGTTGATAAATCTCCCATTTCTGGGGAACACGATTTTGCAATGCATTGTGCTACACGGAACAAACAAATTTCTGATAAATTTCTAATCTCCCGATACAATAAAGCTTTACCAGCAAACGTTGGTTTATTTTTTACCTACAGTTGACGTAGGATAAGCGCCACCATTCAGAATACTTATTAACATCAACTGGCACTTTTGGAATTAATATCACCTCAATTTTCATGACATACTAGACTTTACGTTTTTCATTGGTCTCTAAGTTATCATTCCACGCACCATCCCGTTCTATTTCATTTTAGACAGAAACACTGGATTTTTAAACCGTCCTGAGTTCGATGACATGTTAGAGTTTGTGTCCATTTGGTTGCTTCATCTGCAACATTGTCTTTAGTAGGAATCGATTTCCGATCCCCAACGGTTGTTTTGGTGAAAATTTCTTCAACATGAAATGATACAAATTGATTATAATTCGCCGGACCATTTGAGTACAGTTTGAGAATTGAACCAGTAAAATTTTTGACTGGATGTGTTTGGTGGATTGTGTTGGAATAAGTTACGAGAACGGCCACTTGCAATTCGAGACGTGGAATGTTAATTGGGTTGATCGGAGTAACTTTAGATTTCGCCACGAATTAGTGCCACGTCCACCCCGTTTGAATCTTTCACTCTTAAATGTGTAATTGAGTAGACACTTTTTGACCACCCGAAATTTTTGACGAGTAACATCGAGCTGTTTGGATGTTTGGCAATTGGTCAAGTAAACTAGTCCAAGGGTTCCATTTTTTATGTTGAGCATCATTGATTGGCTCGTCCCATTTGATGTGACTTCTCCAAATTTGTTGAAGCAACATGTTTGTGTACACGAGGAAAAAAGCAAATAATTCGAGTGGATCATAAACCGACATCAAAATTCCTAACATCTCATGCTTTCTTGGATATTGGTTACCTTTAAAAATATCTTATGAAAATTTCTCGTAATTCACAAAGTACGTAAATTTGTCAAGATTTGGTAACCACCACATTCCTAACATTTTTTCCATATAATCGATTGCGCATATCAAAATTTGCGTGTTGGTGAATCCAATTGATCTCATTTGCCACCGATCGTGTTTCATCTTCCGTCATAAAACTATCCAAATAATCGTCAACAAAATGTCGTTCGATTATAGCCTTGACAGATGGTCGGGTGTTTTTTGGTTGAATCACCGTCTCTCCATAAAAACGTTTACATTCACGATAATTTGTAGTAATCAAAACGATGGTAGATTTCGCGAATGTCCCCGGCAACAGGAAAGTTTCAAAAATTCGGAAGTTTTAAAGTTTCCGACTCAAAAATTGTACAATACAGTGAGCAATGAACACAATGTGGTGGAACCCCTTAATAAAACGGCATTACCAACCTTTGCCGCGACGTCCCAGACAAGACGAAATTTGCCAGGCTTATTTGCCAGTTTTATGTTGGTTTCGTCTATGTTTTCCAATTCGAAATTATCTTTCATCATCATTCTTATCACGTTCCATAGGACTACATACCGCCCAGCCGATTCGTGTTTTGGTGGCAATTAGTTCATTTGACTTTCCCTCTTGAATTTATCTTGAACTTTTTCCTCTTCAGTAGCGCCCAAGATAGGCTGGCCCATCCCATTCGAAATACGTGGTTTTTTCATATCGTAGCTATACTCAATAGTACATTTTGCAAATGCGTGTACCGTAGCGAAGGGGTGTCAGCCGAAAGCGATTGTTTTAGACGTCTGAGAAAATTGATTGAGCAGATTTTATCGATGTAATATTTTTCGAGTTCTCTGAACCAGAAATTGTTACACTAATTCACAAAAAGTTTTCTCAATTCGAGAATGAGTCGATGTCCATTTCAAGCATAAATCTTTTTTAACCCGCGGATAATTCGAGCTTATTTGCGACATATTCATTATTTGTGATACACACACCGAAGATCCGTCATCCAAGAATGCCAAAACTTCGACACTCTTCGCAACATTGAACAACGTTACTGGTAATATTCGTTACAAAATCGATTTTTATGGAACGTTATGTGAACAAACGCTTTGGCTCGTTCTTAGTTGGTTATTACTTTCTAAATATATTGATTCTTCATTGGACAATCTGGAACGTGACATGTTTTCTGGTCATCTTTGGCATTTAAAGTGTTGCTTGGGACATTTGCGCCATAACCAATTTTTAAAATCACAACGACGATTCACCGACATATTTTTAAAACGATCACAATTGGTCAATGAATGAAATTAATTCTTTCTGCAAAACAACACGCTCTTGGTTGTTGATATGATTTCGAGACTTGATAACTAGACTTGAAGCTTCGGGTATAAACCCGAAGCTTCAAGTCTAGTTATCAAGTCTCGAACTGCCGCCGAAAAATTATTAGTGTTTTAATTTTATTGTTGTTTGTTGGTGACAAAATTTTTCGAATTTTCTCCATTATTGATGAAAATATATTATCAGCCTGAACGTACAAATGCCTCAATGTCATAATGACGTTTGGAATGGATTCGGGAAATTGTAGATCGAATACGCCTCACCTTTAAGGAATTAACGCAATCGAAGTAAATTTTTTGCATTTGACAATTGTAACGCATCAGTGGACGACGTGTACGCATAAATAATAATCGGCCAGTCCTTAAGATTTCCGTTAAAAAAACGGTAGTTTTCGTGGAACTGCATTGCGAGCGGAAATTTGCTCAAGCGTTGCTTTTGCGACGCCCTTAAAATTTTATTTACTGCAGCGGTTTGCGTATTGGACACGGGTTCATATGCGGGTTTTTCTAGAACAGGTTTGATGAAACAATTTTGAAATGGGGCTACATTGACATCTGATTTATGGCGAATACTCTGGAGACCATTCTTGCAGGAAAACTACGAAGATGCGACAATTTATTTTAATAATTTTATTGCTAGATAGCTGATGTACAGTATTAGTTGTCTATATAACTGTTTAACTCTGTGACCAAAATCTGGCGGTACAACTTTCCATTATGTGTGCTGATCGCTATCTTGAGTAAGTGAAAGATAATTGCATATAATATTAATTGTACTTGAGGGCCAACCAAGAAGAAATCATTTAGCGAAAACCTATTTAACGTTTTAGTGGAAGCGTCAAACACAACTGTAAATTTGATCCATCAGATTTTACAATTAAGCATTTCTGTTGCACTACTCCTTACTTCCATCATATTATCAAACTGGAGATAGTCTTACATAAACTGTGTTTAGAAATTCTTAAAGTTGTATTTATTTTGAAATTTTCATTCCATCGCTCGTTGTCAGCTTATTGCTACATTGAATGATTTTCCAAGTAATTCAGTGTAGTTTTATTGCTTTAGTAGTGGCTTTAGTAGTACCTCAAACAGAAATCTGTCTTCGGGAAATCGATGAGAGGTCTCATCAAATACTTTTTCACAAAGTTCTTCTTGATTGACCAATACATTTTGATTTGGAATATCTTCAATTTTCAAAAATCAACTCTCTCTTGTTCAACTCTCTCTGCACTCTAGTTGCATCTGAATGATTCAGTAAACATTTAAAAAACTATTTAACTGTGAGCAAATCTTTTTCATATGTCTTCTACGCCCATAGTACTCTTGTTTCAACGTCCAATTTTTCCTCTGCGATGTAAATTATCCATCACATCTCTGTGTTCAGTATCTTTGCCAAGAGTTTTCCTTCTTACAACTTTAGCCGAGATTTCTAATAGTTTCCGTGTATGTTAAAGGCATAATCTTGTGATTAGTTGACGGTTGATTCATAAGTAATGTAAATTGTATCATTTTTCTCAATGAAAGTTCGACTCTGCGATTTAATACAATCCGGCTCGAAGGACCAAGTATGTTACTTGACAACCATCTTACGATTTTATGACTCAGAACCAACCACATATTTGTTGTTATTACAAAAACAGGAAAATAAACTTCCACAACTAACTAAATGGTTTATTTTCAATGGTCATGTTTCTAAAACCTTGTATGTGTTTCATGAGTTTTTTATTGTATGTATTCGTGTTATTGTCACGCTGTAGCTATATATATTTGTATTAGCTATAAGTATGACGTGTTGTGCTTGGCCAGCAGTGACAATTACGAAGACGCGTTGGATGATCAATGGATGTGGAAAATCTTGTGAGTTTGGGTCATCTTCACGCTGTAGCTATATATATTGGTATTAGCTATACGGATGACGTTTCGTCTTTGGCCAGTAGTGAAAATCAGGTAGATGTGTAGGATGATCTATGGATGGGTAAAATCTCATGAGTCACGTCACCGTCACGCTGTGACTATATATTTTTATATTAGTTATAAGTTTGACGTGTTGTGCTTAGTCAGTATGGTTGAAATTAATGCAATCAAGGACAATAATGTTGAAAATTAAGTTCATTCAAAGTAATATAAATACTACGCATAAATAACAAAAATACAAAATAATTATTATGTACAAGATAGGTTATATTCATCTTTTGTGCTGTACTGCTCGGATGTGAATGCCAGACTAATTTTAAAGATTTTAAGTTACAAATTATGAAATTTTAATTTGCCATGCTACAATAGACGGAAGAGAAAAATTTCGCAGTTTAAGTTTTCACTTCTTTATATTAAATTTTTTAATATTATACATAATATTTCTATCTATAACATTCTTCCAATAGTCTTAGAAACGCCATGTAGAAATTTCTATTATAAACACTGCTATGAAAATAATACACAAAACATTACTCTTATAAACATGATTTTATGTTCACGATACAGGATTTCATTGACAGCTAATAAATTACTTAACATAATTACAATTTAAACTATTTACACTATTGCAGTTTGATTTAAACTATATCTCGTTCTGCAACAGGAGTTCCTTAAATACAATTTTGATTAAATTCTCGATTCTCAATTGCTTTTCAAAATGCAAGAAATTCTGAGAATAATCAACGTCACTATTTTGCATGTATTTTATATAATCTTTTTGTAGTGTCGATCCTTTTTCTTGGAAACAGTAACACATTATTAATGACTGATGAGTGATTTTAGTTTTGTGGTTTGAAGTAGATAATGTATAGGGACAATTGAGGTTGAATACGATTTAGTTGCGATTGTGTAGGATCGTAACAGTATTATAAAATTTCGCAATAATGAAGTAAATTTCTTTTAATTGTGTTATGTAGATCAGTGTTTCTCAACTGATTTCATGATTTACGGACTAATAAATATTTAATATTTAAGATTCTAATCCGGGCATCGCGAAATATTTTATGTTAGATGTGTGAAAGTGCAGGTTATATCTATCTCACAAGAAATAATCATAAAAAATACTAGTATTGCAAATTTTAATGGAAATTTAATTCAATTTAATCATAGTTGCCTTTTCCCTTTTCAATATTCTAGAGAGGAACATGAGCTTTAGCTTAAATTTATTGTATTTTATATAATCAGAGCGAGAATAATTTTTTTTAGTTTTTTATAAAATACAATCAAAAAAATTTATTTCAGAGTTCAACACAGTCAAATAAATTGTTTTATGCTTCCGGCAACTATAGATATAAGTTTTTTTTTAGAATTTAGAACCAAAACTGTGTGCGTTATTAGTCTTATCTTATTATAATAAAATAAACAGTTGTTAATTTTACCCTGTTACGCGAATATTGCGGAACACAATAATACAATTTGTTTCATTGTATTGAATTTGAAATATTTTTTTTTGATTGTATTTTATAAATAACGTGATTGCATTTTTTAAAAAAATAAAAAAAACAGTTTTGTTTTCATAATATTAAAAATAATAAATTCAAAGTAATGCGCATGCTACCCTCTCGAATATTGAAAAAGGCAAAGGCTACTACGATTAAATGGAATTGAATTTCCATTGTGAAAGAAATTAGTTTTCAACGTCAACTGTAATACAAACTAATGGTCATGGGTTAGCTAAAACAGGCAACAAAGAATAAAGGATTCGAATTAATATTGATTTCAGACACGTTCCTTAAATTATTGATCGCTATCAGACCGATCGTGTACATTTTTCGATATGATATTTCCCATCATTATTATGTTTGTCGGTAAGTAAAGTCACTTCTTCTTTCCATCAGCACGAGCTCCTTGAGTTGTCCTGTATTCGTTCCTCTATTTCCGTGACACCTATTTCCGTGACACCTATTTGACAGTTCCCACCTTTTACCTTTTGAAAATAATTAAAATTAAAATAACTTTTACTTTTTACGATTTTTGTTATCCATTATCACGTTCCGTTTGAACTTTTACAATTAATAAACTTTTACTCTATCTAAAATGATAATTGTTTTGCTAATTATAAAACAGAAGTTATTCTTTATCACTTATAATGTAGTGCTTGACCGAAATCTTATCATTATAACGTTATTTTGCAAAAAATATTCCTATAACATACGTTAATCGGATCTTAAGGAAAACAAATGTATTTATAAACTATATCATCTAACTAGAAAACAAAGCGTTGATCCGAAAAACAACTTGTCAACATCAACAACATCGTCGTTGTTTTCTTCAATTTTTTGTTGATAATCTCGACTGCATATGTATTTGTTTTAAGGCGTTGTACATTTTTGACTAAAGGCTCCCTGTATAGGTCTAGAAATAACGTTAAAACAAAGATTAGACTATAATTGAAAATCTAAACGTTTTAATTATCAAAAGTTCGTTAAAGAGAAGTGACTTGCCAAAAGTGGTAATTATTAACTAAGCCGATAAAGGAATACAGAACTCGTTTTATAAAATAAAAATTGATTATAAACGTTACACAAAATGTAAGTTGAAAAAATATATTTTACATAGTGCAGTGAAAATAAAATATTTAAAATAAAAATCTTTCATTTTTTTAAGTGTGCGTTCTTGTTCAACTTGTTCTGCTGTGTTTTAATATGAATGTACATCTTTGTCAAAAGACAATGTTTACGTACATCTCTGACGGAAGACAATGTTTATAAACATTAAACTGATTTAGAATTTTTAACTCACTAGACCTGAATTTTGAATAAAACAATTGTTTACATATTTACTTGAGTTTAAATTCTTCGCATAAATCCTTAACATAATTCAATTTCTATTCAAAATTCAATTATAGTAATACACTACACAAAAATTCTAAAAATATACTTTAAAACTATTATATGACTCCGCCTTCTTTTTAGTCAACCATTTTGTGTTTTCGAAAGTTACGCCAGAATAGTGTTGTTATACTTAAAAAACCCTACTAGCGAAAATGTTTCTTCTGAGTATTTTTTGGGCTCAGTCATACATATAGCCTGGCATTTAATATTTAATACTGGATAGTAGATCCATTCGATGATCTGTTTCAATTTTGAAATAAGACAGAAAGTGTTTAATTTTTGTTACAAAAAGAGTTCAAGTTAAGAGATGATTCTGATATACCGATACAATTAAGTATTTAAATCACAGAACCCAGAAAATCAATTTTTTTTACTGTCATTCGATACATATTTCAACTTGTTGTGCCTCTTCAGGAGTAACGGCATCGTGGTTGATGCTAAATAAGACTTGTATTTTTTATATAACTTTCATAAAAACTAATTATCAGTTGAATTTGCCACTCACCACGACAGAAGTTAAATGAAATAATTAATAAAATAAACAACATATTTGCTGTATAAGCAAGATAGAATAAGTAATAAAATAATTAACATAAAAAAAAAATAATTATTTAAACGGTGACCTCAACTTGATTGCTGACGTCAAAACTCGAAATTAATACCAAACAAACTAAATTTTGCTTTTTAGTGTCTCATTTCTAGTTTTCCTGAGTGATGAATTTACTTCTCATGGTACTTTCTCATGTAGGGAAAGAATCGAGACAATCCGACAATTTCCTCAGCCGATTTCCTTACAGAATGGGTATGTTATAGGTATGTTAATTTATCACCATCGTTTCATACCCAAATTAGTAAATGTTTTTACCTCGTAAACTGGGGCAAGGGGTAAAACGGGAAATTACTACTTATAGTTACTGGTCCATGATCAGTAACTATATGTAGTAATTTCCCAAAGGTGGTGATAATTCGACATAATTTGTTTGCGGTAATTTCGAACGCAAGTTGATTGGATCCATGTCCAGGTTCAACTCTGCTACTGAATTTAAATTTACATATGAAAATATTGTTTTATATTTTTTTAATGGCCGAGTACTGGCAGTAATGAATGCCAGTAATCAGCCATTGTTGAATTACTGGTCGCCAGCAATAGATCATTACTGAACCAGTTGTTTTGGAAGTTTTGAATTTTTCCGTCATTTTTATTTTATTTTAAATTATTTTGTATTTAATTTATTTACATTTACATATGATAATATTTTATATTTTTTTAATGGTCCGTCCAGTCATGGTTGTCAGTACTTGGCCATTACTACAATACTGGTCATCATTACTGGTCCGTTATTAGGCCAACCGTACAACCTTGTATGGGCCATTGCTGTTGTTTTTCTCTGGCCCATGAATGGCAGCCATTTATTGTCCGAAGTTATCATCCAGTAAAATTATGTTAATGGCCTAGTCGTGTTTGCCAGTACTCGACCATTGCTGTATTACTGGTTCGCAGTAATGAACCATCACTGGACCAGTTGTACAACCTTGTATGGGATACGAGAATGTACAACTGGTCTAATAATGGTCAATCACAGGCTAATCACCAGTAAGGCAACAATGGCCAAGTACTAGCAACCATGACTGGGCCATTAACACAATTTGATAGGATGAAAATTTCGGCCAATTAATGGCTGCCATTCATGGGCCAGAGAAAAGAATCCGCAGTGGCCCATACAAGGTTGTACAGTTGGCCCTGTAACGGACCAATAATGACCGAGTACTGGCAACAATAACCGGTCCATTAAAACAATATCCAATATTATCATATTTAAATGTAAATAAATTGAATACAAAATAATTAAAATTAATTTAAAATTTCTAATAAAAAAAAAAATAAATCTTACAACAAACTCATATATATATTATGACAGTCTTTCAGCTGATAAGCGATAACTAAACGATAAGTGAAAATTTTTAACTATTTATTTCTAAAATGGATATTAATCTAGTGAATTTAAGCCCAATAGCATATAGATTGCCAATTACTTCGGTCTGAAAGACCTAAGTATTACATTCATGAGCCAAAAGTGAAATTCTTACCCCAGCTTTTTTTTGGCATTTCTCGACGTTTTAGGACCTACTGATTCTCAAAAAGCAAAAAAGATTGTCTGTCTTCTGCCCGTCACAACCGACGAAATCTAGAAAACGGCTAAGAGGATTTTAAAAATTTTGGTTTCTAAAAATAGGTATAATAAATGGTAAGAGCCTAAGGGACGATGTGTTCGATAACTGTACCGGAAGTATGATAAGAAATCGTCAACTTTGTCAAAACAGGGATATATGCATATTTTTTGCTTAAAAACGTTCATTTTAAGTGATAATGAGTTAAACGTTCACAAAGAATGTGGAGAAATATTGATGGTCGGGATGGGTATGTGATACCAAAAACTAGATTATTGCATTATAAGTTTGTCAAAAAAATGTTATCAAGTGTGTCAAAAGAAAGATTTTTATTTATTATTTTACCCAATTTTTTGGAAAAAAATAAAATTAAATATTTGTATGACATGAAATTTTAATATTATTATTGAGAATTATGGCATTATAAGTTTGTCAAAAAAATATTGTCAAGAGTGTCAAAAGAATGATTTTCATTTATTTTTTTGAAAAAAAAAAAAAAATAAAATTAGTTATTTGTATGAAATGAAATGTAATTGAACATGAAATTGTTATTATAGAGAATTTTATTGCATTACAAATTTGTCAAAAAAATATTGTCAAGTGTGTCAAAAATATTATTTTCAGTTATTTTTTTAGCCAATTTTTTGGAAAAAATTTTTTTATTATTTGTATGACATGAAATGTATTTTATGTTTGATATAGATCGCTGCCAAAAACTAAAAACAATGTCCTCATAAAAGTGTTTTGCCGAAAACTATATCAAAATCCTTAACCCACACCGAAGTCTTGATATTTTATGGTTGCAGTACTGGCCCAGTAGATAGATAGATTAGATTAAAAAGGGCGGACATGTTGCGCGAGGCGGAAATTAGTTCTGTAACCTGGCCCTGGCCCAACCATTGTACTGTGAGGTTCGCCTGGTGGTCCGTGAAGGTCCACCAGTTGGTCGTGCACGCTAAAACCCTGCCGCTAGCTCACTTGAGCGAAGGTTCTATTGACCATCCTCTACTACACACAAGAAAATTTAAAATAACAAAAGAAAAAGCGTGCCTACATCACCACCACCCAGAATCTCCAGAAGGGAGGAACTGCTAGGCCACAACTCTCCCTAAAATGAATTTTATCGTCAGCGCTTCATTTTGTTGTTACAATTCCAACCCAATTATAATTAACAAAAAAAAAATTCTACATCAAAATTCCAAATAGGTTAAAAACAACTGAAACTTCTCAATCACTTAATCTGTTCTTGTCTCCATTCACGTTTGCTGGCCTCTTTTGCTTGGCCCTTAGTATCCTCCGACTTGTATCGCCCACCTCGGTGTTATTTCGTATTCGACAAAAAGACAGTTTCCTTCAATTTCTAATTTTGCTATATTTATTTCATTTTATCATATTTAGATCAGTTTATTTAGATCCTAACTAATCAATTAAATTGGATTTTGTTCACAATCGGCCTATTATTCAGCCTTCTTTTATTATAGACACTATAAACAATGTCTGTTTTGTAATCAATTATAACAATTAATTACTAATGAATTTATATTAATAAGATTTGCTTTTATAAAATAAACACCAATACTTTTAAACGTAAAATTCACATAGTTCTTTTTTTTTAAATTAATTTTGCCTCACGATAAGCACTCAGTTTTCTCCAACTCCATATTTAAAAATCACTAAAAAAACGACCCATCTTCCAACAAAAACTCCACTGTCTAAAACCAAAAAAAAAACTCATAAGCTTTTTCAGCTACTGATTAGAAAAACTCAAAAAAATACAGTTTCTTCTCAAAATTTATTTTCATATTTTATAAATTTCTTTAGTTTTCCATAAAAAATAGAGGAAACATAAAAATAGAAAAATATAGAATTTCAGGAGTGACAGGTGTTCTTCATACACAGTAAATACAATATTTACTGTGAACAGGTTTATGCATACAAATGGGTATGCATACAAGTGGGTTGAAAAGTGTGTGAAAAAGAAAAAAGTATCATTACTTTCTCGAACAGTGTAATATAGTTTATTTTTTTGCTCGCTAAAGTAGCTTTCTAGTATTCATCGGTTGTAATGGATGGTCGGCAGACAGACGAACATTTGTTTTTACTGTTTTAGAATCGTTAGGACCTAAAACGTTGAAAAATGCCAAGAAATGGGGCTGTGATTTTGACATTTGGCTCGATATGGTGATACTTAGGAAATTTAGACAAATTTTAGGGAAATTTAGAGAAATTATTATTTTAAATGCATATTCGTGTTAAGTTTATGCAAAAAAGAGGACATTTGCATATCAAACTAAGAAATAAGGGACATTGTACTGTCCTGTATTTGCAAAAAAATCTCAAGGGATAGCATGGCAAAAAACAGGACAGCATTGCAAAAAACGGTCCTGTAAAATACAGGACGGATGGTCACCGTAACTATAAGCAACGAAGATGGGAAATTAAAGAACTTTTGAAACAAATATCTTGACCATTACACAATAGCTAAACAATGTTAACCATCAACGGACCATTGCTTGACCGTTTAACAATTTGTGGTTCCAGTAATGCAACAATAGCCAAGTAATGTTAACCATTAATGGGAAAGTGTTTGGCCGTATTCCAGAGTCTGGTAAACCCTGCTTGTAATACACCACCAATTATGTTTAATTTTTTGATTTGTGGTTTTTTTAATGTACATTTTTGGTAATGGTTTTTAGAAATATTAAGTTTTGGTTTTAGTTTCGGCTTTGGTTTTTCTAAACAATAAATGTTGGATTTCGGTTTTGTTTTTTCTAAACGACAGGCTTTGGTTTTAGTTTTTCCAAATGAAAAGTTTTGGTTTCAGTTTTTGTTTGATTGTTTGATGTCTAACATAAGTTGTCTAGATTTTCAATGGATAATATATTAATATAATAAAATTTTCAAAAACCGATTTGCAGCTCTGCTATAGATTCTGTAATGAACAGTGTGCATTCCTGATAGTGGAATCACTTAAAGGAATTGCGTGCCTTGAGAATTAAATTTCCGACTTGCTGCTGTCTATGAGTTCGATTATGCTTTTTCTCAGCCCACCATAAATGCGGATTTGCACGCAAAAGTTTTACCAGATCACCGATTCAAACCAAGGAACCAAGATCATCCACCCCACATCAAATGTAATTATTACATTTAAAATGAAACTTTTTCACTAACTCGCATTATTTGATTTTGATCCAAATCTTCATGCTTCCTTCACACTAGCCAAACATAGTGAATAACATATAGTAATTAATCTAATAAATTCACCAATTTTTGCGCCAATGGTGTAGGTGTTTATTGAACACTATTGATAATGCAATAATATAATAAAAGTCGTTGCGCCAATGGTTAGGCGATTGTTGAGCAATAACAATAAAAAAACAAATCAATATAACAGTAATGCGATTGTGGAACAATATTTTTTTTTCAATAATTTACAATAGTACAATTTAATAAAAATCGTTGCACCTAATGTATAGACGATTGTTGAATAAAAATATTAATATGATATGACTCAATTAATATGATATGAGTCAATCAAAACAATTACTAACGAACAAAATTTCCCTAACAAAAACAATTTTTTTTAATTATAACAGCACTAAATAAAATTAATTTTTCTATAATTGATACTATAAATTGAACTATTAATTTGACTACCTAGTTAATTTAAAAAAAATATTTAAATAAAATTTAATTTACTGAATTTTCCTCAACACTTTTTCGAGTCAAAAATGTTTTTTATGAACTGTTAGTATTGTACACTCATGCAAGTATATATGTAAAAAAAATAATGAAAATAAAAAAAAATGGAATTAAAAAAAAGTCCACTGAGCTAATTATTTCATCATGGAACAGAACGGACCGTACTTACATCGATAGCCACTGATCGGCAAAACCAACATATTAACGCAGAGGTCATAAGTTATTTGAAAGACAACCGCTTCGTAACAACTCGTGATAAATTGCCCTATTCATGATAATTAGTGTAATTGAAATGTGATTGATCAAATTCGACAATTTAGAAAATTTCATTGGGCTAACTTCAAATAAAAATAAAAAATAAATTCTCAACATAGTTTCAAAATGAGGCATCAAAATTTGCATTGTTACCAACAACAGTTGCTTGTATTTTTACAATTCTCTGGTTCAAATATTATGCTATTGGTTTTTGAAAAGTTCTTATATCAATTTCTTAAAGGAGTTCAATAATTATTCAAAATGGCGTCTGTTTTTAATAAATTCAAAGTTATATTACCAAAGACCAGCTTTAAAAAATCTAATAGCCCAAAGATAAATATAGTTATTATTAGAATATTTAAAGAAGTAAATGTTTGACAAAAACTAAAAAATCGTAGCTGTTTTTCAAAATGGTAGATTTAAAATGGAGCAAATTTTGCAAAACTCACCTTCTTTCCAACAAGACCTGTAGTCAAGTCATTTTAGCATAAAAAGGGGTCTACCTCGGAATGAGAGATAATAAGCTGAATTTTTGTATATACTTTGTTTTGGCGTTCTAGATTTTGTCTCAAAAGTCTCATAAAACCTCATGTCTGCGTCGTAAGTTATTCAAGGTCAAAGGTAACAAAAAACTGTTTTTCGCGATTATCTCGGTTTCTATTGCTCCAATTATGTTAACATCTATGACAGAAATTGTAGAGCATAAAATTTGCGACCTATTTTATTAGAAACATTTTTTTATGAGCTCAACCGTTTTTGCGGTAGTAGGCGGTGAGCACACAGCGCTCAGCCATACGTACTGTAATGCAAGGTCAACCGTGAGTATTACCTTGAACTTTGAATAATTGTCGTTTATTCTAGTTTCCGATCTTGGCACTGACGGACGTAAAATTTTGAAAATTATGGCTGATTTGCGTTTTTTGTGAGAGCAGAAGGTGATTTTGATAATGCAGAAGGTGATTTTGATAATGCGATGCCTGGCTTGAAAACTTAAACAACTACAAGTATCGATTGATATGATGGTCACATAGACTTCTTAAATATTTTAACTTCTGCGAATGCGCGTGTTGTGTGTCGAAAAGTGTACATCTGTAAAAATTCCATAGCGGCATCGAATTGACGCTTTGAAGGATATCAACCTTTATTATTACCCAGTGTAACTCGTAAAAAAGAAATGAAGTGTTTGATTTAAAAAATACTGTTTTTATTTTGTGGCCAAATAGCTGATGCAGCAGCAGAGTCAAGAAAAAAAGAAAACTACTTCACCGCCCTCTATCGCAAGAACGGCTGAGCGCATAAGAAATTTTTTCTGATACAATTTGTTGCAAATTTTATGCTCTACAATTTTTATGAT
The DNA here is from genome assembly GCA_963693315.1 of Diogma glabrata. Taxonomy (NCBI): domain Eukaryota; kingdom Metazoa; phylum Arthropoda; class Insecta; order Diptera; family Cylindrotomidae; genus Diogma; species Diogma glabrata. The sequence goes on from OY856186.1 coordinate 369,513,615, forward strand.
ATATGTTAACGTCATTGGAGCAATAGAAACCGAGATAATCGCGAAAAACCTTTTTTGTAACCTTTGACCTTGAATAACTTACGACGCAGACACGAGATTTTATGAGACTTTTGAGGCAAGTTTTAGAACAGCAAAATGAAGCTATATACTCGCTAAAATGACTAGGTCACTGCTTGAAAAATTTTGATAAACATTTTAAATGGCGGATCCAAATTCAAGATTTTATTAAGATTTTTATCCATACGATAGCAATGGATCTAACCATTATGTAGTTTTAAATTCTAAGTCACAAAGTCAGAAATAAATCGGCGGATATAAAATTAAGTCTTTTTCATCAATCAAGCTTTTTAAAACAGATGCGTCATATCTTGTACGATTTGCAGTATCTTTGTGGTATTGTAAATGAAGACTATCGATTGATAGTAATTATTAATATTACTCCCCAAACCCAAAAGTCTGAGTATTAATAGTCGAATACATAAAAAAAATGCACAGTAGTAAAAGAATTTGTTTTAACAAAAAAAGAAGAAAGTTTATGCCGATTCCGTTATATTTTAAAAAGAATTTTTTGCTCAGTAGTATAAGCATTTTTTATGTATTCGACTTATAAAGTTCAGAGTTTTGAGTTCAGAGAGACTAGTTAAAACACATTTTTCCGTTATTAAGTCCATAGTCAAGCGCAGTGCCGGATCAAGGTATTTCAGCTCCGGGTGCAGATTAGGTAAATGGCTCCCTCAAATTTAAATAAATTGTAAGACAATATAATTTAAAAAAATGCAGTACCTGTTTTAATATGAAGTGTTGTGTAATTGTAGAGTTTAGAATAGGAATTAGAATATGTGTCACTAACACAGCAATACATGCAGCTTTTACGATCTAGGTCCCCCAATAATATACGGTCTTAAGTGTTGGACGCTTTTTATAATGGAATCAACATTTTTCTTTTATGTGTTTTTCAAATGTTGAATATTTAGACAGTAAATGTTTCAAGATAACATGTGGGAAATTAAAAGTAATTTTTTTTTTAAATATGTAAAAATATAACTAAAACTGGATTCCAACTGGTGGAATACTCCTCATTCATGTGACGTACTCCCGTCGTCAATTATTAAAGTTCACAAATAGAGTTAGGTATATAGAGGCTCATTTCTTTGAGCAAGCAATGGCACAGCATCACCAAATAAATAAAAATTAGTTATAATAAATAAAAAAATTATACGAAATGTTTTCAAATATTTTCTTAATATGTTGTAACGATTATGGAGTGCAATGTAAAAAAAAGCTATGGATAAGTTTCTTTCTGGAAAGTAAATCCACTAAATAATATAACGAAATAACACCTAAATAAATATCTAAAGATTACAAAAACAGAATAACACGCAACAGGATTTGAGTAATTGTATCTAATAAAATAAAAACAACGCAGTCTATGATAGAGTAGGTAACAACAAACATAAACAAACTAAAAAGAAACATAGGCAGACCGACCGACTGACTGTTAAAGCAACGAAAATTAATGATCATTCACAAACAAGACAATCTCCAACATAAATTGTTTTTACAAGAAATATAAACTTGTTATCACATTGCCCGCAAGCGTTTACTTCACATATTATACAAGTTATTAAAATTAAAAAAATAATCATGTATTAATGATTATATTTTACAAAAAAAATTTAAGAAATCAAATTAGCATCTTATTTAAAAATATTCTTGTCAATCCATTTTTCTATTTAAAAGTCGGTTGGGTATCGCTTTAATTATTCAGTTGATTAAAGTGATTCAAATAGTTCAGAAGTTTCTTTTCTGTTGAGCAAAGATTTTATTTTGTTTACTTTTGTCAAGTGTTAAGAACTTGTAATTACAAAATGTATAACTTGAAAGTTGTAAGTGATATTGGAATGTTACATTAATTACGTTGCGATAACTGTTTGATTCAAAATCATGTTTTGAGTGATTACATAAATATTTTATTGTTACTTTTTTTTGTGTTTTATATTCGTAACAACAATTGTTATGTTAATTACAGTGATTTTAATTGTTAATCATACCTTTGGGGCTTTGCGTATAAATTTATATTTATGACAAAAAACGTCAAGCTTCTAGAAGTTTTCAAAAATTCATGAATAACACTTGAGTTTGTATTGTCTTTTATTATATTAGTTAATACAAAAAAGTGATAAACTGTTTGAACCCATTTCGTTTTTTATGAAAACAAAAAGATAATTTGGTTTAGAAATGTGCTTGTGAGTTGTGTCCTAAATACTGATTGAACTTTTCTAATAAAAATGTTAAAGTGAGGCGTTTGTTATAAAAACAATATTTTATACAATAACCTACTATAAAAAAAACAAAGGGTTGCAAGTTGCTCTTTTATTCACTATTTTAACTATTGCATCTTATGATTAGTGTTGAAACAAACCTGGATCGATGCAATTCTTGAGTGCTATCCAGACTACTTTTAATTGCTTATGCACATCGTTTAGGAATAATTGTGTTGTTCAAGCAAATTTTTTATTCAATCGTTAAAAAAAACGTGTCGAAATCAATTCCAATTGAATTGCAGACACAATGCTTTCCACTAATCAGACAAATTAGTTTTGATTGTTCATTTTGTTAGTTGGTATTGAGAATCTAGTTATCAATTTTTCAGCAACTCTACAAAAAACGACTGGTCTCAAACTTTATAAATAAAGTTCTTTATCAAATCTGTATTCGATTTTTATATTTTTAGATCAAAAAACTTTATACAATTTGTATAATTTTTAAATTTTTGAGAAAATTTTGAATTTGAATGTGGATTAGTGACCAATCTGTTCCCCAGTGACAAATCTACATCGGGATTTTATTTTTTTTCTAATTGATATTGCATTTTTTTATAAAAGAAACCCAAACCAACACGAAATTTTTTTTAAACATTTTTTTGAACTGCTAGTCGGATTTAATATTAGGTATTTGAAATTGTCGATGTTTCAAACAAATCCCAATAATCAAATGCAGTTATTAAGATTAGCATTGAAAGAACTACGTTAAAATTGAAAACAAAGAAGAGCCGTACCTAATATCTGGTATCTGGTATCTCGTATCTCGTATCTGATATCTGGTATCTGGTATTACTGAAGTAATTGCTCATACAATTTTTATTGAACACTGGACCTCTAAATGATGTCATTTACAGAAAGCAAACGGAGGACTGCGTGCCACTAGATCTTTTGTTCCAGGCTTCAGCCATGTGTGTCCGAGAAATAATTTACCCCAGTTCAGTACAAACAATCAGGGAATTAAATATGCGAAAACAAAGAGTAACGACTCCGATGACCCCAAAGGCCGAAGAGACTGAGATCACCACACCACACACATACACACCAATATAACTACGAGCATTACATGTAGAACAGAATAAATAAAGGTTATACTCACCTCATATTTGCATCGAATCCAACTTCTCAAGTCCACGTTAATTCGGCCGATCATCCTAACTAAAGACAATAACTTCCTATAATAACACTAATAATTTTGCACCTCTTGTCTTGGCGATTGTTGCACAAGAATAACAAAACCAATAGTATAACCAGTTGTCACTCATAATGTTGCACCTCTGGTTGTTGCATAAGATTAATAAAACAAATAGTAACACAAGAGATAAATAACAATGTTGCGTCTCTTATCCGTGCAATTGTTGCATAAGAATAATCAAACAAATAGTAATTCAAGTGATATACAACAATATTGCGCCACTGGTCTGGGCCATTGTTGAATAGTAATAAAAAAAACAACTCAATCGTTGTTCTAATTTTATAGTTGGTCGTATTGCTAATTATGGTATGACCCTGTTTAAACTGCCACAACAATGGCATCTCATGCACACAGCCGCATGCCATGAAAAAAAAAACAAATATTTTATGAAAGTACTTTTTCTTATCAAATAATTACAACGTACATTAAGTATTTATATTTAGAAACAATTCACAAAACTAGATTTACTTACGCTTCAAAATTTTATATCTTTTGCTTGCCGAATTTTCCTTTGACCTTATCAAACGAAACAGGAATAAAAATAAACTGTCTATACCTCTTCTATACGTTCTATCAAAAGCAACTTTATATTATCATCGTATCTTTTCAAAATTTCTGTATTTCTGTTAAGCTGTCATGGAAAAAATATTTAACATCTTTTTTTTGTTTTTAAAACAAGGTTTAAAACAAGGTAGTTAGCACTAAGCTAATCACAACAAAACAAACACGGGAAAGTATTTATTTTAATCTACAGCTATCCGTAAATGCTAAACTGTAGTTTTTTTCAAATTAAATAGTCAAGCGCTTCTACCCGTTATAGGACAATTTTTTTATTCACAACAATTAGTTTAAACCTTAATGGCGTTTTTACCGAATTTCATCCACCGATTGACAAAACAAACAATTAGCTTTCTTTTTCATGGATCCACTAATTAAAATTTAATGAAACCAAGCCAAATTGGATGAAAAAAATTGTAATACTAAATTAATTTTGAATTTTTTGAGATCAATTAAACTCAAGTAAGTAAAGAAGTAATTGGAATATTTTCAATTCAAAGGTATGGTTTGAAGTTTCTCAGAAAAAAACTCCACTTCACATTTTTCGTGTTTCGGTTGGGATTCGAACCTACCTCGTCAGTGCCCGGCTCGAATCCTTGGGCAGACACGCTATCGATTACGCCGTTGAGGTGATGACAATTTCAAAGTTGAAACCTCTTCATCACTTATTTATTTTTACTTAAGTTGAATTTTTCCACTGTCATTAGACTCCATATTATGGAAATGTTTTTTCATTATATGGGATTTGTTATAATACTAACACTTGAGAATTTGAGAATTTTAACAAAAAACCTATCAACTTAGGTGTTTTTTTTAATAATTCAAAATTCAATTCAACAAAAAAACTCCAAGAAGTAACTCCAACCGACGTCTTCATTTATTCCCATCGACTGTTTTTCAATTACAAAACAAATAAAATCCCGTCATAAGGTTATGGTCCTATATTTATATTCGATATTTTTCCTTTACTGCTGTCACGAAAATACGTCTGTTGAAATAGTATATCATCTACAAAACACTTTCGAAATGGCTAAAATTTTAATGATAATATAGTTTTTAAACAAAATAAACATGACCTTGATCTACTGTTATACTTGCTGTACCAATTTATTTTCCCTTTCGGCTAAATTTAACTTCAAATGGATAAATAGTTTTTGTTGTTGGTATGGTATTTGTTTTAATAATTTACAACAAATAACTTTGATTTCATGTAATTTCATTAATATAGAACAAAACCGGAAGTTTTATTTCTCTCCTATTCTTTTAATTTTGCTACACACAAACACATAATATTCTTTTCTTAATTTCTTTCTTTTAATTTAATTTTAATAAAATTTACTAATTAAAACTTTTCTAACTAAATTAAATTAATCACAAAAAAATTTGTTTAAATTTGTCTAGTTAAATTCAACGATATATTCAAGCAAAAAAAATTTACTATTTATCCAATAAAATATCAATATAAAAAAAAATATGGAACATCACAACATGAGTTATGGATTTCTTTAAAAAAAAAATACATTTCTTTAAAAAAAAATACATAACTTCAATTATTGAGTATATTCACGGAACTCTCTTTCAAATACAAAATGTCCATGTACAATGTACATATCATAGTAATATAAACATTATGAATCAACAACATATCAAAATGAGACACAGGTCGTTGGAAACAAAATCATTGCAAACAGGGTTAAGAAAGATATGAATAAAAAGACGATAAGTTGTATTGATCGCGTTGATTCATGCAAAAGAAAGTTTTCCGGACAAATGAAAGAAACTCGGCATCTGACAGTTTAACCATAACAATTTTTATTTACATTTTTCGATGAAAGTAAGCAAACAAAATCCTTGTACACCATTTTTAATAATTAATAAAAGTGGGTGGGGTGGAGTAATCGTGTGCAAATTTAATTTTTTCTCCTAAACAGATTTTCGTTGTAGTACTGTAGTTCAATAAAAGTGTGTTAATTCAAATTAATGCTGATTTACTTACTTCATGAAAACTACTGTGTTTGCCTGTGAAATCACTGAAATTCAATGCAAATCTCCACAAATATTGATAGTCAGATTTTAAAAATTAAAATAAGATTTAACTATTGGACTGTTTTTTTCTGAATTTTTTACAAAGTTAACAAACCTTTCGGATCTATAAATTGCTACCAAAATTCGTTTTGTCACAACTTTCAAAACCAAGACCGGAGGGATATTTGGAGGATGCTATAGATCTACAACGGGTTATGTTGATTGAAAATACTACTCAGCTGGAATCTGCAAAAAATTTTCAGATGTCTTAAGAAGAAACATAAAACATGGAAAATAATAACGATGACTTTAGTAATTTTTACCAAATATTCTCATATGGTTATGGTGTTTCATTAATGTAATACGGCTCTAGCATACCTGAGATACCCGAGTTATAGATCGGGAATCCGAGTTATAGATCGTCACACCAGTGACCGTGTGCACTGTATGATATGCAAATTTCTGTACAGGCAAAATGCTGTTGGTGACCTTTATTTTGCTCAAAATCGTTTAACATAAATTATAAAAATTTGAATTATTCACTATTTTTTTTTTAAATTTTGTCATGCAGTGCTGAATCTCTTGGATTCCTAAGCCATAAAAAACCATTTGAGGACAATTTCAGAAAGCGATGTTTTCTCCGAAAACTGAAGTATAAATTACTGAATTTTTCAGTTTTGCTAATTATGGAGTGAATTTCTAACTCGAAGTTTGTAAAATATTGGAGAGTTTCGTAGTCCAAAATTGAGATTAAATTTGAAATCCCGTTTCTTTTTAAAGGATCTTAAACGTTGTATCACCTTCACAGACATGTTATAATAAAATGTTTACCAATTACAAAAAACCAATTGAGATATTATAATTCATACAATAATAGAATATTTAACAACATTTTTTTTTTGTTAACATCAAATTAAGTATTTTTGATTAGAAGTGCAAATATTTAAATTTTCATACGAATAAATAATCAAACTTCAAAATTAGCGAAAATGATTAGACAAAAAATTAATTCAATTAGAATTTGACGTACAGAACGATATAAACGATTTTCAGAACGTAAGCAATCTTGTGTCTCAAGGACAGAAGAATACACGATCTGCGAACAAATTTCTAAATAATATCTGAATTTGTGGAGGGTTTCATTGTGTTTCATCTCGTTGTCGTTCTTCAAATGAAAAAAACTTTGAGATTAAGTTTCCATTCGCTTATATCTACTCGTACGTTGGACCCTAAGGAATAAACACCTTTTTACCATGGGACTGATCGGAAGTTCTGTGTGTGGGTGTTGTCTTGAAGAGGAAGAGGACTCGGAACACTTTTTGTGTGTATGCTCGGCCTTTTCTAGGATTAGAGCGAGGACTTTCGGCTCAGAAACTGTAGAGTCTAGCATAATCAAACTGTTGCCAATACATTTGATTTTAGATTTCATCAAGCTTACGCGAAGGTTTGTAGAATAGTTGTTATGGGACCGAACTCGGACACGGCGCTATGAACCGCAGAGTCTGCGTGCTAGGACAAGTTTTGCCTCGTGCAACCTGTCCAACCCTTCTAATCTATCTATCTGGACCCTAAGGAGGGATGCTGACATAGACAAAAAACTTTGTTGAAAAGTCACGTTGAAAGGCTAAAATTTTACATCTATTTATTTGAAGCGTAACAGGATAGGTCGCTACACTAGCTCTGGTATGACACAATAGGTTTGCAAACTTAGTTAAAATCAATTTAATCTCTTCAGAAGCTTAAAGTTTGTTATAGTTGTCTTCACACAAATTGTTTTTCTGGATAAAATACTTGTATTTCTAATAAGAATCAATTTTGTTTGCTGGTTTATACTGTAGTGGTTAATATATTTAAATCTAAATAATTAATCACTACAAAAACTTAAACGATCACACGATCAGTTAACGACCATACTCATGACATGAACCATCTGCTACTTAATCAGATTCACGCCACCCATACGATAAATTAATTAATTAATTTATTTAATCAATTCGATTTTCGAACATCAAATTCAGTTCAATGCAATATTTTCTTTGTCATTTTGGTTGGCGGTAAACAGGTAAAAAATATTCCTTCACTTACAATCGAGCTTTTCATTAAGTGAGATCGCGTACGCTTGAAAGTTTTTAATTTAGTTATCGATTAATCTACATATCTAATTCATAACCAAGTTCTCTAAACTTATATAATTAAATTATATTTTGAATATCAAAATAGTTTACAAATAAATTGTGTATGCGTAAAAAGATACGAAGGTTGTTTTTAATTGTACGTAGCAGCTATAAGGAATATCCGATCAAAAACATCAATACTTTGCTTTTTGATTAAATAAAATAGTGTTAAATCTTGTAAGATTTCCTTGGAATTGTAAGCTATTGTTAAAAATGTTGGCAAAAAAAATGTTTGTTGGATCCAACTCAAAGGTGCGAACAAAAGCGTTCTTAAGCGAAAATTTAGAATTTTTTCAACCTTCATCCATTCGTGGCACTTATCTATAGGTTGACGTCCTTTCTGAGATTGTCTTTGAAGCTAAATTTAGTTCTTTTTTAAGTTAATTTTAGTTTGCCTTGACAACTCTGATTGTATTGTTAGATGGTGAAAAAACACATGCGCGTGTCGTGTAGTCCAATAGTAAGAACATCACTTTTTCAAAACAAGAATATTTGTACTTTCAGTGCAATTATTTATCCAGGAAAATATCAAGGATTTCATGCAGAAAATAATGCCAATATTCAACCCAACAAAATTTTTTAAAATTGAAACACTGAAAAATTTTATTTCTTGAAAGTATGTTGAATGGTTCTCAAAGGATTTTTTCAAGCGGAATTGTAATATCCATCAACACACCGGTTATACAAGGGTATGTCATCAGACGATTTTAATTGGATTTTCAATCAAAAAACTTATTTTTAGCTTGTAGGATAAGACATCATCCTGCAACTCCTGCAGTATGATATGACTACAAGCTAAGTCAATGAAAAAAAAACAAGACCTGAACAGTTTATTGTTACAAACTTGGCAGACGAGTCCAATTTTTAAACGATCCTTATCACTAAGGTTAAACAACTCTTTGCCTTATATTAAGCGAGCAAAAGCAATTTAGCTCCGTAAGCATAATCTACTATTTATAATCAAATTTAGTCACAACAGTTGTTATCATAATCACATTTATATAAGAAAATTTATTACTTTGTTTTGAATGAATTTAGATTTGTAGAATGTGAATTTGCGAAAAATACGTAACATACATAGCTCCACAAATGAACTACTGGTTATCCTTGTTAACCTTTTCTATATAATTTTTTATATGGGTGACATAGATTCTGATTAAGACAACTGGTAGTTCTCTTGTTTAAAAATAGAACTTTTATGAGATAATATTTTGACATTTTAATATTCTTTGTGCGTAAGCATAGTTGCGTTGATTTCTTTTAGTTTATAAGACAAAGTAATCTGATTTATGATTTTTATATTCTGAGTATTTTCTAAAAATTGATACGGATTGCCATGGCACAAAAGGTTAGTTTAAATGAGAAACTGAAGTAATGTTAAGCCCGACAATTAGTCATCGAACTTGCAGATGTGGCATGATTGGGTTTTTCTTTCTTAGTTTGATTTGCCAGTCAGGCGGAGAATCTTTATTAGTTACCTTTTTAAATTTATTCCCAAAAGATAAATTAAGAAAAAAAAGTCAGACAAGTGCGAATAAAATTCGCTCGCCAAGGGTTCCGTAAATGTAAAATATCGAAAATTATTGACAACTTAATTGAATTCAATTAAGTTGAGCTGTAATGTCTTTATATTTCCAGACCATAGATGCATAACAAAATAAATGTTTAATCGTAAATGTCAACAGTAAATTACAATCAAATCTACATTGATCAAAAATGACTCAAAAAATATTACTTTAGGTTAAATCTCATCCATAAATGTTTATGGTAACTCAAGAAAGATTCAATTACACCAGCTTGTATATGGTTTAAATTTGATTATTTTTTCGGTCAATCAAGTGTTGAAATTTAGGGGTGGAGAGTCTACATACTAAAAATATTGTTTTTCAATAACACAAAAACTGTGCACCGCAAAGTTAAAAACAATTGTAATGTTTCTTAAATTAAGTGCTCCTTCATATGACTTCATATTACTCTCCCCACACCCATCCCCTAAACACACAGAAATATAGTTATTTGAGACTTCGCTATGATTTGCATTCAAAATTTACAAATTTTCCTGTCTGTGAATTATTTCAAATTTTTCGCACTTTTTTGTACCATAAATTAGGTACTCTTTCAAATGTCACCCAATTCGCTTGGGTCACAAAAGGTTTTTTTTATCCTCTATACCCCGGTCCCTAAACACACAGAAATATAATTATTTGAGACTTCGCTATAATTTTCATACAAGATCTACCAAATTTCCTAGCTGTGTGAATTTTTTCGAATTTTTCTGTCAATCAGTGTCGAAACGTAGGTGGGGGGGGGGGCCGTCTGAATTTGGCACGGTTTTGTCAATAACTCAAAAACTGTGCACCGCAAAATTCTAGAAAAAATTGCAACAAATTTTAAATTAGGTGCTCTTTCAAATGACATCCAACTCGCTTGGGTCAAAAAAGGTTTTTTTACCCCCTCTATCCCTGTCCCCTAAACACACAGAAATATAATTATTTGAGACTTCGCTATAATTTTCATACAAAATTTACAAAATTTCCTAACTCTGTGAATTTTTTCAAATTTTTCTGTCAATCAGTGTCGGAACGTAGGGGGGGGGGAGGGGGAACTGTCTGAAAGTTGCACTTTTTTGACAATAACTCAAAAACTGTGCATCGCACAATTCTAAAAAAAATTTCTATGTTTTCTAAATAAAGTCTTCTTTCAAATGACACCCCACTTGACCACATTTTAAATAGTGTTTTTACCCCTCCTCATTTCCACCCCCATAATAAATCTAATTATGAGAATATGACACTTTTATATATTTTTTATTAAAAACGTATTAATTTTTCTATCATTCCAAATACATTTGTAAATTTTCGGTCAGTTAGGTTCGGAACTAATCGAGGTAAGAAAAAACGAAAAAAACGTCATTATTCAAAATTATACAAAAAACGGTGAGGTGTAAAATTCCAAAGAAATTTTTTTAAGGAATACTGAATTGAAGCCCTTTCATTTGATACTCTACTTGAATCTATGAAAAAATGTATTTTCTCAAAGATCTCACATCGTACCCCTGTAAACCAAACGAAAACCACTTTAGTTTTATTTGTATTCGTAATTTTACGTGGACAGATTAGTTTTATACGCACCTCAAATTTCAAGTCCATAGCATTTATGGTTTACGTGATAATCGATATAATGTGAAAAACCGTTTTGCTCTCACCAATAGTGTTCCGTATAAAAAACGGAACCCTAAAAATTAGTAGGGCCATTTTTCTTAAATTTTTGAGCAAAAAATCCCTCACGGAAACGAATGTTCCCATGCCATCTGATGATACAGTACCTCTAACTGTTTCGAAGGGAGGATATAGTTGCAATTTAATCGATAGAGAACTATTATTTTACTAATTAATTGCCTATCTAAATGTGCGACTAATACGTTGGAATACTGTGCAGTTTGTCAGGTTAAATCTGTTGCCATTAATGTGGCATCGATACAAGCGACGGAGCTTTAATTGTCTTTCAAGATAATTAATAAATTTACTGATCATCAGGTTATACTTAAGGGCCTAAAAGGATGGTAAATTAAAGTTCTGTATTAAAACTTTTAAGGTAAAAATAGTGCAACAATGCTCTAGATCCTTAAATTAATTCAGTCCGGTTCACGAAATTTTTATAAAGCCGTCAAGGCTGTTCAAGGAAATCAAGTCTTTTAAACCTCCTCTTATTGATAACGATATGCCTGTTATTGACCCTAAAGAAAAAGCTAATTTATTGGGTAACTGTTTCTCGTTAAATTCTACATTAGTAGAACCCAATTTCCTACCTAGACCAATTCCTAGAGTTTCTAACAAAATGGGGCAGATAATTTTTCGTAAAAATGTCATTCGGAAAATGCTCTTACAAATCAATACTAATAAGGCATCTGGACCTGAGAGTATTCCTCCAATTATCCTTAAAACTTTTGCTAAGGAGTTAGCACCAATCCTAACTAAAGTTTTCTATTTGTCATATAAGAAAGGAATTTTTCCTGATATATGGAAAATGGCTAGTGTATAACCAGTTTCAAAGAAAGGTGCTAAAACGGATCCAAGAAACTATAGACCTATATCAATTTTGGCGGTTGTTTCTAAAGTATTTGAGAAATATGTTAATTTTAATATTATGAGCTTCTTAGCGAGTCGTCAAAATTACTTAAAGAAAGACAATACGGATTCCGTAAAGGAAGAGCGACGGGAGATTTACTTTCTTTTGTCACGCATATCTGGAACAAGTCACTTGAAAACCATGGTGAGACTTTTGGCGTTGCTCTTGATATTACCAAAGCATTTGATAAAGTATGGCACAATAATCTTATTTGCAAACTGAGATGCTACGGCTTAGATGAACAACTTATTTCTTGGTTACAAAGCTTTATTTCCGAGCGCAAATTTCGGGTCAATGTTGATGGTGTTTCATTGAATATCTTTTCAACTAATGCTGGTGTTCCTCAAGGTTTCGCTTTATCACCTACTCTTTTTCTTCTCTATATTAATGACTTGCTAGATGCAACAGTTAATCCCATCCATAGTTTTGCTGATGATAGCACACTTCATGCGTCACATGAAATGCCAAATTTGTATGCACCATCAAATCTTAATGTCGCTAGATCAAACTTGAAAGAGTCATTAAATATTGATTTAAAAACCATCTTAGATTGGGGAGTTGCTAACAGTGTTGAATTCAACACAAGTAAAACTCAAGTTTGTCATTTTTCTAGGTTATCAACACCTAATCCGTTTTTATTAAAGTTTGATTCAAATGATCTTCAAGAGAAAGAATCTGTTAGACTTCTAGGAGTTGAGATTGAAAGTAATATGAAATGGAATTCTCATATTTTTAACCTAGCTAAGAACGCTGCTCAAAAATTAGGATTCTTGGGTCGTTGTCGTAAGGTTTTTAATAGCGAGCAGCTTCTTTTAATATATAAATCATTTATTCGTCCCTGCATGGAGTATTGCTCTCACATATGGGGTGGAGCCTACATAAGTAGCTTAAAATGTCTTGATTCTATACAACGGAGAGCTGTTAAATTGATCGGCAACTCGACTCTTACTAACGAGCTTCAGTCCTTGCAACATAGAAGAGACGTCGCTGATTTGACGGTATTTTACAAGTATAATATGGACGAACGGGCGTCTACGGAGATCAAATCGATTTTGCCTGAACCAGCAAATTTCGCGCGTTTCACCAGAGCATCAATAGCAGCCCATCCTTTTACGGTTCAAGTGACAAGGTGTAGAACTGTTGCTTTTCAACGTGATTTTTTAACAGAGTTTTTCATCTCTGGAATGCCTAACGGCGTGGGTCTTTCCTGATAATTTTAATCCTCAAAACTTTAAGATCAACGTTAATAAATTCCTCAAAGAAAATTGAATAATACTTTCGAACCCTAGTTCCCTAGTTAACATGGTATCTTCGGATATTCAGAGACGTTGATCTATATTGGTTAACACTAAACATGCCTAACATTGAATAAAAAAAAAAAAAAAAAATAAATTCCTTAGGGATATGACATATTAAACCATAAGTTTGAATTCTTAGAAAATGTTCGGACCACCCTGTTCTCGAACTTAAGACTTTAAATTTTTTGTAAAACACAGTTATTTTTTATTTCACCCTTAGTATTATATATTCCAAGTATGAGGTCAATCGCTATTGACATACGAGTTAACGTGAGATATCACATACCACTGGCAATAGCAGTGAGATATCATAAGCCAAGGTGACATTTTAGGGGTGGTGGATGAACTGTATTCAGTCAACGGTAGCATCCTCAATCTTAGCTGTGAAATAATCCTTGATGATGAGACGCTATTGCTTCCTTGAGGAAACGAGCCTTCATATAACTGTATGTGGGCTTTAATCTTCAAGAAAGACAGTGCGTCACAGGATCAAGGAATAGGCAACCGGCTGGATTATTGGCAACTACATTGTTGTTTTGTTTCACCAAATTTTTGTAAAAATTTGTTATTTACTTTTATTTTGTCTATTCTACCATAAAATATTGGCCTATGTCATATTTTGTCAGTGATAGGATGTTTTGTTTAGTTATCCATTCTTTAGCAAAAATTATAAAAAAAAACAAAAAAAGAAAGATTTACGTCCATCAACACCTTTGAACGTATGTTGTTATGGGACGTTGGTCTTAAAAGGTTTTTATGTGTTATTGTAACACATATTGTAATTCCTACTACACAACACATTTTCAAAGCCTGCAGGCATATTGTAATGGATAGTCTGGCATAATGTCAGAACGCAGTGTATTACAGTCGCAGTTTCCTTAGTTGTTGTTCCTTATATTAATCTGTCCCACTTGTAATAGATTCTCATCCCTTCGTCATCAATAGTCATATTTCATGTAGTTTCCTTAACCCATAGTTTCCTTATATTTCTCAAAATCTACTAAATCTGCAATAGCCGGACAAACGTATGGGGAGAAAGAAAATTACACTAATTACCTTGAATTATTTATTCATTAATATAACACAATATTGGTTAATTTGAATTGATTAATAATTTTCCTTAATCATCATCCGTATAATCACTACAAATTAATCAGAATTTAATCTTACAACGCACTAAAATTGACGCGCGTTATACTTCCATTCGATTGTTCTCGCCTTACTACTTGAGTTTGAACTTTTTTTGTTTCAAAACACAAACCGTAATGAAACAACGAAATTCTTAAAACCTCACAACAGCTACGTGTATTTTGTTTCCAATCGTTAACATACAACGAATTGCTATTTTTGCTTTGTTGACCATTTGATTTGTCTTTGTATGGGTGTTTTGCTTTCAACAATCCTTCCGTGTTTGATCCGAACTTCACTGTATTGATATTGCCGAATGTAGTTATTAAATTTCCAAACATCATATCCATGATCGAATCTGCATCTAGTTCATTTTGAATTCAATTATAAATGTTATGGATGTGTCGGAGATATTCTGGATCCCAACCTTATTTTAGTACAATATTATCAAGTAGCAAACGGTTTTGTGAACTATAATAAGTTCCCAATAATTTGAAAGTCTGATGTAAATTAATTATCTCTCATCTAAACACTGTATTCGAGTTATTGCGAGACTACAAAATTTGGCTATATAATGAGCCACTGTAGCCTTTTCACCTTCTTATTCTATTACATTCTGATTCTTGTGTTGACGTCTTTTAGTCGATTGGATGTCAAAACAACCGCCAGCTGTTGTGTTATTAATTAATTTTTTTGCTGTTGACGTTTACCGCCGAATATTTTGGGTGTGGTAATTTGTGTGTTTTCGGAGAGGATAATCTCAGTAAAAACAATTCTACCTTTTTTTGGATGTTACTGAACCAACTAAGATATCAATTGAAGAGCTACAAAACCAACGAAAGGATTAACTGGAACCACAGGTAATGAATATTATGGAATTATTTAGTGAAAGAAGACTCATTACATGAGAACGTTGACCGTGGGATCCATAGTTTAATGTTTGTGGTTATCCAATTATTGAAAGCCTCAAGTATATGTTTATAATGAAAGTTATTATGTTGCAACTAGTGTTCATAAACTTGACACAGTATTTTCATTGCAATTGGTGTAGATACAAAATCTTAAATTAATTCATTACAAGTAGTGTGTTTACTAATCTAAAATTCATTAATCACCGGTAGTGTTTATAACCTTTAACAATTAGCTGAATGGCAATCCGAATGAATATATTGCAATTAATGGGTATAATAATCAAAATTAATAAATTCCTAGTCGTGTGTATAACGTTACACAGTAATTTAAATGCAATTAGTTATCTATAAAATTAAGGCTAGTTGATTGCGATTGGTGTACGCACAAACCAAATTTCATTCATGGCAAGTAGTAAATGTATAAATCGAAATGCCTTCATTACAATTAGTGGTTATAAACGTTAGAGATTAGTTTAAATACCACCGAACTTAGTATATGGCAATTAATGTATCTACACTTGGAAAATCTGTTTAAGCAAAATTAGTATGTTGCCGTTAATGTATATACACTTTGTAAATCCGTTTATTTACAACCAAAATTAGTATGTTGCAGTTAATGTATATACAAATTTCTAATACTATCCCGACAAAAAAACGAACATAGTAAATTAGAAATTACAATTAGTGTTTGTGTAATTTATTGAACTATTTATTAACTTTTTGTACATAGCAAAATTAGAATTTACAATTAGTGTTTGTGTAATTTATTGAACTATTTATTAACTTTTTGTACATAGCAAAATTAGAAATTACAATTAGTGCTTGTGTAATTTATTGAACTATTTATTAACTTTTTGTACCTAGCAAAATTAGAAATTACAATTAGTGTTTGTGTAATTTATTGAACTATTTATTAACTTTTAGTAGGTAGCAAAATTAGATGTTGCAATTAGTGCTTGTGTAACATTTACATAGTAAAATTATTTAATGCATGTGAAGAGCTGTTGATTACTTCCTTAGTGTATAGGCAAATTAGTTCGTGCCAGTAATGTTATTAACTCCTTTAATTAATATTATTGTTCAATAAATACAAGAAAAATCGTATTCGTGCCTAGTTAAATTATTTCATGTCCGCACTGGTTGATACTCCTAAAAGAACATATTACAATTGTCGCGGGTGAAGTTACTGCATTTACATCGGAATTTTGTTCAACGGTTATTGGTACCAAGTGGTCGTTTGGTACTTATGCAACTTGGCCAACTATAATCAAACATATTATGCCACGTTTACAACTACAAAATTATTCAACGCTGTTGATGACAAGTTTAATTAACATTTCTAAATATCATGGTATTCAACGTTTATGAATACAGAATTATTTATCGCTGATGATTGCAAGTTTGTTTGACATTTCTGCCTCTCATTTTGGTTCAACAACAAATTTATATAACGTTACTACGTATCATTTTTTTTTTGATTCAACAATATTTTACATCAATTACAACATTTTTTGATTCAACAAAATTTTACAAATTTATATGCCGTTTCTACGTATCATTTTTGATTCAACAATAGTATACATCAATTACAACATTTTTGATCCAACAATATTTTCCATCTATTAGATCATTTTTGATTCAACCATATTTTACAACAATTACATCATTTTTGACTCAACAATATTTTACATCCATTACAACATTTTTTTTGATCCAACAAAATTTCACAAAATTTATATAACGTTTCTACCTATCAATTTTGATTCAACCATATTTCACATCAATTCCATCATTTTTGATTCAACAAACGTATACGTCAATTACAATATTTTCGATTCAACAAAACTTTACATCAATTTTTGGGATTCAACAACATTTTATCTCAATTACATCATTTTTAATTCAACCGAATTTTACAAAATTTCTACCTATCAATTTTGATCCAATGATATTTGGCATCAATTACAATTTTTTGATTCAACGATATTTCGCATCAATTACAATATTTATGACTCAGCAAAACTTTACATCAATTACAATATTTTTTGGATTCAACAACATTTTACCTCAATTACATCAGTTTTAATTCAACCAAATTTTACAAAATTTATATAACGTTTCTACCTATCAATTTTGATACAACAATATTTTACATCAATTACATCATTTTTGATCCAACAAAATTTTACAAAGTTATATAACGTTTCTATTTACCATTGTTGATTCAACAAAATTTTACATCAATTACAATATTTTTGATCCAACAAAATTTTACGAATATACATAACGTTTCTACTCAACATTTCGTATCACGTTGGTACGTGCGACTTCATTAAACATTGTTATCATACCAAATATTTTTGCGAGATTCCTGACGTGATCCACGGGCGGATGGAGGGCTGATGGAAGCAGAATAGGAGGACGGAGTTTAATCATGGGGTGAGTGAATTTACTTTATTAATTAGGTCATAATGATAAAGGGGTGTGAATGGGTGTGTGTGTATGTGTGTGGGCGTGTGTGAGTGAACGTAGGGGTTGGACGTGTTGATCGTGGGTCTTTCGCAACAGGGGTCGCCAGAGTCTTCGTTTTTCCACTTGTATTTCTTTCCATTTTCTGCGAATTTTCGTGAATAGCGTACATGACTGTATTTGTGCTGAAGTAGCAGGGTTACTTTATCGTTTTCCCATGGACTGAAGCTAGTTTGGGGCTTGAAAATCAATCTCGCTAGGTACGCTTCCTGCTATGTCCTTCTCATTGGTTCGCCACTGAGAAAGCGCTTCATTACAAATTGGCGCCCAACGTGGGGCTTCTCTAAGGGTCCCTACCGCAATGTAGGACTCTGGAGGAGTCCCTCCATAAATTCAAAAAACTTAGAAAATTTTTTTTAAAATTTTTTTCTTCAAATTAATTTTATTTTTCCACCATATAATAGTTAAAGACTCTGGCGGCGTGGAAGCAATTCCCTGCTTCACACGCGCAGGAGCAAAGGAAGTCTGAGATTCCTCAGACTCTTCTTTGATGGGGAGTTGCGTCCCTACGCCTCCAGCAAGGATCCCTTTTTGTATTTGTAAAACGCAAGGGTGAGAATGATTCTTCGGGATCATTCTCAATGGGCTTTACAAACCCACGGACCCTAGTAACGGCTGGGTTTCTTACTGGCACAGGGAATGCCAGAGGTTTCCAGATGCCAGGCTTAGATATTTGTGAAATGGTGTATACGCCTATCACATCCAGCCTGGTCATCTGGTTATGCTCTGGGTTCGCTGTGGCAGCGAGATTCTCAGCTGGGCTAACGACTCCATAACGTTAGAGTCCCCTCCCTGGAGCGTTAGCACCCTATGGTCTGAGTTGTCCGGTTCTCGCGAATGATACTGGGGAACATCTTCCAAAGCAGTTCGATATCAACTGCTGAGGGAAGATGTTCGCCCAGTCTTCATGTCGCGAGTTAATTGGATTAACTCAGATCATAGCACCTCCCCGTATGTTTCGTCGTTCTCGATCACGGATGGGAAGTGTCGGTTGATTGAATAATGGTGCAGAGGATTTATCCTCTGACCATTCCAGCGGCACTTGTCATCCGGGTGACGGGCCGACGACACATATCCCACCTTATTCCTGTCTCACCCCACCTCCTCCTTTCCTTATTCATCCCTTCTTGCTCCCTTTCCCTTACCTTGTTCCCATCCTTTAACGTAGTGTAATTTTAAACTTTTTTTTTGGTCCCCAAACAAACAAAAAAAAAAAAAAACAAAATAAATCAACATAAATTAAGAAAGATCGGCGATCACCACTTCCAACCCCAGAGTGGTGAACTCCCCTCATGGTTGGTCCGTCCGTCTGTCCTTCGTAAAACTGAGAAAAAAAATTTAATAGATTAATAAATAAATCTTTATTAATAAATAAATAAATAAATAAATAATTCATAAACAACTATATATTATTAATAAATGAATAAATAGATGGATATATAAATAAATAAATATCCTTCAAAACCACTGATAATTTTGGAAACTAAATATTTTTATTCAATATATTTTAGATCCGCTAATCATAAAACAAAACAATACAAAAAAAGGAAATTAAATAATAAAATATAATACAATTAAATAATATAATACAAGAGAAGGAAATTAAATAGTCAAGTACCATACAACTAAATAATAAATAATAACTACTATATAACAAACAACGAGGGATTAATACCAAACAACTTTAAACATTAACCTTAAGTACATTTTCTGTTGCATGTTAATTTTAAGTAATTTTTTTTTGAATCCAAAATAGTATACCTACTATACTAAAAATATACAGTAGATACCACACGTATTATATAGTGTAAATTATACATATGTATTTCGAAGTTTTCCAGAATTTAAGGAAATCAATAACATTAAATTCTGGTGATCCGTTGTATAATTTCAGGCTATTTGATCAATTATTAAAGAAAAAAAAAAAAAAAAAACAAAACAAAAAATATAATATTTCTCCGATCAGTAGATCAATTCTTTTTAAATTAACAGAACATACATATGTATATATTATAATACGCAAAATATTTAAATTTATAATTTTAAGTTTAACTTGCCTGTCAAACCGGTAGGCTTGCCGCACTTCTATTTGTTTTGTTGTTTGTTACTCAGTTTTGAGTATCGGGAACCGTCAGACCTGCCCGGAATTGGGTCTGTAAATTTTCTTTTGTGCTCATCTTCTGCCATAGTTGTAGTATACCCATTTTCTTTCACAGTACAATTTTCACCTTGTTTGTTCAAATCAAATACAAGCATCAGCCAAGATAGATTTTTTTTGTGTGTTACACGCTCGGCTGTTGTCAGATTAACATTTTTTTTTAAAGCAAAAATTATAATTGTCGAATTGGAGGAAAATATTGCGCAGCTGTTTGAGGTTTGAAACGCTAAACTTCCATAAACTTTTTTTAAATTCTGTCTTAAAATATTCAAAGTAATCAAATATTGGAATAAAGTAATCTTTTCTGTGGGTAATTAAATTGTTATTTGGATTCAACATTCACATCGATAGTGTAATAATTTTCGTTTCGCTCTCCATATACGTGCATTTATTGATCTGGTCCTGTGCGGCGGTTTGAGTATTCATAATGTCTGCCACTGATAAGATTGACGTTCTGGATAGGTTCAAATTTCAACAAAAAAAAAATGTCAGTCTTAAAAATTTCCAAGTTCAAAAGATCAAGTTGTTGATTTTGTTACGATGTGGAAAAGTTACAATATGATAAAATTTATGATGCTGATGATAGTAGAAATGAATCAATCGATTCACCAAATTCTCAAATAATTGACAACCAGAAATTCTGTCAGTGGCAAGTATATTGAATCACCTATGAATGAATTTAAGAAAATAATTGATAGATCTATTGCCGACAATAAACTCAGACATCGTCTACCCTTGTATTCGCAGATAACCGAATTTCAGGCCAGGTAAAATACTGGCTTGTTTAGATATTGAGATTCCTCCAGGGGGTGAGGTTTGGAGATTGTGGTTACCCGAGGAATGCACTGACGAGTGTATTGCAAGGGCCCACAGTCCACCAGCTTCATCTCATGGGGGTTTCGCAAAAACAAAAATATTGTATTCTGTCGTAATATTATTTTGAGCGATGCAGATAAACTGCAGACAATTATCTGTAGCGCTCTCACAAAGATTTGCGAAGCCAAAGTTTGAAAGTTGGTAGGTAGCGCTGCTTATCAGCTGGAAGACCTGGCTTCCCAAACGAAGAGGTGTCTACCATTCGAAGGACAGTCGAGCTTAAGGTCTGAATGGTATATGTTTATTGTTGATTCGCCATCTCTCATTTATATTAAAAATACAAATATTTCAAGCAAATATTATCCTCTGGACATTTCTCGGCTACTTGACCATCAATAGGTTGAACCTCTAATAATTTGCGAGGACGTTCTTGGACTTTCGCTAACGGCTTTTCACGATCATGGTTTCATCTTTACATTCATCTTTTAAGTAATGAATTGTATTTTTTTTTTGAAGATTTATTTTTGTATGATATTGAATGGAATCATCACGGATTCTGCTCAGTTCTATTTCGCTGCAGTTTTTCATTCCTGAGGACATGCTTCTGGTTGCAGACGTTTTTTTTTTCGGAATCATTCGGTTTGGGTTCTAAATTTCTAATTTTAAAATTTAAATTATGTAATAGCCCGGCTAGCGAGTCGGAGACGCATGAGACTCGTGTTAGTTCAGGTGTGGGTTGCGAGCCTGCATAACGAAAAAACGAAATTGTGTCGGATGTTTCATTAAAGAAGTCGGTCCTACGGTGTTTCTCCTTTCGATCTGTAGCAGATTGAATCAATTTTTTTTGTGACTTTAGAGTCTCGGGAACCCCCAGATCTGCCCGAAATTGGGTCTGGAAGATTTTAGTTATCCACCGCTTGCAATAGAGTAGAATACGGATTTTATCGATACCCCTCCCATAAGTTTTTTTTTGTATATTCTTAGATACTTCGTTACTTTGTTTCTGCTAAGACTGAGTTTGTAATACTGATCGCATTGATTGCTAATCTGTGGTACGTCGAGGGCTTCACCCAGCTAACATGTATATACAAGGTCTATTGGCGACCAGCCTATGCTTTTTTCAACTTCTTTTTGGTCGTAGGTGTTCGTCCAAAAAGCACTTGTTCTGTAATGGATAGTCTGGCATAATGTCAGAACGCAGTGTATTACAGTCGCAGTTTCCTTAGTTGTTGTTCCTTATATTAATCTGTCCCACTTGTAATAGATTCTCATCCCTTCGTCATCAATAGTCATATTTCATGTAGTTTCCTTAACCCATAGTTTCCTTATATTTCTCAAAATCTACTAAATCTGCAATAGCCGGACAAACGTATGGGGAGAAAGAAAATTACACTAATTACCTTGAATTATTTATTCATTAATATAACACAATATTGGTTAATTTGAATTGATTAATAATTTTCCTTAATCATCATCCGTATAATCACTACAAATTAATCAGAATTTAATCTTACAACGCACTAAAATTGACGCGCGTTATACTTCCATTCGATTGTTCTCGCCTTACTACTTGAGTTTGAACTTTTTTTGTTTCAAAACACAAACCGTAATGAAACAACGAAATTCTTAAAACCTCACAACAGCTACGTGTATTTTGTTTCCAATCGTTAACATACAACGAATTGCTATTTTTGCTTTGTTGACCATTTGATTTGTCTTTGTATGGGTGTTTTGCTTTCAACAATCCTTCCGTGTTTGATCCGAACTTCACTGTATTGATATTGCCGAATGTAGTTATTAAATTTCCAAACATCATATCCATGATCGAATCTGCATCTAGTTCATTTTGAATTCAATTATAAATGTTATGGATGTGTCGGAGATATTCTGGATCCCAACCTTATTTTAGTACAATATTATCAAGTAGCAAACGGTTTTGTGAACTATAATAAGTTCCCAATAATTTGAAAGTCTGATGTAAATTAATTATCTCTCATCTAAACACTGTATTCGAGTTATTGCGAGACTACAAAATTTGGCTATATAATGAGCCACTGTAGCCTTTTCACCTTCTTATTCTATTACATTCTGATTCTTGTGTTGACGTCTTTTAGTCGATTGGATGTCAAAACAACCGCCAGCTGTTGTGTTATTAATTAATTTTTTTGCTGTTGACGTTTACCCGCCGAATATTTTGGGTGTGGTAATTTGTGTGTTTTCGGAGAGGATAATCTCAGTAAAAACAATTCTACCTTTTTTTGGATGTTACTGAACCAACTAAGATATCAATTGAAGAGCTACAAAACCAACGAAAGGATTAACTGGAACCACAGGTAATGAATATTATGGAATTATTTAGTGAAAGAAGACTCATTACATGAGAACGTTGACCGTGGGATCCATAGTTTAATGTTTGTGGTTATCCAATTATTGAAAGCCTCAAGTATATGTTTATAATGAAAGTTATTATGTTGCAACTAGTGTTCATAAACTTGACACAGTATTTTCATTGCAATTGGTGTAGATACAAAATCTTAAATTAATTCATTACAAGTAGTGTGTTTACTAATCTAAAATTCATTAATCACCGGTAGTGTTTATAACCTTTAACAATTAGCTGAATGGCAATCCGAATGAATATATTGCAATTAATGGGTATAATAATCAAAATTAATAAATTCCTAGTCGTGTGTATAACGTTACACAGTAATTTAAATGCAATTAGTTATCTATAAAATTAAGGCTAGTTGATTGCGATTGGTGTACGCACAAACCAAATTTCATTCATGGCAAGTAGTAAATGTATAAATCGAAATGCCTTCATTACAATTAGTGGTTATAAACGTTAGAGATTAGTTTAAATACCACCGAACTTAGTATATGGCAATTAATGTATCTACACTTGGAAAATCTGTTTAAGCAAAATTAGTATGTTGCCGTTAATGTATATACACTTTGTAAATCCGTTTATTTACAACCAAAATTAGTATGTTGCAGTTAATGTATATACAAATTTCTAATACTATCCCGACAAAAAAACGAACATAGTAAATTAGAAATTACAATTAGTGTTTGTGTAATTTATTGAACTATTTATTAACTTTTTGTACATAGCAAAATTAGAATTTACAATTAGTGTTTGTGTAATTTATTGAACTATTTATTAACTTTTTGTACATAGCAAAATTAGAAATTACAATTAGTGCTTGTGTAATTTATTGAACTATTTATTAACTTTTTGTACCTAGCAAAATTAGAAATTACAATTAGTGTTTGTGTAATTTATTGAACTATTTATTAACTTTTAGTAGGTAGCAAAATTAGATGTTGCAATTAGTGCTTGTGTAACATTTACATAGTAAAATTATTTAATGCATGTGAAGAGCTGTTGATTACTTCCTTAGTGTATAGGCAAATTAGTTCGTGCCAGTAATGTTATTAACTCCTTTAATTAATATTATTGTTCAATAAATACAAGAAAAATCGTATTCGTGCCTAGTTAAATTATTTCATGTCCGCACTGGTTGATACTCCTAAAAGAACATATTACAATTGTCGCGGGTGAAGTTACTGCATTTACATCGGAATTTTGTTCAACGGTTATTGGTACCAAGTGGTCGTTTGGTACTTATGCAACTTGGCCAACTATAATCAAACATATTATGCCACGTTTACAACTACAAAATTATTCAACGCTGTTGATGACAAGTTTAATTAACATTTCTAAATATCATGGTATTCAACGTTTATGAATACAGAATTATTTATCGCTGATGATTGCAAGTTTGTTTGACATTTCTGCCTCTCATTTTGGTTCAACAACAAATTTATATAACGTTACTACGTATCATTTTTTTTTTGATTCAACAATATTTTACATCAATTACAACATTTTTTGATTCAACAAAATTTTACAAATTTATATGCCGTTTCTACGTATCATTTTTGATTCAACAATAGTATACATCAATTACAACATTTTTGATCCAACAATATTTTCCATCTATTAGATCATTTTTGATTCAACCATATTTTACAACAATTACATCATTTTTGACTCAACAATATTTTACATCCATTACAACATTTTTTTTTGATCCAACAAAATTTCACAAAATTTATATAACGTTTCTACCTATCAATTTTGATTCAACCATATTTCACATCAATTCCATCATTTTTGATTCAACAAACGTATACGTCAATTACAATATTTTCGATTCAACAAAACTTTACATCAATTTTTGGGATTCAACAACATTTTATCTCAATTACATCATTTTTAATTCAACCGAATTTTACAAAATTTCTACCTATCAATTTTGATCCAATGATATTTGGCATCAATTACAACATTTTTTTTTTGATTCAACGATATTTCGCATCAATTACAATATTTATGACTCAGCAAAACTTTACATCAATTACAATATTTTTTGGATTCAACAACATTTTACCTCAATTACATCAGTTTTAATTCAACCAAATTTTACAAAATTTATATAACGTTTCTACCTATCAATTTTCATACAACAATATTTTACATCAATTACATCATTTTTGATCCAACAAAATTTTACAAAGTTATATAACGTTTCTATTTACCATTGTTGATTCAACAAAATTTTACATCAATTACAATATTTTTGATCCAACAAAATTTTACGAATATACATAACGTTTCTACTCAACATTTCGTATCACGTTGGTACGTGCGACTTCATTAAACATTGTTATCATACCAAATATTTTTGCGAGATTCCTGACGTGATCCACGGGCGGATGGAGGGCTGATGGAAGCAGAATAGGAGGACGGAGTTTAATCATGGGGTGAGTGAATTTACTTTATTAATTAGGTCATAATGATAAAGGGGTGTGAATGGGTGTGTGTGTATGTGTGTGGGCGTGTGTGAGTGAACGTAGGGGTTGGACGTGTTGATCGTGGGTCTTTCGCAACAGGGGTCGCCAGAGTCTTCGTTTTTCCACTTGTATTTCTTTCCATTTCTGCGAATTTTCGTGAATAGCGTACATGACTGTATTTGTGCTGAAGTAGCAGGGTTACTTTATCGTTCCCATGGACTGAAGCTAGTTTGGGGCTTGAAAATCAATCTCGCTAGGTACGCTTCCTGCTATGTCCTTCTCATTGGTTCGCCACTGAGAAAGCGCTTCATTACAATATGTTAGAATTGGTTTAATAAGACTTTAGTGCAACCAAACTATCATTTTTGGGCTAAGACCCCATGTTTTCCCACCATTAGCCAAAGCAGCGGAGAGAGCACGCCCCCTTGCGGGCAGCCTCTAGATGCAGTAATAGTCACTGAATAATCACCTAGTGTAGCCGCTATCTTCCGACTCTGTAGCATCTTGATAATCCACGCAATGATAAGCGGGTTTATATTTTCCTTTGTGGCCATTTCAATGATAGCATTGAAGTGGACATTGTCAAAGGCTCCTTGTATGTCCATAAATGTACAAACAAGTGCCTCCTTATAGTTTAGGGTGCTCTCAATTTCTTTCACCATTTTGTGCAACGCCGTTTCAGTAGATTTCCCAGTCTGATATGCGTGCTGTCTAGAGTTGAGAGGGTTTTAAACAAAACATGGTTCTAAGGTTTAATGCAAAATTATATTTTAAATATAAAACGACTTTTAGGGTCTTAACATCTAATTGTGATTTTTCTGATGTCCACTCTTTATATATTTACCGAAGAAAAAAAGGCAGCATTAGTTCCTAATAACGATAGCGCTTAATCCACAATTTTTAGCGCATTATTGTACGGAACATGGTCTGTTTCAAAATGATGACACGTTTTTATAAACCATGTCTTCTCCATTTGTATTGTGATTTTTGCTAAAACCATATATTCCATCCCGTTCTTCGTCGTTAAAATCAACCGCTTAAAGCAGGACACAACACATAAGTTTTTTCACACTTTGTCGTATTGTATGATTTGGTTTAGTTTTTGGTCACAATATCCTAGAAAAAAGTGTTTGTTCTGGTCAACAGCCTCATTTCTTGAAACAGTTTTTTATAAAACATAAATATCTAAACTTTAATTTCACTAAAAGAGCATCGGGGATAGAGACTGACATTTTAATCGTTTGTTTTGATTTATTTAGTTGTTGTTGCATCAGCTTTTAAGACTTTCTCGTTCCGTACTGAAAATGTTCGTAATTAGGAATGATGAAATTTAAATTAAATATTTCAAACACAATTTCTGTTCTTAATTAATTAAGTTTTTTAAGCAATAAATAAAATAATCGATTTTTAATTATAATTTATTGAGTACAAAATGCTATAAAAAGTACAGAAACACGAAAAGTTTGATCCAATTAAGAAATAGAACTAGAATTAAAGAATTGGTTAGATAAAATTAAGCTAAAAAAGAAACGAAACTTTAAGTTTGATTTTAATATCTTTAAGTTTATTTGTTCAAATATTGTGGTTTCAAATACTCCAGAATTAAAATGTTGTTAATTCACACCAATACTTTACATCAAACTGTATATCACTAAAATTAAGAGAAATCTCAAATAAATATCTGCCAACAAGAACGAGTTTGTGGGATTTCAGTTATTTTTATGATGATTTGATGCACGATCTCCGATTTTCTTTTATGATGATAGTATAGTAGTCTTTATCTTTTTAATCATTCGAGAAAGGAACATGCGCATTTGTTTGAATTTATTGATTTTTGAATTAAATTTATTGAACATTTGAACATATTACAAATGGACATATTTCAATGGACATATTTGAACATATTTCAATTTTATTGAACATAATACAAATGTTCATTTTATTGAAATGAACATTTGTATTATGCATTATTTATTATAAATAATAGTATATTGTGTAACGTGTAGGAAAAACAATACATTCCCGGACGAGTATGGAAGTTGTTGGGACGAGGCGTCAGCCGAGTTCCAGCAACCATAAGAGTCCGGGAATTATAGTTTTTCCACGAGTTACACATACTATTTTTTCTCCAATCGGCAGTATATCGTAGATTATCAACTTTATTCATTATATTCTTTAAAATACACAACATTTGTCAATTTATATTTTCAATAGATTTTACTATCAAAGTTACCTTAGAATTATAACAATCGCGTGCGTTTTCAATTTATTTAAATGTCTGTCAAAGCAAACGATACGCGTTGCTAATTTGTAGTGCACTTGAATTTAAAAATAATGGACAACGATTCTGATAATTCAATCCCAGGTACTCCGCCTGGCATCTTGGAGACGGCAAGATTGACTACAATAAATTTGTTGCCGCAGAAGTCGAGAGAGAAGTACGAAAATGCATACAAGCGTTTTATGGATTATCGTACAAATAACGAGACCAATTCATTTACCGAAAATGTTTTAATTGCATATTTTGCGGATTTATGTCAAAAGATGAAACCGTCAACCTTATGGTCCAACTATTCGATGCTGAGGTCGACGCTTAGCATTAACAATAATGTTGATATATCCAAATATCAAAAACTACGCGCATTACTGAAACGTCAGTCAGATGGATATAAGCCTAAAAAGTCCAAAATATTAACGAATCAACAAATAGAAACATTTATGGAACATGCTCCAGATGAGACATATTTAATAGCAAAAGTATGTTAATATGTACGCGCTCAATATTTATTTACAAAAAATTTTTTCTAGGTTGCCTTAATTTTTGGAATTTCTGGAGCATGTCGTCAAGATGAACTATGCCGAATGAATTTGAATGACATTCAAGAAGTTGGAAATAATATATTGATTACCATTCCTGTCAGCAAGACAAACAAACCAAGATCATTTATTGTAAATGAAGTGTATATCGAAATATATCGTAGATACAAAGCATTACGTCCCACTGATTTCGATAACCCTCGATTCTTTTTCAAATTAAAAAACGGTAGAGTAACAGACAAGTAGTGGGCATACGTCAATTTGGTAAAACCAAACTGCAACTTATTTGAAGTTGCCAAATGCGAAAGAATACACAGGGCACTGTTTTCGCAGATCATCTGCTACAATATTGGTAGATACAGGTGCAGATTTGACTTGCCTTAAGAGACATGGTGGTTGGAAATCGTCAACTGTTGCCGAAGGGTACATTGATGATTCTCTAAATAACAAAATTGAAGTTGCAAACAGAATTTTCAATAGTACCGAACAAAATCCAGGTGTGGACCCTAACATGATCGAAATAAACGATAATAGTGAATCAGTGGCTATAACTAACCTTAATTGTAATCCATCTGTGCCAATTTTCAACACCTGTACAAATTGTACAATTAATGTAAATATAACCAATAATAAATAGTTCTTAAATATGTACTTTTACAGTTATAATAATAAAAACTTAAAAAATTATATTATATCATGTATTTCTTAAAAACAGATGAAAAACCGTACTGGAAAGTATTCTCTGCCTAGGCAGAGAATATTTTCTAGTACTGTTTTTAGTAAGTTGCCTAGCAACGCTGTAGTGCCGGGGAATACTTCATTTTGCTGACAGATAACAAACTAGAAAACTGACGTATTTTATCCGATTTGAGAAAAATATGTTTTTGAATTAAATGTAAAAAGTGAGAACAAACATTTTTTTGTTGATTTTTTTATAAAATAAAACAAAAATATTTATAAAACACAATTAAAAAATTTATTTTAGAGTTCAATACATTCAAATAAATTGTTTTGATTGTGTTGTGTTGTTTCGCACATCAAAATAAAATTAACAGTTGTTTATTTTATTCTGTTGAGCTTGAGCCTAGTAACGGCAACAATTGTAGTAGCAAAAAAAACAAAAATAAACCTATTGTTATATAATTAACTTACTATTATTAACGGCGTTCATGCTCCATGTAGGAGCGTTGCCAGGCTAATCAGCTTTAAAAATTTACCACGGTCATTCGCAACAGCGACATAATTACCATTTCAGCCGATTTTTTAAAGTCGTTTATTACGTCAGTCTCCCGTTGTAGTCGTGGTCTACCTCGCGGTCGCCCACTCCCTGGGGTACTAACATACATTTTTCTAATCATAAGTGTAAGCTCATGCACAAAGTCATTCCGCAGCTTTTACATGATCGAGTGTTCGTTTACTTAGATGATCTTTCAATTGTATCATCAATCATTGAAGAGCACATGGTACTGCTTAGTGAGATCTCCAGACTGCTACGCAACGCTCGTTTAACCATTAATGTAAAGAGGGGCAAATTCTTCCTCAAAGAAGCAAACTATTTTGGATACGTGATTGGTGACGGTTGCGTTCGTGTTTACGCAACCAAAGGCAAAGCAGTTGTTAACTTTCAAGTCCCGAAAATATCACGACAAATTTGTCGCTTTTTAGGTACGACTGGATGACATCGTCGTTTTATGCCAAATTACTCATCGGTAGCAAGTTTATTTTTTGATCTTCTCAAAAAATTGGCAATTCCTTGATGGAATGATGATGCCCAAAAATCATTCGAGTCCTTAAAATCCTTTCTTGTTTCGCCTCTCGTTTATAACCAAACCAGGTTTTCCAAGGAATTTTGCATGTAATGTGATGCTTCTAAAGCAGGCGTTGGAAGCGTTCTCTTTCAATGTTTGTCTGATAATATTGAACATAAGCTTAACAAAGCTCAGCGAAATTATAGCATCACTGAACTAGAGTGTTTATAGCTAACGTAATGTCTGTCGAAAAGTTTCGTCTATATATCGAAGTTTGTCGGCTCACTTTTATTACCGATCATGCCAGACTTAAGTGGCTTATAAATCAAAAAGATTTATTCGATAGTTTAGCTCGGTGAAGTTTAAAGTTCCTAGGCTTTGACTTCAAAATTGAATATCGCTAAGGAAGTGATAATGTTGTTCCTGATACACTATTGAGAGTTTTCATAGATGCCATCACATTGCCTGATGAGACCTTTCTGCCATTACAGATACTTTTAATGCCAATACTTCTGCCATTACGATTTAGATTATGAGGCATTTAAAAGGGATGACAATCTATAGCACTGATAAAAAATGCACAAAATGCAAATGAAGATATCAATATGTGTGTAAGAGATTGCAAAGTTTTCTTCTGTTTAACTCCTACGGATTCGAACTCTAATATCTCTTCTTGGAAGTTATTTGTACCTTTATCTTCAAGATAAGAAATTATTTGTACCATTATCCTACAGCTTCTCCTTCAAGCCCATTATTCACCAAAATTAGCCAATCTTGGCGTTGCAAAGACCTTGAACATTTTACAATGAACTTTTTACTGGCCCAAGATAGTTGGCAAGATAAATTATGTTAAAACCTACATTTAATTATGCGATATATGTAAAATGACTAAGCCTGTAAAATTTAGTACAAGACCTAAAATGTTCCTGAATCAATGTTTTCCGACAACGGTTGTCAGTTTAAGTCAAACCATCTTCGTGATCTACTCCATCGTTATGGTTTTCATCATATTTTTGCCCCGAAATACTCTCCACAAACAAACGCTTCAGAATGAGTCAACAGATCTGTAATTGCAGCTATCCGTGCTTATGTGGCCGATGATCAGAATGAGTGGATAAACATATGAAATTGCTTCTGCTTTAAGGAATGCAATACATAAGTCAACTTCCTTCTCTCCTCATTACTGTGTATTTGGCCAACATATAGTTTCGCATTGTGCTAGATACAAGTTACTGTGTGATCTCGATTTTTTAATTGAAAGTGACATAAAATTATTATTAGAGCTAGTATTCTTTCTAAAGAGGGTAATGTTGGATATAAGATCTGCAACCCACAAGGTAAATATCTTGGTGTCTATCACCTCAAAGGTATTCGCTAGTTTTATCTTCCCTTGGAAGACCTCACACATATGAGTAATTCTTTTACAAACCGAACACCTTTCTGACCAACACATGTTTTATTTAGCTGAAATTTTTTTATCGGTTTTATACCGAAAAAAAGATATACATATTCGAGGATTTTTTTTGGGAAATTATTGCGGTTCTAAATTTCGAGAAATTCGTGATTTTTGGATTGATGAGTTATTTTCAAATATTCTGCTAAGGATAGGAACCTGTAGTTTGTTTTATTTTAAAGCTAAAAGAGGTTGGTTTACAAAAAAAGTTAAATTTAAAAAAAGTTATTAATAAATTCCTATTATTATAAATAAATAAAATGTTCATATCGATCTGTAGTCATTGCCCCACCCACGAAATGAGTTTTTAGTATGATCATCGTATTCTACGTTTCATTTCCTATAAAAAAAATATTTTTAATTAATGGAGAACTGGTGTTTACTGATCGCGGACGACAAAAAATTCCATATATGGGTTATTCTTTTACATAACAATAGAATTTGTAAAATAATTTTTATAAATAACTGTTTTTTTTTTAATTCCATCTTTATTCTTTAAAATGAAACAGACAAAAGTGTCTATCTGTACCAGAAACGTAGTAATGAATCTTTGAAAATAAGTCTTTAAGCCTCCCCTAAAAAAAACAAAAGAAAAAATCCTCGAACACGTATATCATTTTGTTTATTTAGAACCCGTAAAAACATTTTCAACTGAATCAAAAAGGTTCTAGTCACATTTTGTCCTAATCTGTTCGGTATTTAAAAGAATGACCCATATATGGCATTTTTTGTTGTCCCGCACTCGATAAATAAATTTATTTCTCGCGGTAAAAATCATTTCTCCATTAATTAAAAAATTTTTTTATAGGAAATGAAACGTAGAATACGATGTACTAAAAACTCATTTCGTGGGTTTGGCACATTTTATTTGTTTATAACAATAGCAAATTATTTATAACTTATATTAATTTTAATTTTTTTGTAAATTAACATCTTTTAGCATTAAAATAAATCAAACTAGAGACTTCTATGCTTAATAGAACCGAAGTTATAATTATTTGAAAATAACTTGTCAAGCCAAAATTCACGAAATTCTCAAAATTTAGAACCGCTATATTTTCCAAAAAAAAATGGTTCAAGTCGTTATAAATATAATAATTGATGTAACAACAATCCGGTCGACAATTATTTACGTTGTTGGTAATAAAACAAAGGATGCAATAAAATTGCTGAATTTGTAAGCAACAACGAAACTGATGCGACCAAAAATGATGGCGGTAATAATTTCTTCCTAAATTAACTATGTTGAGTTGAGTTCAAGTTTTGAAAAAGAAAATCCCTTTGTCAGAAAATACTATTGTCACCTGGGGGTATTTAACTGCTAAGTTAATAATAATAGTACGATGTATCCAGCATCGCAAGATTTATTTTAAAAAAGTGTACATGCCAGTTTAATATATTATTTATTTTGATTATTTTTCAGGTTTTCATATGATTTTGAATATTTGATTGCTTAATTTCTGGTTATAAATATTTTTACCTACTATGGTTTTTGTTATTGATAAAAATATAAATAAAACAATTATACTTTTGTGTAAATTATTCTTATTGATACACAAAACAACTTTTAATACTAACAACAACTAACTTCTCACTAATCAAAAAAATTCATGAACCAACAGCATACAAATTGAGGCTGCAAATAAAAAAAAATAAAACTCAGGACCGGGTGAAGAGAAAATATAAATAAAAAAAAGCCAGTCAAGTGCGAATAAAATTCGCTTGCTGAGGGTTCCGTGAAAGTAAAACAACAAACTGACAGGAATAATTTAAATAAAGTGGTGTTGTAGACTTTTTATATTGGTAGACCATTGGCACATAAAAATGATTTTTTACTTGTAAATTCAATAACAAATTCAAAATTGATCCAAATTATACACAAAATGTTACATCTCGTTAAATATTAGTAATGGTAGTTTAGGGTAACTAAAGAGAGATTCAATTACACTGTAAATGGTTTGAATTGGAAAATATAAATTTTGAATTCAAACAACAATTCAATAAAAATTGACAATAATTCAAAAACTGTGCACCGTAAAATTCTAAAAAATTTACAATGTTTCTTAAATTAAGTGCTTTTCCACATGACACCCCACTCGTTGGGATCACAAATGATTTTTTTCACCCTTGCCTAATCTCACCGCCTCAAAATACAGGAAAACAATTATGTGACACCCCACTATTGTTTTCGTTCAGGTTTTTAAGTAAGCTTATTTGATCTCTAACTTATTTGATCGCTAATTTTTCATATATCCGAACTGATCAGCTAGAGTTCTGATTATTTTTCATTCATATATTTAAAAAGAAAAATTAAAAATTATATGCTAGCATTTCTCATTACCACTTTTTGAAATCATTGCTTCTACGTCAACAAAATGTCTACGCAAAAACTTTATTTATAAGCGTAGCGAGGCACGCTGGGCCCTCCTAGTAATAATTTAAATTAATAATAATTAAATTAAATAAAGAAAATAAAAGAAAAATAATAATAATAAAAAAACAAAGAAAAATAATATAAACTCACTCATACCATTCATAGAAAAATATTACGTCTATCCACTCCTATAATAAAAAAACAAAGAAAAATATTTCGTCTATCCATCCCTAAATCAATTCATAAACTAAATTCTCTAAACTTCAAAGGAAATGTATAAACTAACTGAGAGAAAATAAATATAAAAAAGAAAATAAAGTTTTAAGTTTTAAATTTCATTTGTTTCGTGTTTTTTTTACTTGTATGTAAACTTATAATGCATATGTATATAAAAAGTTTTTTGTATATAATAACTTTTTTATTTATGATCCGAAAAATCCCAAAAATCTTTAAAATCTAAGTTACACTAATATCAGTTAGCTGTGAAAATTTGATATGAATCAAAATTCGAATAAAAAAGCCTTAGGCTGTACAAAGTTTTTTTTTAGCGTATTAATATATAAGAAGATGAGACCCCACTCGCTAGGATCAAAAATGATTTTTTTCACCCTTCCCCAATCTCACCCCCTCAAAATACAGAAAAATATTTATGTGACATTTCGCTATAACTTACGTTCAGGGTTTATCAAATTTCCTATCTCCGTGTGTTTTTCAAATTTTTCTGTCAATCAACATCGAAACGCAGAGGGGGGGGGGGGGGACCAACTTTTTGTTGCACTCTTTTGACAATAAATCAAAACCCGTGTTCGGAAAAATTCTAAAAAAAATTACAATGATTTTTAAATTAAGTGGTCTTTCATATGACATTCCACTTGTAAGGGTCAAAAAAGATTTTTTTCACCCTTCCTCAATCTCATCCCCTCAAAATACAGAAAAACAATTATGTGACACTTAGCTATAGTTTTCGTACAGAGTTTATCAAACTTTCTTTCTCTGTGAATTTTTTCCAAATTTTTCTGTCAATTAAGCTCGAAATCCAAGGAGGGACCAACTTTTTGTTGCATTCTTTGACAATAATTCAAAAACTGTGCACCGCAAAACTCTAAAAAAAATTACAATGTTTCTTAAATTAAGTGCTGTTTCATTTGATATCCCCCACATGACTGGGTTTTAAATGGTATTTTTCCGCCTTCTCATTCCCACCCCTTTAATAAATACGATTATGCGTATTGCGTATTTTACTCTTCCTAATATTTTTCGTTCAAAAGTTACCACTTTTTCTATATTTTCAAAGACTTTTAAAGTTTTTTTATTACATAGGTTCGGAACTAAGTAGAAAAAGAAAACATGAAAAAAACGCTATTATTAAATTTTATTCAAAAAACTGTGGAATGAAAAATTCTAAAATACATTTTTAAAGGATACTGAATTCAAGCCCTTTCATATGATACCCTACTTGACTTGACTTGAAAAAAGTATTTTCTTAAAGGCCTTACATAACAGCCCCGTAAAACAAACGGAAACAACTTTATTTCTTTTTGTATCCGTCATCTTCTGGGGACAGGTTAGTTTTATACGCATGTTAAATTTCAGGTCCATAGGATTTATATTTTCTAAGATAATCGATTTTAATACAAAAACACATCGTATAGTCTCACCAATAGTGTTCCGTATAAAAAACGGACCCCTAAAAAGACGATCAGTTGTATTGAGTGCATTGTTTCACGTAGAAGACAATTGTTTAGACAAATGAACTTTTACGAGGAAAACAGTTTCGTAACAATGTTCGAGCCTGAATGAGAGACCATTCTTGAAAGGATATTATTCGTTGATAAGCATGTGGCCTATTGCTTAGCGGGTGGCCTATTGCTTAGCGGGTGGCCTATTGCTTCAGACAGTGAAGACAGTTTTTGTGTACTTTTTTCTTCACAAAGCATCAAGAAAGACTGATGACCATGAACTTATTTTTTTTAGCATTAGTTTAATTTCGGTTCATAACCAAAATTTATAAAATCCACAAAGATTCATTCATTGGGGGGTCTATCTGCTATTATATCGAAACTTTTTCTAATCAAACATTTTAACAGGCAAAATCTCATCATGTCATGAGAAATTTAATTTTCGAACAGTTTATAGCTAAGGACAGAGTCAACTTAGTGTATTAGTATTTTTGTAGCCTCTCAAACAATCTCAAAAAATGTAAACATGGAAAAATGGTGTTCAAAGAGCGCTCTATCTATACGTTTCCTTTTTCGAGGAAGCCTAGGTATCGCATATTCTTCTATATGTGCTTCAGGTTTTAATTATATTCAACAAACTTCGGCGACCTCACCGTAAGTTTATCTTGGTTTTATTCCACCAAACAAATTTGCAACCACAACCAACTGTGATACCTAGTTATATTGATTTGCAAATTCCATGACAAGCTCCGATGTCAGCACTGTTGTGATGGATGGATACTTAAACCTTACGAAAGCTATATCGATACACATTTTCTATGAAGTTGTCCCATAACTGAGCATTGCTACGTCTAAAGAATCTTCGCTAACTTTGCTACCGATTTTATTCTTAAACAATTTCTTCCCTCCGTATGACCGAATCTTACATTTTAAGGTATTTTTTTTGACATTTGAAGCTCTCGAAAGCAACCATCTAAGTCATCGTAGAACACACTACTCAAAGCTTTGTTGCTATCGCAATCTGGTGTGGTCATGAGGGCCGTCGTTACGATTTGTTCCTAAATGATGATATAATTGTTAAACAAAATCCGAATTAACTTAGAATGTGAAAACTGGACGTAAGCTCTACGATAAAACTTGATGAATCTTTGGTGTATGATCAGGATTCATTTAAAAATTCGGCCAAGAAAAGGGGAGGTGAGTCTCAAAAACAACAGTTTATTTAATACTTCAAAAACTTTTAGTCCTGATATCTAATTTTTAAATATTTTGCATACCACTTCCGCCACTTTACCATTTCCAGTTCTGATTAATTTTTTTGTTTGATTTTTCATCTCCACTACAACATTTATGAAACGACTAAATAAAGTTTTTGCGCAGACATTTTGTTGACGTAGGAGCAATGATTTCAAAAAGTGGTAATGAGAAACGATAGCATATAATTTTTAATTTTTTTTTTTAAAAGTATGAATGAAAAATAATCTGATCAGCTGATCAGTTCGGATATATGAAAAATTAGCAATCAAATAAGTTTTCAAGTAAGCAATAAAAAAATTTCAAATGACTTGTTGTGCGTCATCTCTATTTAAAACATTATACAGAACAAAAATTCACGAATGTTCACAGTGCTCATGCATTGTACTTGTTTCCGTCATGAAACACACAAAAACTGTTCTATAGAAGTTTTTCTGAGAGAAAATAAAAAATGCTTTCAAATTGCAAAATTCAAGTTATTTACAAAAATTGCTTTGATCTTAATCACTCACAAAATCTCTCAAAATTTTATTATTTACCCCAAAAAGTGTAAAGTTTTGTTTATTTAACATTATTCCCGTCGCATATTGCCGCTATCTCATAAGAAAGGGAATTCAGAAAAACTCGTTATGAAAATATTCAATTTACATTGTGTCATTTTTATTGCAACTTATTTATTTCAATATGGATAAAATTTCACGATCTAGTTTTAATTCTATTTATTTATTCAAATATTTGTAAGTACATACACTATATTTTTTGTTTTTCCGTCTAGTGCGTACACGAATAATTCAAAAGGTTTTCCTAACGCGTTAGCCACATACAGTTGTCCATGTGAGAAGCACGGATTCTCCAAATCTAGTCCACATACTTGCAGTAACTGTCCTTGTGCTTTGTTGATGGTCATTGCAAAAGTGAGTTGCACTGGAAACTAAACGTTTGAATTCAAATGCCATATCTGTTGGATCATAGGAATACGTGGCAACACTACATCTTCCCCTTCGAAATTTCAATTTAAAATCGTAGCTTCAATAGCATTGTTCATCATCTTTTTCATCGAAACTTTAAAAAAAGTTTGTGCAATTTCAAAATATTTGACATATTTGGAATTACAATATGTGTCACAACACAACAACACATGAAAACCTTTTTAGACCTTGGTTCCACAACATCATGCTTTTTAAGACGTTGATGGACGAAAATTTCTTTTTTTTTTGTTTTTTATATTCTTCTTAAAGAATGGAAAACTAAATAATAAATCCATTCACATAATAATATACGACATAGGGCAATATTTCATGATAGGACGGAGGAAACAAAAATAAAATAATTTTTTTTTTAAATTTGCAGGAACAAAGCTAAAATTGGGTTACTAATTATCTTAGTGCTAGAAGCATATACCAAGATCTTGTAACGCATTGTTTTCCTCAATTCAGCATATGTAATAGTTATATGGAAGCTCATTTCTTCAAACAAGCACAAAAGTTCATTCTTTAAAAATATATAAAAAAAAAAAAAATTGCGTCCATCAAAGAAGCATGTCAAAGAATATTCCATAACAAAGACTAAGGGTAAAAATATCATCCTAAAATATTACTTATCCCCTTATATCAGTGACATCTTACTGCCATTGCCAGTGGTATACGATATCTTACGTTAACTGATTTACCAATAGCAGGTACTATAGTATGCGGAGTTGTCACACCCATGGATCCAAAATTTTAAATTTTACATATATTCCCGAACATATATTAAATTCATTGGTATTAATGCATTGTTACCGTTTGCAAATCACAATTGCAAACGTGTTTTTAATAAGTTTGTTCAACATGATTGCGATCTGTGTTTGATTATACATAAGCTATGATTCTTTGTATAGTATTTGTGCGAATTCCATTTCGTAACTTTGAGCTATAAATCGATATAATCGATATCATCAACTATCTTCACTTAGTTTTAGAAACATGTATTACATACAATTGCAAACCAACAACATATTTGGTGTAGATAAAATAAATTTTAAGATCATGATGTGTCAAATTCCAATATATGTAATTTTGATTTTTGATATATAAATGTAATTGTTTGTCAGATTTTACTTTCGTTTTTCAATTTCAACAAATTATGTTCGATGTAAAAAACATTGATCAAAGCAACGTAAGGGTATAAAACGATATTTAAATAAAAACTCAATTAAAATAATTATCAACATTTAGGCTAAACCTCTTAAGATAATTATAAGTTGCTTGGGGTTCCGTTTTTGAAAAGAAAATTGCCAGTTACCTATGCGCAAGTGTACACACCAACTTCCTAAAGTTTCGTTATGATCGAATGAATGTGTATTAATGCATAAAGGACAAACACACATACTTTCAATTTTACATATATAGATGGGGACGTTATTAAAAAAAGTCCGAGCGGCAAGATGTCCGCTAGAAATAGGTAGATTTCGAGATCAGACAGTTTTGTGTGCAAGTAGAATCTGATGTATCAGATTAGTTTAAACAAAACAAACTAATTACAAACAGATATCGAACAAATTTTAAAAAGAAAATTAGCTACATATAAGCAAAACTAGATCTATCCAATTTTCGAACAAACAAATATCAAATCTACCACAGAACATATGTGTGACAATGTATGACACTATATGAAAAACACACTGCAAACCTACTGTATATTATATGTCGTGTAATTACTGCAAAATATCAAAATAGTTTATTTCTAAGAAAAAAAAATTAATTTCTTCCATTCAAATGTTTTTGTTTTTTTTTCATTGACTGTTATAAGGTTTTTGCAAATTTTTTTGTTGGGGATATTTGCAAGCTTTTTTGTTGAAGCTGACAAGTCAAAAACTTCTAAATGCAGAGGGGGTTTTATGGTTGGACTTTGTTGTTTTAACAAAGTTTTCTGTTTTCTTCTCGGTGATGGCTCCGGTTTTGTGCTTACATGCATGCCAATCTATTTTTATACTACCTAAACATGGATTACAGAAGCTTTAATAGACCGAAAATGAAAATTATAAGAAAATAGTCGGGACAAATGATCACTATAGGGCTGACGATAACTGCCGAACAATTGTTTTCCAAGAGGACATTAATTTTTTACCCTTTTGCTATTATTTGCAGACTATATGATACATCACGTAGTTAATTTTATAATTTCATTACCCAGGCGCCGATATTTGACACCTGTCTATGTTAACAAGGAATTTATTACAGAAAAAGGCCTTTTACATGATATGTGAAGAAGAAAATAAACCATTAGATCTTCTCCTATGGTCTATATTCTCCACCCATACACCCCTATATTGATCAATAATTAATGAAATTTTAATCAAAAAATTTCAACAGTTATATTTTTTAATACAAATATTTAATAAACAAAATAAATAAAATAAACCTTGACCATAACATTTTAACAACGTCAACTGGTTTAACCACTTACGCAAAACTATCTCCATAATCTTACAATTGAAAACACTTAGTTGTAATTTATTATAATTTATTGTCATCAACAAAAGGTTTCCACGAAAATAACAAAACTATTTATGATTCATTAGATTCGATTAATTCTAATAAATAAGATTATACAAAATCGTCATTTCACATTTCTATAAATCTAAATTTTTTTTGTGTCCCATCCGAGCACCATTTAGTCTAATTTGCCACTCAAGTTTCGTTGAAGAAAGAAAATGATGTAATTTCTTAAGTTTATTTCAAAGCTTCTTGCATAAAAAAATTATTTAAAAATTACATAACGAACATATTTTTTACACAAAACAAAGTGAAAACACAAAACAATTATAACGTAAAACAAAACAACATAAATTGGTAAAAAAAAGGTAATTAACCGAAACGGCTAAAAAACACTGAACCTAAAATTCTGTATAAAAATTCGTGACATTGAAATTCATTTATAGCGAAGAATTAGCGATTCAAATTGATTGTGAAAGATTTAAAAAGACATAAAATCAGATTGAATTTCATTATAAATCTTAGTTATTATTTATACGTCGTTAAGAGAAGTTGATATTTAATCTATTTGTTTATTTAATAATAAGTTATTATTTGTTATTGGAAGAAAGTGTTTTGTGGAATTAAAAATCGTTAAAAGGTTGGAATTGTTTTTATGTTGTAATTGTAAATAATTATTAAACTAATTTTAGTGAAAGGAAAGTTTTTAGTGTAGTGAACTGTTTTGATTGAGATTTATTTAATTATATTGTTTAAATACAAGTTTTTAAGATTAATAGTGAATTACGTCAGTGGGAAAATTTATTAAACATTTCAAAATTATGAGATTGTTATTATTAAACAATTACGTAAATGATTAGAGAAGTTTAAGTTGTTTCTCATAATCTTAAACAATTGAAATGCTCCCAATATTGAACATAAAATTGACAAAAAGTTTGTTCAACAATATTTTCATTACAATCAACACAACAAGATTTTGAATTGGGTTTATTATTTAGAAGAAAACTCTAAAGCTTTCATGAATTTCTAGATTTTTGGAATTTTGTTTTTAGATTTATGTTTTATATTTCTCGTGAACACCATTTTACGCTAAATGCTTGTGTCATTTAAAAATTTTGGGTAAATTAAATTGGTTTTAATTTTTAAATGAAAAGTTTTGTACATAGTCTTTGAGATCAGCAATGTAGGTAAATTACTAGTTCAATCAAGGAAGTCCTCCTACATTCTGTCAGTAGGAGGATCATAAACGGTTTGGGGATGGTGACCACTCCCGTTTAAGTTTGGATATGATGACCATTGTTACCGCATGGAATGATCAGATTTTGTTTCGCTTTCGCTATGTGCCACGTTTTTTTTCCACGTATAGACGATTCATGGTGTTTTGGCTAATCTCCTCAATAATTGTTTTAGCCAATACACTTTGTTAGACTTTGTGAATAATTTGAATAAACATTCAAACAAATCGTTACAATTGTATTAACTTTAGAATTTCAAATGTTGGAAATATTTATAATAGATACATGATCGCCTACATCCCCCCCTTTCATTTTAAAAGTCCCCGGGAGATAATGTTTGGATAATCTGTCGGCTTTCTGAAATACTGACTGCATTTTTGACTGGCAGCTGACAATAACCTACCTTCAATTATGAAAAGTTAAATCTAACTTGCTTCAATGGTTTTTGTTTACTAATATTGAGTTTAGTATACCAAATGCTGGCTTGATTTAGTCAAGCGATATTGATGCTTGCTTTTAATATCTACGATAAATTGTTTTCATAAATTCATCTTTTAGTTTATTACTTCACAATGTCCAACTCAATTAACGGATCTTATATTTCGGTACACGTATAACTAGTTGTTGTTTTCTTGTCTTTTTTTTAATGAGAAATAAATCTTTTTTTGTTAATCATATAACGAAATAGAGTATATTGATTCAGCGCAGGCGTATTGATCTTGCCATCATTATTAAGGTACTTCATTTTGTGATGTTTGGACTGAAATATGTACGAAATATTAATAATTGATTGAATTTGGATCCTCGTAAGGAGGTGCGAACCGGATTTCCAGATTTCAATCGCTCTAGGCGGAGTGGGTATTATATCATGCATAGCTCCTTGACAAAGTTGTCTGAGGATAATCGGCAAAAAACACATCTGTTAGCTTTAGCGCTTGTCCGTAGACACTCTCTGCCAGTGAACATGATATCCTCCTTGACTGAATTATTTGTACAGTCACGGGTCAATAACGCAGCTTTCGATTGTGAGTGAAATCGTTCGACCATCCGATTAGCTTGTGGATGATACGCTGTAGTGTGGATTCGGTCCAAACCTAACAATTTCGTTAACTCAGAAAATTATTTTTACTCGAATTGAGTACCACGGTCCGTTGTAATATTTAACGGAGATCCGAGTCTAGAAATATAATTGTTTACGAACGTTGAGGCTATAGTTGCAGTACCCATATCCATCATTGGATAAGCCTCAGACCAACGTGCGAATGTGACCAACGTGGGAAGATAAGAATGACTGTGTAATTTGGGTCACATCTTTTTTCATGCCTGGCCAAAA
Organism: Diogma glabrata; assembly: GCA_963693315.1. Taxonomy (NCBI): domain Eukaryota; kingdom Metazoa; phylum Arthropoda; class Insecta; order Diptera; family Cylindrotomidae; genus Diogma; species Diogma glabrata. The sequence goes on from OY856186.1 coordinate 369,557,085, forward strand.
ATAACAAGAAGCTATTAACTTACGGGTAGCTCTAGCTCCCCGGTGAAAGGTTATGCATAGCATCAAATATTTGTCTTCTTATTGTTCGTGTTATGTGAGGAAGGTTAGCTTCCGTTGAAGTTTCGCAATACACTTCGAACCCAGGTATAGTTTAAATAATTCAAGGTGATAACTCACCGGTGACGTCTAGAAACAGAGAGCAAATCTGTAGTTCATCGTCTTCTTTTTGTGCATTAATAATTGTATCATAGTCTAGGAATACTGAATACATAGAACGCAAAAGCTCCCAGCAGTCTTTATTGTATTATTGAAGCACTGTTCCGACTGCCATATCCGATGCATCGGTAGTAATGCTGTATTTCGTTTCCGTCAGAGGATTGTAATTTTCCTTAATTTTATTTTCAAACTTGCGAATGCTTCATTGCATTCGATGGGTCAATTAAAATTCCTAGATGTTTTGGGCCGTTTAAGTAACTGAGCCAAATGGCCAAAGGCACATAAATCGGAGCTAGCAATTTGGCAAGGCTAGGAATGAACCAATGGTAGTTATTAACCATTCCGACAAATTGTTGGATTTTTTAATTGATTGTGGAGCTGGAAGATTTTTTATGACATTTATTTTCTCCTCTGTGGAGTTCCATTGGCACGAGTTATATATATGACTAAAAAAATCTGGAGTATTAGTGCCAAACACGCATTTAGAACTCTTAATGTGCACAACGAATTCAGCTAATCTAGTAAACAGCTGTTCTAAAGGTAATTTGTGCTGAGTCTCATCGGAAGAAGCAACTAAAATGTCGTCAATTCAGACAAATATTAAGTCTAAATTTTTCAATACTTCGTTCATAAACCTTTGAAAGTTTTGTGTGACGTTTCGGAAGCCAAACGGCATCTTTGACAAAGTCTTTCTTCGAAAGAATATTACATCCATGTAGATTCGTTGAAAAATGTTGAATAAGGGATAGGATATCCATCCCCAAATCTACCATTTTTTGGAATTCTAATACTGCCGATTTATGACAGACTAGATTCAACCTGCGTGGTCTTGTAACTGACAAATGCACAGCTGTCACAATGTGATGTACCACGGGCTGCTTAACTGGCCAGATATAATTCTGATACATAAAATTTATGACTACTTTAATTGTTACCTTTTGTCATAGTGATATTAATAGACCGCTGTGCTGCTGAATCAATTAGTCTTTTGTGTTTGAGATCAACTAATAAGCCAAACCTTATCAGAAAATCAGCACATATGATTGGATGACTCATACATATAAAAATTTACGCCTTAATCCAATATCTACTTGAAATAGTTTAGTGCCATATATATTAATGGCTGTGCCGTTTCGATAGGAAAATCGTTCGATAGGGAACACCGACATGGTAACATTTTTTCAAATGTAAGTCACCTTGATTTTTTCAAGGTCTGTGCCGCAAAGCTAGAAGGACTGTAATGTTTTACGTAATTCTCCGTAAAATGTACTTGATCCAACTTTTTTGCAGGTGGTGGACCACTTCAACTGCTGGGGGGTAAGATTAATGCGCTTTATTGCCGTATCTTGAATGTGAATGACACATTTGGTTGTTATTATTTGAGTCCATAACGTCACTTGTTTGACCTATACCGTCACCTGTTTGACCTGACCTTAACTGAGTTTGACTGAAGTGGTCCTGACGACGATCACATTTAATGACAAATAATCGATGAAAAAATTGTAAAATATCAAAACGACTATTAGGGCCGATTGTATGAATGCGAATAGAAGATAAATCCTAGGATTAATTGTCGTTTGTATATATACAAACGACGATTAATCCGAAGATTTATGTTCTATCCGCATTCATACAATCGGCCCTTAGTGGCGATATTGAAAAATATCAAAACGTCTAATAATAACGATCACATTTGATGAGAAATAATCGAAGAAAGTATAGGAAATATCAAACGGCTTCACATTTGATGAAATTATTGTAAAATATCAAAACGCCTAATAATGACGATCACATTTGATGTAATCGATAAAAATATTGTAATATATCAAACGCATCATAACGGAACAGATCATTGGCGAAAATGCGGTTAGAAAATATATGTAGTAGAAGAAATCAAAATCTTTTTAATGCAAGAAACCACAAAATCAAATCTGTTGTAATATGTTATGCTCCCAAAAATCCGTAAACTTTTGTGTTGATGCAGGAACTCTTCTTTGTCACCAAAAATTTTTTTAAAAATTACAACAAAACAAATTGTGTATATGTTCAATTTTATGTTTATTACAATTTACATTAAGTGAATACAATTAAAACAATAATCAACTTCACTTGAAGAAGTCTATAGACTTCCAAAATCCAAGGAATCCAAAAAATAATAATTTTATGAATAACTTTGACAGCTTTTCTTAAATGTCTACCTACACATGCCTTATTTTGAACCATAAAAATGTATTTTATATCGTTGTCGAATTTAACTATGTTTACATAATAAATATTTTTGTTTTATTTTCAATTAAAATTAAATGACTGTAACGCTTATGGCGTTACCACCTTCTAACTATACTGAAAGATCACAAAATGTTGGGAAATAATGTTTCTAAAATGCTTGTGGAAACAATTTGTTTATTTTTATTTATAGCAAATGAATGATATAACTTGATAATCTTCTTGGGTTCCTTGGTTTATTATTAATTAAATTTATATTCTATGTTTCGGTTTAAGATGATTTGAAGATGGCATTTGTTACAAACAATTTTACAATTAACGATTAGCCTCTACTGATCCATTTATATCTATATTGTTATAATCCAATACTAATGTCACGATTTCCTGTCAATTGTACCACAAATAACAAATTTAACAATTTTTTTTTATTTTTCTTTCAGCCCAAACAGTTAACCGGTGCCTACATTATGGAAGAAAATAATTCAGCCGAAGCCCAAAGTACAAACATTATATTTTCACCAACATTCGATGAAACAGGTGCACTTGCAAAATCATTAAAAATCTTTGATAATCATTCTGTCAATTTACTGCATATTGAATCTCGTTCATCAACACGTGGACCTGGCTATGAATTTTTCATTGAAGCTGATTCACGTACTGGTGATATAGCTGGTGCTATTGAAGAATTACAAGAAAAATGTTCCTATTTTAGTGTAATCTCACGTGATTATAAAGATAATACAGCTGCTGTTCCATGGTTTCCAAGAAGAATTCGTGAGCTTGATCGTTTTGCTAATCAAATTTTGTCGTATGGTGCTGAGTTGGATGCAGATCATCCAGGATTTACAGATCCCGTTTACCGTGAAAGAAGGAAGTATTTTGCTGATATTGCATTCAACTACAAACACGGCCAACCATTACCTCGTGTGGATTATACAAAAGAAGAAACAGAGACATGGAGAATAGTTTTTAATAATTTAATCAAATTATATCCTACACATGCATGTCATGAACATAATCATGTTTTCCCGTTGCTTATCGATAATTGTGGATATAGTGAAGATAATATTCCACAATTAGAAGATATTTCAAAGTTCTTAAAAGACTGTACAGGATTTACGTTACGTCCAGTTGCTGGATTACTATCGTCACGAGATTTCTTAGCTGGATTAGCTTTTCGTGTTTTCCATTCAACACAATATATTCGACATCCTAGTAATCCGTTATATACACCAGAACCAGATGTATGTCATGAACTTTTAGGACATGTACCATTATTTGCTGATCCTGCATTTGCACAATTTTCACAAGAAATTGGTTTGGCATCATTAGGTGCACCCGATGAATATATAGAAAAACTAGCAACATGTTTTTGGTTTACTGTTGAATATGGAATGTGTCGTCAAGATGGACAAATAAGAGCATTTGGTGCTGGTTTATTGTCGTCGTTTGGTGAGCTACAATATTGTATGTCGGATAAACCAGAATTAAGAGATTTTGATCCAGTTAAAACTGGTGAACAAAAATATCCAATTACATCATATCAACCAATATATTATGTTGCAGAAAGTTTTGAAGATGCTAAAATTAAAATGATGTAAGCAATAATTTTTTTCTTATATATCAACATTCGATAACTATTTAAACTTTATTATTTTTAATTTTTAGAAAATATGCAAGCACAATACCACGACCATTTGTTGTTCGTTATAATCCATTTACCGAGAGTATTGAGATTATTGACTCAAAACCGCAAATTAATAATTTAATGAATAATATTAATATAGAATTTGATACATTACAAAATGCATTTAAAAAACTTAAATGTTAACAATTGGGAAACGCGATTCAACAGTACTGAGATAATAAATTAAACAATAATAAATTAAACATTAGATTTTAAGAAAATATTTCATTACCATTGTTCTTGTGTTATTATGTTATAGTTATTAGTTAATTAAAATATTTTTTTGTCTTTAATTATTATTAATGATATATTTAATAAAAATAAAATTATACATGTTAAAAAAAAGTTTTTCTATAACGAATTAAGTAGATACCGCACATAATAACAATGACTGATTAGAGGTCAGGATTACTATAAGCAATCCTGACGATTTTAGGATATGCGCGTCTTGAGTGTGTTCCGACTGGCTTCAGAATATGGACTCGATTAAAGTTTACCCTCGGCCCCTTACAAATGTTGTTTGCACGCGATAATCAAATTATTAAAATATGGAGCGACTGAAATCTCAAGCTCTGAGATATCAAGACTTCGGTTTTGGTTAAGGATTTTGATATAGTTTTCAGCATAAACTTTTATGAGAACATAGTTTTTAGTTTTGGGCAGCGATGTATATCAAACATAACTCTTTGTTAAAGTACATGTATTTTTAATCTCTGTTTAGAAATTTATTACACGAAACTACCACGAAACGTCAATACGTTGCATAAATTAACGTATACACAATAAATTAACATAATTTAGTGAAAAGATGATACAATTCAGTATGTGTGATTAACCAATGGGTGAATGTAAAAACATTCGTTTATTGGGTGTCACAGTTTCAAATGACCTACTCTGGAACGATCATGTAATGGCGATGGCAAAAAGCGCGTCTAAAAAACTCGGCCTCCTAAATAGATGCAAAAAACTTTTCACTCCATACACCAATTGCTCCATGTTTATAAGTCCTATATTCGTCCCTGTATGGAGTACGGTTGTCAAGTTTGGGGGTGCAGCTCCTGTTTCCATATTGGCCCTCTTGGGCTCTGTTCAAAAGCGGGCTATACGAATCGTGGGTGATCGAGCTTTGACATCAAAACTTGATTCCCTACAACATCGTCGCACTGTTGCTGACCTCGTTGTTTTTTACAAATATCGTCCTCAACAGTGCTCAGATGAAATCAGCAGCATCATGCCTCAAACTTATTCTTACCCCCGTTCCACTCGGCAATCGACTACCGCAACCAATCAAACTGTCGAGATCCCACGCTGTCATACTGGCAGATCGCAGAAAGGCTTCTTTGTCCGAACTGCATACAAATGGAATAGTTTGCCGGAATTCATTGTTTTAGGTGGCTTCAATCCGCAGAGGTTTAAAAACGCGTTCATCAATACCTTGGAACGCAGGTTGTTGTGGGACCTAAGTCTTAAATGGTATTTGTTTGTTGGTGTGACAAATATTCTATACCCTATAACACAACACTTTTTACTTCAATAAAAAAATCAGCAAACTACTCAAAAACCTCTCCATTTAGCGTTTCGAGAAAATATTACAAGGGCAAAAATTCACATATCTTCAAAAATTCCAAAAATATTCTAAAAATTAAAATAAAATCAAAAATTTAAACTTTTTTTAAAGTTCTAAGAACTGTGGTGACTCATTGGCACTCACAGCCACCAAAATAAAATGCAAAACACCCTATAAAAACAACGACGAAAATACAAAATTAATCAAAAATATAGCACGATATAGCAGAAACTCCAGCCCCAGAATCACTTTCACACGTTATAATTGTATCAAAAATCATTAAATCAATGTAAATAGGTTTATCTATAATTTAATTGATATTTAAAGTAAAAACCTGATGTTGAGAACAATTCCGTGAAGTTTCACCATCATTATATTGTCATCTGATTGATTCCTGTCATCATTTGTTGTATTGTATGAAGAATGTGGAATTGTTGAATCATATTTACTCTTTTTGTTTTACAAATTGATTCCATATGACCTTTGCGTTGACATTTCCGACAAATCACGTTTTTATATCTAAAATTTTCTGATTTATGGTTCGAAAATCCACAGTGTTTACACTGCTGGTTATTTGACCTTGATAGCTGATTTGAGTTTGATTTTGAATAGCGTTGATTTTGTGGAACTTGTTGTCTTTTTGATTCGTGTCGTACCCAATTTATCTGAGATTCCTGATTGCCTGATTTATGGTTTTGAAATTATTTTGTTTGAATTTTTTTTTTAATTTTTTTGAATGAACAATATATCGAGAATATTGTGTGCAAATTTTAAGTCAATCCGAGTTAAACTAACGGAGTTACAGCGTTTCAACAGGGTTGCCGTTTGACCCCATTTTCCCGAAAATGTCATTTTTGAAGTTCGTGAACACTAGCCATCTACAGAGCCGATCCTTTTGAAAATTTGAACATTACTTCTTCACATAAATCAACAGGTAATCACGAAGAGTTTTTTTTTTCATTATTTTCTATTTTTTAATAACAAATTAACCGCGATTTTTTGAGCTAAAATTGCGTTTTTCACTTCCAAGTGCTGCAAAAAATAGAAAAAAAAAACTCTTCGTGATTACCTCGAGAAATACATCACTTTTAAAATGCATATCAATTTTTTTGTTTCACATGATCCGGTAACGTAACCCGTTCACCAATGTTCACCGCAAAACCACTTTTTTTCAAGGCGCCTCTGGAGATTCAACGTCACCGGCTTATTTATCAATATTTTTAATTGAAAATTTTTCTGACATACTTCAAAAGTTGTACAATAATATGTAATGTAAAATTTAATAAAATTATATTACTCATGTCGCCGCAAAAAAATCACAAAAATATGCTTTTTTTCGTCTTTAAAACCATACCCCCCCCCCCTTAAGTAAATATGAAAATTGATGAAGTTTCAGTTTAGAAATTATCTGAACAAAATTAAAATATGGTTCGCATCAGTGTTGCCAGATTTTCAAAAACGAATTTCCCGTTGACGTATCGAAAATTCCCGATTTTTCCCGTTTTTTTAAGGAAAAAATCCCTCAGAAATTCCACTCAAGTTTTCAATAAAAATATACATATAAGTTCAATTATTTATTGAAAAAACTTCAAAAACCACTACAATTATAACAATATTTGAGGAGGTCCACACCAAAACGCTACATTTCCATTATTACATTTTTCCAACGCAGTTCAAGAAAATTTGATTATGTCATTACACTGATTACATTATGTCTAAAGCAAGCTCTATTCATACAAAGAGGAAAAACAGTTCTAATTTAAGCATAGATAAATTTTTGAGTTTTCGTTCGAATTCAGAAATTGGAGCCGATCTAAGTACACAATTTATTTTTTAATGAAAATGGAAATGTAGCGTTTCGGTGTGGACCTCCACATTTATCCTTCCGACAACTATAAATATAGGTTTATCTCTGTTTTTACGACTATATTTGTGTACGTTATTAGTCTTAATATATAGAATGAAACAAACAGCTGTTAATTTTATTCTGTACCGCGAATGTGGCGGAACACAATAAAACAATTTATTTGATTGTATTGAAGGCTGAAATAAATTTTATTTTATTTTATAAAAATTTGATTGCATGTTATGAAAAATCAAAAGCAAACATTTTCGACCTGTAGCCCTATTCCGGTACATCGTGAAATAGGAATTGGGAAATAAATTGTAGCAATTTTTCATAACTAGTATTCCGAGCCGAGGGGAATAACAAATTCGTATTAGAAAATATTTCGTTATTTCATTTATTGCACTTTTTTCTCAATTCACAATTCCCAGAGAAATGCCGGAATAGACGTACTGATTATATAAAAAACAGTCAATTTAAACTGAAGCGCATGTCCCTCCCTCGAATATTAAAAAAGACAAAGACTAATATGATTAAATTGAATAAAATTTCCAAAAGATTGTTTTTTGGTTTCTCATTAGTATAAAATTTGATGTCTTTCATCAGCTAGGGCTTTCATTAGGCTTTTTATAGACTATTCATTTTCAAAATACCAAATAATTAAATAGATATCGAAATTGAATCAAATTTATTTAATTGTTTGGAACTAATTATTCAAAAAAATACAATAAAATTCATTGTTTTTCTTTATTCGTTTTACTTGTTTTATCAACAAATTTTAAAATAATTCAATTTAAATTAATAAATGTTACTCTATCGGAAGATAAAACGTTGTATTGGGTTCGTTTTTAATGAATTTTATTCTCTCGAAAATTTGTAATGCTCGCTTATGCCTCGCTCATATCGTAAACTTTTCCTTGAAAAATAAAATATTGCATTAAACACTTACACAATATATTACTATTGTTTCGATTCTCCATACAACTTGTGGAATAAAAAATAACTGCTATAAAATGGAGCATTAAATCTATTAAAATTAAGAAGGACATTTTTTAAGAAGAAGTAAATATGTCTTGATTTCATGATTTTCAAAAAATTTTAAAATTGTAATAGCTCTTTATCGATACGTAAACAACTGCTCAGAAATAAAATAGTGATGCCAAACATCCTAATTTTTTTAATATGTTTAAAAAGGAAGGATGCATAGATAGCTTGTAGTTCCAGGCGATTTCTAGTTTAGCAGCATCAAAATATTCCTGAAATTCAGATAACATGGTGGTCCGTTGGGGTTTTCAAAACGTACCTATCTCCGTAAGAAATATTTAAACAGCAAAAGGCTTTGACAATACTAAAGCCGATAGATGGCATATGCTTTTAGGGTCTGAAGCCTGGTAAAAATTTGGTTGGTGCAACCATTTCAAGATAAGTTTTAATTTAAAACGATTCTTTTGAATTGAAAAAATTCCAATTACTTCTTTAGTTATACTTGAGTTTAATTGATCTCAAAAATCCAAAATTAAAACGATTTTATTATTAAATGTGAAAAATCCCGCACTTTCCAAGTTTTTTCACGCTTTCCCGTTTTATATGAAATATCCCGCAAACGGGAAAAAATCCCGCGATCTGGCAACACTGGTTCACATCGCCGCTGTGGCTAAGTTGTGTAAGACACACGGGATTTGAACATGTCTCTCTGATGAATGTGAGTTCGGATCCTGGAAAGTTTAACTTTACTGCCGCTAGGGAGTTAGTTAAAGTTTTACTTTTTTGACTGCGGCTGCAAAAGTAACGCCATTTTTATTTTGTGCTACGGCGGCTGTAAAGTAGCATTTGTTATTTTGTTATTTTTTCAAACAAATTGTATAACTATGACAACAAAAAATAAGTTGATTCTCATTGGATTACGATATTTTGAATTATTGTATGTTACTATGACAACAAAACATAACAAACAGTTTCATTGGATAATGAAATTTTGAATTATTGTATAACTATGACAACAAAATAACAACTATTTTAATTGAATTATGAAATTTTGAAAAGGCTGCTTTGATAAAAAAATTTTATTTATACAAATCTAAATGTTTTTTTTTCTTTTTTGAAAGTAGTTATGACGATAAAAATTCATATTTATAAAAATTTTGATGCATTAATTTCATATTCATAAAAAATTTAAACGTTTGCCGAAAAAATAGTGTATTTAATTCGGATCTAAAGTATCTTTTTGTGTATCGTCTATAATTGTCTCAAACTATAGACTCAACACAAAAAGTATCAGTTTAGCTCCTAATTAAATAATGTACTATTTTATTATTACAGATTGTTACAGATATCATTAACTGGAGTAAACATTAAAACTATTTAAAACTTATTGTGTTGTTTTTATTCTCTCTTTATTAAAATTAAATTATAATTGATACGCGTGATTTGATTCAGTTTCAATAATTTAAAAAAACCGAATTACAAAGAGTGACAGTGACAGTGAAAAGGAGTCAGAAACTTCCAGAACAGGGCTTCAAGCACTTAAGTGAGCATCCAAACTATCGCTACAACCGTTCTGGATGGAGAATCCAGAAAATTGGTTTAATACCACCGATTTCATGTTCAAACTTAACGCAGTTAGCAAGGATGAAGCCAAATTCACACACGTAATACAAGCATTGTCACCCAAGGCCACTTTTGACCATCTTGGAAACCGTAACGCGGCAGGAGTTGTCAAAAACAGCTGACAAAATATTTGAAACCATTTCATCGACGCAAATTTCAGCAGTGCAACACCACTCCCGCTCAACAACTCGAAAAGATCCACATCGCGATGATCAGCGTCGGCCTTCTGGTAGCACAGGAAGTACTATCAAAAGTCGTCTTGCTCTGCAAGCAAGGGTCTGCAACTGGAAGCAAGGCTCGACGGCATGTTTCGAGGACGTAACCGATCTCGATCGCGATATACAGGCCGCACCACTTCATATTCTAGAAGACGACGGTATGGTGGCAACTCACATCACTCCACTGAAAGAAATTTTGTTGTTATATCAACAAAATTGCAATTAAATTAACAAAAATGTTATTAAAATGAGTCCAATAACAACTTGTCATCAATTTAATATAATGAATTATTAAAAAAACAATAAATCACAGAGAGCGAAAGAACGGGAGAATCAAATTAACAATAATCATTATTTTATATTTAATAGTAAAGTTGTTATTTGAACTCACAAAGGTTTTTAATTTCACAGCAGAGTTTTTCCATTCAATAAGTTTATTTTTTTTTTAATAACAAAAACGGTATATGCTACAAAAAATATTATACATTTAATAGCAACATTATTATTTGAACAGACGTAGTTTTGTTTTTAATAGCAGAAGATGTCTATTTGATAAAGCAGTTATTTTTTTAAAAATCAATAGTGTGCGTTTGACAACAATAATTTTAAATTTAATAATCAAATTATTGATTTAATAGACAATGGTTTTAATTTAATAATTGAAGTTGTACATTTAACAATGTGTATATTGCTTTAATTATCAAAAATGTTTATTTAACAACAAAAATTATATTTTTAATAAAAAGTTCATTTCTTTAATAATGTGTATTGTTATTTGAAAAGCAAATTATTATTGTATTGATAATACTCTGCTATTAAATTAACAATTTTTATTATTATAATAACACTACGAGTTGTTTTTCTAAAAGATGGTTGCAGTTTTTTTGACAATCCTTTGCTATTAAATTAAAAAATATAATCTTTAATAACAGATTTTCATAATTAATTGTACTTGTGCAAATTGTAGATTTTACCTGACTTTGGAACAAAAAATTAATTCGAAAGCTTTGTATAGAGTTGAATTTTATTTAACCCTTTTAAACTAAAGAGCATGGCAACGGCAAGGCTATTATCAATATTAGTTAATTTTGTAAGTATGACAGAGGAAAATGCTTAAATTAAGTTTATAATTTGAATGTTTAATTTACATTTCTGCTAAATAATGTGTTGGAGTGCTCCTCAGTGTTATTAATTAATAAGGTTTAGAAAATAAAACATTATAATTTTACACAACAAATTAATTTTTTTTTATTTTCTTACAAATTACATTTATTATATTCCTTCATTTTATTATTAATTCATTTTAAATAAATAAATTCATTTTATTATAAGTTTAAATCATTAATTAACGTTTTAACTGCTGGATGTTAGGCTTTATTTTCAATATTGAAAAAATTAGCTTCTATAAAGCTCCAATATAAATATGCAGCTGGTGGATATTGTAAATTGAAAATTTGAAATATTTTGAAGCATATTTCAATGGCTCTTGCCACACAGTCTATTTGGTAACGAATTTCATCGTAATAGACAAAGATTTGTTTTGGATCTTCTATTGTTTCGGTAACTAATAATAGTGGCTGTATCGGAATATTTTCAAGAATTCTTTTTTCTAAAATTTCCTCTAATTGTTGAGCCGTTTTGCCAACAATTAAAAAGGCATTTTGAGAATCCCTAATTGAAAACTTTTTATGTTTTTTTTTATTGTTTACTTTAACCACAGTTTTTGCTGTGGGCACTAGTACATTGTGTAGTAAATAAAATGTAATTAATAAGTTACCATCTGTGATAGAAAGTATAGAAATTATTTAGTATATATATATTACAGGTTCAAAATATATATACACACATATACATATATATGAATCATTTTTGAAACCCAAAATTATGGATCCATGTAGGCATTTAATAAAACTGCATTATTGCATTGGTAATGGAAAGGATATGATCCCTTTCATAAATAGGTAAAGAAAAAGATGAAGGTTTCATATATGTATATGTATGTTTTTGCAGACAACGTTAGGCATGTTTAGTGATAATTATAAATATAATAAATTGAAAATTAACGTCTCTGAAAGACATTCAAATATAACATGCTAACTGAAATATTTATGTGTATATATGTATATTTATATACTCAGTATTAATAAAAGGATCTTACTGTATAGAATTTTATTTGAATCAAGTAAATCAATCATTGATTTAGCAGCTGATTCCTTAATTTTACGTTTATATATTTCTAGCATTTGACTTGCAAATTTATCGACTACAGTTAACATGTCTGTCGCCAAAGGAAACAATGTTTTAAAGTCTAAAAGAACCTTAACAGTAATTAAATAAACATATGTAATAATTAAACAACGAAATAAAATTTAAAATATTAATAATATGTTTTACACGTACTAATTTATATCCCAATGGTTTAGTAAAATGTTTCCACTTTTCTAAAATTTCGGAAGTTTTTTCCATATTTTTTATCTCGTTCAGTCGGTAATCCGAAGTTTTCTGCCAATTTTCCTCCACTTCAGACCGTGTACATTCATTACATGTAAGAGCCGATAAATGCGACTCAATATTTTCCTCAACTAAAACATAACGTTAAATGTATAAACTATAAAATATTGTAAAAAAATATATATAAATTACCTAATAACTTATGATATTTATTGGGTGGCTCATCTTTATCAACTTCTTTTGTCTTTTTCTTTAAGCCAAAATTTTCCAAAGATTTATTTTTGTTAAAATATTTCTGGTAGATTTTGCCAGAAACATGCTTTCCTTTTGTTTTATTAAAATAAATGGACTGAAAATAAATGGAAATAATTAGATACAAATTACAAATTAGTATACAAAAAGTTATATAGTATATAAATACAAAATATATATACATCTATACTTATATATTTCAGGGAAATATTACGTTAGACCTTACAGTTTCCTCATAAGCAAATACTTCCTCAATTTGATCAGCAATTTGTTTTGCACGGGTCGTTGACATTTTGATTTTGTTACTGTATACAAAATCAATTATAACGTTAACAACAAAATTTCGTTGAGAATCAGTCATTTTTCTCGTCAGATTATATTGGTTGATAATTTCCAAGCCATAATCGCTCTGTTTCAGTATGGCTCTCACGTCTATTGTTTTGTTATCAGTCTCGGTAACAAAAACATCTTCATCCGGTGAATTTGAAACTATTGATTTTAACTTTTGCCACATAATTAGTTGGTGTTCAAATTTTACTACATAGCCCAAGGGAAATCATTCCATCAATTTTTGCACATAATGTACTCGAAAATGTTGTAAACATTTGATATCAACACATTCTTCTAAAAGCCTAATAATTAGATTCAAATCAATTTAATTAAAATTACACAAACTTACCAACACATTTCGGAAAAATAAATTCAAAATTCCCAGATCTTAATAAATCTTTTAGTTCATCTTGGTCGTGTGTATTCATTTGATTTGTTCCTTGTGGCTGTGATATATATATATATATATATATATATATATATATATATATATATATATATATATATATATATATATATATATACATATATATATATATATATATATATATATATATATATATATATATATATATATATATATATATATATATATATATATATATATATATATATATATATATATATATATATATATATATATATATATATATATATATATATATATATATATATATTAGGGTGCTTTTTTTTTGGGCGAAATTTCTGGTGCCCCACCAAAATTTTGTTGGAAATACCCAAGAAAACGTCCTCCTAAAATATGAGCCCTCAAAATTAAAGTTTAGCACTCGGCATTATCGTTTGAATATTTTCCATACAAAATACATGTAAACTTTAGTGTTTTTTTAAAAAAAAATTACAGCTCAGCGGCCTTTTATACTATTTTAAAATAGAAAAAAGCAACTAACTCAGGATTAAATTATCTTCAAAAATGCTTATGGAGATGTAACTGTAACTTACACCGGTGACACAGTACACACACAAAATTAAATTTTATATGAATTTCTTGTTCTTTTGTTTTTATTTCATAAATGGCTAAAGCTACAGGAAAAATGTCAATAACAAAGTTGTAGTTAATTAAGTTTCCTACAAAAAACTCATAAAAACCGAATCTCTATGATTGATATTTCTCGAGATAATAAACGTTTATTATTTTAGATTCGGTCTTCATAAATTGATGACGAAAATCTCTTAAAACATCCATTTTAATAAAAGCTTATTATCTCGAGAAATATCAATCATAAAGATTCGGTTGTTATGAGTTTTTTGTAGGAAACTTAATTAACTACAACTTTGTCATTGACTTTTTTCCTGTAGCTTTAGCCATTTATGAAATAAAAACAAAAGAACAAGAAATTCATATGAAATTTAATTTTGTGATCTGTACTGTGTCACCGGTGTAAGTTACAGTTACATCTCCATAAGCATTTTTGAAGATAATTTAATCCTGAGTTAGTTGCTTTTTTCCATTTTCAAATAGTATAAAATGCCGCTGAGCTGTAATTTTTTTTTTAAAAAACACTAAAGTTTAGATGTATTTTGTATGGAAAATATTCAAACGTAAATGCCGAGTGCTAAACATTAATTTTGAGGGCTCATATTTTAGGAGGACGTTTTCTTGGGTATTTCCAACAAAATTTCGGTGGGGCACCAGAAAAAAAGAATTGTCGCCCAAAAAAAAAGCACCCTAATATATATATATATATATATATATATATATATATATATATATATATATATATATATATATATATATATATATATATATATATATATATATATATATATATATATATATATATATATATATATATATATATATATATATATATATATATATATATATATATATATATATATATATATATATATATATATATATATATATATATATATATATATATATATATATATATATAAATGATGGGTTGTTTTCGAAATCAGTTAGTGTAGAATCCATTTTTACTTTCAAACTACTAAGAAATTTGCTATTTATTTTATGTAATGTAAATGTAAAACACACTATTGATACACTAACTTTTACACAATACACTAAACAAGTTTAGCACTTAATCACTTATTTGCATGTTTTCAATCCACCTACGCAGAAGGAGGTTACGCGAAAACTACTTTCTTTCTATATTTCGTTCGAGAACAAGAGAAATGAAAAATACGATACATCCGAACCAATTTTAATTTCAATAACTAATAATGTTGAAATAAAAATTTGTTATTGTTTTAATAACTCTGATTATATTAAAACAATAGTTTTCTGTTATTTTAATAATTACAACTATTCAAATAAAAACCAAAGATATTATTTTAATTATAAGTTACAAAATATGTGTTTTCATAATTTCTCTAATTTTTCTCACTATATTTTTAAAAACTAAAATTATTAAATTTATAGTAAACGCATTCAACACAAAAACCAACTGTTATTTTAACAACTAGTTATTTTGAAATATCAAATTGTTATTAATTTGATAATAATTGTCGTCAAAATAATAATTTTCTACTAGGTTAATAATTTTCATTGTTTTAACAATAACAAAAGTTTTTTTTTAAATAACAAAATTTGACAATTTTTGTTCTTATTTTCACAACGATTTCGTTTCAACAAAAGTTATTAATTTGACAGGTATATTCTATTTTTTATAACAAAAACTGTTTTTTAAATAAAAGTTACTATTGATTTTATTATAATAATATTTTTACTATTATTTTTATGGAAAAGAAAATTTTGTTATTGATTTAAATACAAAACATGTTATAATGAAAACAATTACTATTGATTTAAAAAAAATGTTTATTAGCAAATTTTACAACACATTTAACAACCGATTTGTTTAAAAAAACGTAAAATTTTTTTGAGTGTCCACAGGTCGCTGTTGGTATCATTCACGTTTCGGTGCTACAGCAAAGAAATGTCCGACTCCGTGCAATTTCATCCAACGTCAATCCTCAATAACCAAAATGGACGTTGACCAGCCATACCAAAAAAAATTAGATAACAACTGGTTCGAGACGGCGGCAGTAACGCAAAGGGAAATTTCTAACCGTCTCTTCATCCATGATAAAATTAATAAACTTATTTTTTTAATAGACACCGGCGCGGACCTGTCTGTTCTACCCATTAGTTTGTTCAGTAAAACACGAAATCTTTCAAATTTATCACTCGATTTTGTTTTACCAGTCGCAAATGGTTCTAGAATTCCCACTGATGGTACGCAATTGCTACAAATCAACATCGGACTAAAACGAACATTCACACATGCATTCACCATAGCTGCTGTTAATCGTCTGATTATTGGCGCAGACTTATTATCCAAATTCGGTATTCTTGTTGACCTCAAAAACAAACGGCTAGTTTATTCAATGACTCACTTATCAAGCAATGCCGCAACGGTTTGGACATCCACTCCTACACCGATCCTTTTTCAAGTTAACAAAGGCTATGTTACTATTCTCAAAAGATACCCTTCCCTTAAGCCGAACCGGATTACAACCTACCCGTGCGTCATAGCGTGGTCCATTATATAGTTACTGGAAGACATCTTCCAGTATCACGACCACGCAGATTGGATCCTACTCGACACAAAGCAGCATTCAATGAATTTCAACAAATGGTGGAATTGGGGATTAGCAGACCATCTTCTTCTTCAGTATCTTGTCCTCTGCACATGGTGAAGAAAAAAGATCACGACTGGCGTCCATGCGGAGACTATCGAAGACTTAACACGTTCACAACACCTGATCGTTTTCCGATACCCCATATTCAAAACTTCTCAATGCATTTACATTGCTCAAAAATATTTTCCAAAATCGATCTCGTCAGAGCATTTCATTCCTGTCTCACCTGAAGACGTCTACAAAATGGCAATCACTACTCCATTTGGCCTATTCGAATTCACCCGAATGCCATTTGACCTTCGCAATGCTGCTCAAACGATTCAACGATTCATGAACGAAGTACTTCGAGATCTAGACTTTGTGTTTGTCTAGACGACATTCTTGTGGCATCTCAATCCGAGGAACAACACAAGCTTCACTTGGATCAATTATTCCAAAGGCTAGTGAAGTATGACATTCACATCAAGACATGTAAATGCATCTTTGGTGCAGCTTCTCTTGTTTTCCTCAGTCACAAGATCACCCTGATGGCATTCTCCCCTCTGATGAACGCATCAAAGCAATTAGAAAATTCCCAGCTCCAAACTCAATAAAAACCATTCAACGCTGTGTCGGTATGGTGAACTACTACCACCGATTTATTCCAAAGCTAGCCGAAACTTTGAATCCAATTCATTCTCACTTGGTTTCTCTTCTCAGGATGCCCTAGACAGCTAAGAACTTTTCTTGGACTGCTGAATGCGATGAAGCATTCATACAAGTCAAAAATAAATTAGCCAAAATAACACTTCTCCGTCATCCACTAAGCGACTCAAAGCTTAGCATCACTACTGATGCATCAAACACGGCGGTCGGCTCATTTCTTCATCGGTTTTACAATAACTGTTGGGTGTGATTCTTTTCAAAGAAACTCTCGGACACAGAAAAGAAATATTCCGCATTTGACAGGGAATTACTGGCAATTTACCTAGCAATCAAACACTTCAGGTATTTTGTCGAAGGTCGAGATTTCATAGTTTACACAGACCATAAGCCTCTGACTCGAGCTATCCAATCATAAACAGAACGCAATCCAAGACAATCACTTAGATTACATTTCACAATTTACAACGGACATCCAGCACATCCATGGGAAAGATAATGTAGTGGAAGACACACTCTCTCGCACTACAGAATCAGAAACGGCCACAGTCGAGACCCCCTTCAACTACAACATAATCATGCAAGCACAAAAAGCAGACGTGGAACTTCAGAATTTAATTTCTGGTTCTAGACGTCACCCTAGTTCCAACGTGAAACTAGAGCTTTTCAAATTACGTTGCCTAGAAATCACCTGCGAAACATCCACTGGGAACAATCGCACATACATCGCAGAATCACTACGCCGAAATTTTTTCGATACATTACACAACCTGTCACATCCTGATGTCCGTGCTACGCGTAAGTTAATCACAGAACGCTACTTTTGGCCTAATATAAACAAGGACGTAACCCAGTTGGCGGACTCTTATTTATCCTGTCAACGTTCCAAAGTTCAACGTCACACCAAATCACCTCGTGGACCATTCGAAATTCCACCCGGTCAATTTGAACACATTCACTTAGATATAGTAGGACCACTTCCACCTTCAAACGGATTTCAATATCTACTAACCTGTGTTGATCGTTTTACTGACCAATGACCATGACCAATATGTCTGCAGCAACCATTGCCACAACATTTGTAAGCAACTACAACGAACACAATTCGAGAGCGAACTTTTCTCAGAGTTGACACAATTTCTCGGATCACATCGGATACGTACAACGGCATATCATCCACAAGCCAATGGCATGGTCGAACACTTTCATCGACAGCTTAAAGCTGCTCTTATGGCCCGTGGCAATACTATAAATTGGAGCTTAGAAATTCCTATTGTACTGCTCGGAATTTGGGCAACAATGAAGGAAGATTTGAAGTGCTCACCAGCTGAAATAGTTTACGGACAAACCATCAAGCTACCCAGGGAGTTCTTCATCGAAAATCCTGCTTCACCTATGCCATCTACAGCTACAGTTATCGATCAGCTGCGCAATGCTATGCAAAACCTCATTCCAACACTACCACGCACTACAAAACAAGCTGACATAATTGTCCCTAAAACATTAGACTACTGCGAATACGTTTTCGTTAGGTCAAACAAGGTGCGCATAAAATTATCACCTCCATACGAAGGACCTAACAAAGTACTCCGCCGACTGCGCAAACACTTTTTCATTTCAATCAATGGCAAAAACCACAACGTTTCAATTGACATGTTGAAACCAGCATACGGAATCTTATCAGCACCAGAACAAATAACGGGAATCAAACCTAGGAAACAGTCCACCTTGCTCTATAGGTCTTGCTTTTTATTCGGAAAACCTTACTCGCGGGGGAGTCCTGTGACGACTCATTGGCATTCACAGCCACCGAAATAAAATACACACACACCCTATAAAAACAACGGCATATACAAACCAATACAAATTCGACTCAATTACAAAATTAATCAAACATTTAATTTAATCAAAATTTTTACATCGCAAATTCTAGTCGCAAATTCTTAAAAATATTTACTTCCGGGAAAAAGGAAAAGGAAAAGAAAAAGAAAGAAAAAATAAATCAAAAAAAATTATTAATTATAACCAATTTGTGTCAGAATATTCCAAAAATTATTACAAAATCAAAGATTGAAACTTTTCCCAATATTCTTAAAAAATTGCAATAATTATACCAAAATCAATAATATAATTTTTTTCAAAATTCCAAAAATTACAATAAGATCAAAATTTAAATTTTACAAAATTTTTAAAATATTGCAAGACTTCATAATTCGAAAACTCAAACTTTTTTCAAAATTCTAAAAATAATTCTAAAAATTATAACAAAATCAAAGTACAAATTTTTTCAAAATTCCAAAAATTATAATAAAATCAAACATTAAAACTTTTTCAAAATTCTAAAAATATTCCGAAAACTCTTACAAAATCAAAAATTAGAACTTTTTTCAAAATTCTAAGATTATTGCAAAATTTCTTAAGTCACAAACTGACAAATTCAAACTTTTTCCAAAATTTTAAAAATATTTCAAAAATTTTACTAAAATCAAATATTGAAACTTTTTCAAAATTCCAAAAATATTGCAAAAATTATAACAAAATCAAAAATACAAACTTTGTTCAAGATTCCAAAAATATCACAAAATTACAGTAAAATTAAAAATTAAACTTTTTCAAAACTCTAAAAATATTCCGAAAATTTTTACAAAATCATATATACAAACTTTTTCAAAATTCCAAAAATAATTCAAAAATTATAACAAAATTAAAAATTTCCATATTCAATTTCATGTTCGCTAACATTTCATGTCATACAAATAATTACTTTCATTTTTTTCCAAAAAATGGAGTAAAAAAAATTAAAATCATTCTTTTGACACACTTGACAACATTTTTTTGACAAAATTATAATGCAATAATCTAGTTTATGGTCTCACATACCAATCCCAACAATCAAGATTCAATTCAATTCAAATATGTTCAAATATTCAATGTTCTTATTCGTAATCACTTAAAATGAACGTTTTTTAAGCAAAAGATATGCAAATATCCTTGTTTTGACACACTTGACGATTTTTTTGACACAGTCGGTACAGTTATCGAACACATTGTCCTTTCGTCCCTTTCCATTGAGTATGCCTATTTTTAGAAACAGAAATTCTAAAATCCCACCAGCCGTTTTATAGATTTCGTCGGTTGTTACGCCCGGCCGGCAGACACACATACTTTGTTTTGCTTTTTTAGAATCAGTAGGTCCTAAACCGTTGAGAAATGCCAAAAAGGTGGGGGTAAGAATTTCACTTTTGGCTCGAGAATTCAATACTTTGGTCTTTCAGACCGAAGCAAATTTCATCGATTGGTGAAAATATTAATTTATAATAGACATAATACAATAATATTAATTAATTCTTCTTCTTCTTAGTCTTCAATAATATTAATTATGTAATTATATTTATATTAATATATATAATTCATCTAATGATGTTGATTTATCCAATATATTTTTATTTTATTGTGCATATTCAAAGATTAAAAAAGCTAGTTATCAAAAAATTTGCTTAAAACGACATCATGTTTGTTTTATTGTTTTAATTCACTTTTTGCAATTTTGAACCAAAAATCTGTAGTCATCTGTTATAATTTCGTAGCTAAGACACAAACCTATATGATAACAAATTTGTGTTATGGAATACCATTACAAAGGTGTGAAGAATTTTGGTTAAATTGGCAATATTGTCGATTGACAAATATGTGTTCGGGAATGGAGTCCAAGATGTTAAGAACATGAACTGTGCTAAAAAAAGTAAGAGCCAAGAAGTGACATATTAATACATGGAGTAAGTAAGTTATGAACGAATTACTACTAGTAAGTTGTAACCCAACAAACACTGTGACGGCCCAATGCTAGCACAATGCGTTCACGCTTGTCATGGCATATTGTCACTTAGACTTCCAAGTGCATCCGAATATTTCTATCATAGTGCCATCATAGCGTGACGGCAGATGTGGTGGCAAAATGTACGCATTTGCTATTTATTTTATTAGGCCATTATGACACTATACGAAATGCATAACGTGTTTCACTTCGTTTTTTATTATTACAATGTAATTGGTATAATAATGAAAAACGAAGTAAAACGAATTTTATTTAATGATGATGATAACTGAATAATAAATTAAGTTTGACATTTTTTTAAATGACTTTAAATGACTTTCATCTAACTTTTTATAAGATATAATATGACTTTCATAATAATAAATTGATAATTTGCAACTAAAATTGTGTGCGAAAGAAATTATTTTGTGAAAGTAATGAAAAAATACATAAAAACAAACGGGCTCTTTAAATAAATAGTTTTAGTGATTCAAAAAAATGGGTAGTGAAATCCGAAATTCTACGTCCACGCCGTGCTACCTGGGTAATGCTAACAGAATTAGGTTGGTGTAGTTGAGAGGGGCAGAGTAAATACTGCTTATACTCAATGATTCTGCACCATGGCGAGTCATTGGCGCCACAAAACCAATGCAACTCAAGCGTCTGTTCTCCATGTTAGGGGCGGCTTGGAGCGGGCGTCTGTCTTGGATCAAGCGGCTCGCTATATAAACGTGTAGCAAGCGTCTGTTCTCCATGTTAGGGGCGGTTTGTAGCGGGCGTCTGTCTTGGATCAAGCGGCTCGCTATATAAACATGTAAAAAGGTTGTTTCTGGTGACCTAAAGATGCAGAACGAACCCATTCACGAAAATTTGGGTTGGGCGAAGGGCTAACACCCCATTTCCGTAAAAAACTACTTGTCATGAATTCTGTACACAGGCCTCGGATTATCTCGGATTCACTATTAGAACGACCTCGGAAACTGTACCCGGACTACGATTTAAAAATGGGAACCTGGAACGTGCTAAGCCTTAGAAGACCAGGAGATCTACTGAAACTTACAAACCAAATCAATAGCTATACACTGGATATAGTGGCGTTACAAGAACTAAGATGGCCAGGGAGTGGAATCCACGAAACAGCCAAAGGATACACTCTCTACTATTGCGGTCATGAAAACGGAGGAGAATTTGGAGTTGGCTTTCTCACACATCGTCGCGTGAATCAACATGTTATCGACTTTCGCCCAATTAATATGCGGATATGCACAATGAGAATCCGCACGCAAAAATTTAATGTAACGATCATCAATGTTCATGCACCTACTGAAGACAAAGCAGATGACATTAAAGACCTGTTCTTCCTAGAACTCGAAGAAGTCATCAATAACATCCCGCGGCACGATATAAAAATCGTGGTAGGTGACTTCAATGCGCAAATTGGTAGAAGTGCAGAACTTAAAACACATGTCGGCCCTAACAGCTTGCATCATGCTAGTAACAATAACGGCTTTCGCACAGCTGAACTGGCTATGATGTATGATCTAGTAATATCTAGCACTTTCTTTCCTCATAAGAGAATCCACAAAGCAACGTGGAAATCAAATGATGGAAGAACTGAAAATCAAATCGATCACGTCATGATTTCTAAGAGACACTCTACAAGTGTAACTGACGTTCGATCATACAGAGGTGCTGATATGGACACCGATCATATGCTTGTCATCTTTAAGTATAAGTGCAAATTATCATCTACATTTAATAGGCAAGCAAAAAAGACCGTGCGCTGGAATGTCGAAGCATTTAAACACCTGGAAACACTGAATAGATATCAGGAAATAATAACGCAAAACATAGAAGAGCATGACATCCCATCTGAGATGCCATTAAACATACAAGAAGAATGGCAAACGCTTCAATCAACCATCATATCCGCAGCACAAACTACAATCGGAAAACGACCACCGAAATCACGTAACGAATGGTTTGATGACGAGTGCCGCGAAAGCATTGAGCACAAACAAAAACTGCGAGAAAAATGGTTAACAAGAAACACCCGAAGCTCCCAAGCTGATTATCTATGCGCCAGAAAAGCCTCAGCAAAACTCCTACGGAAAAAGAAACGCGAACACATGAAGAGCTGTATCGAAAACATCAACCAACATGCGGCTAATGGAAATTCGAAAGAGTGTTTTGCCAATGCGCGGAATCTGACCAAAGATTTCCACCCAAGATCTACAGCCATCAAAAATGGAAACAACGAGCTTACAACAAGTGAACGTGATGTGCTGGAAGTATGGCGATCCCACTTTCAAGACCTACTGAATAGGACGAACGAAGTTCATCCTATTCGAGCAATTGCTCCGTCAAGTGAGGAGATTTTTGTCCCTTACCCAACAATAGAAGAAGTGGAAGCTGCCATCAAAAAATTAAAAAATGGCAAATCACCAGGTATCGATGGAATCCCTGCAGAACTACTTAAGAATGGAGGAGCAGCTCACGTATATATGATCTGATTCTTGCAATCTGGGACCAAGAAGAACTACCTGCTGAATGGAAAACAGCTCTCATTGTTCCGCTACATAAAAAAGGTGACCGCCTAAAGTGTGCAAATTATCGTGGAATCGCACTGTTGAACACTGCATATAAAATACTAGCTAATGTCGTACTCGCTCGGCTCATCCCGTTTGCCGAATCTATCATCGGCGACTATCAGTGTGGTTTTCGTCCCAACCGTTCAACCACAGATCAATGTTTTACCTTAAGGATGATTCTGGAAAAATGTTGGGAGTACAACATCAGCATTCACCAGCTCTACGTTGATTTCAAGCAAGCATATGATAGCATCATCCGCGACAACCTCTGGTCTGCACTCATATGCCTTGGTATTCCAGAGAAACTTGTTTCTCTGTGCAAACTCACAACATCGGGATCAAACTGTAGAATAGTAATCGAAGGGTCAGTTTCTGACTCTTTTGATATAACATCAGGTGTTCGACAAGGTGATGCACTCGCACCCGTACTATTTAATTTGGCGCTTGAGTACGCGATAAGAAAAAGCCGCATTGAGACACAAAACTGTATATTTAACAAATCTAGTCAAATTCTTGGCTATGCAGATGATATTGTGCTTCTCGGACGTAGAACAAGCGATATCAAGGATAGTCTCTCTCGGCTTGAAAGAAATGCTAAACGACTTGGATTATGCATTAACACCGGCAAGACTAAACTATTAACAACATCCAGGAATAAACCTCCCGGCAATCTGAATACTGGCGACTATGAAGTGGAACGTGTGGAAAACTTCAAATACCTCGGGTCTGTAATAACATCGTCAAATGACATGCAGGCAGATATTAAAGCTCGTGTCTCAGCCGCATACAGAGTTTTCTACGCATACTCAAAACTTTTGCGATCTAAACATCTTTCGCAGTCGTGCAAACTCACACTTTACAAAGCATTAATTCGACCTGTGCTTACCTTTGGAAGCGAAAGCTGGACACTGACTTCCTCCGATTGTAGAATTTTATCAACATTCGAGAGGAAAGTCATACGAACAATTTATGGTCCATGTAAAGTTGCTGAAAATCAGTATAGAATCCGAATGAATCATGAAATCAGACAGCTTCTTGGAGGCTGCGATGTAATCGGATTCATTAAATCTAACCGGATTAGATGGTTTGGTCATGTAGAAAGGGCACCATTAGATAGAATGATTAAAAAAGCGTCCCAACAACAACCAGCTGGTGTTCGTCGAAGAGGAAGACCTAGACAACGCTGGCGTGATGACATCATCCAAGACCTTCGTGATATAGGATGTCGAAACTGGGGTCAACTGGTCATGGAACGAGACGATTGGAAGCTGATTGCACAGACGGCAAAATCCCTCCATGGGATGTAAACGCCAGAGAGAGAGAGAGAGATTCAAAAAAATTATTATATTTATTTAATTTTTTTTTTTCATTTCTCATGTTGGTTTTCTGATATTTAAATTTTTTTTATATAATATTAAGAAAATTGTGGAAAATTAATATTATTTTTCATATTTAAGCCAAATATTTAAATTTTTTGAATTCTGATTTTTTTTTCATTTAAATTGTATCAGTAAAAAATTGGCGAAAAACTGGACACCTAAGTAATAAATGCAATCACACACATACATTTTCATTTTACAACTTCGAAATACGTCCGCAATCTTCATTTGTCGCAATGACGTTACGAAAAATCCCCACAAACAATGTTAGCACAATGTGGTCACGTGCTCATGGCATGTTCACACTTGGACGTCAATGTGCATCCGCATGTGGTTATCATAGTTCCGTCATTTTGTGACGACATGGAGTGGCGTACGCATAACGAGCGCAAAGATACGGCATGAAGTGTTAGCACGCCATGGTAATTCCACGACGCACGCGGTGTTTGCTGGGTAAACGAATACCAATTTTTGAGTTGATTATGAATTAGAAACGGATGGGATATGGATTGGAAACGGATTGGATATGAATTGAATATGGATTGGATATGGATTGGATATGGATTGAATATGGATTGGATATAGATTGGATATGGATTTTTTTTTTTTTTAATAAAATGTGTTGTGTAATAGGGTTTAGAATATGTGTCACAACAACACATAAATACCTTTTAAGACTTAAACCGTGCATTCACATAAAACAGAAACAGAAACAGAAACCGAATTTCATACAAATTTGACAGCAACAGAAACAGAAACCTAATTTAGAAACAGAAACAGAAACTGAAAATTCGTCTGTTTTGTCTGGACCAGAAACAATTAAAATTTAATTGTTTCTGGTCCAGAAACTGTCACGTGACCATATTATTTTAAATTTATGTAACGGGATTGTACATTATTTTAAGAAATAAATATTTAGTCAAAAATAATTTACGTTGAATTTAGCTCGATTTTTTTTGATGGATATTATTATGTGCGATAACGAAAAAAATAAATTTCTTCTTCACTATACATTACAAAATTGTGTTATTTCTTTATTTATATGAATGAAAAATAAAATACACAGTTTATTGAATTACAATATTTTTTTTATATTAATACAATTTTTTCAATTTTAATTGGGTTAAATATATATGGATTGGGTTAAATATATATATTTTAATTTTGGCAATATAATATAATATGACAGCTGCCATCTTAAAATTCGGTTTCTGTTTCTGTTTTATTATTCACCACCGTCAACCAAATTAAAAACAGAAACAGAAACTGAAAATTTTCAGTTTCTGTTTCTGTTTCTGTTATATGTGAATGCACGGCTTTAGGTCTAGACCTGGGTCCCACAACCACTGGCGTTCTAAGGTGTGTTGATTAACGATTGGATATGGATTGGACATGGATTGGACATGGATTGGACATGGATTGGATATGGATTGGATATGGATTAGATATGGATTGGATATAGATTGGATATGAATTAAATATGAATTAAATATGGATAAAATATTAAATAAAAATTGATTGAATATGTATTGGATATGAATATAGATAATGGATTGGATATGAATTAGATTTAGATAAAATAGGGATAGTTAAGAAATAGTTGCAAATCGGATATGGATTTAATTTTTTAGATTCTGATCGCAGATCGATAAGTATGATAATATTGATCAATAAGTTCATAACCATTCATTCAGATACAAGTCACATTTTTGGGACGTCCATTTTCAATAATCGAGACGAAAACAACCTTACGGATATAAAATTGTATTTCTTATCTTATTTGACTAACTTGTGCTTATGTTAACACATCAGCTTTATGCCGTTAGGAAAAAATCGTATAAAAAATTTCAAAATATTCTCTGCTTGAAATCCAAACTAATTTAGAGCAGATCTACCCAAAACATTCAACAAAGTTTAAATGAAAGAAGAACCACAGACTTATATGCACAAACATCTAATCCTCCTCTCCCATAACTTAAGCCATCTCTGACGGTTCATTAAGCAGTACATTCCCTCTGAGTTAAGAGCGTTTGAAAATTATTCAAAAAAACCGCATAAGTTTCAACAACAAGCTTTCAAGCAATTTTGCTGACTTACAACTAAGGTCATTTTATCGAAATTCTTATGTCAAAATTAATCAAAATTAAAAATAAATAAAACAATAATTAGAAAAAAACACAAATAGTTAAATTAAAATTGAGAAATACACAAATCGAAATAGGAAATAGCAAAAAAGGAAAATACAGTACTAGAAAAAGCGAAAAATAGAAATAAATGGAAAAATAGAAATATATAGAAAAAGAGAAAATAGCAAAATAGAAAAATAGAGAAATAGAAAAATAGAAAATTAGAAAATAGAAAAATAGAAAAAAATATTAGAAAAATAGAAAATTAGAAAATTAGAAAAATAGAAAATTGAAAAATAGGAAAACAGAAAATTAGAAAAGTAGAAAAATAGATGAAAAGCGAAATAGAAAAACAGAAAAATAGAAAATAGGAAAATAGAAAAGTAGAAAAATAGAAAAACAGAAAAAACCTGACCTGGGACTTATTTGCCCTTATGGAACTTTTTGTTGTTTCTGGAAGAGATAAGATCCCGACATCCCACCATGTTCTCCAGTAACATTAGCCTATTAACCATGAAAAACAATATTTTATTATATAAATTAGTCTACAAAGATTGTGCCAAAATAACAACTGAGCCGAATGTGGGTTGTAAAGATAATCTCTACTTGTTCCAATATTTAAAATAATTTTACTCTACAAAAATAACCAGTTTGGTTTGATTGTTTTTATTTTTGTATTAATTATTGTAATGATACATAGAAAGTTTGTTTTACTGAATGATTCGATGGTAATTATTAATAATCGATAATCATAGCAAAATTATTATATTGCGTTTCATTTTTATTTTAAATAACACAGCAGGTTACAATAGTTTTTATAAGTTAAGACTAATCACTAAAACAAGCATTAGACTGAGCAAATAGTTCTTAAAATTAAAGAATATTTTTGCTTGTCTGTGTAATTATTAAACGGATAAGGTTGCTTGAATAATTTGCTCTAATTGTTTAATAATTTGCTTAAACTATTTGCTGTTGTGTTTGCTAAACCACAAATAAAACAAATATCTGTCTCCTGTAATGTATTTCTTTGCTACTAACTTGAATATTTTCTTTGCTCATATCGAAACAATTACTTCGGTCTGATGATTACTTTCCATTGCATTCCAGAGAAACATTTTAAAATCGCATCCCTACTTTTTGGCATTTCACGACATTTTCTAACAATCAGTTCATTTCTAACAATATAATGGTAAAAGACGAATGAACGATCGGTTCGATAACTGTAGCGGGAATGTTTCAAAAAAATCGTTAAATTATCCAAAAGAATGGCTTTCATACATTTTGTTAACTAATTTTGTTGACAAACATATAATGGGAAACACTTTGCCATTTGTACGCCATTTGTATTTTGACTTGAAAAATTCAACACATAATAGTAGTTTGTTTAATCAATGAGTGAATAATGAAGTAGTTTATTCTCAAGCAAAAGTTTAAAATTCGAGCGAAGCACGAGCGAGAATTTTAATTTGCGAGAGAATAAAATTCATTATTCACGAATCGATTACAATACTTTATTCTTTGACAAAGAATTGTGTATTATAAAAAATAAAACCATTTTCTTCAATTAAAACAATAAATCTTTATTGTTTTAATTGATAAATCAAATTTCTTAATAAAAAACTCTGATGATAAAAAACGCGCTTCTCATACAATCAACCAAGTTCAACTAAACGAAATGAGAGAATTTAAATTAAAATTTGATTTTTGAACAAAACTTATCAAAGCAATTGTGATTATAATTTGAAAACAATTTTAATGAAATCAAAACAATTTGACCAATTGGAATCATACCAATTGAATAATGATAATTTTTTTATAGGAAAATTTTCATTAGGCAATAGGTTAAGTTCATTAGGCTATAGGTTAGAAAACAATACAATAATACATACTATTATTATCGAAATAAAGCTGATATAATTAAATGGAAGAGAATAAAAGTAATTATTTGCATTACATAACATGTAAATGAAGATGAAATTGGACGTTTGAGTGAATCCAACTTTAGCTCAAATTATTAAATGCTGCACGATTCGTCACGTTCACGTATTTGCGAAGCATCCGAGTTCATTGCAACGTCTCGTCTAATCGCGCACCCAAATTTGATGCCCATCTTTATAATGTTTGACAACAAACTGAGTGAGCGTTCTGGCAAAAAACAAACCCAAAGTTTCGAATAAAAACGAAGCAAAAATGATTTTAGAGTTGCAGATGCAGATCAGCAAATAAAATATAGGTTTGCTATATATGCTCTGCTAGTTCATATTCTGAAAATGATTTACTTCGTGTAATGGCTATGCGCACATCAATCACAATAACAACAGTACTTTCCAGCAACATAAGACAAAAAATATTGGACTCTGAATCCGTATTTAGCAATTGAACATTGAAGGCATTAGCAAAGAGTATTAAAAAATTTCGACACCGACGTTGTAATTCTGCAAGAAACGCATGCAGCAGATGAAGCGCAACTTATCTCTAGAGGAAACATTGTTGGTTACAAACTAATTAGTGCTATTTACCATCAAGCATATGGATCTGCCACGTATGTTAAGTCAGAAATCATGAGCTGCGCCCATGTACTTACACAGACGGACAACGATATACATCTTATTGTTGTTAATATATCGGACACGAAGATAGTAAACGTATACAATTTACCAAATACAGCATGGCCAGCTACTACTCTACCATTATTTCACCACCCAGCAATATATGCGTGTGACTTAAATAGCCATCACACTTAGTGGCCCTACAACATGTTCCTGGTTTATGATGCGAATGACATGAAAATCTTTAGATCTGCTAGATAACGAGGTGATTACAATCCCAATTTCTGTTTTCCACAAAAAACGAACAACGTAACCCTATTCCAATATTTAGGACTGTTTTACAAGGTTTTTCACGCTCTCAACATCGTTTAGTAATTCTTGAGGTAGGTATGCAAATCCCACTCGTTAGCTTTACTCCAACCTAGTTGGAATTTTAACATAACTGATTGGGCTAAATATAGGTCGGACTTGAATGTAGTGATTCGCTGGATCCAACCTATTCCTAAAAATTACGATAGGTTCGTTGGAGCCATCATCTCAACTGCTAAGAAATGCATCCCAAGAGGCTTCCGTGAAGCATACATTCCTGGTTAAAGTAGAGAGAGCGATATATTATATGACACTAATGACCGAATATATTCACTAGACGTCACGAGAAAACAAAAGTGAATTAACGCCGTTGAAAACGTTGATTTTGCGAATCATGGACGAATCATGGACTGGACGTTGTGCTGATTCTTTCTACAAGTGGGGCATTTCAAAGTCCCATCAATGTGACTGCGGCACTCCACAACAAACCGTAAAACACATTGCAACTGTGTGTCCAATTCGACGTTACAATTACGACATCTCAGACATCCATTTGGCAACTCCTGATGTAGTAGCATGGATAGATCACTCGATGTAAACATCTAATGTTCAAATATTTTACTTTTTTACTAAAAGACGCGCAACCAAATTGATTGTAGGCTTATTTAATGTGTATTCATGTTTTGTTTTAGGTAGATTTCATAGAAAAATCTACCTATTTTAAGTTTTATTCTTATGGTGTCACAAAAAAAATCCATACACTAAATAAATAAATGGCTAAGCAAATGTATTTGAGATAAAGAAACTCTGCTAACAGGTTTTAGAGCAAATACTTGCTATAGTGTAAGCCTTGCTTAATAACCGATGTTTTAGAGGTTTGTATGACATAATGATGGATGTGTTCCACTTAGCGTACACAATTCGCTCAAAATAACCCTTCCTCCGTTCCACTTGCAGACTACGACGGTCGTTGTGGTCGCGTTGAAAACGTCACTATTGACGTCATAAATTTTGCTCACATCAAGCTCACAACGACCCACCTCAAAAGGTGGGTTCAAGTAAGTGTTGATTAAAATTTAAATATGGCGAATACAAAATTTAATTTGTATAAATCTTATTTTACTCAAAATAATTTTCATACAAACTTGGATCTCATGAATGAGTAAAAGTTTTTTTATTGTGTATGCACATTAATTATTAACCCCTTGTGCATCAATCACCTCGTGGAAATTTATTTTTGCTTTGTGAAATAATCACGAGTTTGACTCGTAGGAATTAATTTTGCTTTGTGAGACAATCGCGAGTTAAACTCGTGATAACAATATAAATTAAATTCATGGAATCACTTGACTTCATCTCAAAATTGTGATCTAACGGGTGAACCGATTTTAATGAACTTTTTGTTTAAAAGGTTCATAGTGGGTCCTTATAAAAATATTACTTTAACAAAAAATATTCATATTTTTAGATGATTTTTCAAATTTAATTCTTCAAATATAGTGATTTCAAAATGTACCGTTTTCTTCTCTTTCATAAATATGTATAAAATGGCGGAATCAATATGGCAGCTACAGGCTTACGGCTTCACTTTGAAAGTATAGAAATTTGGCTACCAACACAAATTTAAAATATCAACAGATGTGTTGTTTTACTTAGAATGTTGATAATTATAAGTAGTTTAAACTTCCGAGTGGTGTTAAATTTTTTATTCAAAATAGCGGCTTGTAAATATAAAAATATAAAATTAAATAAATAAACAAATAACAAATCTCCCCTGTTTTTATATTTTCTTCTATAATTTTGGATCTTCATTAACTTTTTACAAAAAATCTGGAAAATTGCACTTTGGAGATGTTTTTTGGAAATTAAAGAAGTTTTGTCTATAATTTCCATAATAATCTTTCGGTATATATTAGCCAATTTTTTTAAGAAATAATTTCTATAATTTTCAACAAAAACTTCAAAATAAATAAATAAATAAAAAAAAATAAATGAATAGAAATAAATAAAAATAAATAAATAAATAAAATTAAAAAATAAATAAATAAAATATAAATAAAAGTAAATAACAAAATAAATAAATAAAAATAAATAAAAAAAATAAATAAAAAAAATAAATAAAAATAAATAAAAATAAATAAATAGAAATAAATAAAAATAAATAAAAATAAATGAAAATTAATAAAAAAAATAAAAATAAATAAATAAATAAATAAATAAACAAATAAATAAATAGATGAATAAGTAAATAAATAAATAAATAAATAAATATATAAATAAATAAATAAATTAATTAATAAATAAATAAAAATAAATATAAATAAATAAATAAATAAATAAATTTAAATAAATAAAAATAAATATAAATAAACAAAAATAAATAAAAATAAATAAAAATATATAAAAATAAATAAAAATAAACGAAAATAAATAAATAAATAAATAAATAAATAAATAAATAAATAAATTAATAAATAAATAAATAAATAAATAAATATATAAATACATATTATATAAATAAATAAATGAATAAATAAATCAATAAATAAATAAATAAAAAAAAATAAATAAATAAACAAATAAATATATAAATAAACAAATAAATAAATAAATAATGAAATAAAAGTAAATAAAAATAAATAACAATAAATAAAAATATATAAAAATAAATAAAAATAAATAAATTACCAACATTCTTCGTCCAAGAACGCATATGTTGATATTTTAAATTTGTGCTGGCAGCTAAATTGCTATACTTTCAGAGTGAAGCCGCAAGCCTATATCCGCCATATTTATTCCGCCATTTTGAATTTTGAAAAGGGCACCTGACATTGGCAACAAGAGACAATAAGCTACAATTTTTGCCCATAAACCTTCTGAAAAACCTAAACCAATTCTGAAGAGCAGGGGGTCTCCGAGTTGCAAAGAATGCCCCATATATATAGTTATTACTCAATTCAAATAAATAAGCAATCATTTCAAACACATAATTTATTTTAACACATCAAACTATATCTTTTATGTGTTAAAATTTAATACCTTTAAAACAAAAACACTTCAACAAAATCCGTGCACTAGTTTTTAGTAAATCTAAATTTACAGTAAACTAAATGTTTCAAACATAAAAAAATAAAACAAAAACTTAAGATTTTTTTTTAAATCGCAAGGTTTGAAAAATTAAAACTAATATAAAATATAATTTTTTTTATCAGTATAGTACTTTAAAAAAGCCTAACTGAAGTACCTTTCAAGCAAAAAAAAATTCGAGCACAATGTAACTTTTAACTTTCTTGTTTCTTAAAAAAGTTCGAGCCACCCTGTTTCTAAACTAGTGAGAAAATAAAAAACTAATAAACACGTGTTAGTTTTTTTTATTATACCAACGATCATCAAAGTTTCTAGAAAATCGGAGCATTTTTTTAAAATATTTATTTTTCGCACAAAATTTTTCAAACAAATAGTTCAACCAAACATAAAATTTTTTAAACAAATAAAACCTTAAGGGGTTAAAGTTTATTGTTAAGACTTATAAATTGTAGGCTAGCCTCTAGCTTCTACTTAATCTGTTCAAACTCGCCATTTGTATTTTTACGTCAACGCCTAAAACGAGTACATAATCCATTCCACTTGAGTTTACAATTGTAACGCTCCGAAGCAAGTACCCGATAGAAGCGCAACGTTGATAATGCGTTTTTTAATCTAAAACTAACGTGTTTCAAACAACTTTTGCATAATTACGTATATAATATAAAAAAAACCCAATTCAATTTTTTTGACGTAGTTATGACGTAAAACCAAGAAATTTGTTTTTAAAAATATTATTACGAACAAATTGTTACGCAAATTTCTTTTAACAATATTGAAATAAATTAAGTCAATTGTTGCGCCACAAATAGTATAATACATGTACAAATTGACTTGTTGAATGTGCTACAAATTTATAGATAAAAACAAGTAAACATTTAGGGATTGAAAAATATTCGTTTTCGTTAACCCTTTGTCGACGATAGTTAGTCTTTAAAAAGAATTTGCCTATTTTATTTAGAACATATACCAATTCCTAAGAGGAAATGTGTGTATTTTTCTCTTCCATTTTTAACCATTTTCGAAAGATAGATTGCATATCCGCACGGCTAGATCAACTGATTTAGTGTGTTAACTATTTGTTATTTTTAATCTAAAGGTAGTGACATCCACCCATCCATCACTGTTTGCTTTTGACGTAAAAGTAGTACTATTTTAGTAGTGCTAGTTATTAATGGCGATGTTATCAGTTTACTTAAACTATTGGGGGGTTTTGCTGAGCTGAAGCTAAGAATCGCAATGATTTTCAGGTTGATGATAATTTTTAAACGGCGCGTTTCAAAATACATTTCCCGTCTATACTCTAGTGCTGAACATGAACAAAGTAAGTGTAATGCTGTTTCCTAACCCTCTTCGTTTAAGAAGCATAAAACTTTTTCCTTGCTCCCTAAGGACATTGAGGCAGTGACAACTAGAAACAAGCAAATCCTCCCAACGCTAAGATAGGAGTTTTTTTAAGCGTTTCAAATCTTTCCTGATTTGCCGCAATTGACGTCCCGAGCAAGTGTGAAACTTTCGAAATCTTTGGCAGGGATATAGTAGCTGTTAATTTGATTGAATCCTTGCTTTTTCAAAATTATGCAGTAGCCAGTAATACTGAGTCAACAAATGGTAATGAGCGCTATCTGTTTACATAGCACATCAATTTGTAAATAGGTAGACCGTTCTTTGCACTTTTTGAGGAAACTTCAGGTTGACTATATTAGCAAGTACGTTCCACTTCGAAGATGAACCAATCTTACCAGCGTTTTAAAAAGGAATGATGCTAGACTTATAGGTAAGTGCCAGTGAGAGCATGAAAACTACTAAAAATCCCATCACTCAATACTGCTGGTATTTGAAGTATTTCAACGCAAACCATAAAAATTGTTTTTAGCAAACCTTTTGACTGTTCTGAGGTGTTCAATTTTTTTTCCTTTATCTCCATTTTAGGAGCATAGGGCGTCTACTAGACTGGAACATCTAACTCTGTTGGGGGCAATCGCTTTCAGTTCACCCCATGTCTTGCCAATTTGTTTTGCTTCAGCAAGCACCGTTTTCTTCATTGTCATGGGTGGTCTTCCAACTCTCCTTTTACCTTGTGGATTCCATTCTAGGGCCATCTTTGTTATATCTTCAGCTGATTTTCTCAGTGTATGTCCTAACCATCTCCATTTCCTTTGTTTTATCTCGGTCTCGATGTCTAACTGCTCTGTCTGCCGTAGAAGTTCCTGGTTACTGATGGTGTTCGGCCAGAAGCATTTGATCAGTCTTCTCAGGCATTTGTTCACAAACACCTGCAGTTGATTTGTGATCTTTCTTGTATGTTTCCACGTTTCACACCCATACAGCAGGACTGACTTGACACATGCATTGAACATTCGTAGCTTTGTCTTTCTTGACAGGACAGATGCATTCCAGATCTTGTGAAGCATGTTAGAAGTATTTCTGGCTTTGTTAATACGGTGACTGTAACGAGTACAAAAATTCTTAATTTCAAATTGGCAATTGATAGCTAAATTATTTATAAAATCATCTATGTTCGTATAAATGTGTTTGTTTCATTAATAAATCTTTTTATTGCTTCTTTATCAATGATTTGTATCTAACGTAATAATTTTTTTTGTCAACGTAAATTTGTTAAACGAAATTAAAATAAATTATAATTTTAATCAGCTGTTTCTGCTGTTTTGTTGTTTATATGAAAATAATATTTTATGTAATTAAAAAATAGTTGATAATATTTGTTATATATAAAACTTAAGATAGTAATTCCTAGTTTTAAGTAGGGGATGATCTCACTTTGAGAAGATTTACAAATGCATAAGCCAATGATTTGATGTGAGAGCTGAAAATATTCTGTTCCAAGCAAGCCATTAATGTTAAACAGCATGGGCTGAAGAAATGCATATGTACCATATTCAACTAGATCCACCGAATACCCAAGTTAGAAGACCACGAAATATAATTCAAATTGTTGTTTTTACTGGGTTATTTAAACCGGTATAAAAACGTCTACCTTAAATATAACGAAAAGCAGCCAACTTAGAAAAAGTAAAATTTATTTAAAATGAAAAGTCAAGTTTGGAAAAAAATTTTAAATGAAATGGAGAGACGTGATTTGTAGAATTGGTGAACTTAAGAAATTAGCGAATATTATTTGGTCTATTTGATCTGGCATTTTGGCGAGGAAGGACCAACCATTATTATTATTATTGATGCGGCGTCGATGAGAGGTGGACTGTATTTTTTTTATTGAAGATATATTTGATGTGAGTTGGTTGGCACATCAACTTCCAACACCGTGATGCAAATATGGAAATATCTCAGGTCATATAATAATTGAAGTTATGTACATATGAGATGATTGATTGAAGCAATGACGAAAATATCTCAGCTCATATAATAGTTGAAATTATGTAAGTGAGATGAATGATGCAATGATGAAAATATCTCAGTTCATATAATAATTGAAGTTATGTAAACGAGATGATTAACTGAAGCGATGACGAAAATATCTCAGCTCATATAATAGTTGAAAATCATGCACATATGAAGTGAAAATATATCAGCTCATTTAATATTTTGAAGTTATGTAAATGAGAGGATTAACTGAAGTAATGACGAAAATATCAGCTCATATAATAGTTGAAATTATGTACATATGAGATGAACGATGCAATGACGAAAATATCTCAGCTCATATAATAGTTGAAAATCATGTACATATGAAATGAATGATGCAATGATGAAAATATATCAGCTCATGTAATAGTTGAAGTTATGTAAATGAGATGATTAACTGAAGTAATGACGAAAATATCAGCTCATATAATAGTTGAAATCATGTACATATGAGATGAATGATTGAAGTAATGACGAAAATATATCAGCTCATATAATAGTTGACATCATGTACATATGAGATGATTGATTGAAGTAATGACGAAAATATCAGCTCATATAATAGTTGAAATTATGTACATATGAGATGAACGATGCAATGACGAAAATATCTCAGCTCATATAATAGTTGAAAATCATGTACATATGAAATGAATGATGCAATGAAGAAAATATATCAGCTCATGTAATAGTTGGAGTTATGTAAATGAGATGATTAACTGAAGCAACGACGAAAATATATCAGCTCATATAATAGTTGAAATTATGTACATATGACATGAACGATGCAATGATGAAAATATATCAGCTCATATAATAGTTGAAATCATGTACATATGAGATGAATGATTGAAGTAATGACGAAAATATCAGCTCATATAATAGTTGAAATCATGTACATATGAGATGATTGATTGAAGTAATGACGAAAATATCAGATCATATAATAGTTGAAATCATGTACATATGACATGAACGATGCAATGATGAAAATATATCAGCTCATGTAATAGTTGAAGTTATGTAAATGAGATGATTAACTGAAGCAACGACGAAAATATCAACTCATTTAATAGTTGAAATCATGTACATATGACATGAACGATGCAATGATGAAAATATATCAGCTCATATAATGATTTAAAATCATGTACATATGAAATGAAAGATGCATGGAAACATCACCCGTTCCAATCGATGAAAACTTATACGAGGTTTTTTACTGCATGCACACTCGACGAATATTTGTCAGAGAACAAAGAAAAAACTATTTGGTTAATTTATATATACATTAAAAAACTGACCTGATGCACACAACTTTATATAAACTTCATTTATTAATTTTACAATTACTGATTTAACACATGGGAATACAAAATATTTAAAATTTACTTAAAACTAACAAAGAGAGAGCTTAGCTCATACTCAACCAACTACATGGTAACACAAACAACACTTTTTACTGACTATACTATTCAGATATAAATTCGTAAGAATAAGAGCGCAAAACTACCAAAACAGTCCATTTTATAGAAAGCCAAAACTCTACAAATCACAGCTGTCAAGTTTACCAACGATCTCGAAACTATCGAATTAATAATATAGAATAACGAACACATAAATTCAATGTGAAAATTGAAAATATCGAATGAATGATCAAAATATACCGAACACGTCAATTCAAAATTGACAGTTTCGTTGACATTTCAAAAGGATTGTTTTGGTAATGTTTTGCATAATTTTATAAATAATAAATAAATCTTTAATTGGTTTTGTTTTGATTCTAATTTAAAATATTTTGATTTTTCAGGTAAACTATTTAACAATTCACGATAATGCGTGAACATACTGGCGACCTTAAAGTATTTACTTTAACAAAATGAAACGGTCCAGGCTGCGACATGGTTGCAATTACGTAATCCCTTAAAACCAGTTACGGACAGCAACTAAAGTAAATTTTAAGTGTATGAATATTCAGGGATCACTGTAGTCGAGGTGAGTGACTTGTCAGACTGAACAGACTGGTCGCAGAACATTGTTGCTTGAGTTACGTGGACGATTGCAAATATTAATTAGTGAAATATAAACCACCACTAGTTTGTAATTACTTGATACAACAAACTGCTGCAAATCTTCAACATCAAGATGTGAGATTACGCTGATTCGTGCTACTGAGCGTTTCAGAATGAATTCAGCTGGGTTAATGGAAATGACAATAGGCTCAATTTAAAATGACACAACGATTGTACAACGAAATTGGGTTGTCGGACACACTCTGTGACGAAGAGTAGACCACATGAATGCTGCTTGTTGGATATGCTGAAGATTACGAGCTTCAATGAAGTTGGCAATGTTGTGGAAGCAGAATTTTTAAAAACATCACAATCCGCTACGTGATACCATACATACGACGAAACCAAGCTCTAAAAGGATCAGCTGATGAGTTAATACCGATTTCCAACTGGACTGCTTTGAGACGAAATACGCGAATATGCATATGAACCATTTGTCAGTTGCATTTGAGTACGCATCTTGAGCTAATAGAGGGGGCCTGCAAAAGTTAAATGTCAACGATTAAAGCTCGGTGCTACAACCTGAATTATCAATTTCAACCTGAATTATCCAGACGGAAATGACAAAATATAAAATTCTAATTCAAACGAAATCATTTTCGGTTTGTAACATAAACTAGACGAAAGACGCGTGAAAATAACTAATGACTTTAATTCCTACTGAAGACAAACATTTTATTAAATTATAATTAAACCTATAACGGCTTAAGATACTACCGAACCATTAACTACCAAATATTGAATTAAAACGAATTCTAATGACGAATACTACTAAATACAAATGAGGCATGTTAGCCATTTTGCAAGGACACATTGGTTAACATTGGAAAAATTGTTTGATTTTGTCTCAACGACTATACGACGAAAGTGGGCTGTCAGACACACTCTGCCAAGGTAACGAAGAATGAGACAAGAGCGAACATCTGTAGGAATTATGATAGCAACAAGGAGAACGGCGAAACATTAATGAAGCTAAAACATCCAGATACCAGCGGATGTTCGACGAACCAATATAAACCTTCCATGTTAACTGATGAACGATGTGAATTGAATAACTAATTATTTCACATCTAATAACGATGAATTTGACAGGATTTGATGAATGAGTTGGTAATTCAATAATGTAACATGCGATGAATAGTATTTAATCTACTAGAATTTAATGGGTATAAAATAATTTAACAGGTTCCTAAGAATATAACAATCAAACTAATAAAATACGATGAATGGTGTTAGGGTACGGCGAACCGTACGAGAAAAATATCTAAAATATTAACGAACAACAATTTTATTCGGAAATCACATTCTACTAAGTACGACGAAACGAATAATGACTCCAACTATTAATGAACATTAAATTGAGAAACGAATTCTAGTAAGATATGACGAATAACCAATTACTACAAATGAGGCATGTGAGCCTATTAGCAAGGTCAGAGCTAATTCACATTGAAGAAATTTGTTTGATTTTGTCTCAACGACTATACGACGAAGGTGGGCTGTGAGGCACACTCTGCCAAGGCAACGAAGAA
Source organism: Diogma glabrata (assembly GCA_963693315.1). NCBI lineage: Eukaryota > Metazoa > Arthropoda > Insecta > Diptera > Cylindrotomidae > Diogma > Diogma glabrata. The sequence continues at coordinate 369,597,600 of OY856186.1, forward strand.
TGAGACAAGAGTGAACATCTGTTGGAATTATGATAGCAACAAGGAGAACGACGAAAAATTAATGAAGCTAACACATCCAAATACCAGCGAATGTTGGACAAACCAATATCAAAACTTCCATGTTGATTGACGAACGATGTGGATTAAATAATTAATTACTCCACACCTAAAAACGGTGACTTTGAAATGATCCGATGAATAAATTGGTAATTTAATATTGGAACATCCGATGAATATGCTATTTAATCTACTAGAATCCGATGAATATAATACATATTATAACAGAATCCTAAAAATAACAATTAATCTAATAAAGTACGACGGATGATTTAAAAATACGACAGAACGATTTTCTAAAATATTAACGAAGACAACAATTGTATCTGGAAATCACATTCTACTAAGTACGACGAAACGAATAGTGACTCCAACTATTAACGAAAAATCGCATTCCAACAACGTACGACGAAAAATAAATAACGATTTTCAAAATATTAGCGACGACAACAATTATATCTGGAAATCACATTCTACTAAGTACGACGAAAACGAATAGTGACTCCAACTATTAACGAAAAATCGCATTCCAACAAGGTACGACGAAAAATGAATAACGATTTTCAAAATATTAGCGAAGACAACAATTATATGGAACTCAAGTTACATTAAAGTACGACGAACTGAATTATTAACGGAAATAAGAAATTTATCTTGGAATTCAAATTCCATTAGAGTATGACGAGATGTATAAAGATTTTTTAAGAATATTAACGACGACAGCAAAATTATTTTGGAATTCAAATTCCATTCAGGTACGACGAGATTTTGTACGACGTTGTTTTTTCAAGAGGTCTTTGTAAGGGGAATCCGGCATGTTAACCTTATGGAAAATTAATACCGAAGAGAAAAACGGATGAACATTGTTCCAGACGAAATATGTCAATAAAATGAAACAATCCGACAAGCCATCCACCATAGACAATTAAACAATCGACTAAGCGACATTGTACACCCCGTAGTAGTGAATGTCCCGAAAAAATCACGATTATATGATCACGCAAGTCGTGTTAATAAACAATGACAATATAAATGCTAGATTGACGAAAATTTAAATAATTAAGTTACTTATAAACTATACTAAATGGTACCTTAAATTATCCAAAACCGTTGGTTGGTTTTTTTTTTTCCGAAGTTATTTTGAGACGAGCTGCGTATAGATCCGGCTCGAAGGACCAAATGATGCGGCGTCGATGAGAGGTGGACTGTATTTTTTTTATTGAAGATATATTTGATGTGAGTTGGTTGGCACATCAACTTCCAACACCGTGATGCAAATATGGAAATATCTCAGTTCATATAATAATTGAAGTTATGTACATATGAGATGATTGATTGAAGCAATGACGAAAATATCTCAGCTCATATAATAGTTGAAATTATGTAAGTGAGATGAATGATGCAATGATGAAAATATCTCAGTTCATATAATAATTGAAGTTATGTAAACGAGATGATTAACTGAAGCGATGACGAAAATATCTCAGCTCATATAATAGTTGAAAATCATGCACATATGAAGTGAAAATATATCAGCTCATTTAATATTTTGAAGTTATGTAAATGAGAGGATTAACTGAAGTAATGACGAAAATATCAGCTCATATAATAGTTGAAATTATGTACATATGAGATGAACGATGCAATGACGAAAATATCTCAGCTCATATAATAGTTGAAAATCATGTACATATGAAATGAATGATGCAATGATGAAAATATATCAGCTCATGTAATAGTTGAAGTTATGTAAATGAGATGATTAACTGAAGTAATGACGAAAATATCAGCTCATATAATAGTTGAAATCATGTACATATGAGATGTATGATTGAAGTAATGACGAAAATATATCAGCTCATATAATAGTTGACATCATGTACATATGAGATGATTGATTGAAGTAATGACGAAAATATCAGCTCATATAATAGTTGAAATTATGTACATATGAGATGAACGATGCAATGACGAAAATATCTCAGCTCATATAATAGTTGAAAATCATGTACATATGAAATGAATGATGCAATGAAGAAAATATATCAGCTCATGTAATAGTTGGAGTTATGTAAATGAGATGATTAACTGAAGCAACGACGAAAATATATCAGCTCATATAATAGTTGAAATTATGTACATATGACATGAACGATGCAATGATGAAAATATATCAGCTCATATAATAGTTGAAATCATGTACATATGAGATGAACGATTGAAGTAATGACGAAAATATCAGCTCATATAATAGTTGAAATCATGTACATATGAGATGATTGATTGAAGTAATGACGAAAATATCAGATCATATAATAGTTGAAATCATGTACATATGACATGAACGATGCAATGATGAAAATATATCAGCTCATGTAATAGTTGAAGTTATGTAAATGAGATGAATAACTGAAGCAACGACGAAAATATCAACTCATTTAATAGTTGAAATCATGTACATATGACATGAACGATGCAATGATGAAAATATATCAGCTCATATAATGATTTAAAATCATGTACATATGAAATGAAAGATGCATGGAAACATCACCCGTTCCAATCGATGAAAACTTATACGAGGTTTTATACTGCATGCACACTCGACGAATATTTGTCAGAGAACAAAGAAAAAACTATTTGGTTAATTTATATATACATTAAAAAACTGACCTGATGCACACAACTTTATATAAACTTCATTTATTAATTTTACAATTACTGATTTAACACATGGGAATACAAAATATTTAAAATTTACTTAAAACTAACAAAGAGAGAGCTTAGCTCATACTCAACCAACTACATGGTAACACAAACAACACTTTTTACTGACTATACTATTCAGATATAAATTCGTAAGAATAAGAGCGCAAAACTACCAAAACAGTCCATTTTATAGAAAGCCAAAACTCTACAAATCACAGCTGTCAAGTTTACCAACGATCTCGAAACTATCGAATTAATAATATAGAATAACGAACACATAAATTCAATGTGAAAATTGAAAATATCGAATGAATGATCAAAATATACCGAACACGTCAATTCAAAATTGACAGTTTCGTTGACATTTCAAAAGGATTGTTTTGGTAATGTTTTGCATAATTTTATAAATAATAAATAAATCTTTAATTGGTTTTGTTTTGATTCTAATTTAAAATATTTTGATTTTTCAGGTAAACTATTTAACAATTCACGATAATGCGTGAACAATTATTATACATGGAAAATGGATGGATCCATTTTATCACTCGGATAATAAATTAAAATAAGAAATTTAACATTTAAGACAAAACAAAGGCATGCAGATACAATAAGTTTGGAATGAATTATTTTGGCTCGTGTTGGAACAGGATATCATCAAGAACAAGAAACAGATCATTTGCAATCAAAAGATAAGACTGGTAGTGTTTTTTTATTTATAAAATTATATATTAAGATCTCATAAAAATCAATTTGTGCAAAATGATTATTAGTGCATGCATTAAATTCTAAAGTTAAATTATTAAATTATAAAGCTAATATAAATTAACACAAAGAAATCATTAAGCCTAAATTTTGTGAATCTTTTTAAATTTCTGTTTTTTTGTTCATAAAGAAAAATCAAATGTATATTTGTTTGTGATTTTCTAAATCTTGTAAGAAACAGTGAAAGAAAGAAAAGTGTCTATTTCTTATGGAATATGGTAAGCAAGGCTCCATCTTTCCACATCTAAAAATATATTATATCGTGCACCAAAGGGCCACTTTACAACTGATGTGTTCTTCAGTCCCACCTGTTTTTGCTACAGTAAAACCAAGGTACACAAATTTGTCAACTTCATCCACTTGTGTATTGTTGATTGTTTTGGTGTTCAGTCTCATAGCCTTTGTTTTTCTGATATTAATCTTGAGACCGACTTCATGTGCAACGGTTGATAGCTTCTGTATTTTCTGCTACATGTCCGAATGTGTGTGTAAGTAGACAGATGTCATCTGCGTAGTCTAGATCATTGAGCCCCGTCTTGTTGTGTTCCATTGGATTCCGTTTGGACTTGCATCATCGAGCTTTCTCATGATACTATCTAGTACTATTAGGAATAGTAGCGGGGATAGTACACAGCCTTGTCTCACTCCTCGGTGGTTGTAGTATTCATCACTTTGCTGTCCTTTGTATTGTATTCTGTTTGCAGCATCCCGATACATTTCTTTGATTAGATCAACTATTTTCTTCGGGATGCCCATTTCACAAAGTGTCTTCCATATCGCGCTTCTGTTGATTGAGTCGAAGGCGCGTTCGAAGTCCACGAAGAGGAGATACAATGGTGAATTCCATTCATTTGATTGCTCAATGATGATACGGATTGTGTTGATATGATCGGTACAGCTTCTTCCTGGTCTAAAGCCGGCTTGTTCGTTTCTTAATTTTATGGTAATTGATGAACATATTCTTTCGAGAATGATCATCGCTAGTATTTTCATTGTTGTGTTGAGCAGAGATATACCTCTCCAATTTTTGCATTCTCTTAGATCACCTTTCTTTGGAATAGTTATGGTTAAACCCTCTTTCCATTTGGTTGGTATTTTACCTTTGTTCCATACATCAGCTAATAGTGGTGTTAGAGCTTCTGCTGTTGTGTTTACATTTGCTTTGAGTAATTCCGCTGATATATTACCAGCAGATTTGTTATTCTTAAGCTTCTCTATGGCATCTTTAACTTCTCGTTCCGTTGGTGGATGGGTGCTAATAGTTTCGTTATAGTTGTCATCCGGAGACTGCAAGTTATCTTCATGCGGCTGGCAGTTGCCTTTGAAGTATTCTTTCCATCTATTTAGCTGTTGTTCATGTGTTGTGAGGGTTTGACCGGATTCATCCTTTATTGGTGGAGTGTTTGTATATTTGTTGGTGACCTTTCTCACGCATTTGTGTAGTGTGCGCATATTTCTATTAGCTGCTGCTGTTTCTGCACTCCTGAGAATGCTTTCTGTATATTTTCTGCGATCATTCCTTGCCATCTTTTTAAAATGTTTTGCTGTACTTGCATATTTGCTGCGGATCTCGTTTGTGTTTTGGTGACACAATTGTAACTTGAGCTGACGACGCTCTTCAATTTTCTTCCAGGTATCATCGCTAATCGATGGTTTACGTGATTTGTCTTGGTATCCAAGCACATCTGTAGCAGTTTTGACGTAAGCTTCTTTAATTTGTTCCCATTTTTCATCAATGCTGGTGGTTTCGTTGTTTGGTAGATTGAGCTGGAGCGATTCTTTGAAGATGTTATTTGTATTTTTGTCGCTCAATCTATTGATGTTAAATTTCCTCTGACATGACTTGTTGTGTTTTACAGCGACTGCTCCTCGCTTTGCTCTGACGTCTTGTAGTGAGGATAGAAACTTCTTATTCACCAATACGTGATCAATTTGATTCTTGGTTCTTGCATTTGATGATGTCAAAGTGTATTTGTGTATGTTCTTGTGTGGGAACTTGCTGCCTCCTATGAATAGTTGATTTGTGACACAACAATCGGTGAGCCTGTCTCCATTATTGTTACGTGTTGATTCTAGTGCATGTTTGCCCATGACTAATTCCATTCCGGTGTTGTCGGTTCCAATTTTGGCATTGAAATCACCTTGTATTATTTTGATGTCATTTCGATGTGCACTAGCCAGTGTTGCTTGGAGCTGTTCGTAGAATTCATCTTTTGTCGCATCATCAGCTTCTTCGGTAGGTGCATAGCACTGTATGATCGTTGTTTTTCTAATTTTCGATTGGAATCTTGCTGTTATTATTCTGCTACTGATTGGTTTCCATTCGAGAAGTGCTTTCTTTGCGTTAGGTGTTGTTAATATTGCTACGCCTTGTTCGTGTGTGTTGGATTTACCAACGTTTCCTACTCGTGTCCGGGCACGGTAGCCAAGGGTCGATATTTGATTTTTCTGGGTGTTTCGGTTTGTTTTGTTTTTCTTTCTAGTGTTCGTTTCTTTAATCATTTAAATTTCGGATTCCCTTTTGGATTAACGGGTGATTGGGCCATCGAATCCTAGCCAGTTTCCAGGGCTGCTGGATAAGGTATACTGGCGTACCGTGGGCGAGATATTCCTGCTTCAATGTGATTCAATCATATTTCCATATTTTTTCTGATAAAGTTCCCAAGCGGTCACCCGTTTAAGTTGTGAACCTTCCCAGTGTTGCTTAACTTCATTGTAAGTGATGTTGTTGTCTTAGCCACTTCTCCATCTTGCCCACGGTGTTCGATAGTTCATTGGAAATAGTATTATTAGCCACAGTTGACTTAAATGGTTGAAATTTTATCATTAAATCTTTTAGGTGGTCAAACAGTCGATGACGTGACACTTTCAACAGTCGCTTTGGTCTGACCAGCAATTTGGCCTGACCCATATGTGTGACTGCAGTAAGAGCTAGAATCTTTTAAATATGGAAGAATTATATGTTTAACGATCGATTTAATGAGGGATAACCCGGCATTAAATTGGTTACAAGAATTTTCTGTAATATAGAAACTACCATTTTGTGACTGTTATCACAGACAAGTAATCAGTACTTACGTTTGGTTAGCCTTAATTCTTTCTGAAATCATCAATACATTTTGTAAAGGGCCGGCCTTATTACTTCCTTGAGAATTTTGTTATGTTAAAGTTTTTTCGTCTTTTTCCGTAGTGAATCGAATTTTTTTCTGAGTGTCTTATCTTCCACAACCTTCGGTTTACTTTATCCACTTAAAATTTTTTAATAAACCACCACATCCCAGTCTGTGAATTAGGCCCAATCAATAAAACTGATTTAATGAAAATTACAATGCTGAATAAAAATTGAAGACATCATAGAAATTTAGCATAATGGAGTTAACAGTCTAGGATATAAAGCGATCAAATGGCGTACATTCTTCAGCATGTTGTGCTGTAGAATGTCTTCTTTTCGAGCTGGTGAAAGAAACCGATTGTAACATCAGTTTCGTTCTGGCTTCAGTTTTCAAAGAAGTCAAACAAATAAACCCAAGCGCATGAGAACCTACCATTAAAGCAAAAAGCCTTGTTCCAAACGATTATCAACTATAATTGAACGACTGAGTAGAAAAAGGATAATATGCCAAAAAATGGAATATTATTCTTTATACGCTCATTAAACGAATTCGACATTCAACTACAAAATAGCGATCTCAGTTTATTTTTCGTATTTTTTGGAAATTAGAGGGGGAAATACGAAAAATATACTGGGATAGCTATTTTGTAGCTGAATGTCAAATTCGTTTAATGAACGTATAAAGAATAATATTCCATTTTTTGAAATATTATCCTTTTTCTACTCAGCCGTTCAATTGATCGGCTAATCGGAGTAAACAAGCATCACTAGCCCGAAGCTATGGTGACCGAGCAACGAGTGATGAATTTGTGCCGAAAAATACAGAAGTTGACAGTTTGGTTGGCTTCATAATCTAGATGGAAAAACAAATCATCTGAAATCATTGATTTTAATAAATTTGCTTCGTTCAATATTTGGAATGTGGAAGTGAAAATAGAAATTTATACCCGTACAGGTTCGTTGTCCTACCACTGCTTACCACATAATATTTGAAACATTTCAGCTTCCGCTGAAGCTTAATATATTTCCGATTTTAACGTTGCTAAGGTCGGTGAGAATCATTTATTTCTCGCCAATTAAAAAGTCTTTTTGTGTACTTTCGTATGGGGATGATCCAATGAAACATAGCTACCAACGGATATAATTTATTTGGAGCACTAAAGATCAAGACTGGATCATTTTGTTTATTTGTCTTGCAGGTGCTAGGTTTTGACTTGAGCGCTATTTATTGTTTTGTTGCTGTGACCTGGAGATCAACCTTATGAGTTTTTTTGATTGTGTGTTACCAGAGTGGGGGACTGGCAGTAATTCTGAATCTGATAAAAAACAAATAAAAACGATTGCAATTTCAGTCAACGATAACAAAGCAAATGAATAATTGGTCATTAATTTTTTGTTTGTACACTAAACTCAAATTATTGTTGAAGAAACTTATTTATATAAAGAATTATTAGTTGTCATAATAAATTTAAGTGGTTTTCCATTTCTTACATCATATGAGTCTGCATCAGTTTATTACGGAAATTTTTTTTGGTCCATCGAGCCGGATCGTGACAATTTGTTCGAGAAGCCAAGCTACGCCATTTTTAAACTAAAGTATCAGTTTAATTTTATTATTTTAAATTTTTGTTGGAAAAAAAATATAAAAAAACTTTTTTTCACACAATTTATTTATTGGCGCTGTTCTTGTTCTTGTAGGAATGTTCTGTGGAATATCTTGTTCTTGTAGGAATGTTTTTTTTTGGGGAGAAATAATTGATAGTGAAAATCAAAATGCTGTTTAAAATAATTGTGTTTAGCAAGGAGTTCGTTTTTCAATGGACAGATAAGGAAAAACGTGAGATAATAATGGAGTCCATTAAAAATGGTTTGCGAAGGATGTGAATAATTCCACACCGCTCGAAGATATGAAGACACGCATCTTGCATCGAATTTGCATACTAAGTTTATTGAAGCAGAAGATAAAATTATATCAAAAGATCCAACCAAAAATAGTGAGCTAACACTGTAACGTCCGCTATATTCGCCTAAACAACAATAAAACCAATTCATCTCCTTTTACTAATAAAATTTATTTCATTAGTTTCAGTTCACTTTTACATTAATAATAATTTTAAAATTTTCTAATACTTAGTTAAATTTCGAATATACTATAAAAAACAAACGAACGTACTCAATTTTATTTCCAATTCTAACAAACAGATGTCGTTGCTGATTTTTGTTGAGTCTTTGGATTTGCACGATTTGATTTTATTGATTGGCAGATGAAAATCATAAGATCACTCTTCTCATGGATGTCAAAATTAAATGGTGAAAATTTTGCATTCATGCATTTTTTCTTAAATTTAAGTTTAAATTTAAGTAGAAAAATTTTAATTAAATTAAATTTTTATAGTTAGTGCAATTAGTTCAATTTTTTTAAATGTATCCGTCCATTAGTGAAATTTAGAAAAGAATTCCATATTTGTGCTTCAACCAAATATTTTGAGAGTTGATTTTAGAAAAAAATTGAGTAGATTCATTAAGGTGTTAATATATGTGTTGGCTCTTTTAAATTAATTGCTAATTAATGTGATGTGAAATAATAAAAAAACATCAAATACTAAAAATATAAGTCAAATTTATAATTTGAAATGAAATTATTATTGTTATTATGGTTGTAAACATTAATAAGAATACAATAAAAAAGATTTATTATGGCCAGTTGTGACTTGTAATTGTCCACTTTATAAGAAGTTAACATTAATGAAAATGTTTCATCATGTGACACCAGATGTTTTTTTCAATATATAATACAAATTTGGATTATCAAAAAGATGTCAATGTTTTGAATAATAATAACAACAATAGTAGTGGTGCCGTAGTTTCAAATGGATATTCTAATATTTCAAATCAGGAATTAAGCAAATATTGGCTTAAAGGAGTTCACTTGGTATCCGAAATAATATCTCTGCTTATCCAGATCAAAATTCAACAACTTTGGAGCGTGGTATTGCAACTGGTGGAAACAGCATCAACAGAAATATAAAATAAGGTTTTTATACAAATTATATTTATCAATATTTTTATACATATATTATATTCCATTATTGAAGTTTTTTTATATATATATATATATATATATATATATATATATATATTTATTTTTATTTTGAATTGAATTCAAATTTTGATTTCCGTCTGGGAATGTTAGGCTAGAGCCGTCAGTGTATATAAGAGGTTCCCAAGACCGGGTTTATGTAGGGGCAACACGGCTATCCCGTTTATTTGTACAGAATTTTTTCTGAATAATATATTTAGTACTTCTTTGAATAACATATCTAGTAACAAAGGTCCAACAATTATACGTGGCTCCGTAAAAGGGCAAACCACTTACTAGAAGTGGCTTCGAATCAGGGCCATTGCCAAGAATATTATATAGCAAAGAATCAGCAGAAGTGGCAGCCGAAACGAAACCCTGGGTTTTTTTTATTATTTTTAGTAAAAGATATTTTCGGCGGGAAAATATTTTCAGGTTGGGCGTTGCCAACCGGAATATTATTTTTTTTTTGAAAACCAGTTTTTGGTTTGTGTTGAAATTTTTTGTGGATTAACCAGTTATTATAAACTGGGCGTTGTAAACCAGTTTGGTTTACGTGTTAAATATTATAATACGTTATAAATATAAATATTTTATATTTTCGAAATACATACAGGTACTGGTTTGAATTCTTTTTGTGGAATTTTTTTTATTTTCCTTTATAACATGTACAACTCAATCAGGAGGTTTCAGGGGGGGATAAGTAGGAGTCGACCAGGGGGGTTTGAGCCCTGGATGAATGAGGTGGATGAGAGAGCGAAGGTGGAGAGAAAGGAGAGAATGGTTGAGGCGAGGAATGTAGTAGATGAAATGATAAATGTGATTATGAATGAAGTTAAGGATGGAATTTATAGGGAACTGATGGAGGACATATACGAAGAACGATATGATAAGGTATTGGATGATTTGATTTGTGAGATAGTGAATGAGGAGTTGAATGGAGTGAATGAGGAGTTGGATGTAGTGAATGAGGAAGTGAATGTGGGCTGGCGTGAGAGGAAGAGGATTAAGAGAAATAGGAGCTCTCACTTGAAGAGGAAGGAGAGGAGGAAGAAGGAGAAGGAGAGTCGCTTGGTCGTGGAGCTGGGAGCTTCCTCGACCAAGAGTACTCAAATAGAGGAGCTGGTTGGGGTGGTTCCCATCTCACCGACCATGCGACAGGTAGAGGAGTGGTCTGGTCCACAGGAGGCCCCTGTCCCTCACTGTATAATCAGTTAATTGTTCTTGTAGTTTGAAAAAAAACCGTTTTGGGACAGCAATTTTTTTTGGAGATTGTTTTTTTGTGCTGTCATTCGAATTTTAGTATACTAATTGTTTTTTAATTTGAAAAAAACCGTTTTGGGGGTAGTAGTTTTTTTAGAGATTGGTTTTTCTACTACCATGTACATATTTTTGATACAATGTACATATTTTTTTTTGTACACATCTGTCAATGTACATAATGTACATATTCTGTAAATATTTTTTAGTATGAGTAGAACTCCCGAGAGTTGGTCCTGGGGAACCAAAACTTGTTTTTATAATTGCCATGAAAGGCTACGACCTTATATAGTAGACTAGGTTAATATTTGACCTAGTTTTAGTTTCCTGTATTGGAATTAGAATGTAGGTTATTGGTTTATTGTGGTTTGTTGTTGTTGTGCGTGTCCCAAGCCGGTTGCTAAAGGCCTTGGAAGGTCGTCAGGTAAACTAGGTTAGTATTTGACCTAGTTCTGGTTATCTGTATTGGTAATTTCTCGATTTAAAGTGTAGGTTAGTGGTTTATTGTTGTTTGTTGTTATTGTGGGTTTATTGTTGTTGCTAAAGGCCTAGGAAGCATGTCAGATAGACTAGGTTAGTTCAAATGTGAGTTCAAATTTAAAATTAAAACAATAAAATAATGGTACAAATGACAGATAAAACAATTTGTCACGTGTTTTTATTCATTTTTCTTTTTACATTTTTGTTTTAAAACTAAAATAAAACTATTACATGATTTTATGTACATTAATTTTTATTGGGTTAACCAACCCTTATTAATTTATTAAAAACTTTTTCTCTATGAGGTTTTTTTAGAACTGCAGAGATAATAGGTTCAATATTTTTTATTCGTCTATGAAATCTATCTCGATCACGTGCATATTCTTCATATTTTCCCTGTCGAGCTACTCTATATGCATAATCCCACACATACATAACGTAAAGATCTAATTTATTGTTAAAGGTAACTTTTTTTGTTTTTAACATTATAGTACTTTTTCCTTCCGAAGATGCATATAAATGTTAAGACAGTTTTTTACAGCACATCTAAAATGATTATTTGAAAGATGTATCGGACATATTGATTTAAAATTTTCAATCTTTAATAACGACGGTATGGCAAGATTTTCTATTTTAAAACTCTCAATATACTTTTCAAGGAAAAATTTTTTTTGTTCGCCTTTTACATAAATTTTTTCAGCTTGTTCTAAATAGTATTTAATAATTGATTTTATATCCACATAGTCAATGCATCCGCCATTCCAATTAAGTCCATTTATTTTATTGCCGCAATATCGGTTGCTATATTGTGCTGCTTGACCTAGTTCTTCTTCGTGGTAAGGTGGTTTGAAATGATAAACGATAGGAATCAAACTTCCTTTTTCAAGTAGAGCGAGTTCTTTGACAAAATATTGTTTATCGTTTCCTCTTAGAAATTGGAGATCAACTATGAAAACACGTTTGGCCATTGTGAGACTATATAAGAGACTGTCTGTCCAATTTTCCAAGATTAATTTTATACTCGACCTCTGTTTTGTATACATATAGATTTGTATAGTTAGATAGATACTCTTCGGCAAACCATGTTTTTTCATCCGTTTACTATGATGGTTGCCGGGCCGTCTTGTTGTGGGAAATCGACTTTTATTTTTAATTTAATAAAACAAAAAAACAAATATATTCAACCTCCAATTGAGAAGATTATTTGGTGTAACCCCGATAAAGAAGCCGTCCCGAAAAATATCAAAGGACTTGAACATTATAATACTATTCCAGATTTTTGTGATAATCAAGATCCACTGTTAATTATAGTAGATGATATGATGTTAAATTCTCACGACAAGATTGTGTGCGAATTATTTACTAGAGGTTCGCACCATAGAAATTTATCTGTAATATTTGTAACTCAAAACGTTTTTCACCAGGGAAAATTTTCAAGAGATATTTCATTAAATTGTAAATATTTAGTGCTTTTCAAAAACCCTAGAGATAAATCCCAAATACTGCCTTTAGCTCGTCAAATATACCCAAAACAGGTCAACGAATTTGAGAAAGTATATAATGAAGTAACTACCTTACCATATGGTTACATTTTAATAGACCTTACTCAAGATATTAATGATATATTTAGATTAAGAAGTGACATATTTGGAAAAAATTTTTGTTTTTGTACAAAAGAGCAATTGGAGCAATTTGGTGAGGAATATGAAACGATTACAAACCAACCGTCATATATTGCACCTGTTAAAAAATTCTAAGAGAAAATTTCAAAAAGTTATAATAAAACAATGTGAGCCGAATGTAATTAAAACGATCTGTGAAATTGCGTTAAATATTTTAAAAGGTAACTGTCATTTAAATAAAAGAGCAACCAATCAACTAAAAAAGTATAAAAAGGACTTGAGATCACTCATTTGCCGTAAGAAGTCGCTCACTAGTAAAAGAAAAATTATAATTCAACGTGGTGGATTTTTACCTGCTCTTCTCGGTGCAGTTTTATCAGGGGTGATTGGTCATTTTATAAAATGAATAATACAACATTTAACAAAATGATAATATTAAAACCTGAAATATATGAAAAACTAAAGCAAAATTCAGACGTTGAACTCAACCAGTTGGATAAAAAGATGAAAAACATTTTATTAAACAAAAATTTGTCCGTAATTCAGAAGTGGTATTTGTATCGTCAGAACCTATTTAAAATTAGAAACAAAAAAAGATTGTTATCTAAAATTGAAGAGAAAAAAATTAAAATCATGGAACCTAAAAGTACCCAAACACGTTTCCGTACAAAACCCATATTTAGAGCGACAGACACTCAAACAGATGTTGTCGGTAAAAGAAATTTTGAAATGCAGTTTCCTGAAGAAGAAATATATGAGAATGAAGATGATGAAGTATTTGATAAACGCGTCCAGGAAAATATTTTTAAAGAAACAACACAGTCTGACAGTGAACTTGATGAAGACGTTCAAGACAAAATTTTCGCAAAAGCACTATCTGCCACATCAATTGGTGAGCGTTTAAGAAAACGAAAATTAACTCCAAATCAAAATTATCAAACATTTGAAACCGAGTCTGGAGACGTTATAACGGTTCCTCTTGACAGTCCACCAGAAAAGAAAGAAAAGCATATAAATAGCGAGAAATTTACAACACCTACAAAACGAATTTTACGACCAGCTAAAGCGGGTGACAGTCAAACAAAAATTAATTTTCCAAAACGTAAGAAAACATGGGCGATATACACCTAAAAGATGAATTTTATGTTACTTTACTCAGTGATAACTCAATGAATTACTATCCTGATAATACTTTATCAGCTTTTACAAATAATTTACATAAACCAATCAACGGTACAAACTGGAAAGTTGGTCTGTCGGAGATTTACTTAAACGATTTTCAACCAAATAAATACGGAAAAAACTGGCACATTGGTACAAAAGTTTTTATAGGAGGTAATTCCGAACACTTGGTTGGAATTGGGACGACGTACATTCCACATAACACGGATGAATATTTGTGTGATTGGAAATCTTTTTTGTTACCAACTCTTATTCAGAATATACACCCATTTGATGGCTACTCAAGAAAAGAGGTTGAGCGTGAACTAATTTGGGGGATATATGATTTTATATCTTTGGATTCCAATTACGTGGCTGCACCTTCATCAACATCATTAGAAAAACAACTACCTGAAACAAATGAATTTATTAAAATATGTATAAATCAACCGCCACTTGAGCTAAAATTAAAGGCAGATCATAGCTACTCACTCGAAGAGTTACTGAAATCATGTTTTGATCAGATAACTGTAAAAATTAAAGATTTTAAAAAGCATAAGTCAAGACTCTTAGATTTATTTAAAACATTTCTGCAATATTTACCTATGACACCCGTAATTAAACCAGAAATGCTTTTTGTCTATACCGATATTATTGAACCAAATATGGTGGGTGATAGCACTGTGAGATGTTTAAGAACGATAAACACAAAAAATGCATTTGAAGTAATGGAAAAAGAAATTTTAAATATACAATATTTTGCTGTTGAGAAAAATTTTTTTGATAATATTTCTATTCTAATCTGTGATAAATATAGTAGCAAAATTAATTTTGCAACAAGTAGTATTCCTACAAAAATTGTATTACATTTTAAAAAAGTATATAAATAAAAGGGGGGATTCTATTAAACAATTTAGTGTTTTATGAAAAGCATTATGGAAGGAGTATATTACAGATACTATTTGAGTCAAACGGGGAAAGGCATTGAGGATATTGGTCCGTTGGTACATTCGACTGTACCATATCAACGAGGACGTGGCCTAGGTAGTTTTTTTGGGGGACTTTTCAAGTATTTGAAACCAATATTTTCTTCGGGGGCTGATTTACTAAAAAAGCAGGTTGTAAACTCTGGTATAAGTGCTTTATCAGATATTGTATCCGGTGCAAATATTAAGGAAGTTCTGCAAGATCGCGGTAAAGAGATTGTCAAAAGTGTAAGACGCGGGGCAGTTCAAAAACTCAATGAAATGTATGGGTCGGGAAAAAGGAAAAGAAAAGTTATAAATAAGCCGTCGATCAAAAATTTAAATTATTTTACCTCGAAACGACGTAAAGTTATTAGGCGTAAGAAAGAAAAAGATATTTTTGATTAATTATGGTGGAATGTATGAAATCTGAATTGGATATATTTAAAGCACAACCTATTCAATCAAGTATTCTACGATCCGAAGAGGTTTCTTACAACCCAATAGCCTCATTAGATAAACCATCGGTAATAGAATTTGTTTCATTAGGTCATGGAGATACATATAGGGACTTATCTTCTACATATTTAAGATTGAAAATACGGATTTTGAAAAAAGATGGAGGGTTATGGAATAATGATAAAGGGGCAGACGGAAAAGAACTATCACAGCCAAGTGTAGTTAACAATCTTTTACATTCTCTAATAAAACAATGTAATATTCAATTAAACGGGAAAAATATAACACCATCAGACGGAAATTATCACTATAGAGCATATATTGAATCGCTATTAAATTATGGTAATGATGCTGCAACCACACATTTAGAGTGCTCAGGGTGGACATTAGATAAGGCGAACATAGAAAAATCTAATAATTCTGGATCGAAAGACCGTCAAAAATTGTATAATAATAGCAATGTTGTTGAGCTAATGGGTAAACTACATGTAGATATGTTTAACCAGCCTACCTTACTTATAAACAACGTGGATGTTCGAATTACACTAACACTAGAAAAACCAGAATTCTATTTTTTTTCTGACGATACCGATGAATCTCAATTGAAAATTTTAGAAGCAACATTGTTTATGAGACATGTAACTGTTAATCCGAGTGTTCTATTAGCACATAACGCTGTTTTGGAAAAAAAGAATGCTATATATAGTTATAAACGTGTGGAAGTAAAAACCTATACTCTTCCTATGAATACATCATCCATATCGCTCGACAACGTTTTCATTGGTCAATTGCCGACTACAATCATCTTTTGTATGACCGAAAATATTGGTTATTCAGGAAAAAGATCAAAAAACCCGTACAATTTTAAACATTTTGATATTTCTCAATTTTCGTTGAATGTGAATGGGGTACAGATACCTAATACAGCAATTGAAACTAGTTTCTCTGATGAATATAATTGTTATACCAGAGCCTACAACACACTTTTTCAAGGAACAGGGATATTCCATAATGATAAAGGTCATCAGATAACAAAAACAATGTTTAGCAATGGATTTTTTTTACTTGCTTTTGATTTAACCCCCGATGCATCAGGGAATGAAATGTGCCAAGGTCTACTTAATCAAGGAACTGTTAGAATTGAAGCAAAGTTATCAAAACCATTGCCGTCCACATTAACTGCAATTGTTTATGGGGAATTTGATGCAAACATTCAAATCGATAAAAATCGAAATATATTCACAAACCTATAAATAGGATGAAAAGCGTGAGTCTAAATATTTTACATCATGTCTTCATCCTGTGCACTTGTCGATGTTACATTTTGTTGTAACGACAAAAACAGTTTGTTTGTGAAAGAAATTAGTATAGTAGGATTTAAAGAGCCCTGTAAGAAGTTCGTAAAAGAGTTTACTTACAAGTTTCCAACAAAAGAGCTAACAAATCAAAATATTGAAAATTATTCTTTTGGAACTGTGACTAACGAAAATATAACTAAAGAGTTTAAACAAATATTAGAAAGTTTTGATATAATCATTACCAACAAACTAATTAAAAAAGAGTTTTTAGTAAATTATGTAAAGGAAGCGAGCAAAGTTTATGATCTGAGTCAATTTATTTTATGAACACTTTAGAAATAACTAACATTTTAAAATGTAACCAGCGTACAAACAAAAAATTTAAGGGGGTATTCGCTCTGGATAGAATTCCAAAAGTAAAAGAAAAACCATCTCTTTTAATCGTTAACACGGATAAGGCTAAGGACCCTGGAACACACTGGTTAGCTATTTATATTCCTAAAAAGGGGTGTAAAGAATACTTTGATTCTTTTGGGCAGAAACCAACTAAACCTGAAATTTTAAGATATTTGAAGAATCATTGTTTAATTTTTAATGATAAACAGTTGCAAAGTAATTTTACAGATGTATGCGGGCAATATTGTTGTGTTTACGTTTGGTTTAGATGTTTTGGTTTAAGTATGAAAAGTTTTTTGAACCAATTCAGTAAAGTAAATCATATTGAAAATGACAGGTTGATTTTAAAACTATTTCATAAAATATTTGGAAAATACAACTTTTTACAGTCTTGTAACCCGAGAGTTAGAGGAAAGTTAAAAAGAAATGGAAATTCGACATGAAAACACGATGTCTTTATTATTAAACTATACATACTTTCTTAATAAAAACCAGACCTTTAGAATTTCTGTTGGTTTTACGGGGGAATCATTTGAAGCCACAACCATATTCCATCGTAATGGGAAAGAAGTAATTGTTCTGAAATATCGTGATTGGTGTGAATTTTACCATCTATACAAAAAGCTGCTGTGCAGTCGAACAATAAAAAATACCAAATTATGTTTACAAGCAGGAATTCAAGCTATTCGTAGTCAAACTCTTAGTGTCAACAGAGAAGAGGCCGATATATTTAACAACCTTGTTGATTTTCTTCAAGCTGTAATGATTCACTATAAAAATTCCGAACAAAATGTAAGAGCGTATGTTGAAAAATACATAAAAACCTGTGAAGAAAAACAAGTGGAAAAGTTGCATGAAGAAATTAACATCCCAAAGCAACGGATCAATGTGCAGTGTAATTTTTCTAGATTATTTTTCGAGATACCTGTAATATTAAACAATAAACTACGCAAAATTGTACGAAAATAAAAACAATTGCCTTTTATTTATTTTATTTTTATTTTTATTTTTATCTATCTATAATGTTACTAAAAAACCATTCGAAATATCCTTCTTGCTCGACTTCGATATTTTGTTCTTCGTTAACCTGCAGATCATCTGTTTGAGAGTCAAACCAGTTTTGCCCGTCCTGCCATTCCTCTTCTTCCTCCTCTTCAAGTAATTGCGATGGTGATGGTGGTGGTGGTATAAATTCTTGAAAAGACGAGGTCACCTCGTCAACATCAACATCATAATCATTCGTGGTTGAACTAATTTGGTTTTCTTGTATAATTTTATTTAAAAAATAATTTTCATTACTTTCGTTGGTAAACGGAAACGAAGTCGAATCAGCTTCCATATTAAAAGTTGATTTCTGTAGGGAGACTGAGGATTTCTACAAAAATTTAGCTATTATGTACAACTTTTCAGAATCAGCTGCCTCTATATATAGAAAGAGAAACTAAATATTGTGTGTATTGTGTATAGGATGTCACGAGCACAAATTGTTTCAGAGCTACACAGGCCACTTAGAAAAAATTTTCGTAGGAGAAAGTTCATTCAAAAGGGTTTGAATGATACTTGGCAAATTGATTTAGTCGAAATGATTCCTTATGCCAAATTTAATAAAGGTTTCAAATATTTATTGACGGTGATTGATACTTTTTCCAAATACGCTTATGCTGAACCTGTCAAACGTAAAACTGCTGAAGATGTTTTACAAGCACTTGAAAATATTATCAAGCAAGCAAAGGATTCCCCAAAAAATATTCATTCAGACCAAGGCAAAGAGTTTTTCAACAGACAGTTTAAACAATATATGTTGAAAAATAAAATTAATCATTATCATACATTCTCAGAGCTTAAGGCATCTATCGTGGAACGTTTTAATCGAACTTTGAAAAGCATGATGTGGAAAAATTTCAGTTTACAGGGGAATTACAAATGGATCTCAATTTTACAATCATTGTTAAAAAACTATAATTCAACACCGCATAGAACAATCAAATTACCCCCAGAAAATGTTTCAAAGAAAAATGAAAAATCAATACTTAGAACTCTATACATGCATCCAAAAATTTTTCAAAAAGCTAAATTTAAGATAGGAGATAATGTAAGAGTCAGTAAAAATAAAGGAAACTTTGAAAAAGGCTATCAACCAAACTGGTCAACAGAAATTTTTAAAGTGGTTAAAGTTAAAAATACATATCCGATTACGTATAACTTAGCCGATTATACCAGCACTCCAATTTCCGGTGGATTTTATGAAACAGAACTAACACCTGTAAAATTTTCTGATACCTATCTTGTCGAGCAGGTTTTAAAAAGAAAAGGGAATAAAGTTTACGTCAAATGGTTAGGATTTGATAAATCGCACAATTCCTGGGTAGATAAAAACAATATAATTTAGAACTTCTGAAAACATTTTGCTAAATTAAGTATTAATAAATTTGTATAAAATAATTCCTCGTTTTTTACTGGAAATAAATAAGTTTTTCGTTTACTTGAAATTATTAAAGAAAAACTCACTAAAACTTTTGTTTTACGTCGGGAAAAATATGAAAAAAACCCGACCTTTATTTTATGTTTACATAAGCTACAAAATTGCTTAAAACTAAAAAACTGAATATTTGTTACTCCGACTAAAATTGACTTCTGTTTTACCTTTATGTTGTGTAATAATCGTAGTTTACACAAATTTAGACCTTTTGTATCCAAACGGTACGGAACTATGGTCTTTCAGAAATCGACGTTTTTCTGATTTCGGTTGGTATCTTTTTGTTTCAGTTACTGTATGAACCTCATGATCTTTAGTTCTTTTAATATTTTGTGAAACCACAGCGATATTTTCCCAATCTTGCGGATGAAGAACAGCATGTTTAATCGTTTCAAAATTTATTAGTTTGGATGTTGTATGGTTTAAATTTATGCCTTTAACTTTACAAACAAGCTTTTCTGAGTTATCTTTAGTCGAAAAAACTTTAAACGCGTAATTTTTTGGTCCACCACTAACAAATTCAGATATATAGCTGCCGAGGCCGTAACATTCTAGTTCATCGGTCATATCACCAATACGTTCTCCTAGAGGTGGGTCATATTCTCCTTCTTGACTTATATAAATGATTGAGTCCGTATCGTAATACAAAACTCTGTGACCGATCTTTTCTAGATAGCTGTAAAGATGAAGTCGAGCCTGTGCTGTTGTGTAAGCAGCTATACACACATTGATTGTTGATAGAGAATTTACCGCTTCTTCTTTATACTGCCAGCTCACAATTATAACTTCCTCGTTAATAGGTAGTATTTGACAAACTTCTATTGAAGGATTTGTTAGTAAGTCATTCAAAACAAACGGTTGGTTAACAATAGTTGTTTGTTGTTGGTTTTCTCGCTGACCAAATTTTCCCCAAAAAGAATTTAAAATTAATTTTGCAAAAGACCTTAATCCAGGATTATTATTGATATTTTTAAATTCCAATTGAACTTCTTCTGAACTTAAAAAGGAATCAATATACTTTTGTTTTTCCAATTCTGTTTGATATTTAGACGGAAAACCTGAAGATTCCTGTTTAATTTTTATAAACTTATTCATCATTTCCGTGAAGAGTCCTTGTTCTTTCCTTTCCTTGTTATATTGCGTAATCTCGTATTCCCAGATTTCGTAAATGTGTAAAATTTTGTAGTTTTTTTTGAGAGCCTGTAAGACTTCGTCAATCACCCATGTTCCAGTTAATACCCTTTCATCGTTAGAATGTAAACAAAATGCACTTTGATTTTTTTGATCTCCGCAGCTTTGGCAGAGTGAGAACATCAATTTGTTATTTTGTTTTTGCGGTAAAACTGGATGAAATAGGTTTTCTGGTGGTAATATTTTACATTTAATCAACCCATTCGTTTTTTGTAAATCAATTCCAGAACACACAGAATTTCCAACATGTACTTTAGGGTGTTTAACAGGAAATTTGCCATATTTACAGACCCCCGGGTACATCGAGCAGACGTCTATGTATTTAATTTTCTCCCCGTTTTTACACTTATAATGAGTGTAGACATTGCCTGTTCTTCCACCATAGAATGCATCCCGAGGGTTTAGTGGTGCAGTAAAAATTATTGGGTGGTTTTTTAAGTAAAACATATTTTTGTTTGTTTTCATTTGTTCGCGAAATGCGCATTCCCACATTTCGATTACTTTATATCCAAGGGATTTTAAGTACTCATTTTTGGCCAGCGTTCTTTCATACCTTTGATTTAAAGTATCGTTAGAATCATTATACAAGGATACATCTCTTTTATGGATTAGGCACTTCGGATGACCATGGTAAAAACAACCTAGAAGGTTAATAAAAATTAATAATGTGTTATAGCGAGTTTTTAATTTTAATTTTGTTTTATTACCTTGAAACTCAAAAACTTCCTTAGTGCTGTCACAAAATGCATCAACTTTGACACCGCCAATCACTTTTTCTCTCCCGCTAGCAGCATATTGAAATTTAATTTTTCGGGTGTCCTGCTCCCATACAAGCCACTGTAGAGCAATTTCGGATTGATTGTCGACTAGTCTGTAACCATGTCGTGGAATTATACCTATCGTGTTCAAACACAGAAAGTTTCGTCTGAACACGAGGTTACAGGCTGAGGCTATTGTTGCTGCTTCTAAAAACGGTTCAATGTTGCATTCTTGTAAAAATATTCTTCTGAAGCTTAAACAAGCTTCAGTCAAAATCTTTACATCGTTGCTACAGTATTCAACTATTTCTTTTCGCATGTTGAATTCGCAATTTTTATTTTCGGTGTACCATTGATGAAACTCATTTCTCTCATCTTCTTTCATTGAATCGGGGGAGAAATATTTCATAGGCGGTAAAGAACCTATATAATTTTCATTTTCCAGTTTATTAAATAAATGCGGAAAAAACCCCTTTTTTAATTTTGTAGATAAGTTAAAGGCTTTTGGCAATTTTGCTAGGGCCATCGGGAAAAAATTAAGTGAATCGATAAATTTGACATTGTTGATCATCATCAAAATAATTTTCGTTCCTCTCATTATTAGTTTGGGTTCCACATTCGTTTTATTTAAAACATAGTTTAAAATAAACTGATGATCAAACGCTTGTCCGTTATGAGCAACGACAATTATTTCTCGGAATTCTGCGCTTAATTTCAAAATGTGATTCATCATTTTTTCGATTATATAATTTTCTTCAAAAATTATTTGTCTAAATTTACACTTTTGACAAAAAACTAGAGATTCATCGTCAATACAGATGTCACATCTTTGCTGTAAAACACACAAATTAGGGATATGCTGTCTTAGTTGTGTATCAATATTTTTTTCCTGTCTTGTCTCTAAATCGTAGAATACATAAATGCAGTTTTCAAAATTTTTCTGTTTTTTATCTTGCTGAATGAAGCAAAGATGATCCGAAGGTACATGTTGATGACAAATTTTACAAAAATATTCATTACAAAAATGCTGTCTTTCTGTTTTGTAAACGTGCAAACAATTTAAACATTTTTTTATTATATCACAAATACTTTTTGAGTTAGATGATGAGGCTCGGTGAAAATCAAAACATTTTTCCCCTCTAAATGTTCTATTACAGATATTACATTTAACATTTATACTATTCTTTGGACATGGTGTTGAATTACAGCAACATGGGCAAGTTTTTAAACATTTGTGTTCATGTTTGTGCCAAAATGGAACGTGACAACTTCCGCAATAATATTCTGTACAAAAAGCAGCAGTGAGTGATCCAATCACATTAAAATGATTTTCATGGTATAACAAATTTAGGTTTTTTACATCTTTTGTGGTATTTCCCTCAAATATCACAATTCGACCCCTAGTGTTATATTGATAGACAACAATTTTGTAATTTGTCAAATAATTTTGAAATTTTTTTAATTCATGTATTCCACACCCCTGATGTGGAATAATTACACCTGCTTTTTGGATTAACTCTTTAGCTTTAATCGCTTGAATTTTTCCGACATCTTTTAAAATATGTCTATAATTGACCTCTTTATCAATTTTTGCAATGCAGACAACTAGGGCACGGGGTAAACATAAGTTATCTTTATTTTTTATTGTTATTATACCACGGCGTTGTTTGCATTCTTCAGCAAAATTGTAAAATTGTTTTTTCCTACCTTTACCATAAGGTAAATTGATATATGTTGCGGTCAAACAAAATTTGTCTGTACTTAACCCTGTAAAGTAAAAGTGAAAAAGTAAAAAAATGTTCAGCATTTTCATTTAAAAGTACTCACCCTCGGAATTGCTTTGAAAAACCTTTGAAATCACATCCCAAATATGCTGAAACGTCAGTCCACCTGCTGTTTGAAAGTTTATCCATGCAGGGCCACGATGCTCGAAGCTTTCACCACAAAATGTCATTCCAATTTTGTCGCTTGGGCTAACTTCTTTTGTAATATATTTGACAATATCGTGGAGTGCCCCTTTAATCCAAGTAATTGGATCAATATAGCTTGGTACAGGTTTTATCGAAAATTTAATTTCGCGTCTGCGCAAGTTAAACTTCTGCATATTTTTCCCCGTTTCGGAATCGATTAAAAATCGCTCTTCTTCCACTTCTTCCCCAGAAGCTATAAACCTTTTCATTAGAAGTTGTTTTGCCATGTTTTAATGTTGAATCACAAAACTAATACAATATAAATTTTCTAACAGGGTAGGCTTTTATACTTAGTTTGACATCGTTGTTTTTGTAAAACTTCAATACTCTAAATCAGAGGTAAAGCAAATTTCCATCAAGGTAATTTTAAACTTTCAAATAAATTATCATGAAAAACAAAATTAAGAATAATTTTCAATTTGTTTTGATAGATAAAGAAAAATAAAGAAATAATTCATATTAAATGTTTCAATGTTTCTTTTGTTTATTTTTTCCTTTTTACGTATTGATTAATTTATAAGATAAATTTTATCATTTGAAAAATTAAGTAAACAGTAAATGGAGAAACAACAAACTCAACAATTATCTTTTAATTTATATGAATTTTCAAAATGAATTTTCAATATGTTTTGAAGAATAAGAATAAGAAAATAATATATATAAAGCAATAAATTTCAAGTTTTCTTTTGTTTATTTTTTCTGTCGCGTTTTAGATAAAGAATAATAAAATAATATATATAAAGCAATAAATTTCAAGTTTTCTTTTTTATTTTTTCTGTCGCGTTTTAGATAAAGAAAAATAAAGAAATAGTTCTTATTAAATGTTTCAATGTTTCTTGTGAATAATTTTCTTTTGTTTATTTTTCCTTTTTTGCGTCTTGATTAATTTATAAGATAAATTTTATCATTTGAAAAATTAAGTGAAGAATAAATGGAGAAACTAGCAGCAATTATCTTTTAATTTATCTGAATTTTCTAAATGAATTTTCAATATGTTTTGAAGATAAATAAAAGAAGAATAAAGTAATAATATATATAAAGCCATAAATTTCAAGTGTTCTTTGATTTATTTTTTCTGTCGCGTTTTAGATAAAGAATAATAAAGAAATAATTCGTATTAAATGTTTCAAACTCTTGTTCCCCCACTAACTTTTAAGCATCGTAAATTGGTATAAATATCAAGCAGTTGTAATCAACAATTGTAGTCTAACATAGTAATTTGCTAAACATGGAAAGTTCAACAGACAGTTTTTTAAACGAATACCTGGTAACTTCCGATTGTCAAGCGGCTCCACCTCTCAAAAGAAAGCGCTTACACCATCAAATACAACAACAACAACAGCAGCAACAACAGCAACAAATACTACAACAACAACAACATCAACTGGCTAGAAAACAAATTTTTCTGGCAAAATGTTCAAGCGCAGCAAAGGAGAAATCAAAACCATTTATGAAGATAGCAGAATTGCAGGAAAACCACGCATACAAATTATGCACAATTCGAAAAATCGACACTAAATTTGGGAAAAAGTGGATTTTCGAAACCGAAGATGTATTATTATTCGCACCAAATAAATTCAATGAATTATTTAACGAGGAAGATTATACAGCATTAGTTATGGAGGAAAATTTCTACCTCATAAAAACCCCTCAAAACGGTTTAACACTCTTAGAAGGTGAAAATAAAAACATTAATTAAATTTTATTTAAGTTTTAATTTTAAGACAAAAATAAAACAAGCAATAAAATTTTAGTTTTAGAGCAAAAAATGTAAAAAGAAAAATGAATAAAAACACGTGACAAATTGTTTTATCTGTCATTTGTACCATTATTTTATTGTTTTAATTTTAAATTTGAACTCACATTTGAACTAACCTAGTCTATCTGACATGCTTCCTAGGCCTTTAGCAACAACAATAAACCCACAATAACAACAAACAACAATAAACCACTAACCTACACTTTAAATCGAGAAATTACCAATACAGATAACCAGAACTAGGTCAAATACTAACCTAGTTTACCTGACGACCTTCCAAGGCCTTTAGCAACCGGCTTGGGACACGCACAACAACAACAAACCACAATAAACCAATAACCTACATTCTAATTCCAATACAGGAAACTAAAACTAGGTCAAATATTAACCTAGTCTACTATATAAGGTCGTAGCCTTTCATGGCAATTATAAAAACAGGTTTTGGTTCCCCAGGACCAACTCTCGGGAGTTCTACTAGTATGCCAATGTACATATTCTTGTAAATATTATTTTTTGAATAATAATGTACATATTCTGTAAATATTTTTTAGTATGCCAATGTACATATTCTTGTAAATATATTATTTTGGATAATAATATACATTTCTTGTAAAAAGTTTTTTTTTGGAATTTTTTTTGTTGTATTAGTGTATAAATATAATTTCTCTCAGCGGTAGGCCTAACAAGCCATCCATGGGGCTTCTCCCCTTAACGATTAATGACGTTCTTAGATCGCCTATGACCACCGGGGTTATGCGATCGAAGAACATTGGTTTCTTCTCTTCATTCGGCGAGGAAGTCCTCAGGGACGAGGAGTGGTGTTGCTGTGTTTGTACTTAGGTGCAAACCAGTAGTACCATTCTTTGCTCAGAGGCTTCTTCGGTGTAATGAAGAGAAGAACCAATTGTACTTTGCTTTCAGGATCAGAGGCTTCACCTCATACAAATTCAAAAACTTTTCCACTTTTCCATTTAGCTTTTCAATAGAACAATTTTCATAGAGTTTAGGGTTTGAAGTCTGGTGCTCGGGAGCGTTCTTCAACTTTCGCATTAGGTTTAGGTGTAATTTATTTGTAGATTAAACAAGCACAACTGGGTCAGTAGAAATGGACCTAGTGTCTAATCGTGACAGTTGTGATTGTTTTATTAGGTTGGGGAGAATCTGTTCTGTAGAATCTGGTCGTTAGGGGCTTTTCTAGTCAGTTCTCACATGCATTGTTGGAGTGGGCTCGCGAACGCGGGAATTCAAATTTGAACAAAATGGATATTGCAACCATACTTACTTTTTACAGTTGTCTCCAGACGAATCTTGATTTTGGGAATCTCTTATATTATTAAATAAAAATAAAATAAATCAAACAAATTTTTCAAAAAACTTATAATTTTTATTAAATAAATAATTTTTTTAAATTTAAGTTAATTTTAGGTAGCTAAATAAAATAAATTTTCTTAATTACGCAATACATCAAGATATAAATAAATACTTTTTATTTTTTTTGAAAAAATAAATCAATATTTCAAGGTTAAGACATCCGATAAATAAGCATTCTTTTGAATATTTTTTATTTCTCAATTTTTTTTTAAAAAATAAATAAATATATTTTAGGGGTGCTATCGTCAATAACTAATTTTAGGTATAAATATATATTTCAGTATATCTGAAATTAAATAAATAAATTATATTTTTATATACACTATCATAGGAATTTTTGTGAAAGGTGAAGCAAAGATTAGCGGCGACAGTGGTTTTTTTTTTGTTCCTTTACAAGTTTGTTTTTACAAAAATTTTTTTTGGGGCGTTCGTTGTTTTCTTCCGTTTTTGCATTTTTCATTATTTTTACATTTACAGCGTACTAACTATTTTTTTTTGTTGTTGGGAATTGGTTTACATTGTTATCGTCCGCGAGTTAATAATTTTACGGGTTTTACCATCGAAATCTCTAGCGTCTGTTTTCTATATACCAAGCCTATAATTTTTTTTATTATAAAATTAAAATTAGTTGTTAGAATTATTAGTTTTCATAAATTAAACATCTATTCTTAGCTATTAGTTATTATAGTTATAAATTTAATTTTCGGTTTTTAGAATTTAAATAGGGGTTAAATTTAATATTACTATAGTTATTATAATTTTTTTAATTAGTTATTAGAATTTTTATTATTAGTTTAAGTTTAATAGTGCTTCGGTGGTTTCTGACGTAGAGGGGGTGACGACGTTTTTGTGATTTCAAGGGTAAAAATCGTGGTTTTTACCTTGAATTCATGGTGTAACGTCCGCTATATTCGCCTAAACAACAATAAAACCAATTCATCTCCTTTTTCTAATAAAATTTATTTCATTAGTTTCAGTTCACTTTTACATTAATAATAATTTTAAAATTTTCTAATACTTAGTTAAATTTCGAATATACTATAAAAAACAAACGAACGTACTCAATTTTATTTCCAATTCTAACAAACAGATGTCGTTGCTGATTTTTGTTGAGTCTTTGGATTTGCACGATTTGATTTTATTGATTGGAAGATGAAAATCATAAGATCACTCTTCTCATGGATGTCAAAATTAAATGGTGAAAATTTTGCATTCATGCATTTTTTCTTAAATTTAAGTTTAAATTTAAGTAGAAAAATTTTAATTACATTAAATTTTTATAGTTAGTGCAATTAGTTCAATTTTTTTAAATGTATCCGTCCATTAGTGAAATTTAGAAAAGAATTCCATATTTGTGCTTCAACCAAATATTTTGAGAGTTGATTTTAGAAAAAAATTGAGTAGATTCATTAAGGTGTTAATATATGTGTTGGCGCTTTTAAATTAATTGCTAATTAATGTGATGTGAAATAATAAAAAAACATCAAATACTAAAAATATAAGTCAAATTTATAATTTGAAATGAAATTATTATTGTTATTATGGTTGTAAACATTAATAAGAATACAATAAAAAAGATTTATTATGGCCAGTTGTGACTTGTAATTGTCCACTTTATAAGAAGTTAACATTAATGAAAATGTTTCATCATGTGACACCAGATGTTTTTTTCAATATATAATACAAATTTGGATTATCAAAAAGATGTCAATGTTTTGAATAATAATAACAACAATAGTAGTGGTGCCGTAGTTTCAAATGGATATTCTAATATTTCAAATCAGGAATTAAGCAAATATTGGCTTAAAGGAGTTCACTTGGTATCCGAAATAATATCTCTGCTTATCCAGATCAAAATTCAACAACTTTGGAGCGTGGTATTGCAACTGGTGGAAACAGCATCAACAGAAATATAAAATAAGGTTTTTATACAAATTATATTTATCAATATTTTTATACATATATTATATTCCATTATTGAAGTTTTTTTATATATATATATATATATTTATTTTTATTTTGAATTGAATTCAAATTTTGATTTCCGTCTGGGAATGTTAGGCTAGAGCCGTCAGTGTATATAAGAGGTTCCCAAGACCGGGTTTATGTAGGGGCAACACGGCTATCCCGTTTATTTGTACAGAATTTTTTCTGAATAATATATTTAGTACTTCTTTGAATAACATATCTAGTAACAAAGGTCCAACAATTATACGTGGCTCCGTAAAAGGGCAAACCACTTACTAGAAGTGGCTTCGAATCAGGGCCATTGCCAAGAATATTATATAGCAAAGAATCAGCAGAAGTGGCAGCCGAAACGAAACCCTGGGTTTTTTTTATTATTTTTAGTAAAAGATATTTTCGGCGGGAAAATATTTTCAGGTTGGGCGTTGCCAACCGGAATATTATTTTTTTTTTGAAAACCAGTTTTTGGTTTGTGTTGAAATTTTTTGTGGATTAACCAGTTATTATAAACTGGGCGTTGTAAACCAGTTTGGTTTACGTGTTAAATATTATAATACGTTATAAATATAAATATTTTATATTTTCGAAATGGTTTGAATTCTTTTTGTGGAATTTTTTTTATTTTCCTTTATAACATGTACAACTCAATCAGGAGGTTTCAGGGGGGGATAAGTAGGAGTCGACCAGGGGGGTTTGAGCCCTGGATGAATGAGGTGGATGAGAGAGCGAAGGTGGAGAGAAAGGAGAGAATGGTTGAGGCGAGGAATGTAGTAGATGAAATGATAAATGTGATTATGAATGAAGTTAAGGATGGAATTTATAGGGAACTGATGGAGGACATATACGAAGAACGATATGATAAGGTATTGGATGATTTGATTTGTGAGATAGTGAATGAGGAGTTGAATGGAGTGAATGAGGAGTTGGATGTAGTGAATGAGGAAGTGAATGTGGGCTGGCGTGAGAGGAAGAGGATTAAGAGAAATAGGAGCTCTCACTTGAAGAGGAAGGAGAGGAGGAAGAAGGAGAAGGAGAGTCGCTTGGTCGTGGAGCTGGGAGCTTCCTCGACCAAGAGTACTCAAATAGAGGAGCTGGTTGGGGTGGTTCCCATCTCACCGACCATGCGACAGGTAGAGGAGTGGTCTGGTCCACAGGAGACCCCTGTCCCTCACTGTATAATCAGTTAATTGTTCTTGTAGTTTGAAAAAAAACCGTTTTGGGACAGCAATTTTTTTTGGAGATTGTTTTTTTTTGCTGTCATTCGAATTTTAGTATACTAATTGTTTTTTAATTTGAAAAAAACCGTTTTGGGGGTAGTAGTTTTTTTAGAGATTGGTTTTTCTACTACCATGTACATATTTTTGATACAATGTACATATTTTTTTTTGTACACATCTGTCAATGTACATAATGTACATATTCTGTAAATATTTTTTAGTATGCCAATGTACATATTCTTGTAAATATTATTTTTTGAATAATAATGTACATATTCTGTAAATATTTTTTAGTATGCCAATGTACATATTCTTGTAAATATATTATTTTGGATAATAATATACATTTCTTGTAAAAAGTTTTTTTTTGGAATTTTTTTTGTTGTATTAGTGTATAAATATAATTTCTCTCAGCGGTAGGCCTAACAAGCCATCCATGGGGCTTCTCCCCTTAACGATTAATGACGTTCTTAGATCGCCTATGACCACCGGGGTTATGCGATCGAAGAACATTGGTTTCTTCTCTTCATTCGGCGAGGAAGTCCTCAGGGACGAGGAGTGGTGTTGCTGTGTTTGTACTTAGGTGCAAACCAGTAGTACCATTCTTTGCTCAGAGGCTTCTTCGGTGTAATGAAGAGAAGAACCAATTGTACTTTGCTTTCAGGATCAGAGGCTTCACCTCATACAAATTCAAAAACTTTTCCACTTTTCCATTTAGCTTTTCAATAGAACAATTTTCATAGAGTTTAGGGTTTGAAGTCTGGTGCTCGGGAGCGTTCTTCAACTTTCGCATTAGGTTTAGGTGTAATTTATTTGTAGATTAAACAAGCACAACTGGGTCAGTAGAAATGGACCTAGTGTCTAATCGTGACAGTTGTGATTGTTTTATTAGGTTGGGGAGAATCTGTTCTGTAGAATCTGGTCGTTAGGGGCTTTTCTAGTCAGTTCTCACATGCATTGTTGGAGTGGGCTCGCGAACGCGGGAATTCAAATTTGAACAAAATGGATATTGTAACCATACTTACTTTTTACAGTTGTCTCCAGACGAATCTTGATTTTGGGAATCTCTTATATTATTAAATAAAAATAAAATAAATCAAACAAATTTTTCAAAAAACTTATAATTTTTATTAAATAAATAATTTTTTTAAATTTAAGTTAATTTTAGGTAGCTAAATAAAATAAATTTTCTTAATTACGCAATACATCAAGATATAAATAAATACTTTTTATTTTTTTTGAAAAAATAAATCAATATTTCAAGGTTAAGACGGTGCATCCGATAAATAAGCATTCTTTTGAATATTTTTTATTTCTCAATTTTTTTTTAAAAAATAAATAAATATATTTTAGGGGTGCTATCGTCAATAACTAATTTTAGGTATATATATATTTCAGTATATCTGAAATTAAATAAATAAATTATATTTTTATATACACTATCATAGGAATTTTTGTGAAAGGTGAAGCAAAGATTAGCGGCGACAGTGGTTTTTTTTTGTTCCTTTACAAGTTTGTTTTTACAAAAATTTTTTTTGGGGCGTTCGTTGTTTTCTTCCGTTTTTGCATTTTTCATTATTTTTACATTTACAGCGTACTAACTATTTTTTTTGTTGTTGGGAATTGGTTTACATTGTTATCGTCCGCGAGTTAATAATTTTACGGGTTTTACCATCGAAATCTCTAGCGTCTGTTTTCTATATACCAAGCCTATAATTTTTTTTATTATAAAATTAAAATTAGTTGTTAGAATTATTAGTTTTCATAAATTAAACATCTATTCTTAGCTATTAGTTATTATAGTTATAAATTTAATTTTCGGTTTTTAGAATTTAAATAGGGGTTAAATTTAATATTACTATAGTTATTATAATTTTTTTAATTAGTTATTAGAATTTTTATTATTAGTTTAAGTTTAATAGTGCTTCGGTGGTTTCTGACGTAGAGGGGGTGACGACGTTTTTGTGATTTCAAGGGTAAAAATCGTGGTTTTTACCTTGAATTCATGGTGTAACGTCCGCTATATTCGCCTAAACAACAATAAAACCAATTCATCTCCTTTTTCTAATAAAATTTATTTCATTAGTTTCAGTTCACTTTTACATTAATAATAATTTTAAAATTTTCTAATACTTAGTTAAATTTCGAATATACTATAAAAAACAAACGAACGTACTCAATTTTATTTCCAATTCTAACAAACAGATGTCGTTGCTGATTTTTGTTGAGTCTTTGGATTTGCACGATTTGATTTTATTGATTGGAAGATGAAAATCATAAGATCACTCTTCTCATGGATGTCAAAATTAAATGGTGAAAATTTTGCATTCATGCATTTTTTCTTAAATTTAAGTTTAAATTTAAGTAGAAAAATTTTAATTACATTAAATTTTTATAGTTAGTGCAATTAGTTCAATTTTTTTAAATGTATCCGTCCATTAGTGAAATTTAGAAAAGAATTCCATATTTGTGCTTCAACCAAATATTTTGAGAGTTGATTTTAGAAAAAAATTGAGTAGATTCATTAAGGTGTTAATATATGTGTTGGCTCTTTTAAATTAATTGCTAATTAATGTGATGTGAAATAATAAAAAAACATCAAATACTAAAAATATAAGTCAAATTTATAATTTGAAATGAAATTATTATTGTTATTATGGTTGTAAACATTAATAAGAATACAATAAAAAAGATTTATTATGGCCAGTTGTGACTTGTAATTGTCCACTTTATAAGAAGTTAACATTAATGAAAAGGTTTCATCATGTGACACCAGTGGCCTATTTCACCAAAATCACAATTTACATTCACAACTTACATCTAAAATATTGATGTACTTACAATTTACATTATTTTTTATTTCACCAAAACTACATTTACAATGACTTCAGTGTATGATTTTTGCAAAGAATTTATCAAAAAAAAGATGTTTCACCAGTTTCGAAGAGGATTATTTTACAACAAATTTTGATTTGTTCTTAATTTGTTCGAATTTCTCTTTCACCAACTATAAATTTTTGTTGTAACTACAACTACAAATTTTGTTAATTGTTAATGTTTCGGTTTCACGAAAAATTGATGTATTAACAATATTGTTAAATTGTAATCACAATTCTACACCCGAACAGACGTGTGTAAAATTGTGATTTTAGAATATATAAAATTTAACGTTAATTGATAGAGCATATATTGTAAATTTTAAGTTTTTATAAAGTTCTAGTGATTGCAAATAGTTTTAGGCTAGGCAAATAATTTTAGAGAATGTTTATAAATAACGAATTTAGAAGGAAAGGGGTTTTGCAAATTTGCTACGGTGGGAGCAAGGCATTTTTTGTGTCTTGATAGGTTTTGTTACGATGATGCGGAAAGCGGTCAAAAAATGGTGTACAGACCCTTAGTTTGATTTTAAAACGAAAAAAAGGTTATCGTAGCCCAATAAATTTTAATTTCGGTACAGTTTATTATCAAATTATCAAATCATCAAATATGAAAAATATTTTATCAAAGATGGGGTTATTAATACAGTCGCCAAAACAAAAATAACTTGACATTTTCGGCGATTATGAAACCACAGTATAAAAGACACATATGATATTGTAAAATCTACAGTATGCAGCAAACAAATTCTGTAACTGTGAAGTGGCGGTGTTAAACATTTCTTCATTTATTTTCAATTAAAAATTTATCTCTTGATCGCTTTACAGTTGCAGAATTTGGCTATTCAACCATCATTTTTTCATATAATACCCTATATAAAGTATTATTTAAAAGTATAATTTTATAGCTCACAACACTTAGAAATAAATGAATCACAGTGATATATGTTTTAGATGACCTTTATTGTTTTACTTCGGTTTTGAAAAAATTACTTCGGTTTTGAAAAAACCTAAGTATTACATTCATGAGCCAAAACTGAAATTCTTACCCCCACCTTTTTGGAATTTCTCGACATTTTAGGACCTTCTGATTCTAAAAAAGCAACAAAAAAAATGTATGACTGTCTGCCGACCGTCCTTCGGCCGTTTCCACAAATATTTATTTCAAGTCAAAAAGAGCTAAATTTGACGACAAACAATTAATTAATAAGATTATATTTTTTTAAACGAAACCATAAAAAGAAATTATTTAAATTGGGAGCCAGCACCACCAGTCTTTATATAATTTAGAATTAAGTTTAGAAATATTTGCTACAAACGTTTGATCTTTTAACTACTTTTCTTATCGATCTGCGGCCTAAATTCTGTTACTGTGATGTGATAAAGTGATAAATTTTCAATTGAAAAGAAATGAAGAAATGTTTAACACTTCGCCGCGTCACAGTTTCACAATTTGGCTGCAGGATTGTTAAAAAATATATTTTAATATTTTTGTTTAGAAAGTTATTCTTAAAATTTAAACTTTCGGTATTTTTCTGCCCTTCCTCGCGAATTTAATAGAACGAAAATTTAAAAAAAAATTACAAAGATAGAAAATTTAATACATTTCCAACGCAAAGATTAGTGTGTGTGGTGTATCTAACAAATATATGGGGGAGGGGTAGGAATGCAAAAAAGAAAATAATATTTTTTAGGCAAGTCGGATGGCGAATAAAAGAATTTAAGTACCAATCTAAATTTTAATTTTACAATGCACAGCTGAAGAAAAACGTATTCTAGACCAAATTGTGAAAACTTGACCTTTTTCATTTTCCTGAAACTTGGCATATAAGTAAAATGAATATATTAAAAATTCGAATAATTTAACAATTTTTTGAAGTGCATAGCTTGAGCATAGAGGGCACCCAACATGCATGAAAAATAAAATATCCGATGTATCTTTGAAATTAAATTTCGAACGGGTATACCGGTTTTAATAGTCTGTTAATAGTCTGAAAAAAATTAATAACCTGTTTTTGTAGTTAATTTTAAAATTCAAACATTAAAAAAACTCTTTTAAAGATGGTGCTATGGTCGAAGATAAATTGGAATTTAATTTATTTTTTTTTTAAACCGTTTCATCTTTCGAACTTCAGTGGTTAAAATTTTTTGTTGATAAAAATTGTTGGAAACAATAATGAATAATTAGAATTTTAGTCGGACTAAAAATCTTTAAAATTAAATTTCTCAAGAACATGAATTAACGCCTATTTGTAAATTTGATATATTTCAAAGTAAGGATAGAATTGTTTAAAAAAGAATAAATTAAATTCAAATAGATCTTCAACCCTAGCGCCATCTTTAAAATATTTTTTTTTAAATTTAAGTTTTAAAGTTAATTACAAAAAAACCTTAATTAATTTTTTTCAAACGATTTACAAATCACTTATCCAACAAAAAAATTTTTGATGACATCGGTACAGCCATCCTTGGGCAATTTAATTTCAAATTTACATCGGATTGGCAGAATTAACATTTTTCATGCATGTTGGGGTGCTCCCTATGCTCAAACTATGCACCATAATACAGTAATCCCTCCGACTGCGCGGGTTTTAACTGCGCGATTTCCACTGCGCGAGATGAGTTTTCAATACTAATTTTCGCACTGCGCGATTAAAATTTCACACTGCGCGACGTTTAAAAATTTTTTTTAGAATATGTAGGTGAATTTCGTACAATTAAAATGAAAATAGTTATTCACATATCGAGGGCTGAAAGTAGAAGATTACGCCAGCGGTTCATATTGAAGCCCGACGCGAAGCGAGGTAAAGTTCAACTTTCAGCCACGATGACCAGGATGTAAAATGTGTTTTACGATTCGTTTGTGCTTAAAAAAAATTACATTTGCCATATGGGTCATTCTTTTACAAATCGAATAGATTTAAACAAAATCTGACCGACGCATTTGTGATTTGGCTTAAAAAATTTTTTACGGGTATGATATTAAAAAAATATACGAGTTCGAGGATTTTTTTTTGGAAAATAGAGTATTTCGTGATTTTTGACTTGACGGCATATTTTCAAAAATTTATAACTTCGGTTCTATTAATGATAGAAGCTTTTGTTTTATTTTATTTTAAAGTTAAGAGACGAAATTTTAATAAAAAAATATATTCAATAAAAATTATTAGCAAATGCCGATTGTTATAAACAAATAAAATGTTAAAATCGATTTTTAGTGATTGCCCTACAAAAATAAAGAGTATTTGATATAACCATCGTATCCTACGTTCAATGGAGAAAATAGTTTTACTGTTAGAAATAAATTAATTTATCCAGCGCTGGACAACAAAAATTTATGGAATTTTTTGTCTTTCCACGCTCGATAAATTAATTTATTTCTAATGCTACTCGTACACGAGAGAACGAAATTGCAGGTGTCAGAGAGAAAGTGTCTGACTTATTGCTAAACTGTTTACACATAGGAATTTGTTAATAATTTTTGTAGATAACAATTTTTTTTTAAAGTTCATCTTTTAGCTTTAAAATAAAACAGAAAAAAATTTTTATCATTACCAGAACCGAAGTTATGAATCTTTGCAAATAAGTCTTCCAGCAAAAAATCACGAAATCCTCGATATTTAGAACCGCTTTATTTTCGAAAAAAAAAATTATCGAGCACGTATATCTTTTTTTCTTGGGAAATGGGAATTTGAGAATTTTCCTATATAAAAGCCCTAAAAAAAATTTCAGCCAAATCAAAAATGTGTTCGGTTTGTGAAAGAAGGCCCCATATATGTAGCAATTTGCATTAGAAATTCAGTTTATTTTTAACTGTGTGGCTGGAACAATCAATATAGATCAAATTCAATTTCAAGCTAGTAAGGGTAGAATATTCGAAACAAATTCATATTATTGATATTAGTTTTTTTAATTTGAGTTGTTTTTTGAAATGTTATTTATGTTGATTTATCTGTTAACTTATGAAGTGTTTTCTTTTTAAGAGTTGTCGAAGTAATACATGTTTTTCAGGCTGTATATATTCATTTTTGTTTAATTATAGCTTTAAATTATTTTTTTTTTGAAATTTTTTCAAAATTTGGAACCGAACCCGCCATTTTCATACAAAATAGGGTTCACATTGCGCGGTTTTGTATTGCGCGCTGTTTTTCTGGAACGGAACTACCGCGCAGTCGGAGGGATTACTGTACTTATATATCAAATTTCAGAAAGATCAAAATAGGTCAAGTTTAAATTTTGAGTAGATCTCGTTTTTCATCAGCTTTTGAAATATTTAAAAAATATGGCATCACTTAGTTCCAAACGAAATGCATGTTCCAAAAAAATCACACTTATAGAAATGTTAATAATGAAAAATGTGAAAGAAAAATATAGCTATATGTGTCCAGTATTCATAATTTTATTCTTGCGGAATGAGAGTTTTTCCTAGTCATGTAAGGTACCAATTACAAATATATTTAACTCAAGTTACATAATATTTTTCATGCAATTTCAAATTTGCTTTGATCTCAAAATAATTCAGGTGGTAGAAAAACAAACAAGTCTGAATAATTTGACTGACACCATCAACATTCAAAAAAGTTCATTACGTCTTTTTTCAAATACAAGAGTCTCTGAGTTGCAGACTTGCCACAGTGGATTAACTGTGCTGCACTCACAATATTATATCCAAATTTATTAGTTTGCAACAAAAATCACCTTAAAATTCTAAAGTTTTTGATATATCTATTTTCAACTGGTGATAATAGTTTTTACTATTCAAGTAATTAATTGCATTGTATTAAACTTTAATTAACTTACTATCGTTGACTTTTTTGATGTTTACCATACTATACTTTTCACTAGGGTTTCTCATTTCCCGTAAAAATTCAAATCCCGGGAAGCCAGGAAAAAAAATATTCAATTCCCGGGATCCCGGAAAATCCCAGGAAACGCTAAAAAGCTAGATTTTTCTAATTGGGTGGTAGAAAAATGTGTAAAATTAAAACAGCACAAAAAATGCGCTATTGATTTTTAAATTTAAATTATTTTTAATTAAAAAAACTTCAAAAATTAAATAAAAAAGAATACATAAAAACAAAACAAAAGTAAATTCATAATACTAATTTTTAAACAATTTTTCAAAAAACTAGGTGGTCAATGGCGCCATCACTCAATTTTATCCGAATTTTCGTGACGAAACGTCCATTGAACCATCAATTGAACACCATCCGCCAAGAGAACCATTAAACATAAATTAAGAGAAATGAAGCGCAAGTTTTAGGTAGATTTCTTAGAAAAATCTACCTATTTTAAGTTTTATTGGTTTTAATTTGTTGTGTTTATATGTGTCAAAAAAAACATACAAAAAAACCATGATACCATATGTATCAAAAAAAACATTTTCCTAATTTTGAACGAAATTAATTATTACAGAGAGAAAAGAATTAAAAACTACTCGATTTTCGAGTGAGAAAACTTTTAATATCTTTGAAAAATGTACAAAAAAATGTTAATACAAATTAGCGGGATACCCGGGATGAAATCCCGGGAAAACGGGATGAAAATTTACCCCGGGGATCCCGGAGAAAACGGGATCCCGGGATCCCGTTCGAGAAACCCAACTTTTCACGCCTTTATTGTCTTTTTCGCAATCAGTAGATGATAAAAAAATCAGACAAGTTCGAATAAAATTCGCTCGTCAAGGGTTCCGTGAATGTAAAGAAAACAATATCAAAATAATTAACATAAAGTTGTATTGTAAAGGGTTTATATTGCCAGACCATAGACACATAAAAAATAAATGGTTCATCGTAAATATCTATAGTAAATGTCAATCTCATCTAAATTGATCGAAATGATATAAAAAATATTACTTTAGGTTAAATGTTATCCATAGCTGTTTATGGTAGCTAAGGAACGACTCAATTCTGTTAATCAACGACGGAATTTAGGGTTTGGGTGGTGTTAACACTAACAATAGGACTTTTTTGACAATAATTCAAAAACGGTGCATCGCAAAATTCTAAAAAAAATTGTGATTTTTCTTAATTTCGGTGTTTTTTTAAATGACACCCCACTCATGCGAGCCAAAAAACATATCACCCTTTTCCACTCCCATCCCCTAAACACATAGAAATTAAATCACTTGAGGCTTCGCTGTATTTTTTGTTAAGGGTTTATCAAATTTCCTATCTCTATGAATTTTTTCAAATTTTTCTGTCAATCAACGAAGAAACGTATAGGGGGGACCAACTTTTTGTTGCACTTTTTCGACGATAATTCAAAAACGGTGCATCGCAAAATTCTAAAATAAATTGTAATTGTTCTCAATTTTGGTGCTCTTTCAAATGACACCCCACTTCAAAAACCCTTTTTTCACACTTCCCCTACTCCATCCCCTAAACACAGAAATAAAATCACTTGAAGCTTCGCTATATTTTTCGTTAAGGGTTTATTAAATTTCCTAGCCCTTTGATGTTTTTCAAATTTTTCTGTCAATCAACGAAGAAACGTATAGGGGGGGGACAAACTTTTTGTTGCACTTTTTTGAGAATAATTCAAAAACGGTGCATCGCAAAATTCTAAAAAAAACTGTAATGTTTCTTAATTTTATTGTTATTTCAAATGACACCCCACTTGACCGGGTCAAAAAACCTTTTTTTCACCCTTTCCCACTCCCATCCCCTTAACACATAGAAATAAAATCACTTGAAGCTTCGCTGTATTTTTCGTTAAGGGTTTATCAAATTTCCTATCTCTATGATTTTTTTCAAATTTTTCTGTCAATCAACGAAGAACGTATAGGGGGAGGACCAACTTTTTGTTGCACTTTTTTGAGAATAATTAAAAAACGGTGCATCGCAAAATTCTAAAAAAATTTGTAATGTTTCTAAATTTTGGTGCTCTTTCAAATGACACCCCACTTTACCGGGTCAAAAAACCTTTTTTCTCCCTTCCCCACTCCCATCCCCTAAACACATAGAAATAAAATCACTTGAAGCTTCGCTATATTTTTCGTTAAGGGTTTATTAAATTTCCTATCTCTATGATTTTTTTCAAATTTTTCTGTCAATCAACGAAGAAACGTATAGGGGGGGGACCAACTTTTTGTTGCACTTTTTTGAGAATAATTCAAAAACGGTGCATCGCAAAATTCTAAAAAAAATTGAAATGTTTCTTAATTGATGCTCTTTCAAATGACACCCCACTTGACCAGGTTTTAAATGATGTTTTTACCCCTTCTGATATCCACCCCCTTTATAAGTATAATTATTAGTATGTGGTACTTTACTATATTTTTCTTTAAAAACTTACTAATTTTTCCACCACTTTTAATGTGGTACTTTACTATATTTTTCTTTAAAAACTTACTAATTTTTCTATCATTCAAAATACTTTTTAAGATTTTCGATTACTTAGGCTCGGAGCTAATTAAGGAAAGGAAACATACAGAAAACGCTATTATTTAGATTTACACAAAAAATAGTAGGGTGTAAAATTCCAAAATATATTTTTTAGAAATACTGAAGTGAAGCCCTTTCATATGATACCCTACTTGACTCGATATAAAAATGAATTTTCTCAAGGCCTCACATCGTAACTCTGTTAACCATACGAAATCCATTTTGTTTTTTTTTAACACCTCATCTTGTGTGGACAGATTAGTTTCATACGCATGCCAAATTTCAAGTTCATTGGATGTATATTAATCGAGATAATCGAAATAATGTGAAAAACACGTTTTACTCTCACCAATAGTGTTCCGTATAAAAAACGGAACTCT
The DNA here is from genome assembly GCA_963693315.1 of Diogma glabrata. Taxonomy (NCBI): domain Eukaryota; kingdom Metazoa; phylum Arthropoda; class Insecta; order Diptera; family Cylindrotomidae; genus Diogma; species Diogma glabrata. The sequence goes on from OY856186.1 coordinate 369,638,308, forward strand.
AAAAACGAGATCTACGCAGGTGAAAAAGTCGAGATTTGAACTTGACCATTTTTGATTTTTCTGAAACTTGGCATATATAGTAAGTAGTATGGACAAAATAAGAAATACAACTTATTTTATAATTTTTTTAAAGTGCATAGTGTGAGCGAGCATACGGGGCATGTTGCATGAAAGATGAAAATTCTGCCAATCGGATGTAACTTTGAAATTAAATTGCTCAAAAACGGCTATGCCGATTTTTTTTTGAAAATAGTGTTATCCTTACTCTAAAATATATCAAATTTACAAAGAGGTGTTCATTTTCGTTCTTGAGATATTTAACTATTTTAATGATTTTTAGTACGACTAAAGTTCTAATTTTTCATCATTTTTTCGAACAACTTCCATTAACAAAAAATTTTATACTCGATTAAATTTTAATTTTTTTTTTAGAAGTAGTTCTATCTTTACTTTAAAATATATCAAATTTAAATAGAGGTGTTAATTCGTGCTCTTGAGATATTTAATTTTAAAGATTTTTGGTTCAACTAAAATTCGAATTTTTCATCATTTATTCGAACTTCAGTGGTTAAAATTTTTTGTTGATAAAAATTGTTCAAAAAATAATGAACAATTAGGATTTTAAACGGACTAAACATCTCTAAAATTAAATATCTCGAAAACATGAATTAGCACTTCTTTGTAAATTTGATATATTTTAGAGTAAGGATAAAACTATTTTCAGACAAAAAATTTTTTAAAGTCCAACTGTCCTCGACCCTAGCGCCATCTTTAAAAAAGTTTTTTTTAATATTTTTATTTAAAAATTAATTACAAAAAAAATAATTAATTTTTTTTCAAACGACTAGCTAATCATCTATCAAACAAAAAATAGTTTGATGAAATCGGTATAGCCGTTCTTGAGCAATTTAATTTCACAGTTACATCGGATTGGCAGAATTTTCATTTTTCATGCATGTTGGGGTGTCCCCTATGCTCAAACTATGCACTTTAAAAAAATTCTAAAATAAGTGGTATTTTTTATTTTGTCCATACTACTTATATTCCAAGTTTCAGGAAAATCAAAAATGGTCAAGTTTCACAACTCGGTCTAGAACACGTTTTTCTTCACATGTACTACAGAAGCAAGTTTTATTCAATTTCACTCGCCCTTTTTTATTTTATGAAAAATAAGAAACATTTTCCAAACAGAGTTTATTTTGTTCCTAATTATATTTATTTTTATAATTTTTTTCCTTGCGAAATCCATAATTTTAGTTAAATTGATAAAATTGTAATTACAATTGATCAAAATTTTTGGTGAAATACTGTTTTACAAAAATTGTAATGACAAATTTTTAATTGTAAATTTTAATTCGTAATTTTGTTTTACCTCTGTTTCGTTTTATTTTTACTTTATTTTAATCTATTTACGCTTGTAGGTGTTTTATATAATGTATAATGCAAATTCAATTATTTATATGCATACATCTATCTTGTGTTTGTGTTGTGACTTCAAGGAATTATGATTTCTGTGTTAAATTATTAAATTATAGAAAATAAAAAACGGTTATGTTATTTAATTAAAGTATTTCTTTTTAATGACCACACTTGAAACAGCATTTGTTCTAGCATCCGGACTGACCCCCTACGATTTCGATGAAATTTCATACACAGATAACCAATGACGAAATAAAAATACCATTTCTTTCGAAAAATGAAATTTCGCTCTAGGAATGACACAGGGTGGTGGCAAAGTTTTAGGGGTTTGCGAAACATGAGTATCTTTGAATGTCGATTGCTAACGATTGACTAAACCGATTTAAGTTATTTATAGCTCATTGGAATTGATAGGACTCATCATTAGTAAGTTAGTAAGACTTGAGTTTTTGCCAGTGAAATCAAGGCAATTTAGAATTTTCACATAAGCTCCACTCCCTATGTGAGAACAGTATTCCATGCAGAGACGTATAAAAGATTTAAAAGATTTAAAAATTAGAAGAAGCTGTTCACTGTTGAAAAACTCACAACATCGCCCTAAAAATCATAACGTTTAAAAATATGATCATTCCACTTAATATTATTTACAATCTTAACTCCTAGAAGTCTGACAGACTCATTCACGATTAGATCTTTGAGACCAAACGTTAATGAAAAAGGATTAGGTGTCATAAGTCTATAGAAATATATGACAAACCTGTGTTTTGTTTGTATTGAATTCAACACTGTTAGCAATACCCTAATCCATAACTTTTTTAAAATCAGTGTTAAGGGAATCTATAAATTTTGATCTGCAGTGCTTAGGGTGTGTATAATTATATATATACCTATGCTGTTTTGAAAAAATCGGTTAAAATATATAAAAATAATTTTTTTTCAATGTCCTGAAAAAACTGTAATTTTCACATCAAAGAAAAAAAATATGGAACCACCTCAGAATATACCTTAATATAATAGAATTTAAATCATCTAAATCGAATAAGCCATTTTCGAGAAATCGGTGCAAATACATAAAAAAAACCAACAATGAAACACAAACCCTCCTTTTTAAGACGGTTGAAAACCACTTGTTTATCAGTACAATTCTTTAAAATCACAAACATCATTGCTGTTCCTAAGTGAAAAACTTTAAATATAGCATTATACTTTCACATTAAACAGGAACCCTATGCCGGAACACATAAATGTGAATTTTGACAATATAGAAAAGTTTGTATTTCATCACATTCAACGGTAATTGTAACGATTTTACGAGAAACGAATTTCACAATATTGTCAAAAATGAATTTATACAATATTGTGAAATTCGTTTTTCGGAAAATCGTTACCGTTACCGTTTGATGTTATGCAATACAAACTTCACAATATTGTCAAAATTCACATTTATGTGTTCGGGAATAGGGCCCCAGCATAGAACATAGAATGGCTCATGCCTCATACACAACTAGTGCACTGATGGCAATGGTAGCAAAGCTAAATTATTTGAGTTGTATCATAATTTCACCCGAAAGACTTATCGATCTACAAGAAATACAAGTATTCCTCTGCATAAGTTTTTGGGAGGTTCTAACCATAATTTGATCTTAAGTACTTTAAAAATCGGAACCCCGAAGCATTTTAAAGCCAATGCACGTCGCTTTTGAGGCTACAAAATACTTAGTGATAAGGTCTTAGAAGGTATTACAAATCCCTTCTATGAAAAGGGATTCTAAGATCCAAAAAGAGTGGATTCTTGTTAAGTGGATTTCCAGTTCTGTATTGAGAAGTGGAAATGCAAAGAGGCAATTAAAATCCCCCTCGCAATTAAAAGGCCCTCACCCTTTTCATTTGATGATTACCACATATTTTATACTTCGTGAGGTGTCTGTCCGTGACGAGTCTGACAACCTTTTTATCTGCCATTTTCCTCGATTCAACCGCTTGAATATGGCGATTGCTCGGAGTCTTCTAAATTTACTATCAACATTTTGTTTATTATTAATGAGGGGAGAAGTTTGTTTTAGAAATCGAGAGTAACCTTGTCGGACTTGACAATAGCGCACCATTTTTTTCAGGACAAAGTCATCCTCATTTTCTAAAACAGATTTTCACCCCCAAATAATAAAAAAATAAAATTATGGTAGTAAATGTACAAGATCCCGGGCAATCGATATGTTTCGGAGTTTGCCGAGTGGAAAAAGCGATCTAATCGAGGAAAAGGGCAGCTAAAAAAGCTGTCGCACTTGTCAAGGATAGGCAGCTCATGAATTATAAAATATGTGGTAATCATCAAATGAAAGGAACGAGGGTCTGTTGACTCTAAAGACTCTAAAAAAATTTCGTGTTTAATTTTAAGTTTAACTCTATGTTTAACTTAATTTCTTAAATAAATAAATTTGGTTAGCGAGATAATTAGCGGTAAAAAGTTGGTAGATATGTATAAACAGATGAACAGATAACCTTTGCAATCTCATCAAAAGGTTTAGATTTACTTTTAAATGTAGCTCCTTAAAAATATATCATATTTACAGATAGCTACGGCTGGAATCTTGTTTTTAAAATATAAGAAAAACTCGCAAACTTAATAAATGTAAAAAAAATCCAAAATCGTTTTCTAGAATCCAAATCCCCAATTTCAAAATATCAACACATTTATTTAATTTGTTTTTAATTTAATTTTAATAATATTCAAAAAATAATATATGGGCAAACCTAAGAAGTAAATTAATGTCCTTTAGTCAAGTTTTAATATTATCATAACATGAAAATGGAGGGGCTGAAATCTCAAGCTCTGAGATATCAAGACTTGGGTCTGAATTAAGGATTTTAATATAGTTTTTGGCTAAAAACTTTTATGAGGACATTGTTGTTAGCGATGTATATTAAACATTTTGTAAAAATACGAGTATTTTATCTCTGCTTAGAATTTTATTACAAAAATATGGAGGGGCTGAAATCTCACAGCTCTGAGATATCAAGACTTCGGTCTGGGTTAAGGATTTTGATATAGTTTTCGGTAAAAAACTTTTATGAGGACATGGTTTTTAGTTTTGGGCAGCGATGTATATCAAACATAACTCTTTGTTAAAGTACAAGCATTTTTTTAACTCAGTTTAAAAATTTACTACACAACTAACACGAAACATCAATACGTTGCCAGAAAATTATAATCAAAATTCCAAAAATATTGTAAAAATTAAATAAAGTCAAACTTTATTCCAAAAATTAGAATATTCCAAAAATTAGAATAAAATCAAATATTTAAATTTTTTCTAAATTCCAACATTTCAAAAATTCTTTAAAATTCAAACTTTTTCCAAAATTCTAAAAATATTGCAAAAATTATTACAAAATCAAAAATTGAAAATTTTTTCAAAATTCCAAAAATTATAATAATATCAAAAATTTTAAATTTTTCAAAATTCTAAAAATATTTCAAAAATTCTTACAAAATCAAAACTTAAAACTTCTGCCGATATTCTAAAAATATTGTAAAAATTATTACAAAATCAAAAATACAAACTTTTTCAAAATTCCAAAAATATTTCAAAAACTATAACAAATTCAAAAACTTCCATGTCTAATTTCATTTTAGATTACATTTACGTCATAAAAACAGCTACATTTTTTTTTCCAAAAAATTGGCTAAAAAATAAATGAAATCATTTTTTGACACACTTGACATTATTTTTTGACAAACTTATAATGCCATAATTCTCTATAATAATAATAAAATATCATGTCATACAAACTATTAATTTTATTGTTTTCCAAAAAATTAGGTAAAAAAATAAATAAAAATCTTTCTTTTGACACACTTGACAACATTTTTTTGACAAACTTATTATCCATAATTCTCAATAATAATAATAAAATTTCATTTCAAAAAAACAATTTTATTTTTTTCCAAAAAAAAGGGTAAAAAACTAAATAAAAATCTTTTGACACACTTGACAACATTTTTTTGACAACCTCATAATACCATAATTCTCAATAATAATAATAAAACTTCATTTCAAACAAACAATTAATTTTATTTTTTTTTCCAAAAAATTAGTTAAAAAAATAAATAAAAATCTTTCTTTTGACACACTTGACAACATTTTTTTGACAAACTTATAATGCAATAATCTAGTTTTTGATCTTACATACCAATCTCAACCATCAAGATTTCTCCAAATTTAATGTTCCTACTCGTAATCACTTAAAATGAACGTTTTTTAAGCCAAAAATATGAAAATTTGCTATTTTTGACACACATAATGATTTTTTTGACACACTTCCGGTACAGTTATCGAACACAGCGTCCTTTCGGACCTATCCCTTGTGAATACCTATTTTTAGAAAAAAAAATTTTTGAAATCCCTCCAGCGGTTTTCCCTGCAGCGTAGGTAATGACGGCCGGCCGGCAGACAGACATACATTTTTTTTTTGCTTTTTTAGAATCAGTAGGTCCTAAAACGTCGAGAAATGTCAAAAAAAGTGGGGGTAAGAATTTCACTTTGAGCTCATGAATGTAATACTTAGGTCTTTCAGACCGAAGTAACTAACGTAACTTAGTGAAAAAATAATACAATCAGCAAACTACTCAAAAACCTCTTAATTTAGCATTTTAAGAAAATATTACAAAATCTAAAATTTAAATTTCTTTCAAAATTCTCAAAAGATAAAAGCAATAATAAAATCAAAAATTTAAACATACATAATTCAAAATTCTTCATATATTGCAAAAATTATAACAAAATCGAAAATCGAAACTTTTTCAATATTATAAAAATTTTGCAAAAATTATAACAAAATCAAAAATACAAACTTTTTTTTCCAAAAATTATAATAAAATCAAAAATTGAAACTTTTAAAATTCTAGAAAATTTAAAAAATTCAAAATGCAAAAATTCAATTTTATTTTTAAAGTCTTAAAAATATGGAGGGGCTGAAATCTCACAGCTCTGAGATATCAAGACTTCGGTCTGGGTTAAGGATTTTGATATAGTTTTCGGCAAAAAACTTTTATGAGGACATGGTTTTTAGTTTTGGGCAGCGATGTACATCAAACATAACTCTTTGTTGAAGTACAAGTATTTTATCTCTGTTTAAAAATTTATTACAAAACTAACACGAAACATCAATACGTTGCCGGAAAATTATAATCAAAATTCCAAAAATATTGTTAAATTAAATAAAATCAAACTTTTTCAAAATACCAAAAATATTCTAAATATTAGAATAAAATCAAATATTTAAATATTTTCTAAATTCCAATAATATTTCAAAAATTCTTAAAAATTCAAACTTTTTCCAAAATTCTAAACATTTTGCAAAAATTATTACAAAATCAAAAATTCAAACTTTTTTCAAAATTCCAAAAATTATAATAATATCAAAAATTAAAAATTTTTCAAAATTCTAAAAATATTTCAAAAATTCTTACAAAATCAAAAATTAAAACTTTTGCCGAAATTCTAAAAATATTGCAAAAATTATTACAAAATCAAAAATACAAACTTTTTCAAAATTCCAAAAATATTTCAAAAACTACAACAAATTCAAAATTTCCATGTCCAATTTCATTTTAAATTACATTTACGTCATAAAAACAGCTACATTTTTTTTCCCAAAATATTGGCTAAAAAATTAAATGAAATCATTTTTTGACACACTTGACATTATTTTTTGACAAACTTATAATGACATAATTCTCTATAATAATAATAAAATATCATGTCAAACGAACTATTAATTTTATTTTTTTCTAAAAAAATTGGGTAAAAAATAAATAAAAACCTTTCTTTTGACACACTTGACAACATTTTTGACAAACTTATAATGCCATAATTCTCAATAATAATAATAAAATTTCATTTCAAAAAAACAATTTATTTTTTTTCCAAAAAATTGGGTAAAAAACTAAATAAAAATCTTTTGACACACTTGACAACATTTTGTTGACAAACTTATAATGCCATAATTCTCAATAATAATAATAAAATTTCATTTTAAACAAACAATTTTATTTCCAAAAAATTGGGTAAAAAACATAATAAAAATCTTTCTTTTGACACACTTGACAACACTTTTTTGACAAACTTATAATGCCATAATTCTCAATAATAATAATAAAACTTCATTTCAAACAAACAATTAATTTTATATTTTTTCCAAAAAATTAGGTAAAAAAATAAATAAAAATCTTTCTTTTGACACACTTGACAACTTTTTTTTGAGAAACTTATAATGCAATAATCTAGTTTTTGATCTCACATACCAATCCCGACCATCGAGATTTCTCCAAATTTAATGTTCCTACTCGTAATCACTTAAAACGAACGTTTTTTAAGCCAAAAATATGCAAATTTCCTTGTTTCGACACACATAATGATTTTTTTTGACACACTTCCGGTACAGTTATCGAACACAGCGTCCTTTCGGACCTGTCCCTTGAGTATATCTATTTTTAGAAAAAAAAAATTTTGAAATCCCTCCAGTGGTTTTCCCTGCAGCGTAGGTAATGACGGCCAGCCGGCCGGCCGACAGACAAACATACATTTTTTTTTTTGCTTTTTTAGAATCAGGAGGTCCTAAAACGTCGAGAAATGTCAAAAAAAGTGGGGGTAAGAATTTCACTTTGAGCTCATGAATGTAATACTTAGGTCTTTCAGACCGAAGTAATATGCCGAAAATTGTAATAAAATTAAAGATACAAAACATTTTTCAAAATCCAAAAATTATAATAAATCCAAAAATTTCCATGTCCAATTTCATGTTAAATTCATTTCATATCTCACATATAATTTTCCAATTGCGAAATCTTTTTTCCAAAAATAAATGCAAATCATTCTTTTGACAAACTTGACAATATTTTTTTGTAACACATTTATAAAAAATATGTAATTTTGTACTAGAATAAAATAGAAGAAAAAACTACTTTTCCGCACATATGACCATATTTTGTGGTTTGTGCACGGGCTAGCACGCCGCCTGCATGTGAGATTTGTAGTTAAATCTATCCATATATCTATCTATATATAATATTTTTATAGCACCAAAATATCAAAATAATAATTTAAATAACTTAGCATATAGTAAAAACAACTTAAACACATTGCATCATTTGAATTGCAAGAAAAAACAATTCATTTAGGTTTTCAAAGTTCACAATTTTGACAGGATTTAGTCGGATTCTTATGTTTATTTTTTCGAGCTAGTATAATTTACAACTATTACAACGAAGATGGTGCACTTTAATTATTTAAAAATCTTAAATTTGTTTAAAACTTTGTTAAATAGATGATTAAATGAACAATTAAATAAATATTTATAAATTTTATGCACTTGTTACAAAAAATAGTGTGTATTACTAGTGCGAATGCGTTTTCCAAACATGAGTTAGTTTGCCGCACGACCGCAGTAATACAATCTACTATTGTGACCAACTTATAATGTAATAATTTATTTTTTGGTCCCACATACCAATCCCGATCACATGCATTGTTCCATCACTTAAAATGAACGTTTTTTAAGGAAAAAATGCATATTTCCTTGTTTTGACAACATGACGATTTTTTGGGCACACTTCCGGTATCGAACACACCGTCCTTTCGGTCGTTACCATTGTAGGCTCGAGAATGTAATACTTAGGTCTTTAAGACCGAAGTAATTATAATATGATAACCGACTAAAAATAAAACCATCACCGAAATTAATTCTAATCTTTTTAGTCATAAAAACCGAAACGCAAACCAAAACTTATCAGATAAATAAATAAATAATAATAAATAAACCGAAACCAACATTGAAAGCAAAAAATTTCTTAGAAAAAAAAACAAAAATCACAATACTTCTAAAACACACAAATTGTTGGTTTGTATAAATGAAATAAAAAATTTTGCCAATAAATCAATTTTTCATAAAAAAAATCTACATTTTACATTACATCTATAAAAATGTATAGTTGTAGTTACATTAAAAAAATTGTAGTTGGTGAAATCCAAATTTTACAATTTTTATCGCATTTTACAAATTTTGTGAAAATTTTGATGTAATTGTAGAATTGTAAGTTTGGTGGAATAGGCCACAGATGTTTTTTTCAATATATAATACAAATTTGGATTATCAAAAAGATGTCAATGTTTTGAATAATAATAACAACAATAGTAGTGGTGCCGTAGTTTCAAATGGATATTCTAATATTTCAAATCAGGAATTAAGCAAATATTGGCTTAAAGGAGTTCACTTGGTATCCGAAATAATATCTCTGCTTATCCAGATCAAAATTCAACAACTTTGGAGCGTGGTATTGCAACTGGTGGAAACAGCATCAACAGAAATATAAAATAAGGTTTTTATACAAATTATATTTATCAATATTTTTATACATATATTATATTCCATTATTGAAGTTTTTTTATATATATATATATATATATATATATATTTATTTTTATTTTGAATTGAATTCAAATTTTGATTTCCGTCTGGGAATGTTAGGCTAGAGCCGTCAGTGTATATAAGAGGTTCCCAAGACCGGGTTTATGTAGGGGCAACACGGCTATCCCGTTTATTTGTACAGAATTTTTTCTGAATAATATATTTAGTACTTCTTTGAATAACATATCTAGTAACAAAGGTCCAACAATTATACGTGGCTCCGTAAAAGGGCCAACAGAATCACTAGAAGTCGCGCCGGAACAGGAATTACTAGAACACATTTTGAAGACTATTATTGTGTTGTACAAATTGAATGCGCAAATACGAATAGCAGCACAAATAACGTCTGCTTTAGAATAAACGCAAGGAAAATAGACCAAACCACATAGCTCCACCAATTCAAAATTAAAAAGAATGATTACCACAGTTCGATGGTAGCTATATGGACTGGCAGTCTTTTTTGGATTTATTTTCAAGAACGGTTCACGAAAACAGATCATTATCCGTGACGCAAAAGTTTCAACTATTAAAACCCAGTCTAAAGAGTGAAGCATTCAATTTACTAACCATATTGAGATGACCGAAGTTACAATGAACAAAAGCACATAATAAGTCCGCACTTTTAAGCGCATTTGCAAAAAGGTCTTGTAAGTAATGGGGTCTGAAGCCAAATGACGTGACCCATGGCTTATTGACCCATGGCTGGGAAGTTACATTAGATCCACTACTCCACTCCACATTAGATCCACTACTAACGCTGAAAATCAGAAACAATGTTCTAAAAGCGCTAACTGTAAGTTTATGGGACAAGGACCAATACACAATTATCACCACATACAAATCTATAGATAGACCTATTCTAAACTACGCAGCACCCATATGGACACTAGGGTGGCCCTTACATTACTCTATAATTGTTTTTTCATTGTACAGTTTGCGGCACCCTCCCATTTCGTGTCAATACCCATAAAAATATTATTTGCAAAATTTGAAATCAATCGTTTAGTGGGCGGGGCACGCCTTAGAACTATACGATTGTTTTCAAATTTTGCAAATTATATTTTTATGGGTATTGACACGAAGTGGAAGGGTGTCGTACAAAAAATTCAATTTTTTTTAAGGGCTAGAACAAAACCTCTCAGCTTTAAGTGGCCGGGGAGGAGGGTACGCCTTAGAATTGAACAATTGTTTTCAAATTTTGCAAATAATATTTTTATGGGTATTGACAAGAAATGGGAGGGTGCCGTACACAAAATTAAAATTTTTTTTAAAGGGTGACTCTAATGGACACCTCAGCTTTCTGACAAGCACAGGAAAAAAATGCAAACCATACAAAACGCAGCTCTGAGAACCACTACTAGATGCCACGTGGTGGCTTATAGAGACTACGTGAAGAATGTAATATATTATCGGTCCGTGAGCACAATGAAATGCTGTCCAAACAGCAAAAGTTCCTCCAACCCGAATCCAGCTGGTCACGAATACTGAGCAACTACATGAATAGAATCGACCCCCAAATTTTTAACAAGTGATATGGAGTGCCCTCACATGCGGGACCAAATATTTACATGTTCAAAGAATGCGACAAACCTGGCGAACAATGATCTATGGTACCGCCTAATGGCTGTAGTTTATGGAAACAGAATCGAACGAGTAAAACTTTATCAACGTCGTTACAACAACAACCCATGTCTTATTACATTCGGTAAATGAAAACTTTCCAAAGATTGCAGTGTTTATTAGCTTCATGAATAGTCCTTGTTATGCGTTGGAAGCATTGTCATACCATATCTACGTGCGTGAAGTTTGAGAACCAGTCCATCAAGGTCATTGTATATTTAGTCAGACGAAAGTTTTTTGCTTTGTAAAAATCAAACTAATCCTCTATATGAATGTTCTACGTGTTTTTAAGTGAAAAGTGATGTGTTTTTCATTAAAATTTCGTTAGAAGAACCCACTGTATTCACAAAACGTAGTATTTGGTCGGAAGCTTCAAAGTTGTTTGACCCTCTTGGTTGGCTTGCTCCAGTAAAAATAACGATAAAAATATTTTTTCAGAGACTTTGATTATTGGAACTCAGTTGGGATGATGTTCTACCCCTAGAAGAAATCACAAAATGGATTAAAATCAAGCAAAGCTTACCATTTGTAGACAAAATTCATGTTCCAAGATGGCAGATGACACATAAAATTAAAGACATTTAGCTACATGTAATATGGGTGTGCCGATGCCACTGAGTTAACCTGTTATATATTGAAGAATCAGCAATAAAATAACCACAACATTTAACATTATTGCAGCAAAAACAAAAATTACTCCAATTAAGCAAGTTTGTGTTTCACGATTGGAATTATGTGCAGAAAACCTCTTGTCAGCTATTTAATTGGCTCAAAGAATCGCTAAAAGAATATCAAATAAAGTTCACAGGATGTACTCATTCTACTATCATGCTAGCATGGCTATCATCACATCCAATCAGCGTCTGAGATATTTTAAAGCTGGTCTCGAAATCAATGGCGACATGTTAGGTCTTTAGATAATCCTGCCGATATAGCTTCCTGTAGTTTATAAGCACCTGATTTAATCGCACCACAAGATGGAGTTTCCTAACTATGTTGGGCTATCAGTGATAATGGAAGCAATTTCATTGGTACTAGGAATCAATTGCACGATTGGTTCGAATTTTTATCAAAAAATAATAGTTTTATATGATACCACCTGCAGCTCCAGGCTTTTGTAGTCTTTAGGAAGCTGTTGGTTCAAATCGAAAGAAATCTTAAATTCCGGCCAACATACTCAAGAATCCTGACCGATGATGTAAAATTGTCTGACCATCAGGTCAGACAATTTTACATCATCGCATTTTTTATTGGGAGACCAACAACATCTATTCCGCAATCAGCTATATCCAAAACAAAATGTCATTATTGTCTCAGTGGAGATTAATTAAAAAATTGCAGCAAGATTTATGATCGATTTGGCACAAATATTATCTAAGATCGCTACAAAAAAGAAACATATGGCATTTCAAGAACTACAACTTAGAGGTAGATGACGTGGTTTTAAAGAAGAAACCGTCAAGATGGGCCTTGGGGATATTACGCCAGGTTTTCCATGATAATGAAGATCTTGTAAGAGTTGTCTCTGTGT
>OY856186.1:369651543-370029983 GCA_963693315.1 Diogma glabrata
ACATATTAAAAATCTCTCACCGACCTGCAGAGTCATTTTAAAATTAGGATAATACTTAGCTTCATGAGGAGTTCTAAATGGTTCGAGTATGTTTAGGAGATCCTGTGGTATCACAATAAACCTATTTGAACCTTGAATGTTCTGTCCAGACCTTAATGTGTTTTATTATTTTTGTTTGTGGATTAGATTTGGTATGGTGCGCCGTTACACCATCTGAATTAAATACAATCAACAAAGTAAAACTTTTGGTACTGGTAATATAAATCAGAAAAAGAAGGACGCGACAAAGAAGAATTCCGAGGAAGCGACAACCAGATCGAAAGTAAATCTCAATGCAACGCCAAATCTATAAAATACTGTCACGGAACATTGAATTTCAGTCAATAGACAATAATGCTCATCGGGACCGCTAGATTCCTGATCCAAAACCAGAAACAGGAAAAATAACCAGTGTGAAGTAAAGATGTTGAAAAACAAGATGAAGGAAACTGTAGGAAGTAATACCAAAAGATCAGGCTTTAAGATGATCTCCAAAGTTTTCACCATACAGGTTTTCACATTCATGAAGCACGTTACCAATTCAAGATTTAATGATTACCGGCATGAATTTTGGTGCAAGTTTAGTATAGAATTGATTAGCTACATCACTCTGAAATGATGTTGCCGTATGAAGACAAGCTGTTGTGGTCAAAGTGTCTTGATCCGAGATCGCATATTATATTGATGTTGAGATTTTAAAAAGGCCGATTTAAGGTTGGCTTGCACACGACTCCTAAGTACGGCAAGATGGTCCGAACAATTCAACTCTTCGATAACCCACTCATTGAATATGTGAAAGGATTTCCACAGTTGATAAGGTTTTCCATCTGATATCGAATGTTGACCAAACAACAAATAATACGGCGAGTATTGAGTGGGACCATGAACCGCAACTGGCAAAGCATAAGCTATTGCCTGCAGACGGGAAGACCATGTTCGTTTGTTGACTCTTCTCATACGCTCGTATGGCCGCGGGGACCGATCTATTAACACACTCCGAAGCATTACTGTAGTCTTTGTGTAGCACTGGAGCACTGTATTCTTTGTGTTGATAACCTTTATCGTCAACCTTTATCTCATTTCCGTGATGTGTTAGTGCTTCAGCAAATTCTTCGTGCGTTTCGTCATAAAGACGACATAGAGCATCAGGGCCCGCGTTATGGATCTCCTTTTGGTGGATAATGTTAAAGTCCATATGTTGGAGCTTAGGCTCTACCTAGCCAGTCGGTCACTTGTCTTTCTGAGTCAGACTTGAGTGTTGGGTCACATTTGTGAAACGGTCACCCTCCACATATGCCCTGAATTTCTTGACGCTTAAAATTGCCGCAAGATACTCTTAGCTTCTTTGACATGAAGGTTATCGGACAGTCTGGTCCATCGTTATCAACTTGATACAAGACCTTACTGACCCCTGTCAGGCTAGCGTCACACCGGATGAAGAACTATTTGTTTGTTGTAATCTGGATTAATTAGAACTGGTGCTGAAGTCAACAGAGTTTTGAAATTTTCAAAAGCAAATTGTGCTTCTAAAGTCAAGTTTTGCTTGTTGAACTTTTCTTTAATAAATCGGTTATTGAAGATAGTACACTTGCATAATTTCTGGATGAATCGCTGGTACCATCCCGTCATACCCAGAATACACGTATTTGCTTCACGTTAGGTGGAGCTGGGTATTCCGCAACAGCTCGTTCAACTTTTTCAGAATCCGTTCGAAGACCATCCTCACCAACAAGAAAACATAGGTAACGCACTTCCCTTAAAACAAACTTACTTTTGCCAAGATTTATTGCCAACCCAGCTGCTTTTATCATTTAGGACGCTTTAGAAAGAAGTTCGAAATGCTCCTGGAACGTTAAAGAGACCACGAATAAGCCAAATAGACGAAGCCATTTTCATGATATTGGTGAGGCATCACCTTGTTCATCAGCGAACACATTGTCTGGGATGCATTGCACAGTCAAAAGGCATAACCTTGAACTAATACAGTGGTCTCTCAGGCACTGTGAAGGATGTTTTACATCTGGATCTTCTTGCCAAAGGAATTAGTCAGAAAGCATCCTTGAGATGTACTTCGTACTAAATAGACGACCTAATAGGCCATTGATCAAGGAAAGGAAGTAAGCGAATTGACACGACGAGAATCTAAGCATAATCTGTTCTTTGCAGAACTCTTCTGAACCAACACCACCGGCGAGCACCAAGAACTACAGGATTCATCGATCACGCCCAAATCACAGACGGGATGTGGTGGAATTTTCTCCGTTTAACAGGGACATTGTCACCAGCGTCGATGACATGTTCAACCAAAGAAGTCTTTCCGAGACCAGAGACTTCAAAAGACGGAAAAGAATCCTTGATCCTCTCAAGTTCCGGAAGCTGGTCAGAGGTGAATTCATACATTGTAATGTCATCAGATTCTCCCCGAGTCAGTTCACAAACAAATGAAGGAACAATACCAAAAGCCTCCCAGAAATCGATATCCAGGTATGCTGTGTGGATGCATGAAGTAAACTTACAATAAGATATACCGATTACCGACTGCTTTGAACAATTCTAGGGGATTTCTTCAAAAAATCCAAAAGTCATAAAAAAATTTTTATGATAAAATTTTAATGATAAATGCGGCCGAGGATTCTAATACCTGAAACAATCGATGAAATACAAGCCTTTGTAAACCGTTTACGCATCTCCAACAATTAAACATCGTTGAAGACGCTGAAAGTAAGTTTTATCAAATTGAGGCAATCTGTTGAAAGCTACATTCATTCCTCCTCCCGCTGTGTCAGATCCGATTCGACCTGTGTAGATTTATTTTTTATCAGGGTCCTCGGGGTTATTGTATTCTGACCCAAGGGTGTTCCCGAGCCCCGTACTCCCGGTCTGTTGTTTAAATCCAACTAGCACTATAAACAATTACGGAATATCATGTCAGGATTGTGACACCTTCAACAATACAACTTAATTTGTTTTTGCGGACAGTCGGGTGCACGATTATCAAAAACTGGCGTATGATCAGAGAAAATATGGAACATTAGAGCAAACAATTTTTTTTTCTGACTGAATCTTTTCTGTACTCCAAAACGCAAACTTGGAAGCATCATAGGAGAATTGAAAATATCTGATGGAGGAACATCTGGCTAATTTTCACCGCTAATTCACCTCTAATTATGAACATAATTACATAACATAACCTCTAATTATGAACATCTAATTATGAAACAAAGAACACCAAAATTTCAAGAACTATTAAGTGTTAAACCTCACAAAGCATTGGGTTGTGATCTTATTCTTTAGCTAACTTAACATAGTCTGAAATGATTATCTTAACATTGAAAATTACAATGCTGCTCCACGATCAGTAAGAATTAGTTTGGTGGCGCATAAAAACGAAACGTTTGTTGCTTCAAAAATTAGAAAACGAGAGCTTATTACCAGAAACATATTCATGGTGAAAAAAGTTATAGTATTTACTTCGGTCTGAAAAACCTAACTCACCTGAAGTGTGATTTTCGAGAAAATATATTTTGCTTAAAAAACGATTATTTTTAGTGATAGTGAGTAGTAACATTGAATGTGTAGAAATTTTGATGGTCGGCATTTGTATGTGAGACCGAGAGCCCGATTGTTGTATTATAAGTGTGTTGAAAAAAATCGTTAAGTGTTCAAAAGAATGATTTTCATATACTTCGTTACCCAATTTTTTTTGACAAACATCAAATGGGAAACATTTTCAATTAGAAATATGACAAATAAAATTAATTATTTGTATGACAAGAAATGAAACTGAACATGAAATACGGTTACATTCAGCTTCAGCTGCTCCCAACTATTAGGAACAGTTGGAAAATAGCTGGCTTTTGCGGATTCAACATTGATTTCTTTCAAAAGTTGTAATTATTGAAGTTTTTTTGTTACATCTGCAAAATGTTAGCTTGTTGCAAACTCAATGTCGTATGTCGTATTAGGAACAGTTGGTTAGAGCAAATGGAGAGGATTTTTCAGACGGTTTTTGGACTATTGGAACAGGACTATTAAAGTTTGAAGTAAAAAGTTGGGAATCAGGAATTGTCATATGACATTTCGAAAGAAGCATTTACGCTAAGGGAAGGGATTTTCTGAGAGCCAATGGGAGTTATAATTATTGAAAAAAAGCATTTACCTAAACGAAGAAGTTTTCTGGCCTAATAGAAAATATGTATTAGGTATTAGTAGATAAAAGGTCGTTTGTTTTTGAGAATTTGAAATTGTTGAACGGCAAATAGAGATTTTGTGTATAGTTTGGAGTTTCCCCCGTATACCGGGTTAATCTAATTTTAATACCGCAAAACCTATATTGAAATTTTGATGCGGAAGTGAATCCCCTAAAGTGTGGTTACGTCAAGCTGCCGATATTAAATATATTAGCTTTTAGGATTACAAAGATACTCTGAAAAATCTGACACAATGAATTAGAACAAATTGCTTTATTATGTCAGCAATTTAGTTTTGCTACATTAGCTTCCGCTGACCAACTGCTGGACGTTAACGGTCTAACAGACGTCATTTTACAAGCTACGTTAAGCAGGTTAGAATCAATACATTTAACTTTTAATAATATTGTGGTAATATATCGTCGCTGTAATAATGAAACAACGTATTCGCAAAAGTGTAGTTTCGAGATAATTGGGTTTAAAGATTTTTCGATTTTCTGATTCTCGTAAACTCGGCAGCACTATTGAATGAATAAAGATATTGGAAAAAAATTTCTACCAATTAACCTTGACTAATTTCCCCACAACATATTAAAATTTCACATTGGTACCTGCTTGCTTTTCTACCTAAAAAGAGGTGAAAAGTCAAGCAGGTACCTTATACGTTATTTCATATTTCATATACGTTATTTCATTTTGCATGGAAGTACGATTAAGCCTAAAATAAATTATTATTGAAATAACGCATGATATTCTTACAATTTTTTATTTATATGAACCGGCATATCATGTTGTCATGAATGATGCTTATACAATATTTTAGATTTACCATTTCGTGTGGCGATCGTAATGTATGTAATATATACGACAATGATTTTACCCAAGGGGTCATTCCACATCAAATCAACACAGGGTCTGAACATCACCATCTCAGATTTTCTTGAAATTTGGCACAGGTGTACTATTGGTATAGACTTGGAAAAATATAAAATTTTACTGAAATATGTCAACTCGTTTTTGATTTACAGAGCTGTAAAGTTCTCACAAATGGGCCCAAAAACCGGAAACACCATTTTTTAAAATTGCTGTAGAACCTTTCCTAATTGCACTAGAGACCTGGGATTGGTGACATTTTACAGCGTTTTTAATGCCCTTTAATATGATATGAAACACTTTATGGTTAAGATAAAAAAAAATTTTTTAAAACTTAATTTAAAATTTAAATTTTAATTTTTTCAAAAAGTACATATTTAAAAATTTTTAAATTAATTCCATGAATAGTTAGTGTTGTTATAAATCACACGGCAAAATATAAATTTGGGATGATAATGGCTTCATTGTTAAAAAAATTGAAGACTAAAGCTCCTTTTGATGAAAAAGTAATAAATTTACTAATAATAGTAAACTTAATTAATAATTATGTTTTATATTATTGATACTGTAATTATTTTAGATTACAAATTATAATAATTTTTGTATTTATTATAACACAAAATTTAAATAATTATGTATTATAATTAATTATACTACATAATTTATAAAAAATAAATTATTTTTATGAAATAATGCAATAAAAAAAAACTAGGAGGGCCCGGCGTGCTTCGCTACGCTTATAAAAAAAAGTTTTTGCGTAGACATTTTGTTGACGTAGAAGCAATGATTTCAAAAAGTGGTAATGAAAAATGCTAGCTACATTGTTGTATTAATGAACATGAATACCAGAATTGAATTGATGGAAATGGTTTTAATCTTTAATTTTTTTAACATTGAAGCCATTATCATCCCAAATTTATATTTTGCCCTGTTATTTATAACAATACTAACTATTCATGGAATTAATTTTAAAATTTCTAAATATGTACTTTTTGAAAAAATTAAAATTTAAATTTTAAATTAAGTTTTAAAAATTTTTTTTTTATCTTAAGCATAAAGTGTTTCATATCATATTAAAGGGCATTAAAAACGCTGTAAAATGTCACCAATCCTAGGTCTCTAGTGCAATTAGGAAAGGTTCTACAGCAATTTTAAAAAATGGTGTTTCCGGTTTTTGGGCCTATTTGTGAGAACTTTACAGCTCTGTAAATCAAAAACGAGTTGACATATCTCTTTAAAATTTTATATTTTTCCAAGTCTATACCAATAGTACACCTGTGCCAAATTTCAAGAAAATCCGAGATGGTGAAGATAAAAATGGTCCTTTTTTGTGTTGAATTGACATGGAATGACCCCAAGTTATTATTCTGTAGGAATTGAAATATCGTACATGCATTTACGCTGCTTCAATATTTAACCAAATTCAAATTTGCATGTACGTTAATTAACAATATATTAATTTTCACCCCCAGTTATAAAATAATTGGAAAATGTTAAAATGCCACTCTATAGACATCCTTATGGGGAATGCATCGCACCCATTATATAATAACAACGTATATATGGCATACGTTATTTCATTATTAAGGCGACGATATATGGCCCAAAGTAAGGTCAGAAGTGACGACAGTAGCATTAGTCAATTTATTTCAAGGGCAGGAAATAAGATGGAAACTGATCTACATATACAATCGATGTAACGATATCTGCGTGCAACCAAGATGCGAAAGGATGTCCTTAAAATATGACAAACTCATATAGGGGCAAATTTATGAAAGTGTTTCAGTTAATCGGATCCGGAGAAGTTTAGCTTAATGCACAGAGTGTACGTAGTTCATGAAAGATCAATGTTCGCGCATATTTCATAACAAAACAACTTACATCCTATAATTGTTTTTCAATTTAAAACTTATGCGGATTATAATTAAAAACTTTATAGTTATAAACAGTATAAGTATTAAAACTTGTGCTGTGTATATTAACTAACATATACGATTATTTGCATCTAAACTCTAAAGATATATTTATTTTATTTTTTGTTTCGATAATTTTCTTTGAATTGATAAGAAGAAACGTTTGTTTTGTAAAAACTGTTAATTAAAATAAATAAAACAAAATACGGCTTTGCCATGCATATTAATTTAATTTAATTAAAAATTTCAAAACGATTACAAAAATAAAATGACTTTGGGTTAATTTGTGACTTGTTTAACTAGATAGATTCTTGAAATGGAATTAAGTTACTTATAGATTTAATTTATGTCAAGTATAATAAATACTAAATAAAATGTAGTGTAAGTTAAATTATTTGAAACAGATAAAGTGTAGCTGTTAGAGTGTAAAAGTTAGACTTTCAAGTCGCTTGAGATTGGTTTGATAATTACCTATTACCAATTCCTAATCCTCTTTCCCATCAATTGTTATATAAAGACATACAATAAGAGGTTTAGTTGAGACGAATGTATTAATAATTTACAATTCCGGCAAAAAATAATAGCATTTGTTTTTATTCTCAATTATGTGAAACGCATGAGAAACTTGAAATTTATTTCAAAATCCAATAAAACACAACATAAGACAAAAAATGTAAAGAAATTTTTATTCATGAAATAACTACAATAATATTCTTTTTGTCAATTACGAGGGTGATGTATGAAACTAAATGTGAATCATCCAGATGTGAAGAGGGGAATCGAAATTTTTTGTCTTTATATAATTCGTTTCATTTTATATAAATTATTCGCTTTCCTTATATTTTTATCGATTTTCAGTTAAAAACTGCATTCCTTTAATATGATTTTTTAAGTATGGGATTTTAACGACTATTTTAGTTGTACAGTTGAATGGATAAAAATGGCAGTAAAAATTGTAATAAAAGTTCAACAATTTGTTTTATTTTTTAAAATATAATAGTAGTTTCATAATGTAATGAAATATTATGAAATATTATTGCACAACTTTAATTTTATTTAAAATTTTTCAAATTTTTTATACAAACAAACGATGTTGTGTTAAGATAACAAAAACACAATTGATGTGTTAAAAAAACTATGTTACTAGTTACAACATTAGCCTTAGTTAATTTTCGATTACTTTATGACTTTCTTATATACAAACGAAAAAAAAACAATTTTCCCTATTTGGAATTTATAAAGAATTTATATTTATTTACGACAATCATCAAATTAGTGAAATTATGATATTAATTTCCTTTGTTTTATTTGTTGTTAAATCAAAATTATTGAATCACTAATTTTTTTTTATTTTTATCTATTTTTTTATTGTTCCGATCGCTTAATAGAAAGCAATAATATAAATTGTTTATTTAAACTATTTAAGGTAACGAATTATTAGTTATATTATATTGACATTGTTTATAATTTGGATGTCAATGTTATATTGTGAGTTGTTGTGACCTTTAATTTGTATTTTTGATTTTTCGCTATATCGTGTGCTGTCGTAAAAATAGTTAGGTATTGTAAATTTTATGTAGTTTGAAGCAAACGTTTTAAAATCGTACGCTGTTTGAATTACCATACAAGCAACCTTGTTTTGCTGGTATGCTAAAGCAAGTTTCCCTCTCTCTCTCTCTCTCTCTCTCTCTCTCTCTCTCTCTCTCTCTCTCTCTCTCTCTCTCTCTCTCTCTCTCTCCTCTCTCTCTCTCTCTCTCTCTCTCTCTCTCTCTCTTTCTCTCTCTCTCTCTCTCTCTCTCTCTCTCTCTCTCTCTCTCTCTCTCTCTCTCTCTCTCTCTCTCTCTCTCTCTCTCTCTCTCTCTCTCTCTCTCTCTCTCTCTCTCTCTCTCTCTCTCTCTCTCTCTCTCTCTCTCTCTCTCTCTCTCTTTCTCTCTTTGTCTCTCTATTTCTATAATATCTATATCTATATCTATATCTATATCTATATCTATATCTATATCTATATCTATATCTATATCTATATCTATATCTATATCTATATCTATATCTATATCTATATCTATATCTATATCTACATCTATATCTATATCTACATCTACATCTACATCTACATCTACATCTATATCTATACCTATATCTATATCTATATCAGGGTTGCATTGACTTAAATCATTTGATTTAAATCAGATTTAAATCAACTTGATTTTTTAAAAAAATCATTGATTTAAATCAATTGAATTTTTTTTTAAATTGTTTTAAAAAACTCAAAAAAATGAAAATAGAAATGGCGTAAATACTGTATGTTCCAGATGCTGAAAAATAATGCACAGACTTTCAAATTAATCCATAAATAAATGTGATGTTCTATGATTAAATCGAACAGTTTAACTACACTAATATCAATCATTAAGAAAATACAATAGAGTTAGTAATAGTTCCTCGCAGACGGACGTCCCTTAGGCGCTAGAACAACAATCAGTATTTTAGTGTAAATATCGAGGAACTGGCACTCACACACATATATTTATCTGTGTAGAAACTCTTCCTTTATCTCTGTCTTACTTTGCCCTTCAAATTAATATAACCAATCTAATGATTTATATAAAGGTGTGAACATAGCTTTGAAAGCTTCAATGCAATTCTGAAGACGTCTTAAAATTTAAAAACTAAAATAAAATGCTTTTTGATATCAAAGGAAAACCTTACGCTTGAATTGGCATTTCAAAACTGTTTAATAGATTTGACATTTATAGGATATAATTCTTTAGATTTATACCGCATTCACAGCGACATAGCAAATTAGTAGATAGTAAATTATAATTTGCATTTTGGCATATTGAATATGAGTTTAAAACGTAGATTGTAATTTGAATCGTAAATATTTGAATCGTTTGTAATGGTAGTAAGCCTAGATATCAAATTAGTTGCAAGATTTAAAATAAAAAGTGTTTACAGCACAGATTTAAATTACATCTACTAATTTGCTATGTCGCTGTGAATGCGGTGTTATAATTTCAATATAAAAATCAAAAAAATCCGATTTAAATCAAAAAAATTGATTTAAATCAAATAAATCTGACTTTTTTGATTTTTTTGAAAAAATCAGATTTTTATGCAACCCTGATCTATATCTATATCTATATCTATATCTATTTCTATATATCTATATCTATATCTATGTCTATGTCTATATCTATATCTATACCTATATCTATATCTATATCTATATCTATATCTATATCTATATCTATATCTATATCTATATCTATATCTATATCTATATCTATATCTATATCTATATCTATATCTATATCTATATCTATATCTATATCTATATCTATATCTATATCTATATCTATATCTATATCTATATCTATATCTATATCTACATCTATATCTATATATGTATTTCTATATCTATTAACCTGGTTTTAGTGTTGCATGAAAAAAAAAATACTGCGATAGTGATAGCTTCTACGGGCCAATTTAGTAGGTTGCGTGAAAAAATTTGGTCCCAATAGGAGCTGCCGTAACGGTCGCTAAGAGAGTCAATTTGGCAAAATTGTGACGAAAATAATTCAAAGTTCCGCCAGGGTGACCCCTAGATGTGTCAAATGTATGAACATTTCCAATTATTTTTTGCTCCCTAACATTTCTTTCCAACATATCTACCCTCTATCTGTCACCCTTCCAAAGTCCCCCACAAAAGTTCAAAAATTGATTTTTTGTCTAAATTCGTTGTCACTGCTCTAAAGTGACACCTAGATGGGTCAAATGTATGACCAGATCCTAATAATTTTTGATGCCAAACATTTCCCCTCAACACACCTACCTCCTATCTGCCACCCTTCTAAGGGGTTCCCATACAAAAGACTCAAAAAATTTTAAAAAATAATTCATAGTTTCCCGTGGGAGGTATTATTAATTTTTTCTTCTCAACATTTCTTCCGAACAAATATCTACCTCCTGCCCTGCCTCCCTTCTGGAGGTCTCCTTACAAAAACCTTCACATTTTAGAATAATTCTCGGGGTAGAGTGTGATAGTCGCATTCACACTGTGAACACGACATCACTGCTTCAATTGGGCACTCGTGGTCACGCGGGCAATACTATCGCTGACTGAGAGTTCAGTGGCTTTGAAATAGTAACGAAACCTCTAATATCGCGCACTCGTAATATTGTGAAATAACCAAACTCAACTTAATATTCGTATACAGTTTATGAATTTCAGGTCCAAGTGAACATGGGTCCAAGTGAACATTTAAAATGAGATGGGAATTTTTACGGATTATACTGTTTGGGAGTAATTCTTAAGCTTTTAAAATAAAACAAACAGTTTCTTTTGAAGTGCGCTGTACTTTCCAATGTTTTAATATTTATCGGTAGTTTGTTCCAAAGTTTGAAACCATGCACGAAAGTTGTACTTTTTATAAGGTTAGTGCGACACATAGGCAATAACAGGTTCTTGGTGCGAGGCGAAGAAGCAAAAATGATTAGAGAATACAAATATGAAGGATGCTGAGAGTGTATTATTTTAAAAATAAACAAGACTACACGGAAAAAGTAATAAAACATCAAATCCATTCCCAAAATTGTTTTAATATACGGCGAAACATGGTCATAATATCGAAGATCGTATATGTATCTAATACAAGAGTTAAAAGCCAGTCTAATTTTTCTTTCATTTTCATAACCCATATTATAAAATAAAATATCGCCATTCAAAAAATTCGGCATAACTAGAGATTTAATTAGGAAAATGCGAAGCTCTAGTGGAGTGTAGAATTTCAAGGTTCTTAACCGATGTAGTGTATACTGAACCTTGTTGCAGACACTAGTAATATGGTCATTCCAGTCAAGATTCTTGTTGAAGATAACACCCAAGTTCCGGACCTTATCATGCAATTCAAGGCGTTGGTTGTTTAAATACAAAGCAGGAATAATTGAGCGAATAGAAGGACGACTAATAAGTAAAGACTGAGTTTTCTTAACATTAAGCTGTAATCCATTTTTCACAACCCAGTCAGAAATAGCTGAAAAATCCTGATTAAGCAGCTCAAAGGTACGTTCAATGTGACATTTGGATCCAAAAATATAAATTTGAAAATCGTCAGCGTATAGATGATACTTAGAGTGTACAAGGTGCCCTGGAAGATCTATCAGATAGAGAGAGAAAAGTAAGGGCCCCAAAATAGACCCTTGAGGAACCCCCGAATTCAAAGGTAAGGCAGTGGAGAAGCAATCAGAACTTTTAACTTTTTGAGTTCTCTCAGTAAGATATGAAAATATAAGCCGGGCAGCCTGATCAGAAAAGCCAAAGAAAAGTTTAAGCTTTTGTACAAGACACGTATGCCCAATAGTTTCAAAAGCATGACTGAAATCAAGTAAAGTGAGTAATGAAAAGTTACCTATATCAATTTGCGTTGCAATCGAGTTTACTACTTTTGTTAGTGCTGTTATGGTGCTGTGGCCACTTCTAAACCCTGATTGAAAAGGATCCAGTAGATCATTTTGATTTAAGTATAACGACAGTTGATCCTTTAGAAGCATTTCGAATACCTTAGAGTGCTGGTAAGATACTAATGGGTCTAAAATCGCTGACCAAGATTGGCTGAGATATTTTGGGGATGGGCACAACTATAGCCATTTTCCAAAGATCAGGAAATAGGGAAGAATAAACAAAATGGTTGAAAATATGAGCAACATGTTGAATAATATTTGGAAGAAGTATTTTAAGAAATTTTAGTGGGATTTCATCGCTACCAACGGCATCAGATTGAATTTTAGAAAAAGCCAGCACAATTTCATCAAGTGAAAAAGGAATAAATGAGAAAGTTGTCTGAAATGTGAAATCGCGATAAGGTAGTGGCAAAACGATGGGATTTTGTATGATAGCGGTGAAGTGTTTATTAAAATCATTAGGCAGAATGTCAGTCTGCTCATTACGTTCTTTGGAAGAGTAGCCCAATTTATTTAAGTTCTGCCAAAGTTTCCTGGATGGTAGATCGATTTTGAGCATGGAATTATAATAATCACGTTTAGAAATTTTAATTAACAGTGTAACCTTGTTGCGTAATCTAGAGAAAATTTTACGATCCTCAGCCGATTTAGATTTAATATAGATTTTAAACGCAGCATCTCTCATTTCAATAGCAGCAAGTATATGAGGTTTCATCCATGGGGTACTAGGATTGCGCAAAAGAACTTTTTTACCAGGTACATGCAAGTTATACAGCTCAGAGATGTGGGAATTAAATATACGTAGTTTGTCGTTTGGATCAACTGTTTCGTAAATTAGATGCCAATCCAGCAACTCAAGATCTCTGTTCAACTCCAACAACTTAATTTGTGTAATGTCACGAACATGAATATAAACGTTAGAAGGGGTGGGGACTCGATAATTAAAGGCAAAAAAAATAATGTCATGATCCGAAATTCCTGTTGAGGTTTGCCCGAAGTTTGAAACTCTCGTCATATCCGCGGAGTGAATAAAAAATATGTCTAGCAGCGAATCTAAACGAGTAGGATTTGATGGAATAATGAACAGGGACAATGACGATAGTAGGTCAGCAAAATTCGACGTAATGTGGGATAAAGGGGAAGCATTTAGGTTAAAATTAAAATCACCCATTAAAATAATATGCTTGTACTCATGTATTACAGAATTCAGTATTTCCTCAATAGCGTTAACATCAGAAACTGATGTCGGTGGAGGGTTATAAAAAACACTTATCAATATTTTTTCCCCCAGATAGAGAGAGTTCAACTAATAAGTGTTCGACTTTAACTAGGGACGATCTCGCAATTATTTTTGATTTAAAATTGGATTTTATGTATAATGCCACCCCACCTCCGATTTTTAATCTATCATTACGCAACAGTTTGAATCCCTGAATATTAACCGAGGAAAGGGTATTCTTAGGACTTAGCCAAGTTTCAGTTATACCAAGAATATGAAGATTAGAAGTACGGAGAAACATGCTTAATTCATCAAAATGGGCCGGGATACTACGAGCATTGATATGAGCCATCAAAAGAGAGTATTTTGAACATTTGAGGGTTCTATTAATTATCCCTGCTACAGGATGAATTATTTCCTGCATGGCTTCATCGACAGTATGATTAGAGGAGCTCATAAAAGGATCCGTACAGCATACTCAAAAGAAACGAAAACAGGAAAATAGTAAAAAATACAATAATGATCTAATCAAAAATGAAAAACTCCCCACAAAAACAATCCGTAAAATAACAAAAAATAAATACATTGAAAGCAAAGCAATCTTATCGTAAATGAAATATAAACCTAACTTATATGAAAAAAACAACAAATTTAATTTTAAATCACTACCTAAATAAAAAGAAAAATTTAATGAAATTTCATAAAAAAAAGCAATTAATAATATTAAAAATAAGAACAACAACAAAAACAATACCGTAATACATATGATGAGTTGTAAACAAATGTTAAATAGATTCATTAATGAGTTTAAGGAGATCGTTGAATGAAAGCAGTGTGATATATTTATCTTCGTTATGGGTTTTCACAGCAACCCTACCATTACGGATAGTAACACTACGAAAAAGATTAAGATGCTTCTTAGTTTCAGCTTTAACCTTGTTGAACAAATCATAGGTTTCCTTGCTAAGGTGATCATTGAGATAAATTCTTAGGTTTAGTTCAGATAACTTCAGATCACGAAGAGTTATTGAAGAAGATTTGATTGAATGATAGTTGTATAAAATTTTATTCTTCATTGAAATCTCCGTAAAACGGACCAATAAAGTCGGTGTTCCTTTTCCAGATTTGTCAGCAAATCTACTGACTAATACGATGCACTTCACAAGATCTAGATCCAGGATGTTCCCAACTCTGATAACAATTTCAGTGTCAGATATATTATTATAAACTGGCAGATTGGAGATAACAATACAAGAGTATCTCTTTAAACGCTCAGATATGGTATATTTATCCACCAGACCAGCTAGCTTGCATTCCAAATCAAGAAATTTATCAGAATTAACGTTCTGGTTATCAATAAGCTCTTTAATGTTTTTAGCGTTAGTAGCGACATCATCCTTATTACGTTGAACATCAAAATTCATTTGGTTTAGGGTAGAGTGCATCTGCTTAATTTCAGCTGTCATGTCATTGAAACCATTTAATTTATTGTTAATTTCCGCCATAAAATGTTTAATTTCTTTAGCCAGAAGTGAATCAGCTTGCACTTCTTCTTTAGTAGAAGATCCATGGCGAGTTTTGACTGGGGAGCGAGTTACACTACCCATAGTGTAATTAGTTATACTGAACTCTACCGTATTTATGATACTGAACTTAATTATAATGTTTATGAAACACTTTGAATTTATTCAGAAAATATAAAACACCAATTTACTGATCGTCAATACAAATACGGAAAATAACACAACAGCAAATTACGTAACAGATTAAATTACAGTAAAAGTATCACTTTAATATATTTAGTCAAAACCTGATATGTTTTTTTCAAATTTATAGTTAAAAAATTGATTTTAGTTTTATTTTATTTTAGCCTTAAACAAAAATAAAAACTATAAACTTTGAACTTAGTTATGAACAACAATTTAATAGAACTTAGTTAGTATTTAGAAACACAGAAAAAATAAATTTAATATAAACTTTATATTACAATTAGCACAAATAAATGCAAACACGTCTTGTGAATGTTGAATGTTGTATGATTGATCAAATTTAATGTCAATTCATATTTGTTTAATTTTAATTTTTATAAGCTTTAGTATTGTTAGTTTTTAGCTCTTTGTTATTATTTTTGAATTCTGTTTTTTTTTTGTCTTGTCTCTATATTGTTATTAAACTAGGCAATGTAAGCATTGAGAAGACTTCGTGTCTTATTTACATTGTGTAAAATAAATAAATAAATAAATAAATAAATAAAATAAACATGGCATCATCTTCTTCATATAAAGTACTTTTGCGATCGAATACCCAAATGTTTTTGATTGGCCACCCGAGCATGCAAATTCAGGAATCAAAATTGTCATCAAACAAACAAGTGCTGCAAATGCTCTACTTCAACACTATGTAATATGTATCGATGTATGGCACACCTGAAAGTGCATTACTAGTCGTCAACGCAGTGTCAATTTGTTGGCGTCAGGCGGCAACCCCCTTCAAACACAAGATTCACACAACACAAGATTCAAAATAAATTTATTAAATTACGGGATAAGTATCGTGACTTGCAAAAACAATATGTACAAGGCGGCGCTCCTCATGATGCTAGAGAGGCTAAATTCATCGACGAATTGGATGAACTATTTGACATCGCGAGTGCCGATGCTCTCACAACAACGAAAAGTAAGGAAGGTATTGAATTTCTGAAAATGCGAAGGATGAAAAACCGCGTGGGCTCAATGATTGGTGCGGACTTGGTCACTTTTGGGATTGGCAAACGACTGGCTGAATGCAAATATGCTGAAGAAACAAGACGCAAAAGCCGAGCTAGCGATTTTGCAACAGCTGGTAAGTGTTTGTTATCTAAATGCACGCTAATAGGCTTTTTTAGGATTGATTACATTAGTGTAAATTATTGTTGGAAAAACTACTTCAAAAGAATCAAGTGACCAAGCCCACCAAATGGAAGTTGATGATATAGACGATGATGCTCCGCGATCACTCCGACCCCTCAAAGAATCAAGAGGCTCTATTGAATGTATCACCGGACGAATGGTATCTTGTTTTGACAAGTTCAGAAGAAGTGACCGTGATGCGATTCACACTTTGATAGCAGAAGGTATGGGATGCAATCCAAAGAAACTAATTATATAAATCGCTCGTCATTACAAGTAACATTAATAATTAATCTAATATGTGTGAATATTGGTGTAACATCGAAATTATTTTCCAGCTCGATACAAAGAATTTCTTCGTGGTGCATTGGGACGGAAAAATGCTACCAGATATCCAAGGCAAAAAGAAAGTTGGTCGACTACCAATTATTGTACCATTTGATGGGAAGGAGCAATTTGTGGGTGCACCAAAGATCGATTCAGGCCCAGGAAAAGGCAAACGTATTGCAGGCTGTTAACAACCTGCTGGTTGAGTGGTACATGTTGAATCGCGTACAAGGTTTCTCATTCAACACAACAGCGTCCAACACCGGCCGTTCAACGGGAGCATCGCGTGCCCTTGAACAAATATTGGAAAGAATCGTACTTTATTTGCCGTGCCACCATCAGATTTATGAACTAGTTTTACGGGAAGTATTTGAAACTAAATTTGGCAAACCTGCTGCGTCAGCTGTACTTATCTTTGATCGATTCAAAAACGGATGTGATTAATGAAAGGGACAATTAAAATGAAAGGATACACCGCCGGCGTAGAAGACGATGAAGTCGCTAAACGTCGCTAAAATACGAGCCTTTTGTAAAGCTCAATTAAAGGAAAACCAACCATGTCACGATTACGAAGAATTCATCCAGCTAATCCTTTTGTTCCTTGAAGTAGATCTCGTAGCCATTCTTGATGGATGGCTAAAGGAATCTACAGCCTGAAAATGTGTTTGTACCGAAAATGTTTCAAAATGACGGCACGCGAACTGAATGGTTTACGTGATGTTTGTATATTCATCGTTCTTTGCTACGCCAAGGACTACTTTCAATCCGATCGAACTGAGGAGGCAATTGAATTGAATTTTATGAAATCAATCGCTGAGTATGCTGCCGTTGACAAAGAATTGTCAAAGAATGTTTTGTTCAAATTCTTTGGATACGATGGACAAACGTAGTATCATTCGGACGAGGCCATTGCGCTTACGTTTTTTTTTATTTCAAAGTGTTAAGTGACGAAAGCGAGGAAGACGGACCATCAGTCGCAGAATGTGACACATCTGATGAACATAGCGAAGAAGATGATCAAGGACTTGATCCTTCAGCTCACTTATAGCGGCGTAAAAAAACTGACAACGAAACTCAAAGACGTCCCGAAGACTTGAAAAAAGATTTGAGGAGCTTCGTCACATCGAACACAAAAAACTATTTCATTCGCTTCGACTTGTCACAAGATTACTTGAATTATCCTCCGGCCATTTGGGATGACATCGACAACTATATATATCTCAAAATTGTCAAGATATTGCGAGTGGTTAACGACACGGCTGAGAGAGGCGTGAAAATGGTGCAAGACTACAACGAGGGTCTCTCCCAGAATGAAGAAGAGTTTCAAGACTTTTTATTAATCATCGCCAATTATAAGCAAGGTTGACATGATATATATCAATGATATATATCATTGATATATATCACGATATTTATTCCCTGATATATATCATGATATTTATAAAAAAAAAATAAATAACTAGGTAGTCCTACCTTAAAGTTGGAAAAACTGTTAACAGTCGCAGCACTGCTCGCAAAACGCATGTCAAATCGAGGTAACCTGGTTCAGCTATGCCAGGACCATAAAGCTGACATAGATTCTGACATAACTAAACTTATGAGTTATGACATAAATAGTATAATGAATGTTAAACATATGCTTTGTTATCTAAAGACAATAGCAATCGCTTTAGATAGAGCTTAAAGAGATAAAACGGCTATTGTCGTTTTAGTTGAAATTTGGCATAAACTGGAAGCCGATCTTAAACTAGAGCAACCTTTAGAAGTTAAAAAACTTTTATATCGAACAAGAGGCATGGCAAATGCACCTCATCACCTAGATAATTTATGCTTGACCTATCTCTGACCAATCTATTTTTAGGTAAACGTTTGACAACCACCAAAGAGAAGAAGCATATACATCCTTATGTAATATAAATATTTCAGACTTCATTCCATTTGTAATGGCGCTTTTAACTGAATCCAAACCATTTCCAAAATATGTATTTCAATCTCTGTTTAGCAATACACCACCAATGATGTGGTGGAATGGAATAACAACCCAAGCAGAGTTTTCCAAAATTAGAAATACGGCCAAGCACTGGCCCACGAATGGTTAACAGTACTTGTCATTTGTTATTTTCCCAGTAATAGAAACAGTCATGGGCCCATCTATTGGGTTAACAGCAAATAGCAAGTATTTAGTTACCTGTGAATGGCCAAGCGCTGGCGCATAAATGGTAAACAATACTTGGCTATTGTTATTGGGCCATTACTGGATCTTGGCTATTGGATTGGTTCATTACAATCTACGGTTTATAGAAATGAATCAGTAAAGTTTACTTTAAATAGCCAAGGTATGGCACGTTAATGGTTAACATTAATTGGTTATTGTTATTGGGGCAGTACTAAAACCACTCATCGGCCGATCTATGGTTTACAAAAAAAAACGCCAGCATTTAGTTGCCTTTGAATGGCCCAATTATAGTAAACAGTACTTTTATATTGTTATTGGGCCCTTACTAGAACTATGAATCACCCGATCTAAGGTTTATAGAAAATAACCAGTCCAGTTTACTTTAAATGGCCAAGTAATGGCACGTTAATGGCTAACATTAATTGGCTGTTGTTATTGGGCCAGTACTGAACCATGAATTGGCCGATCTTGTCATTTGGTTATGGGTCATGGGTCTATGGTCATGGTCTATGGTCTATGGTCACTATGGATCATGGTTGCCAGTACCCGGTTATTGTTGAAATACTGGTCGCCAATAATTGGCCATTACTGGACCAGTTGCAGGGATGGTTAAAAAGCCGGCTTTTTTCATTTTGACCTCTCCAGCTGGATAAAATCCGGTTTTATCCGGATAATATTAAAAAATCCGGTTAATTTGGTTTTGTATAAAAAAAGATTTTTTTGTCATATTCGAAAATCACACAGCACCATTTATTCATATAGTTTTTTATCCTCTAATAAATTAGATCTTTCTCTAGAGTCTAGATCAGGGTTCGCAACTGAATTTTATTGGCGTGCCGAAACAATTTTTTTTTTATAATCGCTATTTTCGCCTGCCAATCCAATTATGAAAAAGTACATTTGGCTACAAGAGATGAAAACGTTGCTTTTTCGTGAGTGACACTTTTATTCACGAGACGCGTTAGCGTCGAGGGAGACAATTTCACGGACGTAAAATGTGTAAATAAAAATTTTTTCTTGCAAAGTTTCTAGTTTTAGAAATTTGCCGTATTTTCCCAACTGTAGCACAACGCAAAGAAATTCCAGTCTGGCATCGCAGTTAATATCTGTCCTCTCATCAACTGCCAATGCAAAGACTTCAACCGCATGAAG
The DNA here is from genome assembly GCA_963693315.1 of Diogma glabrata. Lineage (NCBI taxonomy): Eukaryota > Metazoa > Arthropoda > Insecta > Diptera > Cylindrotomidae > Diogma > Diogma glabrata. The sequence continues at coordinate 369,671,781 of OY856186.1, forward strand.
ATCAGATTTTAACTGTTTAGAAATATTTTCACGTATTTTTATAAAATATTTATAATCTCTTACGGTATTTGCACTTAACTGCATACTTTGGCTACGGGTGAGAATTTTATGTTTGCTTTTAAAATTTTTGAAAAGTGTTCCACCACAACTTAAAAGAGTTGATTTAATAAATCCATAAATGCTTTGCCATGTTTGGCAATATCTCTCGCTACTCTAAAACTTGCGGCGGTAATATTATTAGAAGATTTAGTATATATTTAGTAATTTTATTTGATTGCGTTTCATGTTCATAAATCTTTTTTGAAATATTCTTTTGTTAAAAATTAAATGGCACATTTACAGCAGTTTTTTTTTTCGAGAATACCTCTTTTATTTGAGAAGAAATTTTGGTAATAATATTACTGTTGTATTTGATAGTTATTATGAACAAAATATGAAGGTGTTAGAAATAAACCGTTCACAAAAGTTTTCCTCATAAGAATACATAAGAATTATCTTTGCAGTCCATCAGAATGCAAAAAATTCTTATGTATTCTTATGAGATATTAAAACCTTTTAAAAATGATTTTCTGTAATTGCAAAAAAGAATGTGGTGCATTTTGTAGCTGTCGAAAAGTTGGACCTTTTTGCAACGCAGCTTGTAGTGGATGCTCCAGCCAAATCTGTCATAATAGTGCTCCGATTTTAAATCAAGAAAAGGAGGAGATTGACAGTCATTATAGTTCTCATGAGGATACCTTGTTCTAAATATTAATGAAAAAACATTCAAATTTAATGTAGTTAAATTAAAAGAAGAAAAGAAATTTGTCGCCCGTGATAACTTTTTTAATGTAATCATAATATTGGGTGGTTTTTAAGGGTTGAGATATGATCTTTATTTAGATCTGTTAAGATTTAATTTGTAGCTTAATAAGTTTTGACAATAAGGGGTGTTTTTGCACCTAAAAATAAAAGCACTAAGGGTAGATTTTGAAATGGAGGGTGTGTTGAGGTTAATTTCAAAATTTTCAGGCAAATTGATTCAGGCATTTCAGGCAAATCGATTCAGGCATTTCAGGCAAATCGATACTGATTCAAAGAATTCAGAGGTTCCCCACTATTTTTACCGTCTTTTACTGGACTAACAGTAATATTTAACTTATTACAAAATATCTGAAAAAATCTTTTCTTTATTATGATTCCTAAAACGCGAATTTAAAGACAATTTTGGACACAATTTCAGAATGTTTGCCGTGCCAGACAAATTTTCAAACGTGTCAAGTCTGACACGCGTGCCACGTATTTGGGATCACTGGTCTAGATTATCTATCAACAATTTATAACAATTTAGTATATTTGAGATCAATTATAAAATGCATCTGTTTGTCATAATCACTTCCTGAGAAATCACAATAAGAAAAAAAAACATTTCTTTCATCTTTTGGATAATAAAATTGTATGAAATAATTTTATCCGGCTAAAATCCAGGATAAAATGAATAAGCCACCCGGATAAAATCCAGTGGATAAAACCGGCTAGGAGAAATCGCTGCCATCCCTGACCAGTTGTATAACCTTGTATGGGCCAGTTCGATAACTTCGATTCAGTAACATTCTGTTAATGGTCCAGTTATGGTGGTCATTGTGGGCGGCATTACTAGTCAGCAGTAATGATCCATTAATGGACCAGTTGTACAACCTTGTATGAGTATTGATGATGCAACTTGTTCAAATAAGGCAGCCAAAGCGAGCGAGCGTATTCGTTATTTGGACTTGTGCACGTGCACTCGAAGAATGAAGATACAGACGAATAGACTTGACAAATTGTCTATAAACTAAATTGGAGTTGCAATATTTGAATTTAGTTTATAGGCACAGAGGTATGCAACGAGGGAGAGATGCGATGCACTGCATAGAAGTGTGGAAAGGGCCATATATTGTATAATATTTAAGATAAACAACTTATTCAAAAATAAATATCAGATCTTGATATATATCGGATATATATCTGATATGTATCGGATATTTTGATATTTATGTAAATATCATGATATTTGCCAACCTTGATTATAAGACGCAATTCCCAACAAGTGACAAAAACAAACATATCCAATCTTATTTTCCTATATACAGTATTTTTTGCTTTACTTATTATTCTTCGACGATTTTTGAAATAAATGCATTTAACCGCCTCAGAGCATGAAAATAACTAAATAGTAGTTTTTATGTAGATGAAATCCCACTTTGTGTTTTTGTAGGAGGATTTAAAGAAGGGAGGCAGATAAGGGGTGGGCATGTGCGGAAGAAATGTGGGGAAGGAAAAACTAATATACATTTGAGCCCTCTTGGGTCACCTCAGGGGAGCTACGAATTAGTTTTTAACATTTTTAGAGTTTAGGAGGATGGCATAGGCGTTAGATGTGTTAGGGGAAATGTTGGGAATAAAAAAATATTAAGACCTGATCATACATTTGATCGAGGGGTCATTTTAGGGCAGTGAGAGCGAATTTAGACAAAAATCAATTTTCGACTTCTGTAGGAAGACCCCCGGAAGGGCGGCAGATAGAGGATAGGTATGTTCCGGAGAAATGGTTAGGAGAAAAAAACTGTTCATACATTTAACCAAACTTTTGCCAAAAGGACCCACTAGGGACTGTTATGGCAGCTGTTACACCCCTCTAATTGGGACCAAATTTTGACTATTTTTTCACGGAACCTAACAAAGTTGCGCCGTAGAAGTTATTCATATCTAGAAAAGCACACTAAAACCAGGTTAATATCTATATCTATCTTTATCTTTATCTTTATCTTTATCTTTATCTCTCTCGCTCTTTCCCTCTTTTTCTCTCCGCCTCCTTCTACCTCTTTCCCCTCTTTATCTCTAAACATTATTTTGGAACTCATTGGTAAAGATGTTATGGTCGATGAAGGAGCTAGTTTGCTTTTTCCAGCAGAGACAATTCATAGCATCTGTATATTTACCAGGAATCCAATATTAGAAAAAGTCAATCTTTGTTTCCCAAGCTTACTGGTTCAGTAAAGTACAGGTTTTTAATCATTCTGGAATCTGGATGTCCTATTGTTAGATTAGAACGCATATAAGCTGCACGAACAGAAATAACGTTCTGGATGGCAGTCGATAGATTTTAGAATTTTGGGATGAAACATTTGTAGCACATATTCTTTGCGAAATTAGAATCCTATCCAGTAATCTGCCTAAACACATAAATTCCTTTTTTTTGTAGCAACAATTTAGAAATAAAACACCAACAACTATCGAAAGAGGTGTTAAATGTTTTTTTAACGTACACTTAATTGCGCCAATTTATTCGTGAGTTACGCAACAGACAAAAAAATAAAGGGGAAAAGCTCAATCAGGCAGATAAAATATATCTGTTTCAAGCATGAGTTGCTAATAGCAGTTCGGGTTGAACCTCTGGATTGGTTTGTTTTTGGTATTATACATTATAATATAGACATATTAATATATCATATCACAGACAATTACTAAGAATAGAGAGTCATCCACCTACTGACCAATTCGTTTACCATGTCACTCTATTTAAGAATATTCCACAAACAAAGCGAAAAATACAATCGAAAACTAGCTGATGTTTGACCCACTAGGGCGCCGCTATTGGGCCATTTACAACCCAAATTAAAAGTTATTATATTAAAATTGATGACGAATTGTCAACCAATACTAGAAATTCAAGACCAGTGGTATCAAAATAACGGTAGCATAATCGAGAAACCTATTATCACAATCCTTAGATGACATAGAATTGATCATCACCAAAATTTAAGTAACTACAATTAAAATATCTCTTTACCAGTATGGGAGGAGAGCGGTTCCTAGGCCAAAAATACGGGTTAATTCAAATGAAGGCCATAAAGCTCAAGAAACCGCTATTTTGAATTTTGTGCGTTGGTGCCTTAATCGATTAATTGTCGAAACCATGCCTTTCTTGTCAAAATGACCAAAAAGAGGAAGAAGCTGAAGAAAACGATGTGGAAGAAGCGCATGTTCTGGATTAATTGTTGAAGTCACACCTTCTTGAACCGGATGATGTGCATTCCAATGGCGTTAAATTTACCCAGCTTTAATTTTGTAGGGTGAGAACGAAATTAACAGTTATATGTTCAAACAAATCACAAGCAAAGATAAGACATAGCCACAAATTGAAGCTGAGTAGATTTATCGCCATTGCAATACACATCATCCGGTTCAGTAAGGTGAGGCTTCAACAATTAATCCAGGATATGCGCATCTTCCACATCGTTTTCTTCCTCTTTTTGGTCATTTTGACAAGAAAGGCACGATTTCGACAAATTATCCAAGACAACAACCCTCCTCCCTTTTTGGCACCTTAATGCTAACCAGATTAATGATTTCTTTATTAAAGCATTTATATACGCAGTCAGACTGTCGTCAATCCTAATTTAAATGTATCATTTAACAAAGTTTAAAGAAAATAGGAAACCGTTCTCGCACAGTTTTGTGCGAATTTCATAAAACTTATTTAGGGACAATTCAGTTTTCATATTTTGAGACATGTTTCACAGTTTCTGTTTAAGTTTTCATATGATACATCATCGTACATAATTATCCTGTACCACCATCATGTAATTCAATTTTTTTATGTCTATCAAAACTACACCCTTATATTAATGAAAGATTCAGAAAAATCTTAACACTACTGGGAAATTCTTTCAATATGAAATACAGGAAACGAACGTTAATCCCATATAAAAATTTCACAATATTCTTTGTGCTTTAGAATTATTAATTCATCTTACCCACCAACTAAGAACCAGCGATTTTTTTCGTAATCATTATTTTACTTAATTCTCTTTTGATTTGATTAAGTAAATGTCCAAATATACTACAAAGGGTTGATTTTTATTTTATTTTTATGAATGACTCAGTTTGAGGTTAGTCATTTTTGAAGGATGATTACATACATACAGGTGGAGGTTAAATATTTTTTCATTTTTTTTTTCATTCATGCATTGTCTTCCGTAAAGGACAAACGGAAATATTTATAGAGATGATAAAATTAAACCGTTGAAAATTCTTAAAAAAATATAATTTAATGAAGTTTGACTTTTTCCGTTTTGGAAAGGATGTTCATCCTATTTATGTAAGTGAAAAGTTTTAAATATAACGGCGACGAAATTAAAACAATTTAACTTTGAAGGAAGACTTCGAATTTGTTATACAGGAAGTTAAGGTTTACAACTTTATTGTTGTATAACTTTTGAAAATGAAAATCAAATGGTTTAATGCTGTTATATTGAATTTTAGGAATTACGTATAGAAGACAGGTTGGATAAATAATCCCCTGGTAGTCACACAATTTCGGGATATTTGTCTATAAGATATATTTAGAATTGTTAAATTAGATCTTTTTCCAAAATAAATGAGGAATGTGCATACTTCGAGACTGCTAAATAGTAGCACTTCTTGTGTAGTTTGCCTCAAGTACTCGTCACGGATCTTTGCGTAGATGCGTTTTTGTTTTTTCGCTACTCGTGACATAAAATGACAAATAATAATAAAAGTAAAAATAAAAGAGAGTTCAGAGTTTTAGGAATTTGGAAAAGGCAACGTTTGTTCTAAGGATAGTGGTAGACACATTACAAGAGTCAGTTAGACAAGTTTATCTAAAACTTTTAAGCTTACAACGTTAGAAGAAAAGCCTGGCTGGAGACTATTGTAAACCGAGATAAAACCACCTTCGATCAAGCTAAAACAATTGCGAAATTAGGATTAGAAAATTATAGTGGGAGGTCTGTTCCATAAGAGAAAGATTCAAGGAGAAATTTCAAAATACCACTAAATAACGAAAGTTCAGGTTACAGTCAGGCTTTTGGTAATGTTAGATGTAGTAAGAGGTCTGGTGGTCCATTAAGGTGTACCAGTTGGTCGTGTACATTACACTGTCTTCACTTATCGCTAGCTAATTCGGATTTGAATTCTGCGACCTACCTCAAAACAAAAAATTTAGAATACACTAGATTAAATTTGCGGGAAATAGTTTGCACCTAAAATCTCCAGCAGGTAGAACTGCCAAAAACAAGACCTTATCTTGCCAAGGTCTTCTCAATTTTTGTCACTTTCAGCTCCAGTTATATGCAAGCCAATAATCTTTAATTTGATCACATTCAATTTAAATTCTTTTTAAACATAGTACAATTGTAAGTACTTAGCAATATCTATTATAAATTTCAGTATACCAACATTTTATGGAAACTATCTTCAAATTTTTGGTTTTAAAGTACTTTATTACACAATATTCAAGTCGGTGCTAATATTTATGAAAAAATTATTGTTGAATTTATCACGAAAAACTTGGAACCACAATTACGGAAACTCAGTTGTCCAAACCAAAACTCCACTCCAACTTCATTCTAACTATAAACTAACCGATCAAAAAAATATTGAATGATTTCTTTTCCTCTCTCGTTTTTATTTATTTTTAACTGTTTTTATTTCAAATAAATATACGAAAATAAATGAAAAACAAAACGTATATGATACGGCCTTGCGTCTTCCCAGAACTAGTAAAGTAGAACTAAAAATTAACAACATAAAAATGTTCCCTTAAAAAAATTTTTTTTTGATGGAAAAAATTTCAGAATTTTCCCAACAAAAATATAAAATAAATAAAAACGTCAGTTGGAAATTGGTAGTTGAACGCAGTAACTGGAGTTTGGCAGTGGTCGAGCTAATACTAAGTCAAGACAAATTTTAAAAAATTCCAAAAAATTTACAAATTTCAAAAAACTCAATTTTAAATTTTGAACTTAAAAAATTTCAAAAATGTTAAAACAATACGAAAAATTTAAAAGTTGAAAAAATTTAAAAAAAAAATTAAAAATTACAAAATATTTTTCTTTTTTTTTTTTTTAAGGCGTTCATGCTCCATGTAGGAGCGTTGCCAGGCTAATCAGCTTTGAATATTCACCACGGTCATTCGCAACAACGACATAATTACCATGGCAGCTGATTTTTTTAAGGTCGTTTATTACGTCAGTCTCCCATTGTAGTCGTGGTCTACCTCGCGGTCGACCACTCCCTGGGGTACTAACGTACATTTTTCTAATCATTCCAGACTCAGAATCGGCTCGTAGAACATGCCCAAACCAAGCAATGCTATTAGAACGGATACAACCTATTATATCAGGGCCCTCAAGAAGGTCTCTGATCTCAAAATTATACCGGGTTCTATACTCCCCATCGTCTGTCTTAAGTGGACCAAAAATGTAGCGTAGTATCTTACGCTCAAATACAGATAAATGCGATGCGTCATTTTGTGTAAGGGTCCACGTTTGTGACCCATACATCACAACCGGTCTAATCAATGTCTTGTATAACTTGAGCTTGGTGTTAGTTGATACATACGTGATACGGTGATCCAAGGAGAGGTTTAATTGAGTAGAAAGTTCGATTACCTGCAGCGATTCGAGCTTTTATATCTGTAAGTATGCTGTTGTTTGAATCAAGCATTGATCCCAAATATTTAAAAGATTCAACTCCCTCAATTCGTTCATCGCCGCACATCAAATCTTTCTTCTCAGCCTCTCTTGAAACATTCATGTTTGGTTTTATTGTAGTTAATTTGCAGACCAATTTTTCTAGCACCACTCTCAAGCGACTTGAAAGTTTCACTCATAACAGCCTTACTTCGGCCGAGGATGACAATATCATCAGCGTAAGCAATCATCTGTACTGAGTTTATTGACAAGATATTGTTATTAGTCGGTAGTTTCTTTCGATGGCACACATATTCCAAGGCTAGATTAAAAAGTATAGGAGAGATAGCATCACCTTGTCTTAAACCGGAGTCGACTTTAAAAAACTTTGATATTTCGTTCTCTACTCGTACACAGCATTGAGAGTTCTGTACTGTCATTTTGCATAGTGATACCAGTTTACCAGGAATTCCCATTGACACCAGAGCAGACCATAGAGTCTCTCGTTCGAGAGAGTCGTAGGCCTGTCTGAAATCAATGAAAAGTTGGTGCACAGGTATGTTGAACTCTCGACACTTTTCCAAAATCATCCTTATCGAGAAAAGTGCATCGGTGGTACCTCGGTCCCGCCGGAAACCACACTGATATTCTCCAAACAGTTGTTCAGCAAAATGATTGATTTTGGATAGCAAAATGTAGGAAAAGATCTTATATGCCGTGCAGAGGAGAGCGATTCCTCTGTAGTTTGCACATTGTAGGCGGATTACCTTTTTTATGGATTGGTATCAGCATAGCTGTGTTCCAGTCCTGTGGTATGGTTTCAGTCCTCCAGATCATTTGAACAAGTTCAAACAATCTTAAGGATAAAGTTTCGCCACCATGTACAATCATTTCGGATGTTATATCGTCGATACCAGGTGCTTTATTGCGTTTTAATTTTGACAGCGCCGCATCGAATTCCTCTTTGGTTGGTTCGTCTACATGTACCTTTGACGCACGAATAAGCTTTGCTCGTCGCCCGACTTGTTGCTGGTTACTTAAGTTGAGAAGATTTTCAAAATAAGTGGCCAGCAGCATCATTAAAACAGCATCTTTGAGCAAATACCATGACTTATCGACGTCTCCATTAATGGTTTCTGATTTATCCAATGTTTCGGCAATATGGATTTGATATCTCTATTCTGTTTCAGCATTCCTTAATAATGAGATGTTAAAACGTTTCCGTTGATTGAATTTTGGAATGCCTGGATTTGGGAAGTGGAACCTTATCGTTGCACATACAAGGAAGTGGTCACTTCCAATGTATGCACCTCTAAAGGATCGCACATCCCGAACGCTCGAAAAGAAACGTGCTGTTACTAGAACGTGATCAATTTGATTTCGAGTGTTTCCATTCGGTGAGACCCATGTCTGTTTATGAATCGATCGATGCGGAAAGAACGTACTGGCAATTCTCAAATTATTTGATAATGCAAACTCAGTCATTCTCTCACCATTATCATTCGAATTCAAATGCAGGCTGTTGGGACCACCACATTTCCATGAGAGATATCTCTTCCAACCTGTCCATTAAAGTCGTCAAGAACCATAATGAAGTCTCGTGTGGGTGTTTGTTTCATAACCTCTTCCAGTGCTATGTAGAAATTATCCTTCTCGTCGACGGTCTTAGCTTCAGTAGGTGCATGCACGGCAATAAGAGAAATATTGTTATATGTACCACGTATACGTAGGTAGCAGATCCTCTCACTGACCGGGATGAATTTCATCACGGCTTATTGTATGCGTGCACCAACAAGAAAGCCAGTACCAAATTCTTTTCGAGAAGGATGACTACTACAATATAGAGAGTGACTATCCAAATCTTGTTTTCCGATTATCGGCTGTGTAATTTCTTGTAGAGCAATAATATCCATCCTATACCTCTCAGCCTCTGTTTCTAAACTTATAAGAGCATCAGGAATACTCTGGCTGCGCACGTTTCACGTTCCGATTCGGTAGTCTGGTCCTTTTTCACGTCCAGGTAAAATTCTGTTTTTTTTGTCCGGGTCTGTTATTCTCTTTCTGCTAACCAAATTTAACATATTAGTTTTTTTTCCGGGGTTAGGGTGTTAACCTTAGGCCCAACCCAAATTGTCGTGAATGGGTCCGTTCCGCATATTAAGGTCACCAGAAACTACCTTTTTTCACGTTTATATAGCGAGTCGCTTGATTCAAGACAGACGCCCGCTCCAAGCCGCCCCTGACTGGAGAACAGACGCTTGAGTCACATTGGTTGTAAGGCGCCAATTCGCCGTGATGTAGCGTACACGCAAAATATTTACAAAATATAAAAAATTTAAAATTCAAAAACAGTTACGAAAAACTTTTAGGGTACAAAACAAAATTTTGAAATCACAAAAATTATATTAAAATAGAACAGCGCGCAGAATGATGAAAGCAACATGCTTGCAAACTGAAAGAAGGAGGTAGCGGCGCTAGTAGGCATATGAGTCTATTCCGGTCTGCATCGAAATCATGTCAAATTTATAGCATATGCCGAACAACAGTGACTGGCACTGTACAGGAAGGCCATTACCCTACTTAGAGAGGCTTCCGGCGCCAAACATAAGTTGTTAATCAATCTCGGCTGATAAAGGCCACCAAATGATACCGTACCGCCTCAAAGTTTACCGCCTCAGGGATGGTCAAAAATCCGGCTTTTTTCATTTTGACCACTCCAGGTGGATAAAATCCGGTTTTATCCGGATAATATTAAAAAAGCCGGTTAATTTATTTTTGTATAAAAAATAGTAGATTTTTATACAAGTGGTGAAAACGTCTCTTTTTGCGTGACTGAACTCCACAAGACGCGATAGCGTCGAGTGGAATAAGTTCAGGAACGCAAATACGTTTTTACCACGCGTAGAAAACGCTATTTTTTCTACGCTTGTAAATATAAATGATAATATTTACAAATTCATCTACTAAAAACTTACAAAACGACATATCTAAATTTAACTGTGTAAAAAATAAAAAAGATTGTATTTATATATAGCATTTTTACCAGTGTAAAATAATGTTATTATTAGGCGCGTTCCATTGAAAATCAATCTTACTCAAATTTGCTTTGATCTACTCTACCTCGAACAAGTTGTGTAGTTGAAAAGCAGTTTATTTTTCGATTTTATTTAGATCGGTTATAAACTTGTTTCGGTATTTTTAATAATAAAATGGACCAGTCAGATCTAAATATCAGCCCAAAATAAAATTTTTTAATAATAATAAAATTGTGTGGTTTTGTTTGAAAAATTTTCAAATTTTTGGCGTTCCATTGGTGATCTACTCAAAAGCTGCTTTAAGCAGCTATTTTGCTCCAAAGGAACGCATGTATTGTGTTCGCCTACAGATGGAATAATAACAGGCGAACACAATAATAACATTATTTTACACTGGTCAAAATGCTATATATAAATACAATCTTGTTTATTTTTTACACTCTCAAATTTAGCTATGTCATTTTGTAAGTTTTTAGTAGATGAATTTGACAATATGAATAATGAAAATAGTTCATATATTTTCTCTAAAAACTTTTACAGATATTACAGATATTTTTTACCGACTGGAAGTCATCGTTTAAAGTATAAATTTAAAAAATTGTAGGTAAAGTTCCAACTAAAAACAAATATAAATAAATTTTTTAATAAAATTTATTTATTTCTTTAATAAATTTTTTTTTATTTTTTTTTTTGCGGAAAGAACTCAGAGAATATATTTTATATCTGACAGTTAATTATCGGAGGAAAAAATTATACGATGTATCTGGTACAAATTTTATTTTATTGCTCCGATTTCTCCGATATAGAAAAAAAACACACTCTAATAATGAGTAATTAATTACACACAATTGATATAATGATTAGTTTCGATTCGATTCGATCAAAATATTCAATCCCTTCAAAATACTGCGATATTGACAGAAATAAACACAGCAACCGAAACAACAACAGAAACAGTAAATCAAATTCGTAATCTCAAATATTCAATCCTTTAAATAATCACCACCTGTAGGCGACCACCGAAACTTATTTACTTTCAGTCCTAGTGACTGAAAACATTTTCAGTCACTACTTAGAAAAAGTTTCCCTTTCACATAGGTTTTACTATATATTAAAATGACATTTTCGTAGCTTGAAGTAGAAAAAAGACTTTTTTTGTCATATTCGAAAAGCACACAGCACCATTTATTCATATAGTTTTTTATCCTCTAATAAATTAAATCTTTCTCTAGAGTCTAGAATCTAGATTATCTATCTTTTTAATTGCATAACAATTTAGTATATTCGAGGTCAATTATAAAATGTATCTGTTTGTTATAATCACTTCCTGAGAAATCACAATAAGAAAAAAACATATCTTTCATCTTTTGGATAATAAAATTGTATGAATTAATTTTATCCGGCTAAAATCCAGGATAAAATGAATTAGCCACCCGGATAAAACCCAGTGGATAAAACCGGTTAGGAGAAATCGCTGCCATCCCTCAAACTGCCATCCCGAGGCTCAAACTGATGTTTTCGATAGTGAAGCTTGCTCGCTAACCACTAAGGAAGTGATTGCTGCTCTTCTGCTCAAATAAGGCAGAGATGATCTATGTGTCTTCTTGATAAATGAACCATGAGACTCGGATGACCCAGCACTGGGACAAATAAGGAAGTGCTGTTTGGGTAGCACTAATGTACGATATAATTTACTTCTTGATTGAATTCGTGCAATGTAGGTAATAAACCCTACGTTTTATAACTTGTAATAGACTGCAAAAAGTACTGAATGTTGTTTCTAATTTTATGCCAAACAAAGTATGTACTACACTGTTTCGGCATCTGCAGTTCAAATTGGTCATCACGTCTCTCAAAAAACCTATAGCTACCAAAATAGGAGAATACCAAATTACGAAGATTTGAGAAGTGTTCTGGATGACCCGATGCCAGCTGTAGTCCTGGACACTCCCAAATCTACACAGGATTTGGACAAATTGGAAAGACACGTTGACTAATTATTTTAGTGAAACCCTTTTTGGGTTATACCTTCGCTACAGACCCAAGAATAATGTTGGAGGTTGCTAAACATGCTAAACCCTTAAAGTCTGCATAGCCGGATGGCATCACCATTCACCCATAATTGAACAAACCAGCCTTGTGATACGTCATGTTCTTCTGAAACGGGTGTGATTGCTTATGAGGATAATGTTGCTACTGGGGGCTTCTGTTTCTGGATCTCAAGAAGATTTAATGCTCTTTGCATCCTTACTAAATAGATTGATAGTCTGTGGACTCAGTAATGTGACAAAAATGTTTAGGTTCTGTTTTCAAGATTATTTTTTCTAGGAAGCTCAAATCATCTAAAATTGACCCGTCTTCTCTCAACAGCGTTAGTCTGAGTGTCAGAGCCAAGCTTAAAGCTCAACAGCCTGGAAAGAGTGAGAAAAGTTTTTATAGCGCTTTGCCAGTGCAAAAGCCGCATTGGCAAATGGCAAAATCAGAAAATCTTGATGAAAGTTCAGAGATTCGAATCTTTGGAAATTAGTGGCAGTTGTATACACCCACCGCAATACTGGTAAATAGGAATTTCCTTTTATTTTACTCCTAGCGATATGTTAGCCAAGGAGATAGACGCTAGTAGGACTCTAAGACTAAAGTCTGGTTTTTGAATTTGCAGTAATATGGAGCAACTCTTCATTCTGGTTAAATAGAATATTCCTTCCATTACGGATTGCTTCATTTCAAAACCATCTTGAAAGGTTGACTTACAACTAATATTCCTTCTAGAGACACCAGTAAAGCAGACAAATATTGCTAACTTCTCCAACTGCTTCGAATTTGCACTACATTGGAATCTCTTAACGGGATTACTGATCTGTTCGAAATTCACCTCGTCGGAATGACATTAGATTTCGATATAACGAAGAATCTGACGACTCGGTAAGCTCATGTGAAAAGACATATCATGGTTTCTGTCAACAAGTCAACAAGTATGACATGTTTGGAAATACCGAATTCAAACTGCTCCTTTAAAAAGAAACGGATACACGCACAACAGAAATCGTCAGAGGTCACTATGTATTTAAGTCCGGAAAATCTGATCTGAACTGGACAGTTCGAAGTTCGGCCAACTGATACCAATAAATCGCAGAAATTTCAGCATGGTGAGAGTAAGCTTGGATATACTGGGGTAGAAAACAGTTACTACTTTTTTGATCTCTTTTTAGGTCACGCACCTAAGGGTGCAGGGAACGTCAGGAGTATTTGTCGCTTTTGGTGTGCTTAAAATTGATTTTACATATTTAAAAACAGAAACTCAAATAACTGTTTTAAAGGATAATCCAATTGTAACCCATCATTACAGTTCAATTATAATCCGTTACAGTTCAGTAATTTTCAACGCATAACAGAAACACCAATAATCCGTATTTTCAATTTAAATTATACATAACCATTTTCTTAGGACTACTGAATACAACATTACATAATTGTTCCAACAAATTTACAATATCCAAAACATTGTAATTTAAAACACTTTTTGTGTTTCTCTGTTGTTTTTATTATTGTTAGTAAATTCCCATTGTTCGTGTTGTATTTTTCCCAAAAAAAACATGTAACTCATAATTAACAATGGAAGCTCTAAAAACGCAATTCCACCGTATAGATGGTTTTTTCATTTTTGTTTTATTTTATATTTTTAACGTACATAACTATATGAGTTAATTCATCTTAAAAAAGACGAACTTAAATTTTGTTTCCCAAATTAATATTAAAACCAAAAATTTAGGTAGTAATAATAAACTTAATGTTATTTGTTTCTTTGGCACAATAACACTTATTTAATGACTTGAAAGTTTAACATCTATTTCAAATTTAATATACCTACACCTATAAAGAATACATCTAATCACATATAAAGAAAAATGGTTATTTAATTAGTTTTTGGTCAAGACAAGCTACAAAAATATCCAATAGAAACAAAGAACCATGAATGGAGACGACAAATTTATATGGTCCTTCGAGCCGGATGACATAATTTACTGGATATCATTGGTGACACATCAAATCAGCAGACAATAACAATAGACACATACTATAACTATATATTTGCTCTAAAATTAAAAAAATTAATCGTAAATTCATACTACGTTCATATAATATCAAATCAATATAAGAATCAAGGCGTTGGGTCAGCATTTATTAATGAAATACCCCAACATAAAAAGAAATTGAATATTGTATGTATTTGTTGCACTTTCGAAGTGGTTGTTTGACTATTGCATTTAAACGAAGCCGTATAGAGTTATGTCAAATCATACATAAATTTCAAATCAAACTTATATATAATTTTTGTTTTGAAATAGTAGAAGGAAGTAATTTGTATTGATGAAATTAACTGCAAAAGGTATTACTACAAAGCAGGAAATAATATAAATAGAAAAAAAAAGATCCAATTAAAGCTTAATACTATGTTAAACGAAAACTAAATTTGATGTATTTTTTTACAGTCTTTTACATAAGTATGGGACCAAGACTTAATGATAAATTATTAAATTTATTAACGGTAAATTATAATAAAAATACTTAGGTGAAACAAATACAAAACCGATTTAAATACTTAATCTTATTCTTAATTTTGTTTATGTCTTTTAATGATTATAATTGATTGACATTGACCAATAAAAATAAAAAAAAAGAATAATAATAATAACAAAACAATAAATAAAACTTATACGCTACTTTATAAAAATACGTGAAATTTATAAAATATTTTTTTTACATTGTAATTCATTTTTTATTTTAATTTATTTTCTATTATTTTCATCCACTTGAAACTAGCATGTAGTGGATAACTATGTTTGTAGATGGTAAGCGTACGAAATTTTTAATATTTTTTTTTATACTTTCATTTAAATAAAATTAAGACAGCATGTTAAAATTTAAATAAATGAAATTCCTTGTGACCTAGTACTTATACCGTTTTCGTTTTTTGTGATAAATGTGAGAAATAACCAAAAAATGTTAAAGTTAATCGAAATACCAACATTTTTGGATAGTCTTGTAGTTTGTTTTGAAGTAATAAACGAATAGACTTTGTTGAAATCTCAGGTTGACTATTAAAATATCAATATTGTGTTACATTTTTTCCTCGTTGTAATGCTGGATTTACAACAAATTTTTCAGGGTGGAAAATTCATATTGCTACGATTCTTACAGAATCGTTGAATATGCTGACATGTAACATTGTTAAAACCGTGATACACTACAACTTAAATTTTTCAAGTTTTCAAGTTTTTTTCATTTTTCAATTTTTCAAGGATGAAAAACCTTACGACAAACTAATTAAAAAAGTATATAAACATGTGAAATTAGAAAATATATGAAATTTTATATGGATCGCGATATAGTGTGAAAACTAATAATTTAAATAAATACTAGTGAATTTTCAGATATAAGTTAGTTTCCGGGGGTTAAATTTGTAACATTGGTGACAGCGGTGAAACTTTTAGTTAGAATGATTTTATCAAGCGATCTTAAGGTGCAGAACATAAACGGGTGGCAACAAGTAAATTGTTTTTGTGGCTTCGATTGATTATGGAAACTATTCGTGATGGGTTGATTAGTGACCCTATGTAAGCAAGCGCATAAAAGCATCGGATAAGTACTAGAGGACTTGCTGGTATGGAATATAAACAGACTGTCGAGATAAAAAAAAACTGCTATAAATATGTAGAGGTACCACTCTTATTGAATGAGGCAGGTTACAAGGATATTATTAGCGAAAAACAACAAGAGTGAAGTTCACAGAGAAATCCAGAACCGGTATCGAATCCTGCAAGTATAGGAGATATAGATATCTAAACAATCTAGAAGTAACGTAATTGGATGCCTACTGAAGTCTAGTTAGAGCGTTAAGGTTAAGTAGACTGAACCAAAGGCTGCAGTGGGAATTGTATCCCAATTGAACTCGTTCGTATCAATACTTTGGAGTTATCAGGATGCGACGGCAAATAGAACGAGTTAATTCATAAGAAATCAAGAACCAGATGATATCGATGGGGTCTCGAGCCCCACGTTGTCCACTGGATATATACTGCTCATAGGCTCGATGAATCCTCCCGCATTGGGTCGCGGTTTAGTGACCGGTCCTAAATAAAATGGTCAGTCCGAAACTCTTGATGAAGGTTCAAAGAGCTACATCATTGTGCATTAGTGAAGCTCTAAAGAACACACCCAACTCAGCACTTGAAATTCTCTTTTATTTTTCTCCTATCGATATGTTAGTTAGACAGATAGCCGACAGCATGGCAGTTAGACTGAAGTCTACTGAGATGTGGAGTTCGAGCAACATATGACACTCCTCAGTTCTGGTAAGTAGGAATGTTGCTTCGACCATATACTATTTCACTTTGAAACCATCCTCGGCAGGCGGCTTGACACCTAGTATTCCTTACATAGAGGACTAAGGAAGATTAGATAAACATACAGGTCTTGTCAACTTTTACACGCATGGGTCGAAAATGAATGGGAAGGTTGGGTGTGAAATATTCAGTAAAGAACTAAATTTAAACCTCCCCTTTCGCCTACCTGATCGCTGTAATGCCTTTCAGGCTGAGGCACAAGAGCCCTCAGACTGGTTGTAGTATAATGTAATCTCTGCAAGGGATATCGGAATCTTTTGGACAGTCAGGCTGCATTAACGGTTTAAGAGTCGAGCCTCACCACGGTGAAAGTAGCCCAAAACTGTCTGGCATGTCTTACCTTACGCGATAGCTGAGAAACTCAACATCCAACTTGTCTGTTTGCCGGGGTATTTCGGTATAACGAAGAATTTGAAGGCTGACGAGCTCGCTCGAATACCACTTGCTTGCTATAGGTGCACAAATACAAGATGGTCAGAATATGAATCACTTGTGATTGCTATGAAAATCTGTCCTGCGCTGGACCGCTCCAGGTCAGAGACATGTGTCGCTTCTTAAGAAGCTTTGGGAGGTGTTTCAACAGTAAAAGTTCCTTTCATAGTATGGCTACTGACTGCTTGTGTCCATGCATCAAGACGGAAATTATAACCTAACCTATCAGGAGATTTCCAGAAAGTAAGAAAAATTCTATCGAAAAGGGAATTTTAAACTATTAACATGTACCAGCATTAAAATCATGACACACTACAACGAATCTTCCTTAATCGTAAAATGAAATTCAAAACAGAAATTAACCCACTAATTCAAATCGTGACCATTAAATCCGTCAATTTGTTCGTATCGCATCACTTATAATTTCTAGCTAAACTCGTCTCATTTTTGTATATTGATATTCGATTTTCTCGAACTGTGTGTGATACAATAAGAAATTTCCTTTCTAAAGATGACAGTTTCAGTTTAGTATTTTCGCCTACCTTTCAGATAAAAATTGGTTTTTTGCAATAAGCAACTAATCATTTCATATTCGTAACAGTGCTGAGTAATGTTTCATACACTCCATCGAATCGACTTGGCACTTTAACGCAGTGATGGGACTAAGTAGACTCAGTGATCTTAGGAGCTACAACGGGAAAGTCACCCATGCTGTTAGGTCCTAGGTGAGAATCGAAGCCAATATCAAGTCCAAAACCTAAATCTAAATTAGGCACGTACGTTGATAGCTTAGCATGGTCAAGTAAAGGAGGTGCTTGATCACTAGGACGGAACTCTGGATACCGGGTACCCTCCAGTTTCAATATAGCCTTACCACAGTACAGGGTTGTGACTTATCTTTTTTACTCCCTAATTTCATCCAAACACTGTATGGATAATTATTTACTTAAAAATAAAGACGAGAGAGATGCTTCTCTAAACGGATCACCAAACCCATTAAATGCAAACTCGTGTTCACCGGACTCGAAGATCATGCATGATTTGTCAGTACATCTTCATTCCGACAACACAAGTATTAAGGTCGACGATAGTAAACCTATCTCACCAAGCTCTAAGGTTATGTCAGAAATAACATACCGTGAGCCAACCACAAAAGAGTGCTTTGACACGTCAGACCTGTCGGAAGAAGAAGATCATCAGTTTCCCAATCATTCTGATTTCGCTCCGGAATCGGCAATCAGGACCGCATGCGACACAGAATGCGACAGGAAAGCTGAAACGTCAGCAGTAACAATTACGTCGGATATACGCCGAAAGGTAGCTAATATATCCGACTGTATTGGAGTCGGATTAAGTGACTCGAAGCCGGATGTCCCTCGATCCGATAATCAGCCCCAATACCTTCTTGCACAAACAGAAAGCGCAAGAGGGCACTCATAAAGAAAGGCCTATCTGAAGAGGTAGCCATACAGTCTGCGGCCTTCCCAAATTCTTTGCCCTGGCTACCCTTGTTAAAGGTGAGATACCTAAAGACCTACCTCTAAAGGTGGTAGATAGGAAGAAGGACACAGGTACCAAGAGTAGCAAGAGGGTACGATCCATGACAACACACGACTCTTTACAGACAGATACATCCAGTGTCAAACGGTAAAAGTCATGTGCTAGTGACCGATCACAGTATGGGCTAGGGGACACTGCAAGCAATGTTGCGAGTACAATTCTACTACCAATATTCAGCGATGTCGCCAAGCGTATCAAAGTGTACATCGCTGCTGAAGAATTTCCACCCTCCTGAGGTCTGAGCAACTAAGAGAAAAGACAACTCATTGATTTGGTAGTAGAGCAAGAATTCGATGTTATTAAACTTCACTTCGAAGGCTGCTACCAAAAAAATAGTTGGTTGCTGCTTAACTGTGCCGATAATACATCGGCGCAGTGGGTTGCAAATGCGGGCAAGCACAGGTACGTACACTAAAGGAGGACAAGTTACCTCGACCTTCTAGACTCATAGCTTACCTTCCAGACTGCGCCAAAGAATCAACAGAGAAGATTCTGAGACGACTCAGTGCCTAAAAGCCGAATATTAGGCCGAAATCATGGACCAACCTGAAGTACACTGTTGAGAAGAATCTCGCGATGTTGGTGTTCATTCTTGCCCCAGCATCCGAAAAACATCTTAAAAGCTTTATTCAACAGGATGCTCACTATATTGTGTTCATCGAGGAACCATGGGCAGACAGCAAAAAAATAAAAAGCCTATCGACCAACAAAAACATACAACTGATATACTTCTCAGGCCAGGAGAGAGCCAGAACTGTGGTTCTCTTCAACAAACGCTTAAAAGTATTTTCCTTAACAGAATTCATTTGCAGAGATCTAACAGATGTGCAGATTGAAATCCATCTTCCCCATAGTGGAGTTCGCAAGTTCATTTTAGCACCTGCGTACTTTCCAGGAGATGAGGAAATACCACCTGATGAGGAAAGCAAGCTAATTCGACATTCCAAGGGCAAAAACTACAACCCAATAATTGCGTGCGATACCAATGCTCATCAAACCGTGTGGGGTAGTAGTAACATCAACACAAAAGGTAAGTCTCTGCTCCAATACCCACATACAAATAACATGTGTATAACTAACAAAGGCAGCAAACCCACCATTAGAAACGCAATTAGAAACGAGGTCATAGACCTAACTCTGAGCAACAACATTACCGAGATGAGTAATTGGTATGTCTCAGCTTCTATGTCGGGCTACGCATATATATGCTTCAATATCGAACACCAACTGGAGAGTAATCCCCATTCTAGGAACTCCAGAAAGACTGATTGGGATCTCTTTAAAGTACATCTTCGGGATAATGTTGGGATAATGAGATAATCAATCTCATGCAGGCAAATCCCCTGTAAGATGTTATCACTGAAGCATACCACCGCAATTCTCCAATTGCCAAGTTTAAAAGGTTCAGAGATGTGCCTTGGTAAAACGAGGAAAACCGGCAATTTGGAGAGGATGAGGAATGAATCCTCTGGGTTCAATCTGCAGGCTGGACGGTACATACACTATCAGCTGCAGTGGGACTCTAGAAACACTATTACAGACCCACTTTCCGGGCTGTACATGCGAGAGCCTGGAAGAGGAAAATATACCAAACTCTGGTCCGCTGAATCCTGAAACTAGGAAGGTTTCAGACCAACTAGCCAACAGAATATTCTCCCCCAACAGAACGATTTGGGCAATCAAATCGTTCGGACCGTTCAAATCCCCATGAGGTGACAGAATATTCACGATATTCCTGAAAAGAGGTTTAACTAATTCTCACACCTAGAGCGTCTGTTTATAGCAAGTTTTAGTCTTGCGTACATTCCTCAGATATGGAGAGAAGCTAGAGTAGTATTCATACGCAAGCAAAAAAAGAAACCGAACGAAGCCAAATCATACAAGCCAATAAGTAACTTCTGAAAACGATGGAAAAGGTGCTGAACTACTACATTCGGAATGGGTGCCTTAAGCAAAAGCGTCTCAACTCTTGCCAACATGCATACCGAATCGGAAAATCTACGGAAACGGCATTACATTAAGTCGTGAAAGAAATTATGAGCACACTGAAATACAAGGAGGCACTTGCATGCATATTTATGGACATACAAAGTGCCCTTTGATAATGTGCATTTTCACCCTATTGCTGAAATAACCAATAAGAAAAATCTAAACACGCACATTTTGGCGTGGATCATCAACATGTTACAGATTCGGAAGATTACGGATACAAGTAGTTAAATAAATTAAGTATTTGGGCGTGATCTTCGATAGCAAGTTCACTTGGAACTCACACCTAAAACATATCCCGGACAAAACAACCAAGGTTTCCTTCGCGTGTAGAAACTTTTTTGGAAAAACCTGGGGATTAAGCCCTAAAATGATACTTTAGTTACATAAAGTATTATAAAACCAATACTGTCATACACAGATTTCGTCTGATGGCCAAAAACAAACCAAATATCTGCTCAGAAAGGGTTTCACAAAAATAAAGAGGCTTGTGTTCCTCTGTGCCACATGTGCTTTTTACACCAACATCTGCAATTGAGATACTTCTCCTACTTCCTCCATTGCACCTATACAACAGATCTGCAGCCATCTAGTGCTCACACACCGCACAATCGAAACACTCAAACCTGGTAGCCTAACTGGTCATCTAACGATTTTCTCGGAACTGCAGAACGAAGTGGAGTGGAGACCTACTACATTTCGGACTATATGCCAAATACCACTGGTCTAGATAGATGGTTTATTGTCAAAATGGAGGCCAGGGAAGGGATCGAGGGCTACTTACAAATACTACCATCAAATGCCAGCATCTGGTATACGGATGGCCCCCGTACCGATGAAGGCACTGTTGCAAAGGCGTATAATCCCAGGGCTAAACGGGCGTAAGCACTGGGTATCTCTGCAACAGTACTTCAAGCTGAAACCTTTGCCATCAACAACTCTACAATGCTGTGTGCCGAAAGAGAATACCGCAACACAGATATATACATTATTTCTGATAATCAGAAAACAAATTCGGCCACTACGACCTCTTTTGTGCCAACCGAATTTTTTCTGTCACAATAACCTTAAATTCGGTTGTTGTACCTTCAAAAACAAAATTTGAAGACATAACAACCGAATTGTAGGTACAACAACCGAAATCACTGTGACTGTCCCAACCGAATGATCAAATTTGATCTTTCAGTGTAGTATGGGAATACTACCAAAATCTACAAACATGCAGAAACTACCCGCGTTACACTTGTGTGGGTACCTGCGGCCACACAGGAGTACATGGCAATGTAGTAGCAGGCTTGTTAGCCAAGCAGGGTTCCACTACAAATTTAATTAGTACAGAACCGTGCTTTGGATTAACCAAGAGTTCGCTCAAATACGTTATCCAAAGCTGGGAACCGAAACAAAATAAACAACTAGAGTATGCGACAAGGTCTACTGTATTCAAAAAAATTTCTGGGCAACTTACCCACCTCCCCTCTTAAAACAATCGATCTAGAGCGAGAGTCTCTGAAGATCGTAACATGGTGCGTGACATAAAGCACCATCCTAACAAATTAGGTCTTGCTGCCTCCGACAGATACAGATTCTGCAACTCGGATGGCATGGGACACATGCCATGAGACCCATTTTCTGCAATTGCTCTGAACTTGCATGGCGCAAATACATAAAGCGCGGTGTTGGAAGACAAGCACTTGCTCTACCACAAAACACAAGTCCAATCCAGCTAATTAACTGTGTTAAGAGGCTTGGATGGGACCACATTGCACATCCTGCGGTAACATCGACGTCATCTGCAGTACAACAACATCAGGGTTAAGTACAATAGATCTCTAGGTCGCAGTGCTACTCGAACTAGCTGTCTTATTAGTTCAGCTTCGAGACCACTCCAATAAAAATATGCTTCATACAAATTATCCAAAATTCAGTTCTGTGTTGTCTTCTTAAAGCAATCAATAAAGATTTGTATTTGATGATGTGGAGTTGCTTTTGAAGCTCTTTAATAGGAATTGGAACCTGCTATTGATTTTATGACGATATTTCTAAAGGCTTATTCTAGGAGAAGTGGACTCGGTTGCCGTTGGGTTAAAGTTAAAAGTTTTACTATCTCTTCTGATCGAAGTTCGTTCGTATAAATTTAAAACTAAAAAAACATAAACTTAATTATATTATAACTCATAATTTGATACTTTCACTTTAATTTGTGTGTGTGAAAAGTTATTCATCGCTAGTGAGGCGAAGCATTAAATTTATGGTTTTCTCATAATCGTAATTATAAAATTTATTTTTGTTGCTACCTCTTCCATGTAATGGCATTCAATTTTCTTCTATATTTAAAAGTATGTGAATTTGCGCAACTGTTGGTTAATTAATCGTTCAGATTCTAGAAAAAGAAAATTTCGTAGATATGGAATCAATTTATTTTCTAAATAAAATTACATTATTCAATACACATTTTAAATTTGCCTGAAATTGAAATATGAATCGAGTGGGAGGGAAGCATTCGACTGAAATTATTATAAGCCTTATACAACGTAGTCTATGCCTAGAAATACCTAATGAAATTATTCTTAGAACTTCATAGAATGTTTTGGAAAGAACAGAAATAAGCAATATTTTACCTTACCCGGAGACTATCTCAAACACCAATCTGGATGTTTTGCTGGTCAGAAACTTACACGATGTTATAGCAAATTTTTTGATTTGATAATTGATGTAAAATAATTCAAAACAATGAAATAAGGTTATGATTTTAAACACATTCTTTTTATTACAATTTCTCTAAATCATGGTTAATTTACATCTGTCAATTTTTCTTTGTTATATAAAATTAAAAGCAAAAACCCTATATACCACGCATCTTTGAAAAGTAAATTATAAGCAAAACCCTATAAACATTAACATTTCATTTTAATAAATAAAAGAACTAAGAGATGGCGTCCCTATACTTTTTGTCATTAGTTCGGCCACGCTACGTAGATGTCGTCCTCGACAATTCTACAACTAAATTAATTTGATAAAATGAAAATTCTATAAAATCTAAATTCTAATTTTAATTTTTTTTTTTTTTTAAAGTCAGGTGTGCATGTTTAATTCAATTAAAATAAAATCATTCAACAATTCAAAACGTTTTTTTTTTTTCTTATTTTACTAGCTTCATTCTATCAACCGCAATACATCCCGAAAATTTCCGTTGCGTAACTTGCTCTCCTTCGATGTCTTCAACAATATATCGATCATTATCTAAAACAGTAGCTACGATATATGGTCCATTAAATCGAGGTCGAAGTTTTCGAGACTTACCAGATGCAGGAATTTCGGTTTTAACTAAAACTATGTCCCCAACCTTATAAATTGGACTATCCTTTCTTTTCCCATTGTAATGTATTTTTTGTTTATTCTGATCTTCCCGTATTAAATTGGAAACATCACCAAAGTCAATATTTTTGTTATTACCAGCGTCTTCATTAACTCGGTTTATTTCTTCGGTTAACGGATTATCTTTTGGACTTATCGCTTTTCTTCTAAAAATTATATCAGCCGGTGTTTCTTTAGTAACGCGATGTTGTGTGTGATTGATTGACCACTGTACTTCTACTACTTTAGTGTCCCAGTCTTTACATTCTAGTCCGTTCGCCATAGTTTTAAGACCCAGCAATATAGTCCTATTAATTTGTTCTACTTGTCCATTGGCTCTAGGTGTTTGTGTCGCAACTTTAACATGTTCTATATTAAACCTATCACAAAAATCTTCGAAAATATTTGCAGTAAACGAAGTACCTCTATCAGTTATTATTCGATCTGGTTTTCCATAATTAAAAATGAACTCAGTAACTACTCTTATAGTTTCAGCGGCGGTAGTACTTTTTACAGCCTTTAAGAAAACATACTTTGAAAACCCGTCAATAATTGCAAGAACGTAATTATTCTTCAGTTTCGTAGTAATAAAAGGTCCCAAATGGTCTGCATGGATGCATTGGAAAGGTATTGCACCTTTTTCTAGGGGATGCAAATACCCCGGTTGTCTTCCAGTTGGAGTTTTATAAAAAAGACAATTAATACAGTTACTTATGTGATGTTTAACAGTCGCCTGCATTTTTGGAAAATAGTAACATTCGTTTAGCTTACTAACAGTTTTATCGACACCCATGTGGCAAATGATATTATGAGCCTCAGAAATTAGTTCATGTCTAAGTGTTTGAGGAACATACAACCTATACCATTCTTTTTCCTTATTATAAACCCTTTGATTATGCAATATAAATTTTTCTAGTACTGCCTCATTACGTTGTTCTATCTGATACCTAATTTTTTGTATTTCCTTACAATTTCTTTGTAGACTTGCAACCCAATCAGTGGTTACGTTTATTTTTAAAACTGACTCTTGACAATCATCTACTGGATTTCTACTAAGAGCATCAGCGACTTGATTAACACTACCCTTTAAATACTCAAGCCTATAGTCAAACTCAGATAAACGTACAAACCAACGTGCGATCCTGGGATTAAGATCACGTTTTCCTTCTATTAATTTTAAACTGTTGCAGTCAGTTTTGATAACGAAAGGAATGCCCAAAACATAAACTCTAAATTTTTCTAACGTATTTACAATTGCTAAAGCCTCTAGCTCTATACTAGAGTATT
Organism: Diogma glabrata; assembly: GCA_963693315.1. Lineage (NCBI taxonomy): Eukaryota > Metazoa > Arthropoda > Insecta > Diptera > Cylindrotomidae > Diogma > Diogma glabrata. The sequence goes on from OY856186.1 coordinate 369,697,299, forward strand.
TAGCTTCTTCTCGTGTGGTTTTTCTACTATAAAATGCCACGGGATGCATTTTCAAATCTGGCTGTTCTTGTAATAACACACCACCTATACCGATTGCACTAGCATCTGTGTGCACTTCTATTTTTGCCTGTGGATTATAAACCGCCAAAGTTGGAAAAGTCGACAACTTCTTTTTAATTTCGTCAAAAGCTTGCTTTTGTTCATCGCCCCATTGAAATTTGAAATCTTTACTTAACAAGTCAGTCAATGGTCTCATTACGACTGCAAAATTTCTAATAAACCTCCTGAAGTAGCTAGCGAGTCCGATAAAACCTCTGACATTTCTAACATCCACAGGAGTTGGAAAATCAACTAAACTTTTTATTTTGGCCCTACCTGGTCTTATACCCTGTCCAGAGACCTCGTAACCCAAAAACTGAGTTTTATTCATTAGAAATTTACATTTACTCAAATTAATCGTTAATCCAGCTTGCCGGATGATTTCTAAAATTTCTTTTAATTTATTATAACCCTCTTCAACAGTATTGGTAGGAATTAAAATGTCATCTAAATAAGCAATGGCATTCGTAAAACGTAAAATTTTACAAATCAACCGTTGAAACACCGATGGTGCGTTACACAATCCAAACGGCATCCTTTTGAATTGGTACTGACCATCGGGTGTAATAAATGCCGTTTTGTGACAACTACTCTCGTCTACTGGAATCTGATAATATCCAGAAAATAGATCCAAACTAGTGAAATATTGTTTATTATTTAATTGATCCAATTGATCATCAATTCGCGGAATTGGAAAATGATCCTTTACAGTATTTTTATTCAAAGCTCTAAAATCAATACACAACCTAAGCTCACCTGACTTTTTTTTTACAAGTACAACAGGACTTGCAAATGATGAGTTGCTTTCCTCAATTATCTCAGCTTCCATCAGATCATTGACTATATTTTTGACTTTATCCCTTTCAACCATTGACAATCTGTACGGCCGGTAATATACAGTTTTATCTGGATTAATCAGCTCAATTTTTATGCTTGCCAAATCGGTTTTACCAATCTGTCGAATATTTGTCGCAATGACATCTTTGTAATCGTTTAGAATATTGATTAACTCCGAGTTATCCACCAAATCAGTTTTAATCTCCTGTTCGTTGACGTTTTCTAAATTAAGGGGAAAAATATGATTAGCATTAGTCTGACAGCACAATTCACCTCTAGTGAGTAATGATCCTTTCTGCAATTTTAAATCATTGTCGCTAATGTTATAAACGGGAACAACGGAACTGCTATCATCATCTGTTTTAATTAAACATTCTGGAATGACGTGTCCAGATTCTCGAATTTTATATGCAATATTTATTTCACTATCCTTGAAATTTGTTTGCACATTCACATGCCCAACAAATCCACTGGGTACGATGAGATCTTCTTTTACTTTAATTTCTGTTCTTTCATTTTGGTTTACTTCAATTTTATTAATATCATATCCGACTTGACAAATTTTAAACCCACTGGCACTACTTGTTATCTCTATATGAGGCTGTTCCGTAAAAGTATGCCCCACTAGTAATGGTACGGTTTGAACATCAGATGGTACTATGTATGTTTTAACTTTGGCACATACACCATCAATTGTTATTTCAAGTGTTGTTACACCAACCGGATCTACTCCACCACCTCCATAACCCGACAACTTTTCTAACCCTCCACTTTCAAAATAATTTATTTTTAATTGATCTGCAATATCTTGACGCAGTATAGTGCAGCTACTTCCTAGATCTACATAGCAATCGATCGTATCATTATGAATAACGGCTTTTTTGAAAAATTTGTTATGAGTCTCGACAAGCATAACTTTATGAGACTTTACTTCTGGTTTTGTTGTACATTGACGAGCATAATGCCCATTTTCCCCACACTTAAAACAAGTAACTTGTTTTGACTTTGAACATGCTGACGCCACGTGACCCAATTCATTGCACTTAAAGCATTTTACTGTGAACTTTTCCTGCTTCATTCCCTTAGGAAAACGGTCGAATTTGTTATTACTTTGCACAGAAACAATCTTTTTTTCGTTACCCACATACATATCAGCTGATTTAAGATCTAACAATAGTTGATTTATTTCATTATACTTTCTTAAAGGTCCAATGTAATCACGTATCCTAATACTTTGCAACCCATCCATGATCCATTCCATTTTTTCTTCATTTACCATATCCGCTTTATTGCATAATGCTAACTTTTCGAAAAAATATTCAGTTATATCTTGGTTGTTACGACGTACATAATTTTGTGCTGTTTTTCGCTTTTCGATATAATTGTTACATTCCGGAAAAGTTTCTTTTAGTAATATTTTCCAGTCAGTCCATGTTCGATCAGCAACCTTCACACTATCTAGCCATGTTCTCGCTACGCCTGTTAATTTATTTAGCGCATAATGACGTAATGTAATTTCATCTAGATGGTACATGACGCCATATTCTTCAATTTTCTCTATCCACGTTGCAATATTTATCCTGTCTCCCACTGGATTAAATTCAGGTAATAAGTTGGATATATCATACAAACGACTGTTGCCATTTTCCTCGATCCTTGAATTATCTCCAAGCATTTTACTCTCCGAAGTAAAATTTCCGCCACAATAATTTTTAAACACGAGGTTAACGCAATTCACTTTAAATAAATTCACCCACAATCCAATTTACTTGAAATCCAATTCACTAAATCTAAAATTACACAATTTGTAATTTCTGATTTAACTTTTAATTAACACAAAGGATAAATATCCCACTTCTGAGAACTGATGTAAAATAATTCAAAACAATGAAATAAGGTTATGATTTTAAACACATTCTTTTTATTACAATTTCTCTAAATCATGGTTAATTTACATCTGTCAATTTTTCTTTGTTATATAAAATTAAAAGCAAAAACCCTATATACCACGCATCTTTGAAAAGTAAATTATAAGCAAAACCCTATAAACATTAACATTTCATTTTAATAAATAAAAGAACTAAGAGATGGCGTCCCTATACTTTTTGTCATTATAATGATGAATTGTGTGCTGATTTAAAGAGTCCCCAATGATATCTCACGAATTTACCTTTCCGGCTCGAAGGACCATGAATGCCAATCAAATATGAGATTAACTGGTTTTTTGATTTGTGGTTTTTAGCAATATTTTTGTGGTCATAGATAATTTTGTTCTGATACAGAAAGATGAGAATAGGCTGATAGAAGTTTGGGGTCCCAAAATTAATGATAGAGAAAAAGATGCATTTGGAATTTTTGGCATTTGTATGTGAGGAGTGAGGAAGATGTTTAGAGTAGACCTAGTAAATCTAAAAGCTTGTGCCTTGAATTTATTTTTCATATTTTATTATTTTATTAAATGTACATTTTAAAATCACAAGTGCCACAAAAAGTGACGATTTACTGCCACTGCCGTTCATCTTTACGCGAGATAAGGAGTCAATCCCATAATCAAATTTTATGGCTGCCTAGTCACAGTGACATTGGTGAGAACTCTAGAGCAGACGTCTTGGTTAGACTACGAACTAAGTAAAATCTTCTACCAGATAAAATATCTTAAATAAATGATCGTAGTTCAGGCGTTAGCACCTGCACGATAGGCAGTTTAACCTTGCCCAGCGTTTATTTTAGTGCAAGATATCAGAACAATATTAAGAGTTATTGCAGGTTACTGCATCCTACGAGACGACGTAAAAGACTTTTACAGACACCGGAGAAATCGGAGCTCCACATACCCTGCGTATTGGATCAATATACTTAGCGTATTGAATCAATAGACAGCACTAAAAAGCATTTGATCGAGCTCGCCTAAAAATGCTAAATGTTGTACCAAATTTCAAATGTTGAACCACAAAATGTTCAACACCGAACCACAAAGTTTGGCAGCTTGCAGAACTCAACCTCGTCACATCACTTATTAACTAAAGTTTGCAACGTAAATGATACTGTAAACCAGATTTTAACATAACTTCATCGATTTTATTTTAATTCAACAAACTTTACCCAAACGTCATCCATAATCTAACACAATTTAACAATCGAAGAATCATTAAATATTAAAAATCGTATAATGGCGAGACATAAATTATCTAGTCTAGTATTATGAGGTGAACACAAAAAAAAGAAATGAAAGAATTTCTATTTTTTTTACGATGAGATAAAAAAGAATTTGATAAATTATAAATAACAAACGAAAAAAATAAATTCACGCTACCTAATTTCACGCTACCTAATAAGAATCACAAACAAAAAAATGTTCGTTGCCTAGGGTAACGCACTTGACTTTAAGGCGCCAATGTTACTCGTTCATTTTTAATGTTTCATTCTATTTTGTTTTATTCCAGGCCAAATAAATACAACACATTCACATAAATTTAAAACATTTGTTTTTATTATTATATTTTCTAATTATTCTCATTATTATGGAAATGAGAAAGAAGGAAATGATGTATGTTTGTATTATTATGCAAAATTTATATGATAAACGTAATTATTGTATTTATTGCTTATTTCACGTTAACATAATTTTATATTATTTTTATCTAATTTATCGTTGTTCATAATGCGATATTTTCTTTAACTAACCCAAAAAATTTGATATATATTTTTACAAAATTTTTGAAAATGGTATTTTGACCGCTCGTGGATGAGTTTGATATTTTGTTTAACGATAAATATCATTTTTGGTAAACGTATCAGCAAAGTGTAGAATGCATCAACTTTTAACTTCACTTCCGGTTCAGTCCCTTTTTGGGTTCAAACCGGAAGTGACGAAATTTTAGCCTAATTGTAAAAAAACGTACACCAACACCTCAGAACGCATGATGTTGTGGAACCTCGGTTTTAAAAGGCTGTGTTGTTGTGACATATATCGTAATTCCTATTACACAACACTTTTTATTTAAAAAAAAAAAGAATTGCTGTTAGGTTTTCGGAAAGATTTTCGATGTAATTTCAATGACACCAATCAAATTCTAAGACAACTTTCGCTCTTTACTGTCACTATCATCAAGGCTCTTTACTGTCACCAATCTAAACAAATCCAGAGCGCTTAGTAGATATTAGAAAAACCAGCCCGGATAGTTCTCCTCCCTAATTATCAAATCATGTCATAAAAAAGTTTCCCAAATGTGTAAAAATTAATTATATATTCATTTACTCAATCAAATCATAAATTTACTAATCATATTTTTTATTTTAAAACCTATTTTTTTACACAATCGTAATCAACAAAATTAAAATAATTTTTATTAATAATAAATTACAATAATAAATTTAAATTAATCAAAAGTATAGAAACATCACCGGAAATAACAAATAACTTAAACTCATTTCAACTCAGATAAAAATTTATGTTATTGTGATACAATTAAATTATTTATTATTTTTATTTTTTTATTGATATACGGGAATATTAAAAGGAAATAAAAAATAACAATTCCGTTCGACATCGATGAATAAAAATCAATAATCTCAATAATGAACATATATGTACGTGAGAAAGATTAAGAAACGATAAAAACTAGTATTTGATAAAAATACAGTTAGTTAGTTTTGTATTCACTTCAAAATTGTTAATTAACTTTTTCATACACAATATGCCATCGACCATTTTTAAACTCTAGACAAATATTTTTATCTAACAAACTGTGAAACAGAATAAGATTTAAGTATTGTTATAATCAAGAGTATTTGACCTATATTTTCTGTTGAATTCAATTTCGAACAACAACAAGAAAAAGTAAAAAAAAAATAAAAAGTTTGAGTCCAACCAGACTCTATTATATATAAGCATATGGTAAATAGGTCAGTTAGTTAAATTTATGATATTAGTCTTTGGTGTCACGATTACCATGTCACACAGTGAACAGGTTTACATCTAAAATTGATATAACTAGAAAGAGGCGCGCATGTTATGCATTTTAACGCTGATTACTAATTTCGATTGACCATAGCATCCAAATATTTTTTTTGTGAAATATGATAAACGAAAAAATTTTTTATTTTCGGAAATGACAAACCGGAAGCGGGTGGTTTGACATAATTGTTTTGTAAACCAATTTTATGTACCAATTTTTATTCAAATCGATTATCGAAGATCAAAGTTTCAAACAAGCAGGTACACACGCGGGAAGTACCACGCCCCCCCCCTTATGACTTTGTTTAATATTCCCAAAAATTAATCAATTCCTTCGCGCACAAGTTAGATAGATTCACGAAAGACACCTGTACGATGCTAACAGACATAAAAAAACATGTAAAAATCGGTCGAACGACTTTTCGCCCCTTTGTTCAGTAAACCATTATGCTAAAAAAAATCGCTTCAAACTTTTGTCCTGTATTATGTATGGGATGAAAACATAAAATGAAAAGAATGTCAGACAAGTGCGACTATAACTCCCTCGTCGGGGGTTCCGTGTATATAATAATCTACGAGAAAATTTCTTCTCAATAACACAATTTTAGAAATAAATTAAAAACGGGGCTTTCGCAAATTACAAAACAAAATTCACCTTTCATATGACGATTGACACCCCACCCCACTCGTCAAGGTTAAAAATATATTTTTAAAAAAATTTCACCCTCAACCTCTTAGAATAACATTTAAAATGATGAGCCGACCGCTATAGTTTTCTTTCAATCTTTACAAAACTTCCTTTAAACGTGAATTTTTTCAATTTTTGAAGTGAAACTTTTAATGCGACTTCCAACAATGTTGCGTTAAAAACATTTAACGCTTCTTTTTTTCATATAACTTTATGATATTTAAACAATAACCTGACATCTGACAATATCAGGAGTCTTCTATAAAAAAAACCCATTTGCAACTTATTTTGATAGAAGACTCATTTTCTTATCATTTTAAGTTGAAATATTTTAAACGAGAAAAAATTCAGTTTTTGCAAGAAATTTTGAAAAAATAGAACTCAAACATTTCGTATCTTACTTTAGTTATCATAATCCCATTCTAAATGTTATAGATTTAGATATTTCTCCACTCGAAAATGATAATTAAAAGATGCGATCAATTGTGAATTGTAAGCAATGTTAATAAAGTTTGTCTTAAAGAATATGAACAGTATGAGTTCACTAATAATTAATGACTTAAAAGAATGTAATATGTTTTTATTTCCACATTACGAAGTTTCACTTCTTCCGCGCGGAGGGACTCCACGCACAACTTTTTTTATTTTGTAATATTCGAAGTTAAGGGGTGGGGACAGGAAAAAATTTTCGGATTTTTGAAAATAATTCGAAAACTGTGCATTTGAAAATTACCAAAAAAATTGTTTTGCCTGGAAAAAAATTCACCTTTTTTAGAACACCCTACTACAATTATTTTTTTCAAAATACCACCCTTAACCCCTCCAATTCGTAATGTTCGACCTTAAGGGGGTAGAGAGGTCAGGAAAACAAACTAACGATTTTGGTAGTAACTCAAAAACTAAGCAGTCGATAATTTATTGATTATTTTTTAAATATTTTAATTGTTTTCGATTTTTTTAAACCAAACTCGATTCCTTTAAAAAAACTTTTATTTTACTATCTCCTTATCTATGTCTATAAAATCCAGATAAAACAAATATTTGGATTTTTTTGCTTTCGGTAGGCGTAGAGAAATCACATGATTCAACTCAAATTCAATTCTACAATTCTCTACATGATTCAACTTAGCATAAAAACTGGTTTTCTAACTGAAGTTTTATCCCGTTTAGTTTTAGAACTTCTAATAAATTTTTAGCAAAATCTACGCTTTTCTGTAGTGTGCAAACAGACATAAAAACATGACAACAAGTAAATACAGATTAAGGATACCTCCTTACGCTTTGTTCACTATTGGATTAAATTGCATCAATTCTTTTTTTGTGTTGACGCACCAAAGCACCAAAGTTAGGACTGGTCTGGATATTTTTAGACCGATTGCTTACACACATTTTCCAACGCTTCATGTAATCATGGGTAACTGTCGATTGGCTGTCTTAATTTAGTCTAGCATTAATTAAAACGAACGCCTATGGGGGAGGAGGGTATTACGATTTCTAACCTAAATTTTGTAGAAACCAATTACCCGAAATAAGTTCTATCAATTTGAAACAACTTGTGAGTTGAGTTTGGCTAGGTCTACTGTAAACAACAAAACTAGATTTTTGCTACCATCTATTTTTATGGACTTAGATGAGATAGTAAATCAAAATTTTTAAAAGGTATCGAAATAATTTTCTTTCGGACGCACAGCTTTTGACTTATTTTCAAAAATGTGTATTATATCGGACACCACCAATCACCACACTTCCTCCCCTTTTGAAAAAAAAAAATTCTTTTAATATAATTTTTTTTTTTTAAATTTAGAACGCATAGTATTTGAAAACGTGTTTTTATTGTAATCTAATCTCCCCCTTCATTAACTATTAAATTTGTATCCATTTTATTGTTTAGTCCGTCCCCCAGGTGGAATCAGAGGTTGTTCTTGTGACAGTTGAGTATAGGTATTGATGAGCCAGCAGATCATTGTTCGGTTTCGTTGAGTCTCTTAGTCTCTACTTTGGAATGATCTTGATGTCCTACTAAGTGACACACAGTTCCAATACTTAATGTAATATTTTCTATTTTTAGAGCTTGCATTTAGCTTTTATCCGCTAAACGCTGCATCAGTTGAGAAATTAGATCTAATTTCCGAGTAGCTGCTTTATGGAATAAATATCTACGGACATTCTTTCAGGATCATTTGTAGCAGACGTTCTTCAGCATAGAAATTGGATGATATGCGGGTTTTTGCCAATTTGTGATTATGATTTATGTATTCATTCGTTTTAGACCAGCCAACACTTTTTAAATTCGTTGATACCTACCAAGAATATAGAGACACGAAATACGAACATTTCACTAGTTTGAAAAAATTTGAAACATGATTTGTAATCCTTTTTACATAGGTCTTGAAAATACCTAGAAAAATTTAAAACTTTGCTAGTTTATTGGCTAGGGCTGAAATACTTTTCTCCAAAATTGGATTAAATGGGGAGAGGATGTCTCCCGAGAAACTGTTTTTTGAGACAAATTCAATCATTTCTAATAGTTCTGCTTTTACGGTTCGACACTTACAAGAAAATATTTGTTGGTACGCCCGTTAATCCACACTACAATTATGATACGAGTTTAATAAAATAAGAAAAAACCAAAACAATTCGGCATCCCAACTTTCAGTAAAAAAAATCTAAGCTTTTACAACAAAATTTATGTATTATGTTCTGACCATTCTTACAGAACATAGTTTGACACCTCACCGTGGGAACATCTGATCGAACCATACACCCAAGGAGCAAGCCGGATGTAACGATTACGATAACGACTTTCCTATTTTCGTTTTGGCATCTCAATAACACTATAATGAATAGAATTGTCGAGCTTCGCACGACCAGTACGATATTGATGTGCATCCCATCTGAAACAAAATTATTTTCTAACTGTCGGTTGATGTTCATTTATATTCCATAAAATTAAACTACATACGACTTTCTGACGACCAAGACATGACGCCTCAAATCTGTATAAACCAAAGAAAAAAACATCACAGAACGTAAAATAATTAAAAGACTGGATTTTAATGGATCAAAATAACGAGCACAATCTATGAAAATCCAGTCTGTTCTTTATATTCATTGACGAATTTTGTTTTTCGTTTTAACGTTCATAAGTATAATTCTTACAAGGTTATATTTACTAAATGAGGTTGTACTTGCAGAAAACTAAAAAACAATATCCCCTACAATCAGATTTGTTGTTGGATTGAATTTATTAAGACGCCTTATTGTGGTGGTCGGTTATTTTATAAAATCGGACAAGAGAGAAATATGAACGTAATTATGATGGAATTGAATGTACCCGTGATATGTTCGCTAAATGGTTCTTGTCTCGGGAAAGTTGGCTATCACCATTATGTGGATAATCAATATATCTTAATTAGGTTAAGTAGTTTATTAAACATAGCTAGGGCAGTGTGATGATTCGCCTAGTGGATGCAAGTTGAACTTGGATTCAATCGACCCAGATTCGATTTTCAAAATCGTTTTAAGCAAAACATTAACAACGATCAACGCACCGGTTTTTAAATAACTGAAAGTAAGCAAATATAATTGATAAATTGGGAAGGCGTTCTATTGGCTTACCACCTATATTAAACTATAATCGATTGAATTAAGTCTTTAAGTGAACTTCGACGACACTTACTGTGATCGACTAGAAAAAAGAAAGCGATGGAAAAATTACCTGCATATACGTGTAGTACACTGAGGACAATCCCCAATCCAGCACTGGAGTTCATTATATATTTTCTCCCTTTCGATAGAAATCAAGGTAAACAAATAGCATACAACACAACCTTTAAAGCTACAAAGCAACCAACCTGTAGTCGAATCAGTCAATAGATCATCCGCAGCGAGCGGTTAAAAACTGTTATTGCATGTACGTCGATTACTCACCATATCCTTGATGAAAGAAGATGTGATTATTTTGCTTCAATGGTAGAATTTTATTCTCGACGTAAATGACAGAAACTGACTACCTCACCTAATGGCACATAAGATCATAACGCTGAAAGTAAAACTATAATTGAAACCACACAACGATCTGCCTGTCAATAACTGTCCACTTTCCAAAGAACAATCATCTACGCAACGCATTAACGGAATACCACCTTCTTCGAGATAATTTCCCAAAAAGTTCCAATAGTCCAAACATACTAACACTATCTGCAGGACTGAACAATAAAACAGCGAAATATTGGAAACAATTGGTCTAATTGTGCCAGGCTGGATCTAAATCCAGATACTTTTTTTTGTGTTAGACGAGTTTGTGACCATTTAATTTTTGATTGGCTAAAACCATGTAAGGCACAAAACGACCGCATATATAAATCTAACATCAGACCGACAATCACTGCAACCTTACCTAATCTTGGCAGTCTCTGACAAGCGTAGTTTAAATTTGTATGTACCATGAGGTCAGCCTCACAATACAAGTAGCCGTCGAATTCAAGTGTATAGCCTCGTAAAAAAACGATCCAGGTGTGAGGCGGGTCAACTAGAGTGCAACAAATGAGACGAATCAATGGTTTTATGACAATCCGTGCCGAATAACAAATAGACCAGTTCCAAACGGAGCCATTTGGAAGTTGCCAAGTTATAAGGCCTCTGACTTGGTGGACATATTATTATTCACAAATCATACAATTGGAAAAACGACTTAAAAAAATAATAGCGTGACGTCAGCGCTAGGAGTACAATAGCAACATGCAGCGGATGTGGGATGAAGTCTTCTCTTTAGATCGTCGCGTGTCATGTGCTAAATGCAGAGAGCACTGTCGGGGTAAAAGAAGCTTAGTTTCGGTCGTAAACACTATGCCAAGGGCAGTCAACAGCGTTAAAAAGAGTACGGATAAAGCATTAAAAAGAGTACCACCTAAAGACCAATCAGAGGGTGAGTGGAATCAAGAAAGAAGGGTCTGGAGCGAAAGGGGGTTACCCTAACCACCGGAGTAGTAAGTAAGAACCGAACTAGATAAAACACAACACCAGAGGAAAATGGGGCAAAAAAACGCCGGAAGTCATTTATACAATTGAGGTGGAGCAAAACCATCCAAAGTCAGGCACTAGTTACGCTGATGCATTGAAAACGTGCAAGTTTGCAATTCTGGCAATGGACTATCGCCACACCATACTGAGTGACAGGTAGCTGGGATTAGTGGAAACAACGCTGGTGGACAAGTTGGCGAAGGGCTGGATCTACACAGTTGGGTTTGGGGGTATTTAATTCAAACCAGGGTTGGTGTGATAGAGTGCGACGACGAGGATGTATTTGACTGGCTTGTGCAAGTACTACCAAAAATTATTATCTATTCGAAAAGGTTCCCTAGATTGGGAGATGAAATCACAACTCCTAAAAATGTAACCGTCTACCTCCCGAGAAGTTCTGGCCGAACAAGCGAAAAATCTGTGGCGCTGTTAGAAACACAAAACTCTAGGATGAACTACAAGGAATGGAAGATTTTTAGAAGCGGGATGAAGGCAGAAAATTACTTTTGATTTTAGAGATTGTTGACGGGTCAAAAGAAGCCATTTCGGAGACAGACATTATTCTTAACTACCGCTTTGACAAGTTCACTTTTCAATGGTCATGGAAGATGACGACAGTAATTAAGAAGAGAGCAGGTGGTAACCCAAAAGCGTCATTTCCAAATTCACCACCTCCCAATGTGGCATCTTGAGCCATAATTACATTCAATTCGGCGGAGAATCTTCTTACAGATGCCCCTTTCAAACAATCCATTAAAAGAAGTAACAGGTAGCATGCGCATGACCGAAGTAAATGTTCACCACGCCAGCGACCAAGACATCCACTAAGAAACATCTGGGGCTCATATTTAATCGCAAGACCTTTGGCTTTACAGAAACAGGATGAAAGGCAAGGTAAACACCGATGCTAAGATAGAATGGGATATTAGTGAAAGCTCGCTGTTATGTAAAATACAGTCCGGGAGGCAGAAACACATTTTAGTCCCTCATTTCAGCAAGACTGGTTTTCTCTGGAATGACAGTTAATTACGTGTACATACCCGGAGCGGAGATTTGCTGGCGCATTCACGATGGAGACAGATGCTAAAACGCTTCCCAATGTTTAAGGTTTTTTTAAAGATATACAAAGTAACTGGTCTTTGCATTCTAGCTTCGATTATCTTGCCCGAAAGCCGAAACCGACATTTTATTTTTTTGCGAAGCATCAAAGTTCACAACTTTATACTTCTTTATCGCTTTTTCAAATCCGTCTTTATGTTGAGCACACTCTTGAATGAAATCCTCACGGTGGCCATTTCCACGGTGGATTGATATTTAGTAAACAAATTTGTGGCACAGCTTTGCCCGTAGAAATATTAAACAAACTATCGTGATCTATATGCCTTGAGAAAGGCATTTTAATATAATTTTTCTCGAGATCTGAAATAATATCAGTACGTGTACTATTATAGTAGACCTCTACTACCACCAGCTTTGCGGTGTAGAATTAGAATGTGTCATGTGACTTAGTTAATTTATTTGTCGCGTCAAAGTTTATAGTTTGCTCTAAAGTTATAAGTCAATAGCTTACCCAGCAAATGGTTTTCGAATTGTTGTTGTAATCCTTAGTGAAATTGTGTAACACGGGTGTGCTGTAATTTCCTTTCATGGAAACGGCTACGTGGTTTTCAATTTCATCCGATACTGAAATTTCGTATGCATCTGCAACACTTTCGAAATGCAGCATTCGAGATGCAGACAAACCTGTGTGCAATCTTTAGCATCGATTGAAATGCTTAACGTTGTAAAATTTATTCAAAGATCTATTTGCCAGCAATTCACTGCTGACCATAAAGTTGGTAAGTTGATTGATAAACAAACGTTCCTATGGCCTTAACATAAAACCATTATGAGAAATTGTCAAAGCGATGTAATTGTTGGCATAACGTAAGACGACTGCCCTAAAACTGCGCCACGCTCAATACATACGAACAGAACGACAGGCATTTACCTCGAGCCGCAACGTTTTTTTACGTCGTTAACTGACGAACTTTTCATCAGTTGATCGTCAGCTGACCAATTTTTCCGTGTAATGCATGGGATAAACTACTTTATACTAAAGTTTGAAGCTTGCTGAAGTGACTTGAATTTTAACGTTTCGTCAACCTGTTCATGCGAGCAGTAGACGTAGTTTCCACCGCCATTTCAGCAGCTGACAACGTTTTTTGTTATTATAATATAATTAGATAGGATTTCATTCAACTCTTCTGGTATGATTATATTTTCAACGCCTTGGCAGCGCTCCAGCATCCTCTATATCGTATGCGCTACCTCCGTTCCGTCTATGTACACGTAGCAATCAACTGCCATCTCATAAAAAACTGTAGCTGACTAGCTCCAAAATGTCGCGCACTCCCGGAGTGTAAATGTAACGTTGGGAAGGGAACACACCTACTTTTGTCACTAAGACAATACAGGAGGTGTTGGACATAATGTTAGGCAGCATCGGGGTAGGACAGTTTATGAAAAACTGGAGAATCTCAAGTGAACCATTCTTGTCAGAACACATAACTATTATGTTTGGAAGAGGAATTACACACGGTTCGGCATCTTAGAAACAAAAGTTGGGACTTATTTGAGGAGAACCTTAAAGAAGGTTTACAATTACAAGTACAACTAATAACATTTAGAGGGAAAATCACCAAGGCGCTCGAAACGCCGAAGAAACGCGTTTTGGAGAAGCAAGGAGATGCCAAACTTAAGAACAGAAGTACGGAGGTTTCAACGTAGTAAAACACTCCGGAACCTTGGAACACTGCGCTAGAGTGCTTACCACATATAATAAAGAAATCAGGAGGGCTAAGAGAGGTAGCTTCAGAATCTGATAATATCTGTAACAATGGTGATGAAATTAAAAATTCCCTGAGAAGGCCGGATGGAACGTTAACGGAAGACGAGCCCGCAGAGAGCGATTTTCTTCTGAAACAAACTTTTTAGGAGGCATTAGCGCATGCGCACTGGACCTTAGTAATAAAAGAAATACAAGCGCAAACCAGAGGACCGGAGTGGGAGTCAAACTTGTAACGGAGGACAGTATTAGTGAGCTCTCCGCTATAGACACCTTCCAGCTGTACAAATCACTAGGTTTGGACGGAATAGTTTCAAATTTCTGGCAGAGAAACGAAAGTGGCACTATCGGCACTACCGCACATCCCAGGAATATTCAGAAACCGTCGCACTTGAGTATATCCCAGAACTATTGAAATCGCAAAAGTGATATTCATTCCAAAGGTGGGAGAGAAAGATGTCATCCGGCCGAATTCTCATAGACCGATCAGATTAATCTTTTATGTTAAAAACTTTTATGTTAAGATCGCGTTTGCAAGATAGTCAACACGCGTATCGAAAGGGAAGATCAACGGAAACCGCGTTGTGCAAGTTGACGAAAGAATTAGAAAAAGCGATTAAAAACTGAACAAATCTGAATACTGACGACTATGAAGTAGAACGCGTAGAAAACTTCAAATGCTACGGGTCTGTAATAACATCGTCAAATGACAGGTTATGTAGGCAGATATCAAATCCAGTGTCACTGCCGCACGCAGAATTTTCTACGCATACTCAAAACTTCTGCGATCAAAACATCTTTCGCGGTCGTGCAAACTCACACTTTACAAAGCATTAATCCGACCTGTGCTTACCTTTGGAAGTGAAAGCTGGACACCGACTTCCTCCGATTGTAGAATTCTATCAACGGTCATCGAAGGTCATACGAACAATTTATGGTCCATCTAAAGTTGCTGAAAATCAGTATAGAATCCGAATGAAGCACGAAATCAGATAACTTCTTGCAGGCTGTGATGTAAACGGATTCATTAAATCCAACCGGATTAGATGGTTTGGTCATGTAGAAAGGGCTTCATTAAATAGAATGTTAAAAAAAGTGTCCCAACAACAATCAGCTGGTGTTCGTCGGAGAAAAAGACCCAGACAACGCTGGCGTGAAGACATCATTCAAGACTTTCGTAAAATATAGAATGTCGAAACTGGGGACAACTGGTCATGGAACGAGTTGATTGAGAAAGATGAAAAACAAGGCAGTTGTTGTCTGTGTCTTTCTAGACTCTAGAAAGACTAGACATTGAAAGAGCATTCGACAATACCTCACATGAAGTGGTCAAAAAAGCTCTAAGTGAGAAAAATGTTGACAGCATCACTACTGACTGGATGCTGAGATGGCAGGGCGGGGTTGTATCATTCCTCATGTGGAGTCTAGTTATAGAAGAAAAGAAACGTTAGCTATCTTAGGTACCCTGTAACCAGGGTATTAAATGTCTTGGGTATACTGATGAGTGAGTGAATACATGGTCATTATCGCCAGAGGTCAGTTCGCGGAGACACTCTGTGATATTGAACAGAAGAGACTTAATATGGTAGACACATGGTTCACATTTGTAGGACTAAAACTCAATCTGAGTTGGTCCCGATCACCATGAAACCCATCATCTGGGATTCCGTAACTGAACCTGCTCAGGAGACAAATTACCGTGGAGGAGTTCTAGATAGCAAACGCCTGTGGATAAACTACATGAAAGCAGTGGTGAGCAAAGCTACAAGAGCTGCATTGAGATGCCTAGTTATGCTAAGGATGTAAACGATGATAGTAAGTCCAGCCATGCAGTCACATGGCACAGAAAAGTTAGTTCAACTCGGGCAAGACAGAGTTAGAAAAAGTGCAACGGCTGACCTATATCTGCATAACAGGTACAATGAGAACATGTCCTACCGCGTCCTACCGGTCGGCGCAGGTGTATTTGTATGAAAAACCAAACACTTTTTGCCAATGGGGCACCCCAGCATCTTCCAAACTGACAGCCATAAAGGCACTAATCTCATACACAAGCAAGCTTAACTAGATTGGTAATGGTAACAGTGTACTGGATATCTGGTACCTGCAATAACATCTTTTATCGGAGCAAATCCATCCACAAAAGAAAGAGGGAATTAATTATGAACGAATGGTCCAAAGGTTGAAATAAAGACACGTGGTGAAAGCTGTCCAAGAAGTTAATTGTGTTGTCTAATCAAAAGAGAGCAGTAATGTTCACTAAGCTGAATGGGAATAAAACAACCTGAGAATACTAACAGGTCGTCTTACAGGACACTGTATATAAAGAAAACATCTTAAGAATATTGGGGTGGGAGAAAGGCAATTGTATATTCTGTCTATTGGAAGAAGAGATCATAGTTCCATATTCTCAAAGATTATGGAGCTTTGATCTACGAGAGAAGGTTTATTTGGGGGAGTATTACATTGACGGGTATGATCTGCATAAACTTAACCCTCGACATATCCTGAAGTGCCTAGAGGAGGCTGAATTGAAGGAGGTGCTCTAACCAGGGAGTAGACGGGTGGAGTACAGTAGATTATTTTGGTCGCAGTACAATACATCATTACAAAATCTAATCTATCCTAATCTTCCAGTACATCCTCAAAATATATGAAGTGTTCACTGCAGGTCAAACTAGATCAATCTACCAATGAGTTTTGCAGAATCTGTCAGAATGAGGACGAGACAGAGCTCCACCTGCATTGTGCGCATCATGTACTTACCCATAAGCAGCAAATTTATTATCTCACTGATCTGATAAATCCTAAAATCAGCTTCAAATAGAAATTGATCAGATTGTAAAAGCTGAAAACAGGCGCATATCTAAATCCAGCACCAGGATGACATTCACAGTTACGACAAACGATGCCCGTCTAGTGGTAGTTTTCTCTACAGAACTCAATTCATCTAACAGCTTAATGCATGTTTTAGGATCTGAAAGATCTCCACCCCACAGAGTGTATCACCTTACCTGATATTCCTCTACAGCGAAACATCCAAGACCGAAGTTGAAATAAAATTTTCAAATTTCGTCATTTAAATTTTGAAGTAGGTAATTTCTTTTTATGAATCGAACAAATTCATATCTCAAATTAAAAATGATTTACTTCTATTTAAATTGAAAATGATATCATATTTTTGTTTAATATACTTAGAATGAAATGTCCGGTTGTTTAAGATTAAAAATAAAGCGATCCTACAATTGTCTTTAATTAAAAAGATTTTGCTGATTGGAAATAATTTTCTAAAACATTAAGATATCTTTCAAATTTGATTATCGATTTCTTTTTCTTTTTACGAATTCATTTATCTGTCAATCCGTTGGTATCGGTCCTAAAAATATTTACGGTGAAACATTTTTCGTGTCAACGAGTTTTGAAAAAATGTTTCTTCATAATATATATATTTTCCATGTTTACAAACATTGTTGTCATCAACGTAGATACATTTGATATTATAAAAATTGTTGTTCACAATTGTGATTTCCATTAAACCCTTCATCATTATTTCTCATAAAAAATTCAGTCATCATATAAATAAAAATGAACAAAAAAAAATCCCAAAATTTCACTGGGAATAAGTTTTTGACAATAATCAGCAATGGCTGGATTGCTGGAAGAATGAGAAAAATAACAACAAAAAAAACATATCAAAATAAAAGGGACACTCCCACTTTATCCGAATTATTAGTTTTGAAATATAAGATTTTTAATTAGATTATTTTTTAAAGCTTACCATTTAAATCTTTTGTTAACTGTGATCTTGTCGACATTTTTCTATAATTTCTATATATTTTGATTATAATAAATTCACAATTAAAATATTTTTTTTTCTCTTCTCCAAATTACAAACTAGATTTTTGTATTTAATTTTTTTTTGTTAACACAAACACAATCACAATCATTAAATTAATTTTTTTTCTTTCTTTTTTCGTTAAAATCACAAATAAACACACATAATCACAGATAATTAAAATAATTTGCACATTTTATTGTATTATATTTTAATAATTCTTTTCACAAACATGATTTGTTTAATTAAAAAAAAATAATAAACTTGAATTTTATTTTTTTACTCGATTCAACCTGTCAAAGTCTCGTCCATCTTTATAACTGACTGAATAAAATATACCAATTTTATTACTAGTTGTGTTTTCTGCCGTATAAAAATTATGATTGTATTCTATTTTTATTGACAAATACATACAAAAAATTTTATGTAGCATCGCAGAGTTGATTTTGTTTTGATTAAAAATCATTTTTTTTTAAATAAAACTGCTATAGTTTAAAATGTTTGAAAGGAGATGGAGATGTAATGTTGTGTAGATAATTGTATGCAACAAGAACCATTTATAGGACGATTTTCTGTTCTGGTGTTTACCGCAATGGCGCTGCAAAAGGGGGATAAGAGAAAAAATTCAAAAACTTTTATATGGGATTTCATACAAAACACAACTTGAATAATTTTAAAAATTATCTATGAAATTTCTCATTTTACCACAATTGAACAATTTTATTTTGCTTATGGAGTATTATTGACTATATTTTAAGCGTAATATATAAAATATTATTCTTAAGTCGCTCAAAAAAGAAACATAAAAATTGCCAAAATTTCCCATACAAAGTTGTATGAAAAATTTAACCTATTTTCGTATTTGTTTTACGGACAGAAGAAAGGAACATATTTTATATATTAAGCTTAATATATAGTCAATAATAGTTCATAAACAAATTTAAATTATTTAATTGTAGTAAATTGAGAAATTTCATAGATAACTTTTAAGATTATTCAAATTGTGTTTTGTATGGAGTTCCATATAAAATTTTTGTGATTTTTTCTCTTATCCCCTTTTTGCAGCGCCATTGCGGTAAACACCGGAACAGAAAAATCGCCCTATAGGGCGATTTTTCTGTTCCTGTGTTTACCGCAATGGCGCTGCAAAAAGGGGATAAGAGAAAAAATCACAAAAATTTTATATGGAATTCCATACAAAACACAATTTGACTAATTTTAAAAGTTATCTATGAAATTTCTCATTTTACTACAATTAAATAATTTAAATTTGTTTATGAAGTATTATTGACAATATATTAAGCATAATATATAAAATATTTTCTTTTCTTCTGTCCGTAAAACAAATACGAAAATAGGTTAAATTTTTCATACAACTTTGTATGAGAAATTTTGACAATTTTTACGTTTCTTTTTTGAGCGACTTAAGAATAATATTTTATATATTACGCATAAAATATAGTCAATAATACTCCATAAGCAAATTAAAATTGTTCAATTGTGGTAAAATGAGAAATTTCATAGATAATTTTTAAAATTATTCAAATTGTGTTTTGTATGAAATCCCATATAAAAGTTTTTGAATTTATTCTCTTATCCCCCATTTGCAGCGCCATTGCGGTAAACACCTGAACAGAAAAATCGCCCTATAGGGCGATTTTTCTGTTCCGGTGTTTACCGCAATGGCGCTGCAAAAGGGGGATAAGAGAAAATATTACAAAAATTTTATATGGGATTCCATACAAAACACAACTTGAATAATTTTAAAAGTTATCTAAGAAATTTCAAATTTTACCACAATTGAACAATTTTAATTTGATTATAAAGTATTATTGACTATATATTAAGCGTAATATATACAATATTATTTTTAAGTTTCTCAAAAAAGAGACATAAAAATTACGAAAATTTCCCATACAAAGTTGTATGAAAAATTTAACCTATTTTCGTACTTGTTTTACGGACAGAAAAAATAAAATATTATATATATTATGCTTAATATATAGTCAATAATAGTTCATAAACAAATTTAAATTATTTCAATGTAGCGATATGATAAATTTCATAAGTAATTTTTAAAATTATTCAAGTTGTGTTTTGTATGAAATCCCATATAAAATTTTTTGAATTTATTCTCTAATCCCCTTTTTGCAAAAGGGGGATAAAAGAATAAATTGAAAAACTTTTATATGGGATTTCATACAAAACACAACTTGAATAATTTTAAAAATTATCTATGAAATTTCTCATTTTACCACAATTGAACAATTTTAATTTGCTTATGGAGTATTATTGACTATATTTTAGGCGTAAAGGGGCCCATCCACTTTGAAACATGTTTCAAAACTTGGTTTACAAACTTGGTTGCATGTTTACCATACATTATCAAACGTGTTTGTAAACTTGGTTGACAAACTTAAAATTATATGTGTCAATTTCTATTGTTATTTTGTTAAACTCTTCCATACACAGTGAAACATGTTTACAAACCATTAGCTCCGCCTACTTAAAATCAAAGCATTTTGATTTTACTAAAACCAATTCGAAAACCGTCAAATTGGTTTGCAAACTTCACCATACACGATAAAACATTCTATAAACACAAACCAAGTTTTGAAACATGTTTCAAAGTGGATGGGCTGCATAATATATAAAATATTATTCTTAAGTCGCTCAAAAAAGAAACATAAAAATTCCCAAAATTTCCCATACAAAGTTGTATGAAAAATTTAACCTATTTTCGTATTTGTTTTACAGACAGAAGAAAAGAAAATATTTTATATATTATGCTTAATATATTGTCAATAATACTTCATAAACAAATTTAATTTATTTAATTGTAGTAAAATGAGAAATTTCATAGATAACTTTTAAAATTATTCAAATTGTGTTTTGTATGGAATTCCATATAAAATTTTTGTGATTTTTTCTCTTATCCCCTTTTTGCAGCGCCATTGCGGCAAACACCGGAACAGAAAAATCGCCCTATACAACTTTGCATTTTGGTCGACAGTTAACTGATTTTTAAAATTCAAAAATTAGCATTTTTAAATTTGTAATTCTTTGGATTACAGTTAAAATTCATAATATTCATCAAGGTGCTATTCATGTAAGAGAATAAATAAATATGCTCAATATACTTGTATATCCTAGAATATTTGATATCGTCTCTTTTTAAAATGTCTATTTTTAAAAGTACTCTTCCAAACTTTGTCTATCGTTAACGGATATAGCATATGAAAACACTGCCACTACCACTTGAGCACCGACTGAGACGAAAACTTTGCAGATTTATAGTTATTTCTACTATATATGTTTATGGAATCCTCCGTCAGTCCTCCTACTGATATTGAATTTTCTTCTCCTTTTTGACGCCAAGTTCTTTAATTTTATTTTTGATTTTATTCGAGTTACTGTAGTTTTCGATGTCCAAATAAAGTTTAAAATTAAGTAATGGTTTTGACTTTTGCTCCTTTGACGAGTTCACATTTGATCCAAAAAAAGTTTTGTAGTTTTTATTTAGAACAATAAAGATTTTTATTTAATTCAACTGTTCATTCATCGACTTGATATTCAGTTCAGTCCAACATTATTATATGTTGTTGTTGTTGTAGCGACGAGATGTGGTGCTATTCTTCCGTCTCCAAGTCCAGATTCAGGAATTCCGCTACTGCCATTGGGCGGTACCACAGATTTTCCTTCGTCAAGTCGATTGATTTCTCTGGACAATTGAAAAGGTGGTTAGCATCATGTGGTGAGCCCTCACATGTGGGACACTTGTCAAAAATTTCCTGGTCAATTCAACTCATGTAGTTATTTAAAATGCGCGACCAACCGGATCTTAACTGCGCTAGGATGGTTCTGATGCTGCGTGGTAGTTTTACCTCTTCGGCAGCGACTCGTGGTGGCTTGCTGTTAAGAACTCACTTCGGGGCGTAGTTCTTTATTGGGTCTTTAACAGCTTTGCTATGTATATTTTTTAGCCCCGTCTTATATTTGGCTCGTCGATGTTACCGATGTTTTTAACATCTTGTAGGAAGCATTTCGCAGTCTTTCTTATGGCTCTAGGTGGTGTTGTCATGGATAAGGTATCATTGCAGGGATGTTGCTCTTTATGACAGGCCCAAAGATATTGTTTGGTAAGCATTTGGTTATGTTCACGGACCGGCAATATGTTACATTCCTCGTGTAAATGATATCGGTGGGCTATCAAATGACATCCGGTTGCTGTACGCAAGGCTGCGTTCTGTGTTATTTCTAACTCAGTCCAGTGGGTGTCAGCGGCTTGGGGTTTTGATATGGGAGCAGCGTAATTTATGAAAGGCCTTCCTATTGCTTTATAAGCTGTTATTATAGTGTTTTTATATTTACTCCACGAACTACCCACTACAGCTTTTAGTGCGTTATTCCTGTTTTTAAGTTTTGTGTTCACTTGTTGAGCATGAGCGTTGAATTTAAGTAGTGGATCGAATGTTACCCCCAGCAGTTTTGGAATTTTGACTGTAGGAATTAGTATGTTGTCAATGCAGATATTGAGTGTTGTATTTACCTCCTTCGTCCATGTGGTGAAAAGTGTGGAAGTGGACTTTTCAGGGGACAGTTTCATTTTTTTGGTTTTAAACCATTTATTCAAGGTAGGTGTTAAGGTAGGTGTTTAGGACATTAGTGAGTTGTTCCAAGTTGTTTCCTGTCGCAAGCACCCCCTGATTAAACATTCAAACATTCAGTTCAAAACTATTGAATCCTATTAAATCCAATATAATTTCAATAGGATTAAATAGGATTGAATTGGTTTAATAGGAAGACTTCGATCTACCAATTAAAATTTAATCGGAATAAATGGGATTCAACAGGAAAAGAGGTTCTGTAGGATTCTAATGGAAATTTCCAATTGAATTTTAATCGGAAGTTAAGAGATTCAAAAGGAAAAAAGAACTTGGAAAAAATTAAACAATCTTATGAATTTAACAGGATTTAATTGGAAAAGATTTAATAGGAATGAATAGAATTAATCGGAAATCTGCAAGGGAAATGTTCAATTAATTCCTATTTATATACATTTCCTATAGAATCCTATCCATTCCGGTTGAAAAATAAAATAGAGATATTTAACAGGAATGAATAGGATTGTATTGGAAATAGATTTTTTGAAAAGGAATTAATTGAAAATTCCCAAGGCAGAATTCCCATTAATCCAATTCATTTTTTTCAATTGGTTTCTGTTTAACCAGAGTTACGGAACTCAACGTA
The DNA here is from genome assembly GCA_963693315.1 of Diogma glabrata. Lineage (NCBI taxonomy): Eukaryota > Metazoa > Arthropoda > Insecta > Diptera > Cylindrotomidae > Diogma > Diogma glabrata. Next base: position 369,720,814 of record OY856186.1, read on the forward strand.
TGTTTGGCGGCCTCTTAAGTAGTTGCACAACCAGCGCTTTATTAGACCTGGCAGATTAGTATTGAATATGTCGTTCAGTAGTGCAGCGTGTGACACTGTGTCGAAAGCTTTTGACAGGTCAAGTGCAACTAAAATTGTTCTAGCACAGGTTGTTTTTGGTTTAGACCATCGCTGATTTGACTTTGAATTCTATGAAGAGCGGTGGTTGTATTCATAGCATGGCTGCAAACCGGTTTTTAGAAACCAAAACCAAAACCGCAAAACCAGAAAACCACACAAAATCAGTAAAACCAAAACCAAAACCACATTCTAAAAATGGTCCAAACCGAAACCAAAACCACGTTTTAAAAATAATCAAAACCAAAACCATAACCGTAACCACATTCTAAGAGTCATCAAACCAAAACCGAGACCAAAACCAAATTTGAAGATAAACGAAACCAAAAATTATGTTCTAACATCAATAATTACCAAAGTAACGTAAAAATATCTAAATTCGAATATAAATCTTAAGTTCATGTTTTAAATTTATTTTAAATTCTTTTATTTGAATAGTAGGTAATACCATTGATTAAGTATTATAAGTACTTACCTGATTAAGTATATATATACTTAATCAATGGTAATACTAATAAAATATTAAACCAACTGCGGTAGAAATTGCATATCCGCTTCGTCAAATGATTCTTTAATTGTCCTAGGCGCTAAGCGGAAATGAAACACTTTCCACCGGGATATGTAATGTAATCAGGGTCGCCACGTTTTAAAAGTTTCAAAGTAGGACACACTACCCCTAGGGTATCAAAACTAAAAAACTCGTTGGATTTGTGCCACTTAAAATTTTAAACAAAAGTTAATTTTTTTTCAACAATTAGGTTTCTATTTGTTGTAAGTATGAATGTATATGCCTTATTTCTGTAATGCTAATTTACTTATTGCATACAAATTTGCATTGATGTTATCGCGCGCCTCCAATGCAGAAACCCTCGAAAACCTTAAATTTAATATTTTCAAGAAATCAGAAATACAGCTAAGCACATCATATGCTGATTCATTGGAACTATCATAAAAATCAAAAAGCTTAAGTTGTAAGCTAGCTACTCACAAACAATACTGTTTAGTGTTTCATATATTTACATTTTCCTTTAAAATCGAAATAGCTTTCTGAAAAAATTTTGTTCTGTGTAAGATATTGTATTACAGTTTGCTTAAAGTAGGACATTTTTATAGTAAAGGAGGACGGAGGACATTCTTGATCCAAAGGAGGGATGTGCTACCGAAAGTAGGACACGTGGCAACCCAAAATGTAATGATAGTAATTAACTTAACATTTATACTTGAAGATTGGCACTGTTTGTTAACAAATAATGTACATAATTATTAATTAATTCTCTTTCGAATACTCAACACAATCAAAACCCACAAGCGAAACTATAACATATCATATAAAAAAACCATACCGAAACCAAAACCAAATTTAGAGGGTTTAGATATACCAAAACCGAAACCAAAACTAAAACATATTGCATAGTAAAACCAAAACCGAAACCAAAATTTATTGTTTAGAAAAACCAAAACCAAAACTTGTCATTTAAGAAAACCAAAACCAATTTTGGCCATTCAAAAAACTAAAAACCAAACCATTAAAAATAATTGTTGGTTTTGCAGCCCTGATTGTACTATTTGCTTTCCTAAAGCCATATTAATGTGACGCCGAGGCAGCAACAGTGCATCTATCAATTTTGCAACCGCTGAGAGGATAGAGATCGGTCTATAGGATTCTCCCCTTCCTTCAGGCTTGTCAGGTTTCAAAATGGGACTTATTTTAGTCGTTTTCCAGATATTTATGATCTGGAGCGTATTTAGAGAAGTGTTGAGTATGGCAGTGAGAAAGTTCAACCCTTTGGCTAAAATGTGTTTCAGCATGATGGCTGAGATGCTGTCCGATCCAATAGCTTTAGATGGATCGGATTTCTTTATTGCGTTTTCCAACATCCCCTTCGGAAAATATGATATCCTTGAAATTTTCAGTATTAAGTTTGCGCATATGTCTTAACACTGACCTAAGGCGCTTTCCAATAGAGTGAATTACTGAATGATTCACTTAAACTGAATTGTATTCCGGAATTTGTATGTTCCAATGGTAGTATTTAGTTCCACTGAACGAAAACTGAGCTACTACAGAACTGAATTGAATTGAATAAAGTGAAGGAAAAAATAGGTTCATCAGTTCAACATGTTCATATTTTTTTATTTACGGTTTGTGGTCAAACGTTAAAAATAATAAAAAAATAAATCTGAACATATTTGTTTATGTTTAAATTTTGCCAATGTCAAAAAATTGCTGTTTTTTGTTGTTTTTGGCTCTATTTTTGATGATTTACTGAATATTAGACCAATTCCTTTTAAGTGAATCATGCAGTAATTCACTCGATTGGAAAGCGCTAGTTTCTCGCTAGAAAGCTCTAGTTTCTTTTTCATGTTTACTTTGCTTTTTTGTAAACTGCGTGTTGAATTTTGTTGCGCATTTTCTATGGTTTTCGGTTGGGATATCATCGAAGGAGATCAAGCAGTTGTTACCCGTTTGACGCGTATGTGTTAAACCCTTAATCACCTTCCACAAACTTTTATTTGTGCCAATGTTTGACTTACTCACTAAACCTTTCCATTTGTTGCGTTTGTGTTCCATTACTAGCTTATTTATCTGCTTGTTCAGACCCGGTATTCTAGAATCTGTTGGATCTGCCTTACGGATGTCATCTCTTTGAGAGGAAAGTACACAAGCTTCTTGTGGGAAGCTTGGTTTAATATTTTGTATTCTGCCGGCTGGAATAAAGCGAGATCTAGCTTTGTTAAAAATTTCACTTAATTTTCTATTCCCAGAGAGGGTGTCAATTGGTAAAAAATGCTTACTGAATTCCATTTCAGTAAAATTGGTAAAATTATCCCAGTCAGCTTTGTTAAAATTAATATATGTTTTCTTCTCGGATTTCATTTTGTTTAAGGAACGGCTTACGGTGATTATGATCGGCACATGGTCCGATCCCAATGCAATTTCGGTTCTGCATTCAGCGATTGGCATTAGTGACATGCTGGCAAGTGAGACATCTGGAGAAGAGTATGAGTTATTTGTTACTCTTGTTGGTTGTGGTTCATTGCGAACTCCAAAGTTTGAGCCGTCAATTTGATCAGCAATGTTTTCGACTATTGAATCAGTGTTCAAGTGTGAGTGCCAAAGATCGTGGTGCGCATTCATATCGCCGAGAATTAGACAGTCTTTTGTATAAAATAAATGTCGTATGGACGGTTCATAACCTGTATCACAGCTGCTTACTGGTGGAATATAAATATTGACTAGATTTATCTCCGTATTTCCGGATTTTATTGTAATACCCAGTTGTTCTAGGTGTTTATCAGTTCGCGGTACTGCTGGTAATGTGGTTGTACGGTAGATAATGGTTTTGTGTATGATAAAGGCAAGGCAACACCCTTTGTCCTTCACTCTTATAATTTATCCAGTCTTATAATTCTATAATCACAGATACTATCACTAATCTTAGATCTAATATTTAATTTGGTATCTTTTAAAACTGCGACTAGAATATTGTTTTTAAACATAAAGTTGATCATATCATCGATTTTGTTTAAGAGACCGTTACAATTTAGCTGCATTATTTTCACATCACTTGGGGTTTCCGGATGTGCTCATTCGCATTGTGTTCTGTTGCGAGCTCATGTTTGTATGTTGACTTGATGCATGACAGCGGCTTACATGGCGCTATGTAGTTTTTAGTCCATTGCCTATATGTTGCAAGGCCTGAGCAGTTCATGAGATGAAACCATTCTTTACAGCTATTACACTGGACGGATGTTGTGTTTGCCCTTAAAATGTTTTTGCATATTGCACAATGCCATGTTTTAGTTGGTCCAGGATTTCTTTCAATACCAGCCATGACGATGAGGATCTGAATCAGTGAGGCCAGTGACAACTGCTTCTTTATCCAAAAAATAGAGCGACGGAATAGCACCTCTCGTCGAAATTTTTGTGATAGTCCTTGGTCGGAACTGGGTTCCGAGTACTTCTGGGGCAGATGGAATCGTGGTGTAGTCTTCTTATGGAATCGCTGTAGAAATTTTCTCCTGTAGAAACGAAATTCGTTGGGGAGAAGGTTCTATGATAAAATATCACCCGAAAAAATCCCACACGAAAAAATATCACGTCGAAAATATCACAGCGAAAAAATCACACTATACAAAAATATCACATCACGAAAATATCACATCTCGAAAATATCACATCCTAAAATAACACGCGAAAAAATATGACTTCCAAAAATAACACGCGAAAAAATATCACTTCCAAAAATCACACGCGAGAAAATATCAAATCCTAAAATCACACTCGTAAAAATATCACATCCTAAAATCACACGCGAAAAAGTATTATGCAAAGAATTTTATTGAAAAACACAGAAATATTACAAGTTTTGAGATTGCAGAAATGCGTACTTTTGATCTCTAATTTTGGAGATATCAATACGGCAGCAAGAATAGCAAATATTTTTACAAATTACAGTCGTGATAAAAAAATCGAAATGCTAAGAATTGCTCATGCATGTATGATATAAGAAATCAAAAAAATAAAAATTCATAATTGTGAAAAAATGCAATCAATTTCTGTTACCGTCTTACCGACCATAAATCTTTTCGATCTAAAATTTCAGATGAGTATTGCTTAAATCATTTGGGATCCAAAATAAGTTAAGTGAGAATCATTTATTTGCTATGACATGAAATCGTTGAAAACAGCGAAAAATTCTGTTGCTGTGAAATTTGCATGGAATTCTGTTTCTGTTGTATGTGATTTTCAGCCTTTAAGGCTGAAATTCTCGTAAAACAGACACATAATTTCATACAAATTTTACAGCAATAGAATTTTTTGCTGTTAAAAAATTTGTATGAAATTCTGTTTCTGTTGTATGTGAATGCCCGGTTTTAGCAAACGTTCCGTGCGGTTAGTGGAGACGAGCCTTAAGAAATCGATATTTTTACGCTTGTGATTTTAGGATGTTATATTTTTCCCGTGTGATTTTAGGATGTGATATTTTTACGCGTGTGATTTTAGGATGTGATATTTTTTCGCGTGTGATTTTAGGATGTGATATTTTCTCGCGTGTGATTTTAGGATGTGATATTTTCGTCATGTGATATTTTTGTGATGTGATATTTTCGTATAGTGTGATTTTCTCGTTGTGATATTTTCGACGTGATATTATTTCGTGTGGGATTTTTTCGTGTGATATTTTATCACGACACCGGGGAGAAGAAGTTTCTTCAACGATTCATGAACGAATCGATAACATTTTATTCGCTGGGTATTTATTACTTCACTCACCCACTTCTCTCCTTTTGTTGTGCAGCTTATCGTATAACGTGTAAATCATGCATAAGTTGTGTGATTGACTAAAATTACGTCGTCTATGGAATACTTATTACAAACTTTCTAATTTCACATTTCTATTTTCAAACTTCTCAAAGTGGAAACTGTGTCGAAAATTTTTTTGCTAATTAAATAGGTTATAGTACGGTATTTTATTACAAATTAAACAAAATTAAAAGTAAATATATGGAAAATTTAATGTATAATATCAATATTTTGGATATAGTGTAAAAATTTCTTTATAATTCGATCACAAACAAAGATATAAATATAAGTTTTTATATAGAAATTCGACGTAATGGCTAGTATTGGAAAATTTTCAACAATTTTAAGGTTTCATCATGTTTTTAGAATACAAAGTAAGTTTTAAAATATATATTTTTTATAAAAATTTCACTTTTGACATTTAACATGTCAATAAAAAAATAACTGTTTACCTGTCATATGGGGTAGTGTAAAAAAAATTTAACCAACATGGACGAAGAAACGTTAACCGATTTACGAAATAATGAAAATTTAAGTAATATAAATCTATCAAAAATAATCGAAAACTATTTAAATAAAGAGGATGTTACTAGCGCATTGAATTCGATAAGAAATGATCGTTTAAATTTTAGATTAAAAGATAATTGCTCGGACGAAATTCAAGTTATATTAAAATATTTGACAGATGATAATTTTTCAAACAAAAATGATTTTTATTGCGGTTGTGAATATTTATTAAAAGAAATATGTTACAAATCAAATGAGGATGATGTATTATTTGAATTAATCGAAGTTCTTGAAACAACAGATAATGATAATAAATTCACAAGCGCATTGAAAGGATTACAAATTGCAATATTACAACAAAAAACTAAAAACAATCGAGCGATACGATGGATTTTCGATTCGATAATTAAATATATACAAAAGTTACCATTCCCTGAGAATCTAAAGAATAATTGTGAGGATGAAGAAGCGAAATTAATTGAAAATGATGATAGGATTAATCGAATTCTATTGGTTTACTTAACACTATTTTTGTTTTTGGAGAAAATAATCGAAGAATATAATAAGAACAAAAGTTATGAGAATAATTTTAAAGATACATCGATAAAAATGAAATCAAATATAATTTTATCATTTTTGTTTAAATTACTGTCACCACCGTTTTCTTATATCGAAATAGTTGAATATGAAAATAAGAGGATCGGAAAATCATATTCACTTCAATGCGGGGAAAATTTAATCACTATTATTTCTAATTTTCTTGTAGATCCGTTTTATTTATTCAACTATGTGGATAAAAAATTATCCAAAACTCAACAAAAATCACAGAATCTGAATTCATTTATATCAGAAGATTGTAGTCCAATATTATCAGTTGCAAATTATTATTATTTAATATTCCATCACAATCTGTTACCAATGAATTTTCCGAAAATTTATTCCGTTATTTATTTATATGAAAATTGTTTAAAACTTTCCGCTTTTATGTTAGATCAAGAAGAAGGATGTCATATTTATAAAGGAATTAAATTAACATCTTCGTTCCTCTTATATATAAATCATGTAACGGAAATAAATTTTCATGAATTTTCACGTGAAGTGAATTATGATTTTATATCAGCGTTGGCAAAGGTAATTCTTTATTGTGATATCAAAAGAAATCGTAAATTAGGATTTGATTTACTAAAATCGTATATCCTAAAATTCGATATCAAGGGACGATATTTTAATATAAAATCAATTCTAGCAAATTTTGAATGGAGAAATTTCCATGGACAAATGTCGATTCTGTACAAAGATTTAATTGATCAGAATTTAAGATTAGGTATTGATTTACCAAACGAATGTAAAGATAATAAGTTTAGAGATTTATTATTAAATTATATTTGTGTGTTGGAAAAAGGAATGGAAACAGATTTATCTCATAATTCTGATTTAATTTTGACCGCATTGAATTTAATACGATATTTTGGAATTCGTGACAAGGTTAATCGAACATCGTTTTGGAATTATAAGAATGAAATTGTTGACAATTTTTTGAAGCCGTTAAGAAAAGGTTTGGATTTTAGTCGAGCTCACTATAAAGCAGAGGAGCTGAATTGTAAGGATGATGATGATCTTGATGATATAATAGATGTATCTTTACCAAAAGGCGAAGGAGTTCGTAAAATGACGAAAGAACAAAAAGTTGAAGCGTTACGAACAGCGTTTACAACATTTGATATAATGGAAGGGCTTCTGGCAAGGGCTTATGAATGTTTGGATAAATAAATTGATGTGAAGTTTTAAGAGTATGCGTTGTCGTGTAATAAACTTATTTTCTAAAACTTGGTGTATAGTTTTTTTTAATATTTGATTACAAATAACATTTTACCGTTGGGTTAAATCGATGTATTATACGATATAACACATTAAAACCATAGCTATCTATGTTGTTCTTTTTAAAGTCGATATTGTTTCATAGAAGGAAGACGAAGAGAGAATAGTGAAATGAAAAGTGTGAGAAGTTTGGTTCACAGTACATACTATTCTCAAAATTTTTCGTATCTATCAACCTGATTTTGATGAAAGTTCAATTACATCTTATCGTTGGCTGAATCCTAATAAGTCATCGGCTGTTGTCACACTATCTCACTCACAAGTTCGTGATAGCATTATTGCTGACTATTTTAAGAAGAAAAAAATCTTAGCTTCCGATCTCGTCAATGGCATTAATGATCATTCCATCATCTATTTAAATGACAACCTTCCACCATCACTGGCAGCCCTTGCTAAGCAAGCAAGGCTCTAAAAGAAAAAAATTATAGTTAAATTGAAACACTATTTCAGTAAATCTGCACTGGTTTGTTCTCTTTCTCTCTAAACAGTAAAATTAACAAATGATATTACAAAAACTTTTCGAGCTGTACTACAGTACCACTGGCAATAACAGTAAGCTATCGCTACCCAAGGTGATACCTTAGGGATGCTGGCGGCTGAACTGTATTTAGACAACGGTGTCGTCATCCTCAATCTTAGCTGTGAAATATTCCTTGATGATGGCACGGTATTGCTTGCTCGAAGAAACGCGCCTTCATATAGTTCTATAACTGTGCTTTAATCATTGAGGAAGACGCTGCGTCCAGTGCTCAAACAATATGTCACTAGCTGGATGCTTTTACTTGTTACTTATTTTATTATAACTTTATCTATCCTATCATATTCAAGAAAAAGAAAGAATTGAAACAATATAAAACAATTTTTAAATGTTTGCTTTCCATAAAATGTTGCCATAAACTCAACTTTAAGTGTGCAAATATTGGTTTCGTGGGACGCTTCGTGGGACAGACTTGCCCGTGGGACAGCACCGTAAAATGTGGGACAATTCCACGCAGCGTGGGACGTCTGGTCAGTTTACTATGAGAACAATATTGAAAAGGAACATCTATACACCAATAACACATATGCTTTCAGAACTGAAGTGGATGAGGTTAGCAACAAAATATATTTGAGACCATCCTTAGTGCTGACTATTGCGAAGATCAAGTACAGCATTCGGAAATCCAGAAATAACTAAATCATTCCGTCTCTCAAACCTCAGCAATCTCAGGTTCAAGGAATTGCAATTTAGATTCCAGTACAGCAATGGTAGCAACAGCAGAGTCAAGAGATTCAACCTTCAGCTCTTAACGTTAAATAGATCGCACTTTAGAGAGTTGACTTCAGCAGCACAGTCAATTACCGAAACTTTAATGTTTGACCATTTTAAGCAGTTTTAAAGATTGCCGACATATTTTGAAGATCCAACCCAAGACTATCTTGTGAGGTTTTAAGCCTGCTAATCTCCTACGTTAAGGTAGATAAACGGAAAGGATTGATGCTGGAAATTTTGACGTTCATGAGGGCAACAGCGTCACAGCTTATTTTGCTGCAATTAGAGCAGAGTCATTCCTTAGACCTATTCGACTGCTGAACCTTAAGGGGGGTATGGTTTTAAAGACGAAAAAAAAGCATATTTTTGTGATTTTTTTGCGGCGACATGAGTAATATAATTTTATTAAATTTAATCATATATTATTGTACAACTTTTGAGGTATGTCAGAAAAAAATTTCAATTAAAAATATTGATAAATCAGCCGGTGACGTTGAATCTCCAGAGGCGCCTTGAAAAAAAGTGGTTTTGCGGTTTAACATTATAACTCGTTATCGGATCATGTGAAACAAAATAATTGATATGCGTTTTGAAGGTGATGTATTTCTCGAGGTAATCAGGAAGAGTTTTTTTTCTATTTTTTGCAGCACTTGGAAGTGAAAATTGCGATTTTAGCTCAAAAAATCGCGTTTAATTTGTTATTAAAATATAGAAAAAGAAAAAAAAAAAAACTTCCTGATTACCTGTTGATTTATGTGAAGAAGAATGCAAAAAAAACAATTTTAAAACCATACCCTCTCCCCCCCCTTAAGTTCATTCATTTGGCGAGAGATTTTAACATCAAAAATGTAGCCATCCAGATCATATATCACAGCAGATACCATCCTTAACCTTCTTGGAGCACAAAAGACAGGCAGAATCAGCATCAATCTTGGGCGGCATTACGAAGGGCCAATCCGAACAGGTAGAACACTCAAAGTCAACTGGTAAGCAAGCAAAGTACACTGCAGCTCCCTGAAATAAAGAAAAGACACAGGTGAGCTTACAATAAAAGCAATTGGTAAATTAATATTAATTGGACAATTAATAAATTCCAAAATAAAATTAATATACTAATAAAAAAATATAATAAAAACTAAATCAAAAATAAGAAATTTATGATCCTGAGTCAATTTAAACAGACACAAATTCTGATGAACTTTGCACTAAATATATTTTCTATAACTGCATGTCTTCTATGGGCCTGTACATTAAACCAGACCATCAACCACCATATATTTGGTTTGGTCTTACATGCTTTGTGGCTGTAATAATAATATGCATCCAATCGGGAAAAACTACTGTGAAAGCTGTAGACAAATAAAAAAATCTAAAGCTTTTGTTTCGATCATTTTTCAACATAACCTCAAAATTTTAAAACATAACCTCAACGTTAAACCCGTTTTTTTCGTTTTTTATTTTTATCTACCGCAAAAATAATTTTTCACCACAATTTTCAATTGTATAAAGTAATGCAATATATCGAGAAAAAAATCTTACATACCCCAAATTTTATTTTATCTTTTGTAGGTCCAAAACAATAGCCAAATAGCAAAAAAATGGTGTATGTCTGTGGGTGGGTGGTTTGTATCTTGATGAAACGTTGGTATATGATTCAGGTTCACTTAAATAGGTGTTATAAACAGGTATTCTGTTTATAGCGAGATATTTACAATTATAAAAAAAAAAGATATCGACACATGGCCTCTGGTCCAGGAAAATCTCTAAAAACTCTCTAAAGCTGATTCAGAATACAATCAAAAACTTCCAATAAATATAAATTGTTCAACATAGCTCATTGTTTTCCGGTATTTCCTTATTATTTCTGTTTTTTATTAATTCTAAAACTAAAAAGTTTTCGTCCTTGATATGGTTTTCTGTTGTTTTAACGCGAATGCCGTTATTTTGGTCCATAAGTTTGAGGGTTTCTTTTTTAATTAATTTAATCAAGCAATTTATTTCTTTTTGCATTAATTTTATTTTTGTAACAAACCAATTTCCCCTGCAGTAATCGAAATATTTTCACTTAATACTCATCCACTATTAGAGCTGTCTCATTCTTCAATTAATACACCCGATTTAAGGTTATTACTTTTATTTTTTTTTATTTTTCTAAAAAGTAAAATTTTTCATTAACAATCTAACTTGAATAATTTTTCTATGGAAATCAAACTTTATTCTTATCTTGTTAGTATGCAAAAATATTTTTTTGGAATTTTTACAAATATTTTTTTTACTAATTCTCGAAAGCTAACAGAATATCTCAAAGTTGAAAACTTAACTCAACAAAGTTAAAAACTTAACTGAAATTAAAATCAAAAATCGTTTCCAGAACAACTTTATTTTCTAAAAAAAAGACTTTCTATTTATCTCTGTCGTTGTGGCTTTCACATTTTATCAAATACAAAATTTAACCCATACATTGAAAATCATCAAATCATAACAATAAGGTTCTTTAAAATTCAATCAATTATTATTATGCGAACACATATTATCACCTTATCAATGATGCAAGATTTGCACAGAATCCTATACTTTATTTTAACGTCCGTTTAATAAACACAGAAAAATGTAAATTTATATACTATATTTCGACAAAATTTCATACACAGATAACCAATGACAAAATATTCACCATTTCTTTCAAAAAACTGAAAATTCGCTCTGGGGATCAAAATTTTACGGGCTGGTGAAACATTAGCATCTTTGGCTACCGATTGCCAACGATTTTCATACTTAAAAAATTAATTATTATATGAAGTTGAAGTTATATAGTAACATGCATTTTATTTCACATTATTTTTCTCGCTATTTACTTCTCAGAATGCGTTTTAATATATTTCAGGTACATGCATTTATAATTAACTTTGGATAGGTATAAATGGATGAAAAGATAATTTATGTAAAAAGCATCCACACCCTCCAATACTTAATTTGTATCCTTTAAATAATTAAATCGTCATTGAATTTCTATAAAACAAGAATTCCGGTGGTTTTAGTTGAATAGATTATTACTGCATTGTTTAAATTGGACAATTTTTATTTTGGATTAAGAATTAATGGAGCATTTTTGTTTCTGGAAAAAAATGTAAAAATGTGAGTACCACCAACAGCGCCATCTTTAAAAATATTATTTAAGTTTAACACAATTTTAAAAAATTACTACAAAATTTTAAATAATTTTTTTTATAAGTCGTATCAATTACTTTTCCAATGACAAATGACTTAAATCGGTTTAGTCAATCGTTAGTAATCGGTAGCCAAAAATACTCATGTTTTGTCAACCCGTAAACCTGTGTCATCTCCAGAGCGAATTTTCCTTTTTCGAAAGAAATGGTATTTTTATATCGTCATTGGGTATTTGTGACGGTGACGTGAAATTGCTTAATTAGTACAAACAATTAATTAGTACAATTAGTATTTGCGGAATACAAACAAGTGTTTCTTTTATTAAAAAATAAATTTATTATCAATAAATACAATTAGTACAAGAACAACATCGGTGAGCCATTAATTAAAGTATTTGATGGATATTAGCTCACTCTAAAATATTTTCTTTCTAGAGCTGTGGTGAAGTTAGCCTATGCATTAGCGTCGCCAATATTATTTGTCGGCAACTGTGGTAATTTTTTCCTTCTGTGACAGCTTGATAATGGTAGAAAATTATTTTACATTCCTTTTGTGTTATTTTTTCCACTGATAATAAATTCATATGCAAATTGTGTTTTCGAGTTTATAGGTTACTTTGCTTTTACCGTTTGATAATGATAATTTCACTGTACTTTCAATTGTTGATTCCGATTGTGATTTATTAGCCATTGTGATTTGTGACGTCTTTTTCTTACATCGTTAAATTCGATCAAATTATTCTGATCTGAGCACATATGCGAAGTACTCACTATGTAAAACCCATACCGGTGATGATGCACTTAATTGTGGTGAATAACTTAATTCTTCAGTAATGTCAGGTCACAGTGAGCAACTTTAACCAAATATCAAGCGAGGTTATGCACGATTTCATTTGTTTTAACTGATTTGGTTCCATTGACGAAATCAAATTTCGCTTGTTCGCGACGGAGTTGCTTTTTTCATCGAAATTGTTGTGGTACTCTTTGTTTGATCCTTAGAATTGGTTGTGTTGTGTTTTCTATGTCGGATGTCCGGACTATAAAATTTGTTTATACGGTGTTGGCTGTTTTTGGTGACTCTCTGTATTGGCGAACCAAACGGTCATTGTGTGGTTTGAACGTTTGATTGACAGAATTTTAGTCACATTATGATTTCCGAGTTACATAATGGTTTCTTTGTATTTCCCCCAGCTAGTAGCAGTAAGAGATTTCTCCACATTGAAGCGTATCTGTATTTTCCTTTCCTGCATATGTTCTTCGTATAAGGTGAGAACAACACCCAATATTTTTATTTATGCTAGTGTAGGTAGGTATAGTGTCTCCTGCAACTCCTGCAAGTTAGTTATATATGTATTTTACGATTCCAAGCTATGAACAGAGTGGCTGTTGATTTTTCGGTAGAAAGTTTCAGTTTCTGTTACAGTGCTATTGTCTAAGACTGGTTTCATTTATAAAAATTAAAGATGGCTAATGACTTGGATGACGTGACTTCTCCTTACGGTAGTCCTTTCTTAAACTTCCGGTATTATGACTTCGTTTTGAAATTCAACAAATGTATGCGACCACGAATATAGTAGATCGATAGCCAACTTGAGTAAATCTAACAACAGTTTATTATGACTAGGTGTATCGAAGCGTGTGAGAAGTTCAAGGCAATCAGAACTGTTTGACACTAAAACCATGCTAATAGGCAGCTAGGGTTTTCTGTAGAGTTGGAAGCAAGAGAGACTGCATTAGTTTAGCAATCGGTGATAGATCGGTCTGTATAATTTAGATTGGTTATTCACTCTTCCAGGTTTTAATATTGGTATGGCTCAACCATCTATCCATAGACTCGGTTTTCCAGGCTTTTGATGAAGTGATTTAACAGACATTCAAAAGTAAGAGATGTTATTGGGGTCTAAGTTCTTTATCATAATAGTTTTACAGAGCGTTTGGTCTGAGAGTTTTAGATGTAGTTACTAATCATCCACTCCCGAAAAAGATTGAATGTTGGTGAAGCGCTGTGGAGTAAACTTCAAAAGTCGGTGTAATTCGGTCTAAGAAAGCCGAACAGTATTTTCCGTTTAAATCCAAAACAAATTGTTTTCGAAAGTACCGAAGGACTTCAAAGAGTTCTTCGCATGGAGGTATTAAACCGGCTCAAACCAGTTTCAAAGAGATCTTTCTCGCAAAAGCTTCTCACAAGCTCTTCAGTGGAAAAATGATCAAACTGTTACGATTCTTGCGCAATCGTTTTATTTAGCCACATTCAATAGCATTAGAATCATGATAAACTTCAACTTGTCCTTAACGTAGATTGAAAGAAAAATATAAAAAGCATGACACTAACAACTCGACCTCAACAGACTTTGTTATCAAATGAGTCTTTCAAATATTTCGAAATAAAATAACTTCATTTCTTTTAATTTCAGACACACAAAACCTCAAATGTTTATCTACTCAAAAATTTGCATTACTTCTTCCACAAAACAATTCAGTTAACTCAATAACATCTCAAAACGTAACAGCAAAATGTTACTTCAATACAAACTCAACATTATATGACAACAGCAATAAAGACACTTTCCGTGAACTTGAAGAATTAAAAGAAAAAAAATACAACGAACATGGTAACAAAGCATTAGAACGAGTGGAAAAAGTTTCCAATGAGGAACAAGAGGAATTAAACGAATTACGAACAAAAATTTTAGCTGCATCGTTAGCTTTTGTCCCGGCTCATGGTTGGACAAAAGTTGCAATTGCTAAAGGTGCAGAATCTCTAGGTTATCCAGGTGTTGCACACGGTATGTTTTCACATGGTGGAATTGAATTAGTCCAATATTTCTATTTGGATTGCAATAAGAAATTAGTCAAAATGATAAAAGAAAAGTTAAATTCAGATCAACCGAAACTAAATCCGATTAGTTTTGCGAAAGAAACGTTGAAATGCCGATTGAGTATGTTGGAACCATATATTAAAACATGGCCTCAAGCTATGGCATTAATGGGCTTACCACAAAACGCATCAAAATCGTTAGCCAATCTGTTAACGATGGTTGATGATATCTGTTATTATTCAGGGGATCGGTCTGTTGATGTAAGTACGAATTTAGTAACGGTATTTGTTCAGATTTAATTTTAATTTTGTTTGTGTTCAGTTTGGATGGTATGTTCGTCGTGTTGGTTTGGCATCGATATATAAAGTCACCGAATTACACATGCTACAGGATACGTCACCAGATTTTATGAAAACTTGGGAATTTTTGGAACGCCGAATTGAAGATGGAGTTTACATCCACAACTATATAGACAACTCAGGAGAAACAACAAAAAATGTTCAACGATCATTAACAACCGCCTTTGAAACAGTAAATTATTTTACTAAAAATTTTTTTTTCAATTTGTGATAACTTTATTTTTTCATTTCAGGCTCGTAATATGTTGGGAGTTAATTTTGACCGACGTTAAGTAATTTTTTTAGTTAAGTATGGTTTTAGTTAAATTATATTATACGTTTGTTTTATTTATTACATTGTAATTTTGTGACAGGAATAATCCAAAAGTATGTACTTAGTTGGTAATAGTAAATAAACATTTTATATAGATAAATACCGAACATTCTGTGTACTTATTTATGATAATGAATTTCAGAAAGGAGAAATAAATCTAGGTAAAGACAATTTATATTTAAGTTGTTTTTAGTCCTCTGAGCCAGTAAAAATGTTACTTTTTCGAGTTTGATTGAACTAAAAGGTGCAGTATGGTGACGATCCTTAATCACAGTAATACAATTCACTGTAAAAACTTTGGATGAAAAACGTGGTCTTAGAAATAATTTCAAAATCAGAACAAGAAAATTTTGATCAGAGACCATAGTTAAGGCCCCACGTTGGGCGCCATTTTTTAATGACCGTCGAATAAAGATTTAAGTTCTGGGATAGGATGAATCAATAAGTAAAATTCCTAAAATAATAAAGCAAATATTTTAATACACTTTGTTGTTATAAATATATTTGTTTTAAATTAAAATTATTACTACATACACATCAAAAGATAAAAATTAAAAAACAAAACAAAAATGAATACAAATTGTACAAATCTTTAACACTATGCAGAGATCAGTATAATATATTTATATATATTTAAAAAAAATGATATTGAATTGAAAACAAAAAATTAAAATAAATATATATAGAAAACGAAATAAATAAAATTTATAATTTTTTTTTTAAATATTTTCATAAAAATTCTCCTGAATGTAGGCTCGAACTTTACTAGGTATTGGAAGTTTTGATAATGATTCAATATCTAATTTTGATCTAATAACAAAACGACATAAATGTTGTAAAGAAGGAACTTCGTAATAACGATTTATAGGATTTGTTAAACGAACTGGAACTGGTGGTAATAAACGGTTAACAGGTTTAACATAACAAAAAACGCATTCCTTTGATTTATTTATTGTATCTTCGAATAATTCTACGATCGATTGATAACGTAACGACTCAATCTGCCAGAAGCCATCAATGTAATTTATTCTATTGTGTAATGTTACACTTGCGCTTCGAAAACTTAATGTAAATTGTAGTTTATCGGTTTCTGATATACGAACCAAAAACGAACCATTTGGTTTGCCTGTCAATGTTCTTTGTGCTGCGGTTCGTGATAATGCACCCCAATACCAACCATATCTGAAAAAAAAATTATTAATTTGAAAAATTGTAATAATCCGTTCCTTGGTCATTGGGATGGGACACACACATACACACACACACATACACACATACACACACACACATACACACATACACACACACACACACACACACACACACACACACACACACACACACACACACACACACACACACACACACACACACACACACACACACACACACACACACACACACACACACACACACACACACACACACACACACACACACACACACACACACACACACACACACACACACACACACACACACACACACACACACACACACACACACACACACACACACACACACACACACACACACACACACACGCACACTATGATAGATTTCAAGGATAAAAAATCTTCTAACCAACAGATTAAGGTTTAACAGACTCTAAATTAATTAATTTGTTGTTAAGAGCCCTATGCCAAACTCTGTCGAACGCTTTGGATATGTCCAGAGAAATGATGAGAACAAAGAGACCAACAAAGAGACCACCAAAGAGATATGAGACCACCAGTATATCACCAGTAGACCGTGTTTAACGAAAGCCATCATCAAAGACAGAGTTACCAGCAAAATTTGCGGCAAGTAAATCTGCCTTCGCTATGGTTTCGGTTACAGGGTTGCCATGCTTATCAATTAATGGTGGAATAGAAGATTTGATAAAGTTGTTGCCTACAAATATCACCTCTTGGATAAAATTCCAGTATGATCGGCTGCCTTAGTGTCACGTAAAATTTTTCGCTTAGCATTGGAGTTAAGGAGAGTGCCTTTGAAGGTTTCCATGAGGTTCGGTAACTATCACTTTTGCCCCCTCCGCAGATCTGGGACTATGCCGTTCGCTTCTGGTAATTAGTACGACTGGAATGTACCTCTGGTCCACTTAACACGCTCTGCCGTAAAAAATATGCCACTCATTCTTAGGTCCTCTGCACTTCGGATTTTACATATCTTGTTATTCGAGTCTACTTCGCTCGCGTTTTTGTGTTCCAGAAAGTGCTTCTAGAAGAGCAGCTTCCTGCTTTCGTCTTCCGTATACGTTCCATCCGTCCATTTCAGCGAAGTTTTAATCTCAGCGCCGTCCTTCGCCAGAACTTTATGTAGCCTAGTCGCTACAGCCGTTGCAAAAATATTATTAAAGAAGGATCTGAAGCCTGATTTCTTTATTGTAGGTGGTAAGCACACAAATATAATCTGAACAATTTCAGAATTGTATTGCTCTGTTGAAAACCATCGTTTTTCTGTTCTTAATTTTGACAACTCCTTGCTCCATCAAAGTGCATCCCTCTGTTATTTTACCTTAGTAATTCCGCTGGCTTCAAACGCATTGGTGATTGCCAGGTTTACATCAGCTACAGCTTATTCCAGGTCCCTCTAACCGTTATTAGCTGTAGGCTCTCTTCAAGATTCTTCTCAAATTGGTTGCACCTTGCATTCCGAACCAAGGGAGATTTTTTGCACCTTACAGTACTACCCCATGTCTCGTGCTGAGTATATTTGCTTCACACTGGATGTAGTTGATATGAGTAGTTCATATGACCACCAAATCCCTGGTAAGAAAATCTAAGAGACAATAATTTCCTAATCATAATACTCGCTCTAGGTTAGTTTGCATCACATACTACCTTCGCGCCACTGTTTGCGAGAAATCAGGGTTCCTGTATCAGCCCTAGTTATTATTTTTATTGAATGTCATTAAGGGTATTCCCTACCTGATAAAGCAGTCTTTGACCTATCGTCAATCAATAAAGACGGAAATTGGCCTACACCCTCCACCCGACTTCCAAAAAAACCTCAACTCTTTAATGAATAGTGAACCGTTTTGCCTTTCTAGCAGCGAGAGGAGTTTTTCGCTAATCTGCACGTCGTGGGAGACAGATGCTAACGATTTAAGAGATCGTTATTTTATCAACACTACTAGTCATAACTGAGAATATGCATCACCTTCCACTTTTGGGTAGAACAGAACAGACTTGAACCAGTCTTAGTGTCTGCACTTAGTCACACTCCACCACCACATAACCAGGTTTGAAGTGAATATCTCTAAACCCAATCTTGTGTTCACCATATCCAATCGCTAGTTGCTTTACTTCGGCTAAAGCTCAGCTCCTTCGCACTTAGCGTCTTCTATGGATAGTATTTGGCCAGATTAGCCACTTAAATTGCCTTAAACCCATCAGCATAGCTGGTGCTTGGTCTGAGATGATGTTGTACTCTCGCCTGCGTGGACAGGACGTTGGTAACTATCCTTTATTTTTTTACTGCTACGCTCAGCTCGTTTACCAAGGAAAGAAAGCTTAGCATGAAACACACCATGAGGGGTTCCATAACTGAATCTGCACCAGAGACAAAATATCTCGGAGTAGTGGCAGATAGCAAACTCCTGTGGAAAAACTACATGAAAGCAGTGGTCAGCAAATCCATAATAGATCTGATCATATGCAAAAACCTTGTGGGTAAAACATGGTGGTGCAGCCCAGGTTTCCTAAGGTGGATGTATACCATGGTAGTGAGACCAGCCATCACGTACGGATCAAACGCAAGGAACAAAATAATCAAGTTTAACGCTGGGAAGCTGGAGTTGGAAAAAGTATCAGCAAGCTAAACAAGCTGTAACGCAAAATAAAAACAAGCTTGGCAATGGTATCGAGTATATTTTGTTGGGTCTGAACCCTTGTGTGGATTAGGGACAAAATCCATCCACGAAAGGTTGAGGGAAGTAAATATGACGAATTGATCCAATGGCTGAAAAAACTTCAGGTTTAAGGCAGTCTGAAGAGTTAATTGGGTCGTTGGGTAGCCTGATAATGACGACTGTAGATTAAAGAAAACGCCTGAAAAATAATCGGGTGGGAGAGACGAATATTGTTTCTGTCTTTTGGAGAATAAATTCCAGCTCATCTTCTCAAAGATTTTGGAGCTTGGATTTACATGAGAAGGTATCATCAGGAGAAGTAGTTTTTTGTGGGCATGTCCCGCATATACTTAACCCTCTCAATATCCTAAAGTTTTTTAAGGGGACTTGATTGCAGTAGGTGCTCTAACTGGGTACACATCAGGGAGTAAACAGGTAGGTGCAATAGACGATTTTACTTGCAGTACAACATATCACCTAATTTTATCTAATTACGTGGATGTTGAAAAATTCTTTTTTATACCTTAGACTTCGTGTACACATAGACCGTAACGTGTAATCTATTTGCGTTCTTTGTCTTACACCAAATTTTTACCAAACAAAAACGAAAAAATCTATTCAATAAAATTCTTGTTAAAAATCCCATTCATTACTATTTCTGATAATTAAATAACTTTATAGATAAAATTAAGTTACATGAAATAAAAACTTACTTGGCCAAATCCAATCTAGCATTATCGACAGCTTCATCTTCAATACTCTTACTACTAGCGACAATATTAATCGGATTTGTTTCTGATAAAATTCTATTATTTTCCAAATTATAATTATTATTACTCATATCAATTGGTATCGTTATCTCATTATTATTACTATTTTCTTCCACAAACAACGTTCTTTGTGATTCATTATTATTATTTCTATGAACTACAGGAATCGGCACGAAATTCTCTTCCGTAACAATTTTTCGACTTGGTGAAAATTTATTTTGTATATTACGTTTAATTGTACCAAATACAGAATATTTTTGTTCGTTATCTGTAAACGTTTTATGTAAATCGGACGAGCTTGCACTTTTATTTAAATTATTATTATTAATTTTATGATTATCATTATTTTCCTGTGTTGTAAACTTTTTACTATTTTTCGGTAATGAAAATAATGAACGTAATTTTATTTTCTTTTTCCTTAAACTTTGATCCATACTAATGGTTTTTACTCTATCAAAACTTTAACATTCGATAATTTCTAAATAAATATATATATTTATACTTTTTTTTGTTATTATTATCGTATTATTTTGACAGCCTTAACTCTTGAAAAAAATAAAATATGGCTGATTATTATGAAAAATTATTATTTTCCCTTTTAATACTTACAGTAATATACACATAATATTTTTCATAAATTTTATATCTATATAAACTTAATATCTTTTTGTTTTATATTCATCACAAATTTTAAATTGCTATTCATCTGATTTTTATTAATTTTATGAAAAAAATTAAAAATTATGACAAAAAATTAAAAAAAAATTTTGATTACAAGATGTTAAAAATTTAAAAGGTTGCATCATTTCATTATTTTTTTTGACGAAAAAGTGAGTTCGGTTTTTAATTTTTTTTTCGTTGAAAATCAAAAGAACCGTTACAAAAACAAAACAATGCAAATACACTTCGAACAATGGTGATTATAATAGAAACGTTTTGTTTTGTAAATTGTAGTTGTAATCATTAGTTTTAAGCTTACTGTTATTACATCATTAATTATTTGTTTTACAGGTATCCAAAATAATTGTTTGTTCTTGTGACCAAAAATGAAAAAGAATGAAAATATAAAAAAATTATGGCGAGTTTATGAAAAAACACTAATTTTTGATACTATTTGAATTTATTGATTTACCTATCGATTTCAACAGCTATGCTGTCATTCTCAAGGTATTTTCTAAACTGAAAATACCTTGAGAATGACAGCATAGCTGTTGAAATCGATAGGTAAATCAATAAATTCAAATAGTATCAAAAATTAGTGTTTTTTCATAAACTCGCCATAATTTTTATATAAGATATCTAGTGCTCAACAAAAATAAAGAAATATAATGAAAATATATACTGTTGACCACCATCCATGCACTGCAAGAAAAACTTGGCATTGTTGATACTAAGATTGATAGTCATGCTGCTATGACATTGGGCAAGCGACTATTGTACGCAAATTTTACTTAAAGATAAAGCGCTGAATTTGAGACCGGAGTTTGGTTTTCACACAGGGCTTAGTGGGATCAAGATAAAACCAAAATCTACAAAATTCTGATAATACAAAAAAGGACGTTAGGTTCAGGATAATCACAAGAAGCATGCATGTAGGAATTTCTTCCGTGAAAAAGTTGACCGAGGGTTCAGTTAAATTTTAAAGACTAATATTCAGCTGTAGAACGACCATTTTATTAAAGAAGCGATGGAGAAACTTGGTACTGATTATGATGTAACCACTTTGAAAGCTAGATATTCATGGGTTTTCTTGAGGATTCATTATTGAGACATATTGCGAAGAACAAACTATGTAGTGGTTGAAAACAAAATAGGAGGACCATGCCTAACCTGGACAGATTCAATAAAATCGGATAGCGCCTATTTATCGTACACATTAATGGAATGGAATGAATACTTAAGGATAGGAATTCTGTGAAACAGGCCGCTCGTGCTATCTATGATAAGAGATGAAGAATCAGCATCAGATGTAGAAATGAGTAGCCCGACGTAGGAGAAGAAAATGGAAGTATTTAAGAGGTATGGTTGTTTTGTCTGTATTGTAGAAACTTGTTATTAGTCCCTGGGCCCACGTCGATTTCATATGATGATTACCACATATTTTATACATTGTGAGGTGTCTGTCCTTGACGAGCCCGAAAACTTTTGTTCTGCCATTTTTCTCAAATCGGCCGCTTTTTCATTCGACAAGCTCCGAAAAATGTCAATTACCCGGGATCTTGTAAATTTTTTTTTAACTATGGGGGTTGGAAATTTATTTTAGAACAGGAGGGTAACCTTGTCCGACAAAAACGGTGTCAAGTCCGACCAAAATGTCAATTGACTCGACAATGGCAGGCACATTTTTGTTGGACAAGCTTACCCTCGTGTTCTAAAAGAAATTTCCAACCAATGACATAACAAATGGTTTCAGGCCATAAGCCTGGATGATATCCCTGTTAAGTTTATTAAGCTTATTCTACCTGAGATCTCTCCTTATCTGTTGTATATTTTTAGCAATAGTATAACATTGTCATACTTACCTGCTGAATTGAAAGTTGTTAGAGTGGTGCCCATTCCTAAAGTAAATAACCCCACAGCATTGTCGGACTTATCTGATGACTATGTTTCTGGAGGATAATAATTTTTGGAGTGAATACAAGTCATCTTACAAGCTGGGAAATGGTACTACCACAGCTTTGTTATATATTATTGATGATATTGAACGAAGTGCTGATGTTAATTTGTTTACTGTCCTAATTCTACTTGATTTTACAAAGGCGTTTTGTTATATAAATCACGAGGAGCTTTGCAGGAAACTTTTTTTGCTTTTTAAGTTTTTACGATCTGCATGTCGACTTATTTATTTGTATCATTATAGGAGATCCCGGAATGATTAGAAAAACGTACGTTAGTACCCACTGGAATGGGAGACGGACGTAATAAAAGACCTAAAAAAATCGGGCGCCCTGGTAATTATGTCGCTGTTGCGAATGACCGTGGTGAATATTCAAAACTGATTAGCTTGACAACGCTCCTACATGGAGCATGGCCCTGCTCCCAAAGGAGATCTCAAACTTTTGAGATTGCAGGTATTCGGTCTAGTCTAGTGCGGGATTTACTTGTGGAATACCCATGGAATCTGTTATTGGGCTATTATTATTCGCCCTTTTTGTAAATGATATATCCTCCTGTTTGAAATTTTCTAAGTTCGATTTGTATGCAGATGATCTGCAAATATACGTGAGTGATGTGCTTGCTAATAGAGTGGTATGTGTTGATAGACTAAATGAAGATCTTGATAGAATTGCTAGGTGGTCTGTGGAAAATAATTTACTATTAAATGCAAAAAAGTCGCAATCTGAAAAGTCGTGTTTTCTGATACTGTTCGTGATCTAGCACTTGTTATTGACCCTTCTTTGTAATGGAATAATCATGTGAATAACTTATGTAGTAGGATATATATTACTCTTCGTTCTTTGCAGAATGTAAGATCTTTTGACAGTGTAGGGCTGTGGCATAAATTATTCATGGCTTACCTTCTTCCATTTTTTGTTTATTGTCACATAATATTGTATGGTATACAGGAAAATCTACACACAAAGGGAAAATGGTATTGAATGCATGTGTCAGATACATTTTTTCACTTCGAAAATTTGACCATGAATTCTTGTTCGCAAACAAGTTGCTTGGCTATCGTTTAGCTCCTGACAAGCTTAACTAGTGAAAGCTGAGTTTGACAAGATGTTCCAGCTTTTGGTCCTGGCCAAAAAAGAATGGAGAATGGCGGTGATTATCGAGCTCAGTTGGAGGGATGTACATTTTTCGTCCATCGATCTTGTTCATTCATACCATCAAATTCCAATACTTCTGGTGGGCATTCCTAAAACCGCAATCTCTACACCTTTTGGTCTCTTTGAATTCCCAAAACTAACCTTAGGTCTTAGGAATGCTGCTCAACCGCTCCAAATGTTGATGCACTCCGTTTTAACCGGATTCAATTTTTGCTTCGTGTATCTGGATAATATAATTGTAGCATCAAGAAATCCAGAGGAGCATCTTATGCGGCTCCAAATGATTTTTCAAAGTTTCTAAGAAAATAGTCTCTTTATTAATCCAGATAAATGCGTTTTGGTAATTTAATTTTGCCAGATCGTGAACGTGTTCCACTCATACTAGACTTTGAACATCCCACTACGGTTAAGCAGCTTAAGAGATTCTTAGGTATTCTTAACTTTTATAAACGATTCTTACTAGCTGCAGCAGCTGACCAAATTTTACTAACCGACTTCTTGAATGGATACAAGAAGAATAGTAAAATTCCTGTCACTTTTAGCACTGAATCCATTAATGCCCATGAGAATTGCAAAAAAAGTTGTGCAATGTCTGCCTTCTTGCTCACTCGTCATCTTCAACTCGACTATGAATTATGGTCGATGTATCTGATACAGCGTAGGAGCCGTAGTGCAGCAGTTTGTTGAAGGAACCCGTCAACCGCTCAGTTTCTTCTTGGTACGTCTTAACGATGCCCAATTCAAATATAGCGCTTATAATCGCGAACTTCTCGCAGCATATTCCGGCATCAAGCATTTCAGGTATTATTTGGAAGGTCGTGAATTTACACTATTCACTGACCACAAGCCTCTAGTTTTTGCTTTTAAACAAAATCTTGAAAAAGCATCTCTCCGTAAATTTCGACACCTGGATTTCATTGGGAAATTTACCACTAATATCCAGCATATTTCTGGTACCGGCAAAGTCGTAGCCGATGCGTTATCACTCATAATTTTCAGTTCAGAAAAAATTGATTATGCTGCAATCGTGGACACGCAAATGTGGAGGAATTGATAACAGATACATCAAAGCAACACAACTGAATTATTCACTGAACTTTCAAATCTATTAGGGTTCAAATCTCTAAGAACCACATCATACAATCCGAAATGCAGAGGCGTGATAGAAAGGTGACATCGTACGATTAAATCTGCAATTATGTGTCACAACCGTACAGATTGGACAACAATTCTGCCTTCTTGCCTATTAGGCTTAAGAACCTTGTTTAGCGATAAACTATAAACTACTTCAGTGGAACTAACTTATGCTAGCTCGATACGAATTCCGGATACCTTCTAGATTCTTCTACAAGTTCTTTTTTTTTTTCCAATCCGAGTTCGTCAAACAGTTGAGCAAGCAATTCGACGAAGTTGGACCTAAATCATGGTCTGCACACGTGACGTCTTCTTTCTTTGTGAGTAAATGTCATCAAACTTGCTCAAGCGTCCTTTTACGTACGTTTGCTGTAAAGATAACTTTACAACCTCCTTATACCGGCCCTTTCTAAGTTTTAAGTAATAATAAAAATTTGTATTGGGAAAATAATGGTAAAATAGCCAAGATTTGAATCGTCAGACTTAAACCCTGTTTTCAGTACTTGAATCACATAGATTCAAGTATACAGCTTCTTCAAAATACACACTGAAACGGGTGTCTACAGCTGATCATTATTATCTTACTATGGATCCCAGTCTCTACTTTTCGGCTAATCTTATTACGGATATTAAAGGTACGAATCGACAAGATTCAGTTCTACCCAAAAAGCCAAGCAAAAGGGTTACTTTTAATGATCAGTCTCAAATACACATCATTTCTCCTATAAGGACGTCAAAATCTGGAAGGTCGATCAAAACTTCAAAAAAATTACTAGATTATATCAGCATGCGGTTCGCACTTTAGCCAAAATCGTGATCCGCGTCAATTTTCCAAATTTATTTCTTGCCACAATCAAGTCACTTTTATGTAAATCTTAAAAAATTTATATCATTTCTTAAGTATTTTCGGTACATCAGTACCAACATTTGGTATATCAGTGTCGAAGGCACTGTTGGGGGAGTACATGTGGTGATGCTTCAAACTTAAATGTTTTTGAAATTTCAAAAAGAAACAAATTGCCCTGACTTCCGTTTTTGTTTTGAAAAAAAATGTTTTTTCAAAACATAGATTTAAGAGTTTTGTCTTTTTATTAGAATGCTAGTATTTTCTGTAAAATATTTAAAATAATTTTGTGTGTTTAAATTACTATAATTGTATGTTTAATTATGAACTCTAAATAAGTATGTACAAGGAATAATTATATACCAACAATTAAGGCACATCGAATAATTAAATTAAAATTATATCATTTCAACTTGGAATTGTTATGTTTATAAGCAGTTGTGCTACGTCGATATTTTTACTTAGTATTACGGAAATTGTATCAATATTTATTAGCGTCCTGTATTGCTACAAAAGAAGAAATTTGTCAAATACCAGAACACGCAGTAAAATATATGGTCTACTAAGGAAGAGCTAACCCTGGAGTACTCTTAGACTCTGTTTTGTCCGATTGGCGAGTAAAACGGTGAAGAGAATATCGCTGAGCCATGATGGATCTGATTTTATCCGAGCACTTCTGGTGACGATATTTATAAAAATAACGTAATCAGCAAGAGTGCGACAATGTTGTGTGAGTCAAGATTTGTTGTTAAATTTCAATCACCTACCACTCCTGTACCATGTTTTTGAACAGAGTCTAAAAGAGCATGGTTGAAAACAGATGCAGCACTTAAAGTTGACAACAAACTCGCAACTTAAAGTTGACAACAAAAGTCCATACCGGGACGAATATTGGACTTATAAATGTGGAGTAATTGATACGCGAAGTGAAATAATTTTACATCTATTAAGGATGCATAGTTTTGTCAACCCTCTCTTTACTATCGCCATTTTATGATCGTTCGAGGGCATACTAATTAAAATTCACAAGAAAAGTCGATCTTGGATCTGGCAACAATCAATAGCTGTGTTTTGGTGGAATTAAAATTAGCGTCCTATTTTTAGACCCCGTTTATCTGTTTTCCGATTGTCAACAAAACCGAATTAATGGTATCATTTTAAGAAGCTACGGAAGACAGTGAAATAGTAGTAGAGAGGAAATAGGAGTGGAAATTTAATAATTTGAGCATAAAGTTTTGACGAAAGTTGATGATTTTGAGAAGAGAAAGCAAAATTTTTAATAAACGGATAAAGTTGCTTCACAGGGAGTACAACAAATAGCAAATATTTAATAAAACCCACTACTGTATGATGGTACTACATTTTTGGGCATCTTCAAGAAAATGTTCGAAACAGTACCAGGTCAGAATGCTTGGAACCTTTGTGAAATTTGTAGTGCTACATTGATAGTTGCGCTTAAGGGAAAACAGCTAAAGCATTACAAGCCTGTGCTTGAAAACTACCGCAAAAGTTATGCATTTTTTTAAAAAATGCCAAATATGGCACGCGTGTTGCATATTTGCAATCATTGGTGTAGACTGTATGTAGAGTGAATGAAAAAAACGATTTGATGTGCGTGGCGATGGTGAAATTGAGGTAGATATTAACACTGGTAACGTGTATTCTATTAAGGCTTTTGTTGGATCACCGTATCTGTCAACTAACACCTAGATTAAGTTAAATGATTATACATTGGTCACAAACGTTAAGCTTTAAACAAAATGGTGAACTAAAAAATTACTGTTATTAAACACCAAATTTTGCATTTTACCCATGGTCTCAAAGACATCTTTTGGTGAATTTTGATGCGACAAGATATGATATAATTTAAGTCAAATAAAATTTTACCAACCAATAAATTAAAACGAGAAAAAGGACAACCAAGCTGTTGAGAGAGTTAAATACAGTAATACTGGTTGTAGATAGATAACGTAATGATATACAACAACGATAAGCAAGACGCATTTTTAGGGGGTTCCTCGATACTGCAGTTTTCACATAAGGTGAGTTTGTTTGCCACAACACCCCCTCCTAGTATCATCGAAGATGGAACGGTATAAAAGAAAGAAGAAAGAAAGAAGACTGGAGAGAGAGTTTAGTATGCCAAAGTATTTTTGGTAGTTCGACTGGTCGAGTAGTAGCAGTGAAAGAGTTACAAGTGAATAAGTGACCGAAAAAAATTGGAAGTTGTCTGCATTAGACAGTATTTCGATTGCGTGACTGAGAATTGTGTTATATAGTGCCATGGACTTTGAGTCGAGTTATCTTCAGATTGTGATCTAAATTGTGTTTTTATCTCTGTCGATGTTGACTCTATTGTAATGTAGTGAGCTTTAGGGCAATGGACTTATAGTAGAATTTAACTGGATAATAATTTAACTGGATAATAAAAACCAAACCAAAACCAAGAAAATTAATGCTTAAAATAACTTTAATCACTGTAATTTTATAATAATATCGTTAAAATGTAAAACAATAATTTTTTTCTATTTCGAAATAATACAAAATCTTAAACATAAACAATAAAACTACTTTCACGTTTACTAACAATATCATTATTTACAAAAAATAAACATTAATAATTAACAGGAATCACTAGATTAGCAAAGTAAACTAATACACTCGAAGTTTGACTTCAAAATTGCATAAAAATAACTAAATAGAAATATTGTATATATCTGTGCAGTTAATTTATCTTTTATATATTGGTAATCTTGGAAACAGATGATAACTTTTGGGTGTTGTTACTAAAAGTTTAAATATACATCGAGTACTATATCCAGCCTTATCCTTTGCTACATAAATTATTTGATGACTTCCGAAACCGAATAAATTACCAGGATTCTGAAACAACAAAAACAACAATAATAATTTTCTAGCACTAATATCAATCTCAGCTCACATTGGTTCTCAAAACTTCTGTTACATTAATATTATCACTAAACTTAGGTTCCACCCATGTTATTTTAATATCTTCATGCTGTTTACTTAAGACATATTTTTGAATCTCGTTTGGACAATATACGATTTTCGGCGGTTCTCCTTTTTCAATATTAATCTCGAAATTACATGTAACTGATAACTTTGAAATCGGATGTCGTGCTTTTACAGTAACATTTATTTTACCGAGTTCAAACTCATTTTTATTTTTGATCCAACTTGGTTCATACGTTATGTCACGATCATAGTTAACATCAGATTTTGGATGAGGTATATCTAGTTGAATTGATTTACTGTTTACCGACAACTCAACATGGATATCTTTTGGACATACAAGTTTTGGAGTTGGATGTCCTATAAATCAAACAATAAATGTAAATAATTATTGTTATATTTTAAATAATTCTAATGTGGTTATTACTCATGCAAACCCCATCACCATTCCCCAACCATTTGCCGTCAATTCCACAAATTTTTGAAAACCTTCCAACGACACGAAACCCTGTCGGACAACGTAGAATACATTGACTGCCTGGACGGTTTATAATACGGGGACCAACTGGACGACTACACTCTAAATAACCGTGTCTCGGGGGAAATAGAGGTGGACATGCTACATCGGAAGAAATGTTACTAACTGGAAAAAATATTCAATGAAATACAAATTAATATTAAATAAACGGGTTGAACTTAATACTCACCAATACATGTATATTTATCAGGTCCGAAAATAAATCCAGAACTACAGATACAATCAAAATTGCCGATTGTATTAATACAACGATCAAAACATCCTCCATTATTTACTTCACATTCATTAATATCTACAAAACCGAATACAGGTTTGAAATAAAAGTTTAGATTAAGAATTTTTTATTCAAACCTTCACAATACTCTGTAGTTGAATTATAATAATATCCAGGAGGACATGAAGGTATTTCATCTATGGCCGGTTGATCAGCTCCGAATTCAGTTACACATTTAAATGATCCTAAAGTATTTATACAACCATACATACAACGATCTTCAGGTTTTAATAAACTTTCATTCGTACATTCATCGATATCGATACAAGTTTTCCAATCCTCGTCTAATATCCATCCATCAGGACATACACAAAACGCTTGGCCAAGTGTATTTAAACATGTATGGGAACATCCCCCATTATTAATAGAACACTCATCAACATCCTCGCAACTGTGATTATCTTCTGATAGCTTTGATCCAGGTAAACCATCACATGTACATTGATAGCTTCCCCATTTATTAATGCATTTGTCTTGACACATTCCATGACCATTTCGAAGAACACATTCGTTAACATCTGCAATTTTATAGAAAACAAGTCTTATTTGAGTTGAACGTTGAAGATTAAAAACTTACCAACACATTTGTTGGCACCATCATTTTTAAGACCTTTCGGACACTTGCATCGATACGATCCTATCGTATTTGAGCATCCAAATTCACAAACCGCTTTGTTTTCACGACATTCATTGATATCTAAATAAATAATTTCCCAATAAAAGTAATAAAAAAAATTTAAGTTTTAAATTCAGTTATAACTACCAATGCACTTATGTCCAATTAATCGAAATCCTTTATGGCACAAACATGAAGATTTATTATTCTTTTCATAGCAAATATGATCACAATCATTGATTTGATTTTGTTTACAATTGCTTAACTTTTTTGGGAACCTCTCGGATAATTTAGATTTTAAACTTTTTTTACGATAATAATTTTCGATTATTAATTTTTCACAAAATGGACGTTCTCCGATCCAGTTTGAATTTTTACAAATCAATTTGTTTGCTTTATCATTTAAATGTGTAAATCCAGGTCGACAGAGATATTCGACCTCAAGGTAGGCGTTTATGGATCCAAGATTGTCGTTTCTAGAAAATAAATTATGGTTAATTTGTTTTTACCATAACAACATTATTTTTCAGCGGACTGAGCATTACAACGGCAACACAATCAGATCAGAACTCGAATTGTACATTAATGCAATAAATAATACTAACTGTGTTAGAATATTGTGTTATATAATTTAAAAAAATGAAGTTTTTCGTAATATTGGTGACAGTGGTGGGATTATGAAAAATTAGAATTACCTTAATTAATAAATATAATCTTAAAAGCTTATGAAGAAGCGGATGTTTCCTAAGACGATAATTATATTTAACAAATAAAATTAACTAAACCAGTTTTGTGCATCGCAAGTGAAATTCTCCAAATCTTTGATGTATTCAATCACAACAGCCCATTTCTGATATTTTGTTTAAGACATAACAACTCTCCATAATGTTTTATTAACAAACTAACTCTATCTTGTTTACGACTACACATGTTAGTTTGTTGTTAAATTTATATATTTTCAAAACTACTTCTATTTTATAATTTTCCAATGTATTAACAAAATTTTAAAGTGAGATAATTTATGTAATCAAACTTGCTACCATCTCTCAAACAACTACCATAATGTTGTCTTTCATAAGATATTTGATCTTAGTGGAATGTGTCTTTTGATTAGATTGAAATAATAAATTAAAAACAAAAAAACCTGTAGAAATATAATAGTTTTAAAATTATTTCTCTTAAAAATTCTTTTAATAGATACTCAACTATTTTAGTATTGCATTAGGTAAGGTTACTACTATAAGTAATTGTTATTCTGTCATAACTTGATTTTAACCAATCATTTAACTAAAGAATTTAACCCAACAATATTATTTTTATCCCGCGTTATTCAATTCATTAATCAAATTCTAACGTAATCGTTTTGATTTATTTTATAACTTTTACTTATTACTTTTATTTATAAATAAAACCTTAAGTGATTTTACCTTAAATAACGTGTATCTGCATTTTGTATTTCTGGTGCAGCAATGAACCCATTTTTTATACAGGAAAAATCGCCAATAATTTCAATTTTTGTATCGTTGAAGTTATCGTGAATTTCTTCATAGATGGCAATAACATCGTTAGCAGTATTTTGTATAGTTTTTGGAGATGCCAGTGAGATAACATCATTTCTTACCGTTATGTTTTGCAATCGCTTCATTTGTAGAAGATCTAAAATAAAAACAAATTGTTACTATTAAAAAAATGGAGACTATAAATTTAACAAAAAGTACACGAATCAATGTGATCCATGTAGCGAATATTGATGAGGTCGTAAGAGAAATTATTTTATTTTAAAATTTTAGTGGTTACACTATGTGGGTCACTTCTGTTTCGTTCTGGTCGCTTCTATAAGCCTGTTATTTGTTTTTTTTTAATAAATAAAAACTGATGGTATCCTTAAGGGGTGCATGAACGTTTTCATCCCTTTTGCAAGCCTTTTCTAATTTTCTGAGTTTGGAATTGTCTAATTTT
Organism: Diogma glabrata; assembly: GCA_963693315.1. Classification (NCBI taxonomy): domain Eukaryota; kingdom Metazoa; phylum Arthropoda; class Insecta; order Diptera; family Cylindrotomidae; genus Diogma; species Diogma glabrata. Next base: position 369,753,268 of record OY856186.1, read on the forward strand.
CTAATTTTTTAATGTTCTAATTTTGTACTTTTTTAGTTTTCTAATGGTTTGATTCAATAATTTTTAAATTTTCAAATTTTCTAATTTTCTAGTTTTCTTATTTTTTAAATTTCTATTTTTCTATTGTGTGTTTTTCTTGTTCTCTAATTTTTTAGTTTTAAAAATTTCTGATTTACTAAATTTCTTGTTTTGTAGTTTTCTAATTTTCTACTTCTCAAATTTTTTAATTTTCTTCCTAGTTTTCTAGTTTTTAATTGTTTGTAATTTTCTAATTTTCAAATTTTCTAATTTTTTAGTTTTCTTATTTTCTAATTTTCTAATTGTTGTTTTCCTTGTTCTCTAATTTTTAAGATTTCAAGCTTACTAGTTTACTAATTTTCTAATTTTCTAAATTTTTAATTTTCTAATTTTCTAATTTCGTAATTTTTAATTTTCTAATTTTCTAATTTTCTAATTTTCTAATTTTCTAATTTTCTACTTTTCTACTCTTCTACTTTTCTAATTCTATTCTACAATTTAAAATTTTTAAAATTTTTTAATTTCCCAATTTTCTAGTTTTCTTAATTCCTAAATTTCTTTTTTCTATTGTCTGTATTTCTTGTTCGCTAATTTTTTAGTTTTAAAATTTTCTTATTTGCTAAATTTCTAATTATCAAATTTTCCATTTTTCTAGCTTCCTAGTTTTCTTATTTTTTGATTTTTTATTGTTTTGTAATTTCCTAGTTTTTCAATTTTCTAATTTTTTTACTTTCTAGTTTTCTTACTTTCTAAATTTCTAATTTTCTAGTTTTTTTATTTTCTAAATTTCTAATTTTCTGATTGTCTGTTTTTCTTGTTCTCTAATTTTTTAGTTTTCAATTTACTAATTTACTCCATTTCTTGTGTTTCTAGTTTTCTAATTTCAAATTTTTGACTTTTGTAATTACCAATTTTCTAATTTTCTAATTTTCCAATTTTCTAATTTTCTAGCTTCTAGGTTTCTAAATTTTTAAATGTCTATTTTATTTGTTTTGTAATTTTCTAGTTTTCTTGTTTTCCATTTTTATAATTTTATAATTATCCATTTTTCCAATTTTCTGATTGTTTAATTTTCTAATTGTTTAATATTTTAATTTTCTATTATGCTAATTTTCTAATTATCTAATCTTGTAATTTTAGAATTTTTTATTTTTCTAAGTTTTGAATTTTTTAGGTTTCTATTTTTCTAATTTTCTAATTTTCCTAATTTTTTTTAATTTTTAATTTTTTTATTTTTCTAATTATCTAATTTTCTAATTTTCTAATTTTCTAATATTTTAATTTTCTAATTGTCTAATTTTCTAATTTTCTAATTTTCTAATTGTCTAATTGTCTAATTGTCTAATTGTCTAATTGTCTAATTGTCTAATTATCTAATTTTTTAATTTTCTAATATTCTAATTTTCTGATTTTCTGATTTTCAAATTTTCTAATTCTCTAATTTTCTAATTTTCTCTTTTTCTACTTTTCAAATTTTCTAATGTTTCGATTTTACTATTTGAAATTTTTTAATATTTTAATTTTTTAATTTTCTAGTTTTCTTATTTTCTAAATTTCTATTTTTCTATTGTCTGTTTTTCTTGTTCGCTAATTTTTAAGTTTTAAAATTTTCTAATTTACTAAATTTCTTGTTTTGTAGTTTTCTAATGTTATAATTTTCTAATTATTAAATTTTCCATTTTTTTAGCTTCCTAGTTTTCTTATTTTTTAATTTTTTATTTGTTTATTTTTATTGTTTTGTAATTTTTATTTTTTTTCAATTTTCTAATTGTCTAACTTTCTACTTTTCTTATTTTCTAAATTTCTAATTTTCTCGTTTTTTTTTCTAAATTTCAAATTTTCTAATTGACTGGTTTTTTTGTTCTCTAATTTTTTAGTTTTCAATCTACTAATTTACTCCATTTCTTGGGTTTCTTGTTTTCTAATTTCAAACTTTTTAATTTTCTAATTATCTACCAATTTTTCTTATTTTCTAATTTTCCAATTTTCTAATTTTCTAGCTTCTAGGTTTCTAAATTTTTAATTATTTTTTTTTTATTGTTTTGTAATTTTCTAGTTTTCTAACTTTCTTGTTTTCCATTTTTATATTTTTCTAATTATCCAATTTTCCAATTTTCTGATTGTTTAAATTTCTAATTGTCCAATTTTTTAATTTTCTATTCTTCTAATTTTCTAATTATCTAATTTTTTAATTTTCTAGCTTTCTAATTTTCTAATTTTCTGATTTTTTAGTTTTCAATTTTTCTAAATTCCTAATTTTCTAATTCTCTAATTTTCTAATTTTCTAATTTTTTAATTTTCTAATTTTTTAATATTTTAATTTTCTTTTATTTCCATCTTTCTGGGTCTCTAGTTTATCAATTTTCTACTCTTTTAATTTTCTAATTTTCTAATTTTTACGGAGCGAGTATTGATGAGGTCGTAAGAAAAATGAATTCATTTTAAAATGTTTAAGCTTGCAAATTTTAGCTGTTACAGTATGCGGGTCACTTCTGTTCGTTAGTTTTTTGATACTTTTTCAATAAATAAAAACTGGTGGTACCCCTAAGGCTTGCATCAAAGTTTTCATCCCTTTTGCAAGGCTTTTCTAATTTTTCTGAGTTTCGAATTTTCTAATGTTCCAATTCCCTAATATTTAAATTCGATAATCGTTAATTTTGTAATTTTCCGATTTTCTAATATTTAAATGCGATAATTTCTAATTTTGTAGTTTTGTAATTTTGTAATTTTGTAATTTTGTAGTTTTGTAGTTTTGTAATTTTGTAATTTTGTAATTTTCCAGTGTTGTAATTTTTCAATGTTGTAATTTTCTAATTTCCAATTTCGTTACTCTTATAAGTTCTCTAATTTTTTTATATTTTTAGCCAATAAATTTGTTATCGATGGCAAAGTACTCAAACCATCCATTGTTTGGGAAGACTCCCATTCAAATTTTATATTTTGTTCATAATGAGGCACATTATCATTAATCTTTTTTGAGATACAGGATGATCCAAAATTATGTTGAATTGGCGATATCTCAAAAATCACTCGTTCGATTTGAGAGATTGTGCTAAAAAACCAGACAAAAATTTCCTTTTTCGTGAATTTGTTTTAAAACGAACAAGTGGTTTTTTGAGGTATCGCCAAATCGAATATTTTTCATATTACATTTTTTTTTGTTATCCTGAATTTCAGAATAGGGTATACCATATGTTTTTTGGCTCACAATCTATTTTCCTCAATAATATACGTTTAATATGAAAAATATAAACCGTTCGAATGTAACTGCAAAATCAGTACTTTTGGATCGGTTTGGGAAATTTTTCGTCTATCACCATTTTTACTTACAAGTTACAATCCAGTCATCGAGTCACATTTTATTCAAAGGTTAAAAAAAGACGTAACGTAATCCATCTTCAGATTTGGAAAAATCTAATAAATATTTTTTTAAATTTTTCTTCTTCTTACCCATTTTCATTTGTGCCTTCATCTGTTTTCTTTTTAATCTTTCTGCTCTTTTCAATTCTTTCAATTTTTTCTTTTGTTCTCTTTGTTGGCGTTTTAATTCTTTTAATTTTTGTTTCTCTTCGCGTTGTTTTTGTTCTTCTAATAACTTTTGTTGTTTACGTAAAAGTTCAATTTGATTTGTTTCATTTGTAATTTTCTTCATGCGACGACGACGTCGTCTCCGCCTCCTTTGCTTCTTTGGTATTTCTGTATTCACATTATTTGTTTCTATATCATTTGAGATGGTTGATGTTTCTTGAAAACGATATTGACTAGAAAAACAAATAAAATTTTATGTAATAATAAAAAGCTTATGAATTTTGAAAAATGAGGGACGAAATTTCCAAAAAAAAAGGGTTTCAAGTATAAATTCCTTGTCATTGCAAAACAATGATTTTCATAACAATAATATCTTTAAGACAATATAACAAAGAATCTAATTTTATTTTAAATAAAATTAATTAAATTTTAAATTTTATTGAAATCAAATTAAATAAATTGTCCTCAAAAAACCAATTTTATTTATGTATTGTGTTGTGACAGACCACACAATAAATGTTCTTTTCCATGTTTCTTCACATTGATTCAATCATAATAAAAGTTTTGTTGAAAGAACAAAATAAACTTTAAGACACAAGAATTGATTTTATTTGTGTCTTTTGATGAGAAGAAAAAGCGAAAAAGTTATAAGAATATTTCTCACAAAGTATAAAAATATCTATTAAATAATTATTTTAAAATTAATAACAAGTCTGGCAATAGAAACAATGGTTCATTAATCATCGAATTTTTTTTCTTTGTAAAGACAAATTTATAGGACTAATAAAATTAAGATTTTATTAAATTCGATTTGGATTGTTAGAGGTTTTTGAAATAGAAATGAAATAAAGAAAGAATTGCAAAGATTAATTTTATTTATTTTCTTTGAGCGGGACAAGTTTAATCGTTTTTTCAAAAAATATATCAAGAGAAAATTGGGGGAAGTGAACCAAATTTCCAATTTCGGAGGAAGTGAACCGAATTTAATTAGAAAACCACACTTAAAGTTCATGTACCGCGTCTCATCAAATTCGATTGATATGAAATTAATGTTGTTGAAGTTTCAATAACAGTTGTTAGTGAGATCCCGCGCCACTTTGTCCAATTTTACCCAAAATATTTCAATTGCGCTCAATGGTTTGTACATTTTCGTTGTGCATGAAAGTCGTCCGGCAGACAGACTTACGAGGAAATTTCGTTTGTTTCGAGAAAAGGGATCTTTCTGCCGTGAAAATATACTATTCCCTAATTCAGGATGCAATGGCTATGTCATTACAAAAACAACTGTCTAAAAATTAAAACAGTTATTCAACTTAAATTTTCGATGTACAATATTTCAAAAATAAAATCAAGATCACATTCGTTTCTTAGAACAAGGGTCAACATTGTAAACGAAACGCTGTACCACCCATAAAAAATTCTGGAAATAGAGGTTATTTTAAAATTAGCTTTTGTAAATAAAGTTTTAAGTGTGTTACGAAGCTGTTCACCCCATAAAAGTTCATTTGTTGAACCACTCTATCTTATTCGTGAACCAACGCGCTTAATGCGATTTATCTCATTCTTGAATCAATGCAGTAAAACAACTTATACGAGACACACAATTTATCGTCTTTTTTATTTATTTTTGTATTTTTTTCTCTTCATCCGGTCCTGAATGATATATTTTTGATTGGCTATTTTATTTTTTTATATACTGTGGGTGCAGCAAATTGGCCATATATTTGCTTGTACATTTTGTCCTCTTAGTCAGTTCGGAGAATTTGCGGATTATACCTCATCCAGGCATGCAGTCTCCCCGTTTGCTTCCTGGTAGTGGCTCATTAGCAGCTTTAATGTTCATTAGAAGTGTCATTTAAGTGAAATTGTATGTATTATTTTGGACGCTGTATTCATACTGGAAATTTCTTCAATTAACCGTTAGAGTTTCTGAAGCCGTTGAAAGAATATTCTAGTTAGGAATATTTTTTTCTGTATTGTTTTTCTGAAAGGTCAGCTTGACTGGGTTCTGGTCATAACTGTAATGCTTTTGCCCTATCAGGTCCTGATTGGGATAGCTGATTTGGATTGTCCCTGACCCAGTTCGCCATACTAGACTAGCATTACATTAGGGCTTAGATTAAATTTACTGCTACCATTGTGAAAGAGTTTGCCTGAGTACATTGCTAAAAAAATCAATCATTTTAATAAAAAAATATAAAGTATTATCCTAGCTAGTTAAATTTAAATTCAAAATAATTAAAATAAAATACCAAAGTCTAACGAAAAAAAAAATTAAAACTTATAACAACCAACCTAATCATTATTACCATAATCTTTCCAAATTACTCTAGTAAATTTTAACTAAATAAAATTTTATCAAATGAAATAGGGGTTGGATCAGGATAAATAAGGCAGACCTAATAGGGAAATCATATATGATTTCTGATAGAGGCCGGATACATTTACATAGAGAAAATCCTAGTATAAGGACTTTCGTATTAGGCCCTGATGGCCTAACTAGGGGTTAAATATGAAAAACCGAATCAGGGCCGTATATACACAATAATGCTTAACCTTAAAAGGGTGATCTATAAATCAGGGTCAAACAGGCCCGCATCAAATTGCCCTAACAGGTCTTGGTCTTGGTCTTGGTATTTTTTTTTATTATTTTCCCTAACTAATTTCTGACTGGGATCATTGCGAGCTCTGCTTGAATATTAACGATAGTTCTGTTAATTTTTTGTGCGGCTTCTTAGGGTCTTGGAAATCTTCCGGTTTTCAAAGGTTTAGTACGTCATTTCGTTGGTGTGTTAGATCTGAGACAATCCAAGGCTGTGAGTAAATCACATAACAACAATATCTTTTGTAAGAACTAGGGTGTTGTTTTTTTAAGGAGAGAATATGTAATAATAGCCTGACATGTAGGCTGTTATTTCTTTATGCCATCCTCATGTTCAAGAGATGAAAACTTTTTTGAAAGGCTCTGCTCTGCTTCAGAGGCCGAAGAAACCCAAACAGTCTCTCAATGTGAGGGACGGTTTCATCCTCTTAAAGACAAAAGCAGCAAGTTTGATCATTTCTTACTCCATTCCTTAGAACGTGTTTATTCACATGATAGTTACATGTTAGTAATCCAATCATTAGTCTACAGTCTGACCGGATCAGATTTAACAACAAACCGATGGTCTGGTGGCTCACCTCTAGAGTGAACATGTGGGAGACCATCCAGCCTTCTATGTTCCACCGTTGAGAGATACTGCATTGAACTTATCCTGCCTTTCGATAAACCAATTGCTGGTTCAGGGTCTATGAGGTTCTTTTCTAACTAATTGGCTTTTCCAGTTCCAAGATTCCGATTGTGTCCATACCAGCGATATGCTGGTTTTGACCCCGAGATAATCTAAGAACCTAAAATATTGTGCATTTATTCTGACTCAATAGTCTTTTAGAGTAGTCTGGCAATCAAATATATTAATGACCTTGCCAGACCACTTAAACTCCGTCGCTCGCCTCGACATTGCATTTATGGCAAATACTTCAGCCTGAAAAACTGTGTAGTATTTGCGAAGTGTAAATTGCGGCTCAAGATCTTTATTTCTGAAGTTGACCGTAACTCCTCCATCATTTCCAGTGAGCGATCCATCTGTGTAGATGTCCAACGCGTTGGTCACACTGCTCAAAAGCAGATTAGCTACAAACCGGTCCTATATCGTTGAAATAACAACTCTACACTGCTAAAGGCAGTTAGAAGTAGTGTTGGCATGGAAAAATCTTTTAAGTGTTTTCCCAGATCGCTCCTTAGCCCTTGATGACTTTTCCTACAGTCCCTGGTAGTTTACAAGAATTCAAACCTTTTTACCTTACGACCCTCTATACTTACAAATACATGCAGTGGAGAAATCTCCAACAAGGCCTGCAGGCTCGTAGTTTTACGCTGACCGCATTCCTAACAAAGGTTTTCGAAAACCATGTAAGGGACTCATAGTTAACAATGGATCTGACAACTACTTCATACAGCCAGAAGACTATTTCTGAAGTCAACTGTCATTTACCGCCAATTTGAGCGGCTGGTTGAGAGTAACATCAGCATATGTACTTCACACCATTTTCCAGTGTTAAGAGTTATTACCAATTGAAGGAAGAGTTAAGTTGTTTAATTTGTTTTTGTTGGTAACCGCAATGAACTGTTTTTTACAAGCATTGATCGTGAGACCATTCTGCCGACAACAAGTCTTGGTAATGTCCAAAGCAATTTGAATTTTTTGGCCCATACTGTTTCCTTCCAAAATAAATCTAACATCATCGGCATAGCGCTGTTTAGTTTATCATATTTTAATTCAATTAGGAGTTGATCTACCTTCATATTCCGGAACAGGGGTTAGAAACCGTTTTCTTGGGGATATATTTGCTTTACACCAACCTGGATTGTGGTGTTTCCCTTCGCGTGAATAAATAGATATCGGTCGTCCAGCTCCCGTTGTATCCTAGGAGCGTTTTATTTTCACCATACCTTTCCGCTCCGTAAAAAATGAATCACAAGTATCTTTGTTGAAAGTCACTTCTATGTCATTCATTTTTACAGATAGTCTCCTAAATATCAGAAACCACCTCTGAGAGCATTGTTTCCCTAGACTTTCTCGCTCATTAAACGTGTTGCTTATTGTTCAACGCGTTTTTCCAGATAGAAATTTATAGCATGTCAGTCTATCAACCTCTCCTAAGACTTTAGAAAGTATGAGGAAGGACTGATCGGTCTGAGGTTTTTCGCATCACAGAAGTTACACTTCTTTGGTTTTAGAATAAAAACGACCCTCACGTTTCTCCCTGTTTGTGGTATATAGTCAAGAGCTATGCAGGCCATGAAGATTTTTGACAGCCTATCTCCTATTATGTCCAAAAACTGTTGTATCATAATAAACCAAATCCCGTCAGGACTTGGAGATTCGCATAGCTTAAAGGAGCTGACATCCCAAGACAGAACCTCGGTCGATATAACTCATTTTGTCAGGATCCAGTCCATTCGGTTAGATTTTCCCTATTTGCCATGGTTGGCTTCTAAGAACTCTCCTCAAATACATAGCCAGGTAAATGGTGTTGCAGGTGTGCTGTGTAGGTCTCTTTCTTAAAGAGACCATAACCTCCAGTCTTACACCATCTGTGATGGTCTCAAGCGACTCCCAGTACTTTTCTAAATTTTTTTCTTTGATTTGCGAATAAGCCTTTTGAAAAGTTTCATTGCTCACTGTAGAGAGTTCAATCAGGTTGATAACGAGTTTTCAAGACTCTGTTAAGAAGTTTCTTGAACCTTTGTCTTACCTTGTCCAGGTTTTGTTCCACCACGATGTCTTGTGTACACCACACTGCCTGTTTAAACTAAGGTGTTACTCGATTTTCAATTCTTTGTTTCGTGAAAATGTCTCGTGACATTCTCGTACTGATGATCGTCTACTTCTAATAACTAACCCACCCATAACTGAAGTTGGTTTTCAGACGTCAATGACTCATCGTAATGTACAGTATCATTGAGTTTGAACTATTTCTGCTGCAGGCCACCTTTACGCCACTTAGTTCTGTTACTTCGTTACTCAGCTAGCATGAGCGAAGGCGTTGTAGAACTATATTAATATTTAGACGGAAATAATGCTTGGTGGTCTCCAACGATTTTTCTCAAAGATAAATAATTTGTTAAATCAAAGTAGGCATTTGAAACAAAAACGTGTGCTAAAGGTAACATTGACAAATATAAAGCGAGACACATTTTTAAGGGATGTTTGCAAAGTTAGGGTATAGACCAGTAGCCCCAAGTAAGTATAACTTTCTGAGCGTGTCAAAAATACATTTTCGTAACAGTCACACTTATCGCTTGTCAAAGTAACTTTATAAAATTTTCGGTTATGATTTTACCCCTTAGTGGTCTATATCTTAAAACGGCATACTTATTTTCTAATTAAAATTTTGATACAAGCTCTGGAGTACAAGAAAAAAGCTGAGTCTTTTTAATTTGAAAACAACGGAAAATAAACTTAGTAGTATTATTTTAGAACAATTATGAACAATTGTCTTTGTGACACGCAATATTTGCTTTATGAATACTCATCCATTTCGGTGTAGATATTTCTAGATATTTTTTGTGTCGTTTGTTTCTTGAGGAACGTAGGCTGTTCATAATTTTTGAGTTTCATACGAAGACTGAATTCAATAATTTATTTATTTGTTATTATTATTATTTGCATCTTCTTTTCCATCAATTTTACAATACAAAAAAAACACATTTGGTTTAATTATTAAAAATAAAAATTAGAAATAATGTAATAGTTCCTGGACCCACGTCACGCCTTGTTCGACTAAAATGTGCCTGCTATCATCGAGTCCAACAATTGACATTTTGGTATATGTTTGGGTTGAAAGACTTAACAATAGAAGACACATTTATTGCTGGACAAGGTTACCCTCATGTTCTTAAATAAATTTTCACCCCCATAGTTAAAAAAAAATTTTTAGTAGCAAATTTACAAGATTTCGGGCAATCGGCATTTTTCGGAGCTTGCCGAACAAAAAAGCGGCCGAATCGAGGAAAATGGCACAACAAAAGTTTTCCGAATCGTCAAGGAGAGGCGCCTTACGAAGCATAAAATATGTGGTAATAAAATCAAACGAAATCATCGTGGCCCTAGGGACTATAAGCCCATTTAGATTATAAAGATCTATTGTGAAGCATTTAACGTTAACGTATTTGACTAAAATGTTCCAAATGTACCGTCAACCAAAAATTATGATATCGACAACAGTGGCAAAGTATTTGGTGTGGTCAGGAGTTTAAATGGTTACATCAGTTTGAATTAGAATTAATAAAATTTGGCAGCGATGGATGCAAATCCATGCACAAATAAAATAAATATAGGTGTCTGCTCTTACTTCATTCGATAGATAGAGTCATAACCTCTGCCGATGGTTTATCCTCGAAGTTTAATGAACTCTACCCAACCTTTTAATGATTGCAAAATATGTAAATATCATCTTTTAGAATATCATCCTTCAACGTTTAATATTTAATTTCAAAAGACTATTTACGGGTGCTTAGTGTAGCTTCGGGTGTTGTTTTAGTCCATCAAATCCAACCAATCCAATCCTATTCCCTCAAATCCAAAAACAATTATTGATTTAATTTTACAAAATTTCTTTCGATTACAATATAATAGAATATTTGTATACATAACGCTTACCACTGTTATGTACAATAACTTTGTAATTAGTCTTTTAATAATTCCCGTTTACACGACTGCTTTTTGCTTATTACTTTGCATTTGTTTTATAGCTAATTTCTTGGAATTGTTCATCAGTAATTGAAACGAAGGACTTTTCACTAATAGAATAGATACTTGCGGTATCTATGTATCCAAGGGTTTTAATTAATTTATTTTGAATGATATATGAATTTACGGTTATGCGCGGTCTTCACCAGGGAAAAATCTCTAATTTACACTAATTTTCACTATCGACTAATTTTACTAACCAAGGTTTTTGCTAACAAAAAGTAATAATTTAACCCAACAAAAAAGAACTAAAATACAAAATTTATATAAATCAAAAACAAAAAAAATGCTTACATTAGGTTGGTTGTTTGTTTTCTTCCAAATCCTGTCCTATCCAAAGATGAATAAAATCAAATGATGAACCAGATGACAATCACACATTCAAGACCATTTCTATCACATCATCACTTGATGCACTAGTAAAATACTGTGATATCGTTAAAAAAAATTCACTGTCGTTCGGATGTTATACCTTCCTCAAATATTACTTTTTACATATAAGTTTCACGTGGGAACAAATCATTCACACTAAAATATTGACGACAAGCTTAATTTGTACGCCAATTATGCCAAATATATTATTTTCATGCATCCTCTCATCAATCTTCATCGAAGAACTTTAGACGAGTTAACTTCACCCTCCCAAACACAATTTCGGATATCCAATTCATATTTCCGTTGCATTGCTTTCAGTCACTATCGATTTAATTTTTTTTCAGCAACCGGAATAGTAAAACAACGGTTGATTTGTTGCGGACCCAACACAATCCAAACAACAAAAATATGTTATTCAAACTTCTTAGCTCACAAAAACCTAGCACACGACAAAGAAAACTAACACTGTTAGAATAAAACACAAATTTCAACAATAAATCAATTTAAAAAAATTTAATATAAATAATTAATAAAATACACATTTTTTTTGTCACAATAACAATACTGATCTAATTTGAATTTAATTTACATAATAATGACTAGGTAGCCATTTTTAAGTTCCGATCATAACTCAACAAACTTGAAAATTATTTTTCTATTTATAATTTTTAAAATTACTCTAAACAAGAAAGAAGAGTTGGTTGCATGAAACAGATGCTCGTTACTCATATTGTTTGTAATCAATACATTTACCACAAAAAAAAATTATTTATTTACGAAACCACAGGCTATGCCATCGACCACACAAATATCTTCTTGTTGGTTTTTCTAACACGTAAAACGCGCACAGAATTTAAGAACACCCTTTTCATCATTTAAGAATACCAGCAAAAAGAATTCCCAGGTAACACAATAGTCGGATTTTAGCTTAGATATAGGTTGATATTATCTGTACAAAATTTTAGTTAGCATTCTCATTTAACCTAAAGTTATGTATAATAAAAGGTTAAATTTAACCTAAGTGTCGTACTTTTTCCATAAAAATATTGGTTAAATTTTCATGTAATTTTTATGTAATATGCTGGCTAATATGTGACTAAGTTTAACTATAATTTAACCAAATTTTAAGTTAAATAAGTACAAATGTTATGTTATATTTTAGCTAATTATTAGTTAAATTTAAATTGTTTGTTACACATGCAAACCACAATGCATGCTCCGAAATACCCTCATGATCACATAAGCCTACTTTATAGTATACTACAAACTATTATCATATTTTCAATAATTAATGTTTTTTATCGAATACCGAAAAGAAAATTGAAAATTAAAGTATTCGGTTTATAAAAAAATAAATATTTAATTGTATTTTTAAGGGGTGTTCTCGTTATTTTTTCCTGTTTCTTTTTTATGTATAAAAAAGATCGAACCTTTCTTTACACATGAACATTTAAATCCATTCAAAAATACGTTCCAAAGTATGTATAAAAATGTTTATATGAAGTCGGTTTAGAAATTGTCATAAAAACCTATTTTGTGCTTAAATGCATTAGTTTGGGAGATAGATAATATCGTATTCATAATTCCTAGCCATAAAATTATTTACCTATTATTTAAGTTAAATTTTGTCAGGTGTTTCATGAAATAACTTAAATTTATCCAAAAATTTTTCACGTATTTTATTTAATACATGTAAATTATTTAGCTATTAAGTGGAAAACTGATCATATAATTCTTATCTAGAATACATTTAATAGCTACAATATCTGACTTTGGCAGAGTAAATTCATGTATATTTCATGTAACAGCTGAATACAAAACTAAGCAAGTGCAAATTATATGTAATTTTACTGTACCAAAGTCAGATATTGTAGTTATTACATGTTTTTTTCATGAGAATTACATGTAATTGAACCATCCATTTTCCTTTAACCTTACTTTATTATCGGGCTGTCATTCTACCATAAAAAGGCTTAAAAATAATATTATAAGAAACAACATTTTTAAAAAATAAATGAAAAGCCTTATTCTTAACCTTATTCTTGTTTACTGAGTTTTATTATTTTTTACTATATACGCATTTCGAAAGCAAAATTTTAAAGTAAGATACATTCCATATTTCCATTATATACCGGTGGTTTAATAAAAACACATTTTTAAAAATTAATAATCTAACTACAGAAAATTATAAAATATAAAGCAAAATGAATCAATAGTCTCGAGTGCTTTCAATCCACAAAGATTTAAAAAAAGCGTCCACCTATATCTCAAGACGCATGTTGTTGTGGGACCTACGTCTTAAAAGGTATCTATGTGTTGTTGTGACACATTTTGTAATTCCTACTACACAACACTTCTTATTAAAAAAAAAAAAAAAAAAATCTAATAAAACAATAAAACAATATCCTTCAGTCATAAATATAGTTTAGGTGATTTATTTATTATTATATGTTGTTCGGTGGTCTTTTAATTATTAGGTTAAATAAATTAAATTTTATGTTTCCTTCTTTATTGTTAATCATGTTCAACAGTTCATTGTTCATCCAATGATAGATTTTCAATCCCAGCCTTGTTCAACAATTTAAGTGGTTGTGACAACGCTGTTAATGAAATCTTGTTTTGCAAAGCCCATTGCCTCAGTTCGTTCAACAGATCTATTTTAGTTTGAGCGTTATGCTCATATTCCAGGTGTTCGCGCATCAATTCCTCAGCAATATCTGCTTCTGATAATAAAAATTCAGCATTTTCACCATCTTGGGATGTACAATCTGGCATATCATCGTCACACTCTACATATCCATCACAAGTAACACTAACGGGGATGGTATTTTCGATCATAGCATTTTCTGCTGGAAAATAATTTTCAAAAATGGCATTCAGGTGTTGTGGCGGTGGCCGATCCATTTCTTCATCCGTTGACACATTTGATGCATCAAATCTTGCTTCAAATTCGGCCGCTCTCTTCCGCCGCATTATGTGGTATCGACCGTTTTTCAGAGGTATTTTTTACTATTTAAAACAACGTTAGTGAGAGAAATATATAATAAAGACTGAATTTTTTTTGTTAGACTGTTGGGTGTAACATTCGACCCACTGCTTAAATTCAACGCTCATGCACAAGAAATAAACTCAAAATTGAAAAACAGGAATAACGCATTAAAAGCACTAGCGGGAAGTTCATGGGGCAAAGATAAAAACACGATCATAACAACATACAAAGCAATAGGAAGACCTATTTTAAATTATGCTGCACCCATATGGACTCCCTAAGCTGCCAACACTCACTGGAATAAGTTACAAACAACACAAAATGCTGCCTTGCGAACCGCAACCGGATGTCACCTGATGGCTCACCGAGATCACTTGCACGAGGAAAGTAACATATTGCCGGTCCGTGAACATAATGAAATGCTAACCAAACAACATCTATTGACCTGTCACAGAGAGCAACATCCTTGCAATGACACCTTAACTACGATCGAACCACCTAGAGACATAAGGAAGACAGCAAGATGCTTTCTGCAAGATGTCAGAGATAGCCAGATTACTGGTAACATAGACGAATGTACATATGGAACTGGCTTAAAAACACTAAACACCAAACCGGTTGAAAATAAAGTAAAGAACTATATTCCAAATCGTGTTTTGAATGGAAAACCACCAAAAGTAGCTGCCGAAGAGGTCCAACTGCCCCGTAGCACCAGATCCATCATAGCTCAACTAAGATCCGGTTGGTCACGCATTCTAAACAACTACATGAGCAGATTTGACCTTAAAATTATTGACAAGTGTCCCGCATGTGAGGACACGCCACACGATGTAGACCACCTATTTAATTGTCCTGCAAATTTTACAAACTTGACGAAGGAAGATTTGTGGTACCGCTCAAGGGCAGTAGCAGAGTTCCTGAACCTGGACATGGAGCCGAAGGATTAGCACCAAACACGTCGCTACAACAACAACATAAAGACTGTATCCGAGCGATTTGATCAATATACTGCGCACTAATAATAAATGTCATCGGAAAACGAGACTTGCTATAAATCTTTATGGATACTTATAAACACATATACTTATTATATGTATTATATGAAAAAGACAGCAAAAATTTAGTTAACATTCGTTCACTAAACCAAATTAAATGCAATATTACATGTAAAACTCGACCTATTTAACTTAACAACTGTCTGAGAATTGTTTTTAAGTTTCAATGTTCCGTAGTTATGTTAATTTTAGGCTATTTAACTTATTTCATGAAATAACTGTTGCAATGTCAGCTAAATTACCGCTAGCTAAATAACAGGTAATAAGTTAAATACATGTATTAGATACACTTTTGTTACTTAAATTTTCACTTAATACGTGAAATACATGTACTATCTGTATTACATGATTTTTTTTACTTAAATTTGTATACTTAATATGTTAAATTTGCCTATTAACTTATTTTTTTACACCAAAAACATATTAACTATAATTTTCGACTAAAAATACATTCACACTAATTAGCTGAAACAGTCATTTATTACCTTTTTCCACATGTTTAACTAAACTTTTACTTAAATTTAACCAAATCCCAAAATGGTTCACCTAAATTTCACTAAGTGTGCTGGCTGGGTTGGTTGTATTCATGTATTGAAATATTTCGTTTTTTTATTTATGGTATTTCGTTTCATTATGATAAAAATGTAAGAAGAGATAAAGAGATAAGACAAGTATATATGACAAAAATCATTATAACCTTGATGTTTTACAGAAAAAAGTCAGGTATGCCGGTGATTATTAATGAAAAAATGTTAATGCTAAATATGTATTATAGCCGAGGGTGAGGCAAATTGTTATTTGTATGGTGATCTGTTAAATGCAAAATTACGACAATGCAAAATGTATATTTGGGTTGATCAGGGATGGAAATTTATGGAAACTTAACGAGAATCTAACCTTTGCTGTTAACGCAACCGGTTTAGTTGTTTGAACTGTCAAGCCTTAAATTCCAGTCAATACACTATATGCTGACCCTCAATCGTTCTGCATTCATGTTTAACAACACCTAATTTGGTGGGCATAACATAATGTATAAAACAGTACGTTAATATTCAAAAATATTCGTTTTTCACAAAAAAATCCAGCCTGCTCTTACACTTTCCACTGTTTGTTTCTATTTTGCATGAAGATTTGAATTATTGTCATGTTAGGGCTTAGGACACAATTCTTTCTTGTTTTATGGAAAATATTGATTATTAATTTAATTTTATTATTTTGTGGAATGAACAACCAAAAGTTAGTCTAGAAAATTTTTTTTAACGCAGTGATGTACCCAATTCTATTTATATAATTATTTGCAACATTATGCTAAGTTTAAAAGAAATTAAATGTCAGCAGTACGATTAGTTATTGAAGTTTTAAATAAACAGTTGTTATGGACACCCAACTAACACATTTGAAAAGAATTCAGATCTTTCATCAAGATCAAGATCTCTTACATTTTCATCAACCACCGAAACACTTAGAGAAAATCCCAAAGAAATGCAATTTTTAATATGTAATCATAGATAAAAGATTCAACTTTAGTAAATATGAAAAATGATGAAGGTTCAATTTAGAAATTATCTGAACATGAAAGTTAAAATATGGTTCGTCGTATTCGCCGCTGTGGCTAAGTTGTGTAAGACACATGGAATTTGAACATGCATCTCTGATGAATGTGAGTTCGAATCCTGGCACGAAACACCAAACAGTTTTTTCTAAAGGAATTTTAGAGAGAATGAAAAGTTATTTCGAATTGCAAAATTCAAGTGATTTTCGATATATACTTAATCTTAATTGCTCACAAAAACCCCTCCAACTTAGAAAAATGTTCTGAAAACCCGCTTACATCAGAAATCGAACACGTTCGATTAAAAAGTTAAATGCCGTTGAGTTAGCAAAACCGTGGTAAATTTCAACATGCATATTTGTTCTAAATAATTTCAAAATCTTACCTTATCTCAATCGCAGGAATGTCTGTTGTCAATTCAGTTTTAAATTTCTCATAACTCGCCGCCAATCCCTCCTTTTCATGCTTCGTTGAAATAAGGAAATCTGTTTCTAATTCACTTAACCCTAGTTCATTGTCATTTCTATTTGATGGTTTTATTGATGATATTACTATAAATAAACGAAAAATAAACAAACTTGACAATCTCATACAAACAATCATTTGCATATCTTTGCAATCTTCATGAATATAATTAAAATGTGCAATCGAAATTAATTTAAATGAATTTTATTGTTTACACTACATATATGTGATTCTATTCTTAATGACTCAATAAATATGTCAGATTTTTTAAGACAAATATAGATCATTAAGATAATTATAATACTATTAATAACTTTAAATCCATAATTATTTTTCTAATTTTTGTGTTGTTCTTCTAATCGTTATATCTTACCGAATTGATTATGAAACCACTTTAATCATCTCGCGATATCGTTTAACATTCATAACCAGTGATAATCGATTCGCAGATAAAGGTCAAGATTTAATCAAAAATTCTTTTTCTTTTCTGTTCTTAATAAAAAATTCCAATAAAGTTAATCATTGTTTTTTGTAAGAACCAAAGAAAAACAAACAAATTATATAACGAAAAATTGGGTTATATTATAGAATTTGTCGCCTATATTTGCTTAATGTCTTATCTTTTTAATTAAAACTAATTTCATTGTTTTTGAATTATTTTAAATAAATTTTATGTCGCTGACGAGTGTGTTCTAAAAATTTATTAATTTCAGTAGTAGTTACCAATTCTGTTGGACGTGATCTAGTGGTTAGCACGTTGAACTCGTACTCGGAGGACCCCGAGATCGATTCCCATCTAAGTCAAAGCGTTTTTAAACATAGCATTAAAAACTATCATTACACCGGTTTTCCAAATAACCGATAGTCACTTGTCGACAGTCTGCGTTAATGGTAAAAAAAACTGAACAGAAAGTTAGCTTCTATTTTAATTGATTTGTGGAAATGTTTCTACCAACAATGAATTTTCCACAGATTCATTGTTGTAACAGTATATCGATATATCAACCCGCCTCCATAACTTTAATATTTTATATATGTATAGTTCAGTTGTCATATTTGTAACAACGATTACATGATTGTCTGTGGTCGGGTCGTTTCGAATGTGTTGTAATTAATGAAGTCATCACATTTGCAACTATAGAATCGAGACAGTTATTAAAATTTGGTAGTGGAATAGAATTTATTTAATAGCTAATCTTAATTAATTACAAAAATTTGGATAATTTGTTTTATTATAAAATTTGTTATGTAGATTATATTGCTGTAGATTAAAATATGCTTTTATGTTTGATTCGAGATTTTGTGTGGTTTAATATTTATGTTGTGATTTAGATGTAGTGTGTTGTGTGGCAATTGGCTTATGATCCTTTAGAAATTGTAAAGAATTAAATTTTGTAAAACGAAAACTTAAGGAACTCTGTCGCAGCTACTCTTGTTTGTTTTTCATACATCGAAGGTAGATCTGGTTGCTGAGTTCAACGACAGCTGAGCGTAATTAATGAATAGAAGATTTTTGCTTCTTAAATCGATAGAGAAACTTTGATCGTTTAAATTTTAAAACAATAATTAAATTTAAAATGTATGTATTTTTCTTTAAATTTTTAAAGAGTACATATGTAAGCTGGAGTACATATTTATGGTGACTTTTCATATTAGTTACTTGGATAGTAATGTGCTCCTGTTGTTCTGCTTTCTGGTTATGATAAAAGTCATAGAAAAACCTTTGAATTTAGGATGAATACCAATAAGTTAAAAAAAGTAACTTGAATAATTCTGTTGTAACTTTTAACAGGCTAGACCATTTGGTAACAATTTGATTCCTTTATATTTGTAACAAAATTTCAGGTTAGTAGAGTTTTACTCTATATGTGGGTTTTATTCATTGATTGAGAAAATGCGTCTAAAAATTTGTTGTAACATGTTATATTGTTATATAGATTTTGGATTTTTGAGATCAATTAAACTCAAGTAAGTAAAGAAGTAATTGGATTTTTTTTCAATTCAAAGGTATGGTTTGAAGTTTCTCAGAAAAAAACTCCAATTCACATTTTTCGTATTTCGGATGGGATTCGAACCTACCCTCGTCAGTGCCCGGCTCGAATCCTTGGGCAGATACGCTATCGATTGCGCCGTTGAGGCGATGACAATTTCAAAGTTGAAACTTCTTCATCACTTATTTATTTTTACTTAAGTTGAATTTTTCCACTGTCATTAGACTCCATATTATGGAAATATATTTACATTATATGGGATTTTTTGCATTAAATTTCTAGACAATACTTTGTGTGAATTCATAGAATGGTTATATAGATTTATTTCGTCTTCCGACTTCTTGTGTTGTAAAGAATTTTTTACAGACAAATGTTATATTGTTTTTATTTCTTATATGTTAGCATGAAATATTGGTATGGCATATACTATACCAATTTATTATATGATGATATTTTATTGTATGATAAGATTTATTGCCTTGTTAGCCATTCTTTGGGTCCTATGTCCTTACATTTATCTATGTGTCGTTGTGAGGCATAATTCTATTACTACTATAGAACCCTTTCAAATAATAAAAATATTGCCCTGACATTGATTGTCATGAAAAACCAATCATTTTTCAAAAGATACAAAACTTTCGCATAACAAAAATGGTCAATTATAAATATATAGAACGAACGTCTACAACTTTTACTACTATTCGTCAATTATTCCGAATTATGTTTTGGATTTTTCTAAGATCTACTCATGCTTTATCATCAAACAACATATAACAAAAATATAGTACAATGGTAATAAACCGCTGAAAAATAATAATAAAAAATCAAAAATCATAACATATTGTGACGATTATGAAAAACGATGTAACAAAAGAAAATCGTTCTGGAAAATATTCTTTAGTAAAAATAGATCCACTAATACAATATAAAACACATGAATAAATATTTGAAGATAACCAAAACAAAATAACACACAACAGGAAATTGTACTTTTTCTAATAAGAAATGAAAATAGAACTACTAAGTCTATGATAACGTAGGTAAATAAACAAATTCAAAGAATAGATTTCACACCTATGCGTGAACATTTGGTGATCATGTTTTTATGTTTTTGTAGTTAAGAGTTCATTTGTGTTCTAGAATTTTGTAGATTCTTTCATTCAGTATGTATAAGAGGTCATGTTAGGGAAAGTCTGTTTAGTTTTGATTTACAGAGTGATACAAGTGAGTTCTAAATTAGAGGTGACACAATTTAATTATCATATAAGGCGAATAAACTACTTGTAAGAGATAATTTGTAACGACGGACTGTTTCCAATTTTTACTCTGAAAATAATAGTTTTCAAATTCAATAATAATTTTATCAATTTTCTCCAATTGTACTAAACATAAACATTTATGCGCACCACTGTACATTTTTTTTTGATGATTTAAATTTTAAACAAAAGTCAAGTAAATTAAAAATACAAGTTTTCATAAATGATGGAAAATGAAACAGAAGATCGAGGATAATATGATATAAAAACGTTTAAATTGTTTGGATCGAGTTAGTTAGTATAAATTTACGATCAGTAAAATATGTAAATTGAAATAAAGTTAAAACTCAGTAATGACTGAATCGTCATACAGCTTACTTTTGAGTAGTTTTAATATTGTTAATTATTTTTAAAATGTCGTTTTAAAACTAAAAAGAAAATAAATTTGCTTTCCATTTCAATTGTTGTGTTAATGGTGTAAAGTTTTTTTTTTATGGTTGTGAATCTAATAAAATGTCAAAACCTTAATTGCATCTATTAAAATATGTAAACGAAATATGTTTTACATTGAAGAAATAAAATTCATTTGTTAAGCAAGCGTTATGTTATCAGTTTTGAAAATAAATTTATAATTTTATGAAGGAAAACACGTCTCGTCAAATGGTACATGAACTTTGATGCTGATGACGAAAAACAAATAATTAATTGAAGAAGTTCATGATGTTGTTACCGTGCGAGATGCTAAACACAACATTGTCTAATTCTATTTGTAAAAATTAATCGTCAAGTCCGTTTATGAAATTTTCGTGCAGTGACTTCATTATGTATTGGTTTTTGTGGAGGAACAATAATTAGTTTCTGCTTGATATAATAAAACCTTTAATTAACCATCAAGATAAACGAAGATGTGAAGCAAAACATGAAGAAGACAACATTGAAGAAATAAATTAATGTAAGCTTTTTTTTTATTTGTCAATTGATAAGTTTCTTTACAATTTTTCTGTGATTCAAAGTATAAGAGATTTCCAAGTGTAGTTTGTTATAAATTCAGTGTTCCGGCAATATTTTAGTTTTCATATACATATTTTTTTTTTAGCTTTCCGGTGTAATGTAATATTATAATTTCGTATAAAAGTTTCCAAATCGTTAAAAATTATAACTGTACTAGAGATTAGTTCAGAAAACAGTTATAACTGGTGTTAGTAGAAGTGTGATTTGGAAATAAAATGTTCTAAAATGAATACAAAAGAGAGCTGGAGGGGAATAAAAGTAAGTTGAAAGAAAGATAAATAAAAGCTATTGAAAACAGTTGGTTTGGATCCTGATAAACATAATTTCGTACAAGCAGCAGATGGCAACTCAAATTTTTTTTTAAATTCAAAGCAAGGCATGTTTAGTGTTAATTATAACGAATTATAAATTAACGTTTCTTAATATCCGAGGATACAATGTGAACTAGGGTTTGAGAATAGAAATCAAGTTTCTTTAAGGAATTCATTGACGTTGGTTTTAAAATTTTTGGGGACTAAAATTGTCAGGAAATACCCACGCAGGCAAGACGTTCCAGAGATGAGAGAGAGTGAAAAAATCACATTGAAAAGCGACAGTTCTACCTTGTTACGTGAACCGTAAAAGGATGAGCTGCTTTCGTGCGACGAGGTTTGCAGACTCAGGTAAAATCAATTTGATTTTCGCGGATCCCGTTCATCGCCCGTTCATCCATAATGTACTTGTAAAACTAATAAATCTCTAACATTTGTTGTAACGAATTAAGTTCATTTGTGTGAAGTGAATGCCCAATTAACTTAACATCTTTCCATTGTATAGAATCATGACATTTCAATCTACTTATGAATGCTCCACTCTAAGTATGAGAACAATATTTCATGCATGGACTTGTAAATAAAAGACTTGTTTACTAAAAAAAACTGCTCGCTATCGAAAAATTTAAGACATTGACTCAAAACAACCAATTTTTGAATAGCATTTTTATATGAGAATTCCACTTTAAATTATGTTCAGTTTCAACTTCTAAAAGTCTAATAGATTCCTTTTCTACAAGTTCCATTGAATCAAACAGCAATGGAAACGGATTGGGTGTTGATAACCGATTAAAATGACAAACTTGTGTTTTACTCGTGTTAAATTCAAAACTATTAGCGACATCAAAATCCAAAATTACTTTTAGATCAATGCTTTAAGACTATAAAATTTGGTCTAGTGTCATTAAGCGCAGTTGGTAAATGTATTGTAACGACGGGCCTATTTCAAGTTTTACTCTAAAGCAATATTATTCATAACTAAAGAAGTCTTCTAATGATTTTCTATTTTATTTGGTATTTCGGATCGGATCGGATGACTTGTTGAATACAACAAGTCATTAATATAGATGAAAAAATGAGTTGGGCAAAGAGCGCAACCTGAAGAACTTCAGTATTTTGTAGTAAAAAATAGATATGATGAGACACCGTTAATATTGACGTGAAATTTTTGACCAATAATAAAGTTTTGTACACAAGAAATAAGTTGATAGTCTAAGCCATAGCATCTCAATTTGCATATAAAATTGTTATGCAATATCTTGTCAAATGCCCTAGAAATATGAAGACCAACGCCGAAGGACTCGTCATGGTTATGAAACGACTTGTTCCAGACATGCGTAACGAAGGCCAGTAGATCTTCCGTCGCTCTTCTCTTACGAAAATAGCATTGTCTTACATTCAGAATTTTTGAAGTTGAAAAAAATGAGGCCAAAGAGGATGCCATTGAAGCGTACCAACAAACAACGACTTTGCTCAGTTAAGATCTAAAATGCAGAATAAGAGTTTTATTATTAACAAAATACAGTACAAGAAATAGCAACCTGCTGAAAGCAGATGTGCAGAATGCGATAAATATCCATCCCCATACCCATCGACCATACGACGGAACAGCATCGTTTTGAATTTTAAATTTCAATTTAAAACAGCAAATGATCAAAATAACTGGAATGAAACGCGTTGGGTGAGTTTTAATAGTAGCGTTGAAGAGTGAAGCAGTATGGTAATGTGGCTGTAAGCTAAGTCACACATCACAAGAATGCAGAGGGATTAGACGAAAAAGTGGAAGATCAATATTGCCTATTGGACGCAAATCATCTGAAAGCGGAGCTCAAGCTAGAGAAGAAGATCAAACAGTATCCAAACAGTTAAACTAAATCGAATCAGCTTTAAGGGACTCCCGCAAAACCGAATTTCCCGAACCTCCATCCCTATTTCAAGAATCACGAGGAATAGTGATAGCCTAACGATTAGAGCTGAAATTGATGACAAAAACTGTATTATCACACTAGGTAATGAAGCAATTTGCACAATTGTTCGTATAGATTTAATAAAAGGAGGATTACAACCAGCAGAAAAATACAAATACAAACAGCAACAGGAAAAACTGCAACTGTCAGGGAGAGGAAGTTATTGATATAAGACTATAGAATACTAAATTTCAGCATTAGCTACTAGTAGCAGACATCGTTTATGAAGTAATTCTGGGTATGGACTTCATAAGGCCCAATGAATTTGTAATAAACGCTGGAAATGAAGTATTCAACTAAAGTAACGTAGAGTTAACCTATCACTCTAATGGTGCAGAATCAAATGTGATTCGAATAATATTGGAACAACGAAAAAATCGGCCACCAAATACCGAAACAATCGCCTGGGTAAGATTGAAAAAATATTTGGGTTGTTGGATGTGGAAGCTAATGAAAGTGGTCAACAATATTAAACGATTATTATAGTAAAAATATTCGTTGTGCCAGATAAAAACTTTAGAATAAGAACGATAAGAACAATAAATCTGTCAGAAAAACGAAAACTCCCAAAAGGGGAACGATCATCAGCAAATGTGAAGAAGTAGCTACCGATGTGAAATGTGAATAAAAGCATACCGGAAAAAAATCGCAAATAAACGCAGAAGGAGGTAAAAAAACCTACAGTTGAAAAGGACGACAGAGCTTGCTAAAAAAAGAAAGAAGCACAACAATTGCTTGAAAGTTATGCTTCCATTTTATGTAGTAAAAATCAGCAGACAACGGAAGAACCAATACGGTAAAACACAAAATCGACAGAGGAGCCGAGATTCGCCAAGCATTAAGAAGATTATCATTAGCGAATCGATAGAAAACTGATAGAATGATCAATGACATGAAACCGGCTGGTGTTATCGGGAAATCAGATAGTCCATAGAGTTCACCTGTGGTGGTTGTAGTCGGCTAGAAGGAACTGTGAGATTTTGCGAAGACTACAGACAACTGAACTGCAACTGATGTTACAAAGAAAGATAGTTTCCCATTACCTCGAATTGATGATATCCCTGACACATTATCGGGTGCCAAATTGTTTTCAACATTAGATCTGCAAAGTGGTTGCAAGAAGGTAGTTCGATGCAGAGGATTGCGCAAAGCCAGTGTTTAGTGTGGATAGTGGGTTATGGCAGTTTAATGTTATGCCATTCAAGCTGTGTAATAAACTCGTAACATTATAATGTAACGTTTCTGCTAAGATGACTACATTGAGGAACGTACCTTGTGTATTTACGACATAATAGTAATGGGTGAGGACTTCAAAGATTATTTACATAATTTAGAGGATGTTTTTAAGGGAATCCAAGCAGCAGGGTCAAAAATGAGTCTAAAGAATGCTCATTAATTAAAGAAGAAGAAAATACTTCGGACACACAGTGGCAACAACTGGTATATATTCAGATGCTGACAATATCATAGCCGTAACAGAATGGCTAAAACCTAAGAATTCACATGAGCTTCACAGTTTTCTGGAACTGTACTCTACCGACGTTTTATTACAGGATTTTCCAATGTTGCTAAGAGTCTGCACGAGCTTACAAGAAAGGGTAAATCATTTGAATGGACCAAAAAGCAAGAAAATGGGTTTGTGGAGCACCAAAATCGCTGCACCACGTTCTGGTTTACCCTATATCAAATTTTAAAATTATATTAGCTACTGATGCCAGCAATAATGATAAAGGAGGAGGAGCGTTATCTCATAAAATTGATTGGCAAGAGAAAGTAAGAGCTTATTTTTCGAAGATACTGTCAAAACCAGAAAGAAATTACTGTGTAATCCGGAAAAAAAATTGTTGGCTATAGTGGAAGTTGGATCATGGAGCTTTGATGGGGCTTTGAGGTGGTTGCAACTATTTAAGAACTCGGAGTGACAAGTAGCACGATGGATTGAACGTTTACATGCATATTATTTCGACATTCAACATCAGAGAGGAAGCGCACATGGAAATACTGATGTCAAAAAGTTCATGTCAGGTTTATGCAAGGACTGTAACCGAGCGGAGAGTAAGGAAAACATCATTGACTACCAATAGAAACAACAAACATATGCTGGTCATAATGGACTCTTTTAGTAGTGACCATACGTGTATCCAAAACCAATTCTGAGGTAAGCAGTTGGGTAAGTCACTATGGAGTACCGATAGAAATTCATACAAATCAATCATTACAATATTTCAAGAAATCTGTCAAATCAAACCCCAAATATTCATAGCGCAATTGATTGACGCCCGCGCCATATGCAATAAACAATGAACATTGCCATATGCAAAAAAATATCTTAGTGTTTTCGATTAAACTAAAAAAAAAAATTTATATGGAGTTTTATATTTCAAGATGGCGTAAAATATTTTTCAGATTATGTTGAGTTTTAATTATAAAATGGCGCTATAAGTTCACGGTTTTTCTTAATACATGGGTCCGACAACCTAAACATGCCAAAATGTCAATTGTCGAACTTGACAATAGCAGATAAATTGCTGTCGGACAAGGTTACCCTCGTTTTCTAAAACAAATTTCCACCCATTAATAAAATCAACAATCGGTATTTTTCGGAATTTGCCGAACGAAAAAGCGGCTGAATTGCGGAAAATGGTAGATACAAAAGTTGTCAAACTCGTCAAGGACAAGCGCCTCACAAAGTATTAAATATGTGGTAATCATCAAATTAAAGGGGTGAGGGCCTAGTGACTATTACAGCCGGAACAACTTTTTACGTCACATTAATTAATTTGTGTCAGTATACAGTTTGATACTATCGACAAGTTGATGTAAATGTCAACAGAAACAGAAAGACAAAAGGTGTACACGTATAGCTGATAGTTTTCGAATATGCTGTGTATATAGCTGATATAATTGGTGGTAATGGTGACGAGTTGCTAGTTTCCACTATAATTATTTCACTTTCATTATCTTGATGATATTCTATTTCTTTTACTGTATAATTATCATACGTTTTTCTTAATAAATTTCATAGGTATTTAATTCTTTACAAGACAACAATATACACGCACGTAAGCAAGAGAAAGACATTAATTTTGTTATTAGATTATATTATTTGAACAGAATTGCATCCAAATATGTTAATAAAATAGTACATTATTTAATTAGGAGCTAAAGTGATACTTTTTGTGTTGGGTCTATAGTTTGACGTCGACCGCAGGGAGGCCGACAATTATAGACGAAACACAAAAAGTCTCTTTAGCTCCGAATTAAATACATTATTTTTTCGGCAAACGTTCAAATTTTTTATAAATATGAAATTAATACATCAAACTTATTATAAATATGAATTTTTATCGTCATAATTACTTCCAAAAAAGAGAAAAAAACATTTAAATTTGTATGAATAAAATTTTTTTATTAAAGCAGCCTTTTCAAAATTTCATAATATGAGAATCAACTTTTTTTTGTTGTCATGGTTATACAATATGTTTGAAAAAATAACAAACTAACAAATAACAAATGCTACTTTACAGCCTCCGTAATATAAAATAAAAATGGCGTTACTTTTGCTGTCGCTAGACGTTACTTTTGCTGTCAGGCTAAAAAGTAAGACTTTAGCTAACTCCCTAGCGGCAGTAAAGTTAAACTTCACTGCCGTTTGCCGAAAAACTAAATTAAATTATATTTATGGAATTAGAAGAGAACGTTGTTCTATATTTTAAATACAACGAAAAGGAAAAGCCATCAAGAAAAATGGCATTAAAAATACGAAAAACTGGCTTGGTTAATCAATAATCAATCTGAGGTAAGTTCATATTTCATTATTTTTTTATATCAAAAATGACATTACATAAATCTTTGGAAACTTTTCTCCTTTTTCCACTAGGAGTTGAACAACACATTGTTAGGTGAATTACATTGATTGGAAGAAATCCAATGTCCGACGCAACCAAGTGCATTAATAATTTTTCGACCATTTATTTTTTTTTGTTGGAACTGGAAGTTATCGTCACAGGTTTGATTGTAGAAAAATTGCAGTGTAAAAATCGCACACAATCACAATTTTTCACCTAAAAAATATGCGTTTAATTTTTGGAAGCTAGCAAAAACTGAGATAAACATCTAGAATATATATTTTTTTTTTTTTTTTTTTTAATAAAATGTGTTGTGTAATAGGGTTTAGAATATGTGTCACAACAACACATAAATACCTTTTAAGACCTAGGTCTAGACCTGGGTCCCACAACAACTGGCGTTCTGAGGTGTAGATTAACGCTTTTTTTAAACATCTGTGGGTTGAAGCCACTTGAGACTAAGTGTTCCGGCAAACTATTCCATTTGTACGCAGTTCGGACAAAGAAGTCTCTCTGCGATCTGCCAGTATGACAGCGCGGGATCTTTACCGTTTCACTGGTTGCGGCAGCCGATTGCCGAGTGGAACGGGGGTAAGAATAAGTTTGAGGCATGATGCCGCTGATTTCATCTGAGCACTGCTGATGACGATATTTGTAAAAAACAACGAGGTCAGCAACAGTGCGACGATGTTGTAGGGAATCAAGTTGTGATGTCAAAGTTCGATCACCTACAATTCGTATAGCTCGCTTTTGAACAGAGTCCAAGAGGGCCAAGATGGAAACAGAGGCAGCACCCCAAACTTGACAGCAGTACTCCATACAGGGACGAATATAGGACTTATAAACATGGAGCAATTGGTATGGAGTGAAAAATTTTTTGCATCTATTTAGGAGGCCGAGTTTTTTAGACGCGCTTTTTGCCATCGCCATTACATGATCGTTCCAGAGTAGGTCATTTGAAACTGTGACACCCAATAAACGAATGTTTTTACATTCACCTATTGGTTCATCACACATACTAAATAAAATATCTTTGGGGAACTCGGTCTTTAATCTGGAAACAATCAACAGCTGTGTTTTGGTGGAGTTGAAATTGACAAGGTTTTGGTCACCCCAGTCGGCGACTTTATTCAGGTCTTTGTTCACGTTTATGGCAGCGTCTCTCCGGGCAGGATTAATTCGTTCGTGCATTTTACCTTTTGAAGGAAGGGGCTCGAACGACTTGTGCAGAGTACTATCATCTGCAAAACTATTTATTGGGTTGCTGGTGATTTTCAACAATTCGTTGATATAAATCAAAAATAGGGTTGGGGACAATACTGAGCCTTGGGGTACACCAGCGTTAATTAGTTTAGACTCAGAAGAATATCCGTCTAAGGTTACCGAAATGTATCGGCCGGATAGAAAATTTTGAATCAGCTTCACAACATTGGGATGAAAACCGTACGCAACGAGCTTGTTGATTAAGTTGGCATGCCAGACTCGATCGAATGCCTTGGAGATGTCTAAAGCGATAACGTATGTTTCACCACCTTTATCAAGTATGCTGTTCCAACAATGCGCTACATAGTTTAATAGATCGGTAGTTGATCTTTTGTTTCGAAAACCGTATTGGCTGTCGGATATTAAATGATTTTCTTCCAGAAATTTTGAAATATGTGTATTAATATAATGCTCATAGACTTTGGATAGGACCGATAGTAAAGCTATTGGCCTATAATTTGAGATATCGGATTTTGGTCCCTTTTTGGGGACGGGCTGGACATTTGCCAACTTCCAGCACGAGGGAAATATACCAGATTTGTAGGATTGGTAGAATATTTTAGTTAAAGTTGGTGCAAGTTCTTTGGAAAAGGTTTTTAAAATAATGGGTGGAATATTGTCCATTCCTGATGCTTTGTTGATGTTTAACCCCTTTAAAAGTTTAGCGACTATTTTGGGTTTGAAGTGAAGTTCATTCATATTAACTCCTGAAGACTGGATTTGGGGTATTTCTTTAGGAGTTTCCAAAACAGTGGAGTTCAGAGCAAAGCGTTCAGCGAACAAGTTAGCTTTTCTTGCGGGATCATTGACGATTAAATCACCATCAATAATAGGGGGAATAGAAGATTTTGTACCAGAATTTAAAGAATTAATGGCACTGTAGAAACTCTTGTCAGAAACAGACATAGACGTAAGTTTTGAGGCTTTCGCTCTGTCAATTTCGGACTTTTCGTTTGAGATAATCTGATTAGATATTTTGTTGGCCTTTAGATATTGGGATCGATTAGTGGGAGTTTTGTTATGAATCCAAATATTAAATGATCTACGTTTGTTTCTAAGTGCCGTTTTGGCAGCTTTCGAATACAAGTATTTTTGTTTGGGTTTTACTATGGAGAAAGGGACAAATTTATTTATAGCAAATTGGATGGTTTCTGTAAAGTTTTGAGCAGAAACATTTACATTGTCAGTGTAAAAACAATGACGGTCGAAAGGGAAACCATGGAAAAAATTTTGAAGACCACTCTTATCCATTTTTGAGTAGTGAAATATTTTACGGGGTTTGGGAGCTGTAGTTTTAAGTAAATCAGTTTTGATAACTGATGAGATTAAATAATGATCAGAATTTCCAATACTACCTTTCGCAACATCGACACTCGTAATATCTGGCATTGTGGTAAGATAGAGATCTAGTAGAAAACTATTATCACCGCCATTACGGGGAGTGAAAGTCGGGCTTTTTACAATTTGGAATAGGCCCTGAGACGCGGCAAAAATTTCTGCCAGTTTTCCACTATTGTCAACATCGTCGGTCGATTTGGAGAATTCCAACCATGATTTGTTGTGGACGTTGAAGTCACCGGTAACGATAACTTCACAATTAGGGGACTTTGCTCTAATCTCGTCCATAATTTTTGTCAGTATATTAAAAAAGTTTGGGTTACGTTTGTTGGGGGACCGGTATAAAGCTATTGTAAAAAAAGTCATTTCTGGAAGACAAATCTTTAAAACCATTGTATTGAAGCCGTCACCGTGTAGTTCAAAATTTGGAAAGCGCGTGTACGCAACACTCTCATGAATGAATGCGCATACGCCCTGATGGAGTTTGAAAGCTGATTCGAGCCTATATTTGGAATTAAGCGATTCTATAAAGAGAAAATTTTCAGAAACTTGTGTTTCTGTAAGGAATAGAATGTTCGGTTTGTCGTGCTCAAGATGATGTTGCACGTGGTCATGGTTAGCGTTCAATCCGCAGATGTTTTGAACATGGATTTTAAAATTTTTTATTGATTCATATATGTTTTGTCCCTGCAAATTCCGTGGACATGCCGCTTTATGGGCGGGTGGATTGCGCAAATTTGCTTTACCACTTGCAGACTTATTTTTTTTCGGTTGTACTGCCATATATATATCAAAATGTTTATTTTATTTTTTTGTGTTTTATTTTAAAATGCATAACTAAGTAAAAAATCCTATCATACTACAAAATATGACATATGCCAATATTTCATGATAAGATGAAGAAATAATAACAAAATAATAAGTGAAAAACAAATTGTGAGAAATTTGCAGAAAACAAAACAAAACTAAATGCCAATAATCCAGCTGATGCAGCGCACCCCAGACGCACCGCCCACCACTTCAATCGAGGCACAAAGCCCACACATAACTACGTGTTGGTTCGATTCCTCGGAAGAGCTAATGAGCGGTACCGCTACGGAACGCTGCCCAGCTAAGACTGGAAGTGCTGCCGTTGACTAATTAAAGTTCGTCCGCCAGCACCCTAAGATATCATCTTGGCTAATGACATCTCCTGCCATTGCCAGTGGTATGTGATATCTCACGCTAACTCATATGTCAATGGCAGGGACTGGAGTACGCAGGGTAGTCAGACCCGTAGATCAACATTGATCATAATCGATCAAAATCGATCCCTCCTGCGGCGATCGATCGATATAATTTGTCGTGATCATGTGACCTTAATTTATCTGCCGGTATCAATTTAATAGATTTTTATAGCAATAGAAGAATCCTTGGCAATGATTTTTCAATTACGGTTGGGTTTTACCTGGCATTCTTCCGTTTATTTTGAAGTGACACAGACAGTGTTTGCTATGTTTACTTAAATGACACTTTATAAATTAAAATTTATATTGTATCACGATGCAGCATCAAATTTTGACCTTTCTAAACAAATCTAACAATATGATTTATTAAATCAATTATACACAATTTAATACAATAAATCATCTTCAATTATTATGCAATTAAAATTTCATATTGTATCAAAATATTAATATTAAAACTCGATAATTGGATCAAAATGTTGAAAAAAAAACAATTTTCTCAAACAAATAAACCAATGCTTCAATCAAACTATCTAATCTTTGACATTACAATTTACAAATTGTCTTATTATTATTACAAAATTCATATACTAGTAATCAATCATCGGTTGGTCAAAATATTTAAATAAAAAATGTCAACATAAAAAATGTCAACATGTCGGTTATGTTTGAATCAAAGTAAAATTTTAGTGTAGCAAAAACCCACAGACATCATCATGTAACTTTGACCCGTTTTTGTTATCAATTTAAACGGACCAAAACGTATAGAAAAATGATATTCATAGTAATTACTGTAAGTAAATTTAATTTGATATCAATTATTTAGAGTTTAAATTGTTTATATAAAACTAGTAGTTAACATAATTGGTATGTCAAAAATTATATCAAGGAAATATTTCTCTCTACCTACTTCCTTTATGTATCGGACGAACTTCAAGCTTTTACAAACTAGGAAATTTAAGTCTTCCTCATCCTTTCGATCCCCAACTCGCCATTATGGTCGACAGTTCCAACAAAGGGGTTGAGAAGTCCTCTAAAGCCTTGAGGCCCATAATTGACAGTATAGCAGTTTTTGTTTTGTTAAGAGTGATCAATATCTAACAGTACTACAGTCCTTATCACAGTGAGGTTTTAGCAACTGATTTGACTATCAAACACTTTCGTTGTTTTCTAGAAGAGTGAAATTTTTTCTTATTGACGGATCATAAACTATTAATTAACACTTTGTCGGAAAATTCAGACAGGAATGGTCATCGATAATATCGGTCCCTGGGTCAGAAAGTTTTCCATTGAATGTGGATTTTTTATGAATTAAATTTTGAGACTTCACTATTGTGTGAATTCATATGGATGAAATGACGGTTGAAAAATTCAGCTTAAGTATAGGTAACTGAAGATGATAATACGCCCTTGGTGGCGTAGTGGATAGCGTGTTTGAAAAAGAATTTGAACGCTGACTTGATTATATTACGAGTTCGAATCCCAACCGAAACACGTATAAGTTTTAATGTTATAAAGTGTATCTAAAACTGATTTCAAATTGAAAAAAATTCAAAAATACAGAGTTACTTGAACTTACTAATTACTCACAAATCCCGAATAATTCAAAAACAAATAATTGTTGTTGCAGAGATTGATCAAATTCAGATACCTGAGAACATCGACTATTTGGCAATGGAAGACTCTAAAACTACCAATTTATACTTAGAAATTATTTTTGGAAAGCAGCACGACGGTTAAGTTTTTACACTTTTTTCTCTCCTTTTGGGATTCCCAATTTTACTGTGACTGATCGAGGAGACTTACTCGTCTGATAACAGTTCTTGGACTACGTAATGCAGACTGCTTTTCCAGCATATTTAAAATCTACTTCTGTGAAATGAGCGTAAATCTTATCTTATCTTAATCTTATCTTAACCTTATCGGAACATTTCCTATCGAAACAAACGACTTGATCCACCTGGAAATTTTGAAGCTTCTTCAAATTTCTACGTTTCGTAGGTTTTTGGGACAGGCATACGACACATGCTACCACATCATCAATCAAGATGACAAAACTTTCACTATTGATATTAGACAATGAATGACAAAAGTTAGTATCGATAGACTTATATCCAGTTATCAGAACAAGTCTGATCGATCACTAATAAGCTATTTAACCATAATATCTAGCTCTTATTACTTGACTGTACCTCATACCTTTTTCGAATCCTACGAAACATGGTCTCTAACGATCCTAGTTTTATAAACTTCGAAATGGAATCATAAAATTAAGACTTGTACTCCTATCAAAATAAAAACATCAAGGTGATTTAATCTACAACCTCCGATCCACCCTGTTCTTAGCGTATTACACATTAAATTATTATGGTGCAAAGTTTTGAATGCATTATTTACATTTTCAATGTCACTGATAAAGGGTTGTATGTGGTGTAACTTTATAAGAGGTAAATGTGATAATTACAATTGCGCATCTCTTTTTTATGATTTCTAGCATATAACCATAAGGCCAACGATGGAATAAAAGAAATGAAAGCTAATTGTACAGATGGCCAATTCCTTTATTAAATAACAGATTACACGTTGCGAACTGAAAACCGGTATGTTCAAATAAGCCCAATAAATGTTTTTTTCTGTCACGCAATTCCTGTCACAAAAATTTACACAGCTGTCTTAAAAATTATAAAAGATTTTTAACCTATGTAACTATAAACTATCATGATTCAAATATGACAAATACAAATCATAACAAACAAACAAAATTTTGCAATGTAACCATTTATTCGAGCCGATTCATCTATCAATCTTTGTACTAATTAAATAAATTGAAGACAAAAAAATGTCGAATAACGAAAAAAAAGAACATTATTGAATCAAAAAAATTTTAAAATTAAATTCAATGAGAACCAGTAAAAATTAATTTAAAAAT
The DNA here is from genome assembly GCA_963693315.1 of Diogma glabrata. Lineage (NCBI taxonomy): Eukaryota > Metazoa > Arthropoda > Insecta > Diptera > Cylindrotomidae > Diogma > Diogma glabrata. The sequence goes on from OY856186.1 coordinate 369,787,685, forward strand.
CATAAAGTTCCATAACTAATAATTTGTTTTTTGTAACGAGATTGGGATGATAAGTTATTAGCTTGTCATATATGTTTTTTTAAATTGACAAAACAATTGTTTATGGTGTGATAGATGTATGTCTGAACTGGAGGACTCTTCTAATCAGGGAAAAGCCGAGTTGTTAAACCAATTACTTTCGGCTTCAAGCTTAAAAAGGTTAAGATAAACAAAACAAATTTTGGGTATCGCGAACACTTTTTATTTAAAGAAAAAATGGCCACCATAGTTGCAAGTGTCCTGAAATGGTTAGAATAACATTTTTTCATATTTCATATTTTAAATGTCTCACCATAATATTTACTTTTCTATTTTTCACTCAATAATTTGTACTGGCTAGTCATTTTTAGCGTGGTACTATTGCATGACAGTTGCTGTCAACGTTTCTTGATAGAGGGACCCGAGTTATATTGAGTTACGTTGAAATTGAACCTGCGTTAACTTTAGGTTCTATACCAATGAAGGTGTTGATAGACGAGTAGTAAGTTAGGGTGGTCGAAACTCGCAGATCCTGGATTCAAACTGTCTTCCGTCTTCCCGTCAGAGAATTTTGTTCCTGGTTTTCTTGAAAAAAATTAGTAACCACTAAACTATAACTGTTCAATATATAAAAAAACGTGTTATAGTAATAAAATTGAAAAAGGCGTCTTTTATTTGAAAATTTTAATTATATATAGAGAAATTAGAGAAAAAAGCCCAAGCGGCAGGATGTCCGCTAGAAATACGTAGATTTCGACAGACAGTTTTGTGTACAAGTAGAATCTGATGTATCAGATTAGCTTAAACAAAATAAACTAATGACAAACAGTTGAAAATATTAAAGAACAGGTATGTTCAAGTCAAGTTTTAACTCAGTATGATTCGACAAAGGAACATGAAGTTCACACTGATCACACTGTTCACACTACACCAGTAGTGTTGGTTTGGCAGGAATTCTGTTAAAAAATGAAACCGAAAATTTAAGACCCATTGCATACTTTAGTCGAAGAAGTACGGATTTGGAAATTAGTTACCATAGCTACGAGTTAGAGGCACTGGTCATCGACGAATCGCTTGAAAGGTTTAGAATTTACATATTGGGAAGAAGATTTATTGTGGTGACTGACTGTAACGATTTAAAAACAACAGCTACTAAACAAGACTTAATTGCTCGTGCAGGACGTTGGTGGCTTCGGCTATTGTTCAATTTTAGTATTAAATACAAAAATGGAAATAATATGTTGCATGCGCTCAGTAGATAACCGGTTGGTGTCGTGACATAAATTAAAAAGTTCACCGGAAACAAATGCTGGAAAACAATTTCATGTAGACTATACTTTGGTCAACGATCGTATATATTGGTAACTGAGGAAAGAAAATCGTTTTGTGATCCCAAAATTTATTCGCTCAAAGTACTACATACATATCATGACAAAAATGGTCATGTCGGCGTCGAAAAAACCTTAATGGATTAAGGAAAAAGTTTTGGTTTTGCAGGACGAGACAATTTGTTGGAAAATATATTATAGCGGGTCCTGAATCTACGTATTTAAATCGGGAAAGAAAGAAGCTGTTTTATTTCACTTCTATTCCATTTCACACACTCCACATTGACCATCTAGGTCCTTTTCCTAAGACTCCACGACAGAATATGCATTAGATTGTCATATTTGATGGGTATTCGAAATACATAAACTCACAAGAGATGTATTCATCCACCAAACTAGTGATAAACATGTTAAGGGAATTATCATTGAATGTTGGTGTACCTACACAAATAGTATCTGATCAAGGAAGTGTCTTCACATTCAAAAAGTTTAAGTCATATTGCAAGGAAAATTGTATAGAACATCACAGATGGTGTGATGTTCTATACAATTTTCCTTGCAATATGACTTAAACTTTGGCTATCAAAATGGCCAGAATAAAGGGACAAGTAGAACGTTTCAACAAAACAATTGTACAAATGTGAAGTACAACTCTTAGAGCAGAAGATCAGCATAATTGGGAATTACAAGTAATGCACGTTCAGTGGGTGATAAATAGCATAGAAAATTCAACAACGAAATCAACGGCGCAAATTTTAGCATTTGATTTTAGTCCAAGACCTACAAACCGAGACAATCAAGTGATGCAGCTTATTGAGAAGAGTCTAGTAGACCAAAAGAAAAGATTTGATGATAAATGTAAAAAACCGAATGAGTATGAGGTTGGTGATTATGTGGCGATGCGTAACGAAGCAGCGTCATCTGGCGAAAGCCGTAATCTTTAGCCGAAGTATGAGGGTGTGTATGTGGTTGTCGAGAAGTTGCATGGTGACTGCTTGGTGAAAGTGTAGGTCGAAGGCGATTTAGGGGAATTCAAGCTGCCAAACGTATGAATCCATGTTGTCTTCAGGAAGGAGATTCGAGCATTGAAGATGAAGACAGCAGCAACGAAGTCGCGATGGATTGAGGACAATCTAAGCAGGATGTCCTAGTGTCAAATATAAAAAAAACGTGTTATAGTAATAAGATTAAAAAGTCGTCTTTCATTTGAAAATTTTAATATTATATAGACTCTGTGCGAAAGTCGAAATCATAAAATAATGACAGATGCAAACTATTAATTGTCAAAATTTTGTGTTTTAAGAAAATTATTTACAAAAATGATTTTTTGAACGGGTTTTTTTGTTTGAAGAATTAAATTTAAAAATGGAGAAAAAAGAATACATTGCTTCGATCAGTGTACTTAGAGTACACAATACTCCATTGACAAAAAATAATTTAAAATTTGTAAGTACTTTCATCTAACCTCACTTTTTATTTGCCTCTCTAATATGATAAATTCATTTGAATTTTTCTATTTGTTCGGACTTAATTGTGCTGAATCAAGTATAACAGTAACCTAACCATGGCCAATATTTTCGTTGGCTTTCTTCATAATATAAAATTATAATTTTTCAAAAATTTACTTTTGCTAATGTCAAAATTTGTTACGTTTCGCATTGCAAAATTAAAAAGTTTTTCACCTTATCTCAAAATTGTGTTCTCACCAATTTCATTTTCAGCAATTATTTTGTTTTGTCAAATATTTCTCGATGCGCACACGGCCATAGAAATTAAGAAGAAAAAATGGAAATAGTATCTTTTTTTAACACTATGGTCTTCAAGTAAGCCTGTAAACCGTTAGGAAATCTGTGAACCTCATCAAAGAATTTTGGCATAAAGAACTTAACAGTCACAATCTACATACCTTCTTTTTAAAAAAATAGCTACAATGTCTAAGGACTAGTTTTTGTATCAAACCAATGTTAGTAGGTTTGGCATGAAGTTCACTTACACAAAAGACCACAAAAAAATTCTAACCATGGTATATGGAATTAGTTCACATTGAAAAAAAAACTTGTTTCTTACCGAAACAATTGTCAGCATTGAATCATTTGAATCTGAATAAATACTAGATATCTACATACGAATTGTGACATGTTTTTTATAACAGCCAAAATATGTTAACTGTAATTTAGTAGAATATTTAGAGGTGTTTCGAATGAAGAGTTAATACATTAACGAACTATATATATGAAGAACTATGGTGTAGCATTCGGTGTTTCTCTGAATATTTAAATAAAATGTGGCATATACACCATATAGCACGAAAATCGAATCAAGACGCCCATAAAATAAACAATTGAGCAATTTCCGATTTTCTTGAAACTTCGGTACTCGTTAGTATAATAAAAAAATCTAATAGGTGTCTTTTATTTTTGAAGTAAAACTTCTTTAGGCGCGATATGACAATTGACAAGTAACTCAAATCTTTTTTCGGACGAAAGTAACGTTTTCAAACGGAAATGACGTTCAGTAAAATAAATTATAATGAAACCATGGGTACGTTCCAAAACTTTACTATAGCTAACTATATTTAAATAATATTTAAATACGGTCGTTCAGAAACGAAATAGTAAAGTTAATATTTAACTATTCGACAGTTGTTTGCGTTCAGAAACACACTACGCCCGCCCACATTTATTAAAAAATTAAATGTGCTCTCGAAGAGTTAAAAATTAAATACACATATACATAAGCATTATTTAAAATTTAACAATTTCAAATTGACAGTTCAATTTATTTTGAAATTGCAGCATATATTTTTTTCAAATTCTGAATGAAATGCAAGTTTTCTATAACAATATGGTTAGTAATTTCTATCTTAGTTTTTAATTTTTTCGGTTTTAATTTTATTCAATTGAAACATTTTATGAAAGATTTATTCTGACATACGATTTTAACAGATTGTATTAGTATTTGTGTATTTAATATTTTACATAATGATCGTCGTTCAGAAATTATTTAACTATAGTTATTAAATATTTTAATGCGGTGATTTGATTGGTGCATTAAATATTTAGCTATAGTAAAGTTTCGGAACGTACCCCATATATATTCAGCTCTATTATACTACACTCTGATTTTAAATCTGAAACACCAAATCATTAATACATTCACACAACTGCATCAAACAATAAAAAAAAAATAAAACAAAGAAGCAATTCAAACAACAATGAAATAATAAAGGGTAACGAATATTATTTTAAGTATATACGATATAATTCGATTATTTGTCATTATTTTTTGGAAAGAAATTCTAATATTTTATCATTTGTTAATATTATTTTATATATTTTTATTCAGCTCGTGTTAAATATTATATGAGTTAGACTAGACGTCTGGATTTTAGTTACTTAATTATTGAGATTCATTATTTTTCAAATTTATATTTTTTTCTTAATTTTCATTCAAACAATATAAAAAAAGTGCGTGTAATCTTTAGTTGCGGTTGAAGTAAAACTTTTTTGGCTACTGTGCCAGGTATTACTTATATATAAAATAAAAATGTCATATTGAAAATCAAGAGTAACATTTTATTGATAATATAATTGTAAAGCCTGGACTTTACAATTTGTAAATAGATACGTAATGCATCTATTTATCCAAGGGTTTATTTAAATTCTTGAAATGATACACGATTTTACGGACTCCAACACAAGAAAAATCTCTAATTATAATAACATTTATAGGACCATGATGGTCCTATAAATGTTATTGTAACGATTCACAAGAATAATTTTATAATATTAATTAAATATGGTAAAGAATAAAATAGTATATAGTATTATAGTATAATAAAATTTAACCTTAATCTATAGCTGTTTATTGACCTCAATGCTGCAAGCAAGCAAGCCTGTTTCCCATCATATCTCTAGTTTATGTTTCCCAAAATTGTCTAGACCCTTGGATTCGTCGAAACTGCTTTCATTGTCTTCATAATTGCATCCAATTTTTGAATTATGTATATGACTACTTGAAATTGGATTAAAATAAATGATGCTCGAACTAAAATTTTATCCCTCAGTAAGCCGACAACTCTTCTGCATATGTGCTTTATCGGATTTGTTGGTAATTTTATTATTATAATAACGTTATACGTTCTATACTGTAAAATCGAACGGAAAATCAAATACGCTATCTGCATATTATGTTGGTTCAGTTGTACCATGCAAGCATATTGAATTGCATGTCCAAAAATTCTTTCAGCGAAGATATATATGTTCCACTTTCTTGAATATCAAGTATTAGGTATGCTTGAAATTCTTAATTTTTCCACTTTATTTTCCACCAACAGAAACAGTTCAATTACGAATTTAGGACCTAATTATTTTTCAAGATACGAATTCTCTTTTTCTTTAATTTTAAACAAACTTTTATTATTAACAAAACATATTTATTAACACAAATATTTTATTTTCAAAAATTCGATTGTATAATACAATCCTTAACTAACGAATCTTAGAGAAATGTCTAATCCATTTTAATTTTTATTAATTTTCTTTTGGATTTATGTATCAAACAATAACTACTTTAATGAATTATTAAACTGAACCGAATTAAATATTTAATAATTTTTCTTTTGAAAATCAAAAACTAACTAACTAAATTGAGCAATATGCTAACATAAATATTATTTTGTTTTAAAGACTAAAAAAAACAAAAGTTGATCCATGGCCATTATGTCTCTTTCATTCGTTAGATTTTCGAAACTAACTACAAGTTTTTGCTGAAGTATTAAAGAAAAACATTGGCAAAAGAGTGAAACTCATACTCTTTCTCATTTAAATTATTAACAGGAAAAAAAACCTTACAAAGGAAATTTATGTATATGATTACGTTCAATATGATATATTTTTTTGTTTATAAAATGCTAAGAACGTCATAACTTCCTTATTTCTTTATTTTCGTTTGGAGAAAAAAATTGAAATAGTATTGTATATCAAGTTATATACCTTAAAATGAAAACAAAATATAAACAAGGCAAACAATGAGTTTAGGAAAGTTACACGCTGGTCGATAAAAGATTTATCATTTGCAACTGATTATTTAGGTACATGTTAAATAAAACTTATGTAACGCGAAGCAGGTAATATTATAGTTGGAGAATGAGGAATATGGGGTGAGTTATCAGGCTGCCGGCCCTTGCTGGTAACGCAGTCGGTTTAACTGTCCGACCTGTCAAGTCCCGACTTCTCGACAACCCACCTCGATTCCACAAACGTCACCTGGCAGAATTCGTGAGCACAACATAATTTATATGTGTAATAAAAAGCCATATTTACATAATGTATTACAAACTCATTTCAATTATTATCATAAATGAAATATAAAAGTAGAGATTTATGATAACTAAAGTGAGAAACATAAACTTTACTTTGGAAATTTGCTAAATGTTTTGAAAACACCGCATCAATTGTTGTACAAAATCTTGTTGTTGAAGTAAATGGACATGTATTCATTGTTAAATTTAATTTGTAATGCTTTGTAAGACTTTGTAATACGTTATGTAAATATGATTTTTTATAATAAATGTTTTAAATTATATTATAAATAAATATTGCTCTAAATTTTCATATGACATATTTATTTTATATTTAATCTTTTTAGTAATACCAAACACAGTAGTCAAAGAAGTGTTTAGTTCAACCGCGTGTAAAGATTACGCACTTCTTTTTTTTACTAGTTTTGACACAGGCTGGAAATGTTTTAACAAATATAAAGACAAGAAAAGTTTAAACTTAAATTGTTGTCGAAAGGGTTAACTGATTTGATTAATTTTTTTTTGTCTAAATAAGCCTTTATAAAAAATATTACACTGATAAAAAAAATTTGTTATTTTATATGAATTTTTTATTTTAATTTTCAAAACATGGCGATTTCATAAAGTACCATTTTACTTTTCTTTTTTTTTATTTTAAAGCTTTATTATTTACCATCATTTATTATTTTAAACATACTTAAATTGCAGACAGGGGTTCTGTTTTGTTGACGGGATAAACTAATTTAAATATTAATTAACAAAAAATATGACAGGTATGTATTGTGTATTGTGTATAGAAAGGTTGTTTTGGAAATCGTCATATTGGAAAATTCAAAATTAAAAAAAATCGTATAAAAATTTAAGTTTATTATAAGTATAATATTTTTATAAAGCCTTTTTTACTACCTTTAAAACAAAAAAGGTTTTATTAAAATCCGTTGAACCGTTCGACCACAATTTAACTTTAAACTTTCATTGTATCTTAATTTTATAACAAATTTCAAGTCACCCTGTGTCAAAGTTTTAAGAAATTCGGTTTCCATTTATATTCTAAATAAAACTTTACGGTACAGATGATCTATTTAAATAAATTGTATGTTTATCATATTAAAAGACGTCATTTAATGAACACATTTTTAGAGCTCTATCGATTATAGATTTGACCGGCTTTAGACACCTTTCAGTTGACAAAATTAAATGATAAGATGGAACTGGAATATCAACATGGCGCCATATACCACACTCCACATGGAGTAATTATTTTAAAATTAAAATTAAATCTTCAACATCAAAATAAAAATAATGTAGGTGCAAATAACAGAAATCAAAACATTTCTGATTTATGGTAACACAAAAAAAAAGTTGCAAACCTGTCAAAAATCTAGCATCAATATCACATTAATAACTTCATGCGGAATTTTAATTAACATAAAAATCATATAAATATAATTTATTAACATGTTTTATTAATAAAGAAAAAAAAATTCTTTTGTTCACAAAACGATAAATTAAATTACAATAAAATCTAAAATTATTTATTCTGTCTCTATGATGTTATAGAAATTTTTAAATCTAGAGCAATTGGTAATAAATAAGTTTAATTCCTTAATAAAACAATAATAAATTTTATATATATTAATAATATTTGTTAAATATGTATAATGACCGAAATTTAAATAAAAAGCATAAATATTATAAAATGTCAACCGAACTACCTACATGCCTCAACTAGAATAATAATCGGTCAACTATTCCTTCCTTAATGACATAATTTTATGATAATGTGAAAATATTTTCATCTATGATTTCCGTTTAATTTGCTTGTTTTTAATATTTAATATATAATAAATAAATATGATAAATCGACCATATGAAGGAAATGTTTTTTGTAAGAGAAAATCAAGCCGGGTCAAAAGGGTTAATGATTTTCGTTTTTATGAATCGAACTATTTTGCAAACAAAAATATTTTAAAGACATAAGACAATATTTTTTTTTCTGTTGTGACATAAATCTCTTTGAATCAATCTTTTGATTAAATTCCATTAAAACCAAAACTATTATCGTTATATTTATACTTAGAAATTTATGTAATTCAATAAAATCATTAATTGATTTATCATTCAACATAACTCAACTTTCAAAAGTAACAAAATGATTCCATAAATACGATATCGATTTTTGTTTTTTGAAACTTCAAAGAATAAGATTTATTGTTTGTTATATTGTTTTTATGGAAAAGTTATTAAATTTTTTAGATTCTATTTTATCGATATATGCTATCAATAGCAACTATTGATACTATCATCGTTGTAGATCTTTCTTTAAATTTGTGTTTTGTTTTTAATTTCCATGAACAGATGATAAGTAGTTTTCCAAACACATGGAAAGGAACGAACTATTGTGAACATACTACATCTGATCATCTGATCAGCGAACATATTACATTAGACATAATTGAGACGATAAGTAATGGTATTGCATATGAGAACTTTTATGATCATAGCTTTGATAGTGATTGTTATGTTTGTGCAAGGATTATTTGATTTTCATTTTCACGTTTTATTCACGTTCTATTAGCTCGATAACTTTACACATAACAATGAAGTGAAGTTAGCTAAGGTGACCATATTTTCAAAAATGAAAAAGAGGACAAAATGTTACAAAAATTTTTCTATATTTATTTTAAAGCGCCCTACAGACGATCCAACTTGTCGGACGACCAAATTGGATGTTATCTCCAGACGATCCAACTTAACATCCGATTTTGAAAATTCGTTTTTGGTTTTTGATTAACAAATTCAATTTATTAATTCATATACATATATACCAAAATACTTTTTTAAAATTTTTTTGTTTCTCATTCTATGAAATTTCTTACACAATTGAATTAAAATCGTCCGACAATATAAACACCAATCGTTTGTTTGGTTGTTCTTACGGTCGGATGGAATTTCCACTTAATTTTATCGGAAAGACATGCATACACACTATCCGATTTTACATCCAATCCAACCAAATCTGTCCGACCGTCGGATCGTCGGTAGGGCGCTTAATACTAATTTCCGCCTCCAAACAGGCTAATGATAGTTGGAATTCTGCTGTCCAAATATCATTCACAATTGAAAAGCAACGTTCTACAGCTGCATTTGTACCCGGCAGTGAAAAACAATACTGCACCACTTTTACGATTTCAGTCAATGAAATCTTGGCCTTATAAAAGTGTGCAAGAATTTCAACCCATCGTTCATCATATTCTACATTATGGTCGTTCCATTCAGCAATTTTCACATCATTACAATATATATTTATTTTCTGGATCTCATCAAATATAATTCATTCATTTATCGGAATCATATGGAGTGGAGTCTAATGACACTGGAAACATTCAAATTGTCATCGCCTCAACGTCGTAATTGATAGTGAGTCTGTCTAAGGATTCGAGCCGGATTCGTCTAAGGATTGTCTAGAAATTTAATGCAAAATATCCCATATTTTAGAATGTTTTTTGTTTTGTAATTTTATTACTATTAAGAGGAATTGTTGAAAACTTAAATTACCAATAACCAGAAAAGAGGACAAAAGATTCAAAAACTAAAAAAAGAGGACAAAAAGAGGACAAGTTGTCTAAAGATGACAGTCGGCCAAAAAAGAGGACTGTCCTCTTCAAAAGAGGGCGGATGGTCACCTTAAGTTAGCTACGTTTTTATTATTGTAGGTTTACATTCTGTACGTATTTACATACATAACAATGATATGATGGCAAAAGAAAAACAAATTTTTTAGTTGTCTCACTATGCAAAGATGTTTGTTTGAGTTCGAGTAAAACGAGATCTTTAATGTCTTTCGGTTTGACTTAAGCGAGTTGTTGAAAATTGATTGTTATGTAAAGTTGATGAATTATTGATTATCGCGATAAGTTAAGAGAACATAAGTTCTATATATTCCTCCATTTGATGATCGCAGTGTTAATGTTTCTGTTTTTACTGTATCGTGGATTCCACTGTCGAGTCATCTCCAGTCTCCACTCTAATAATGACAATTTATCGATTGATTTTCTGTTTGGTTTGAAGGATCTTGGTGATTTACTAGTCTACGATCTTTTAAAATGGATAGTAAAAGTTGAAGTTCTACGTCCACATCGTGCTCCCTGGGTAACGATTAGAGAATCTGGTTTTGTGGAGTGGAAAAGTGCAGAATTAGGTACAATCTAGGGTATTCAACCGGAGCAATATTACAAAATCGGTATTACGGTATGGAAATCGAACAATATCCACATCGATAATAAACTTTGAATGTCTACTACCACTATACACAACTTTTAATCAAATCATGTTCCACATAAAATAAATTGCACTGAATTTCTCTAGTGTGACGCATACAAATGCTTTGAATTCCTCTAGTGTGACGCTTTTACTCGCAGAGCAAATATTCAATTATTCTTGTATTCTTTCAATCAACGGATTGCAAAAACATTTGAAATATCTGATTCTGAATTCTGTTAAGATTGCTTTTTGGGGTAGAGAAAATATTCAAAATCGGAGCAAATTTTGCAAATCAACTTCACAAAGCAACGTTTAATCCAAAATTTTTACAAACAAATAACGCCGCATTAATTTAAATTTCCTAATTAATGTGGAGGACTTTGCAAAGCAAAGAGCTTCTTTAGCTTTGCAAAGTAGCTTTTGTAGGTGCGCATGTCTATGTCTATAAAGAAAAAAGATGATCTATTTGCGACCCTCAAGATACACCTACATGGATTAATATAAGTACAATGCGTAAACCCATTAGGATTAGCCTATAAAAGTTAAGAAAATAAGACAATTTAAATCATTACATCCAATAACCTAATAACCAAGTAGTAGATGACTTCGAATCCACCCAAGTTTGATTTTTAAGGAAGAAAAACTATGTAAAATTAGAACAGACATAACATAATATTGAACAATCCGAATTGTCATCCACATCTAACAAATTTCGTCAAATTTTAATAATGGTTAGATGATCGTGTATCAACAGAAATCAGCTGCCGTCGAAAATACCACTGAAACCATTTTATGGATTGGGGAGATCACTGAATTGGCAGTGTATACGAATTACAAGGTAGTTACGTAACGGGTTTTATAAACTGAATAAGACACTTGTTACAACCATTTTACAACCAATTTTTGCGGGATTACTATAGCGCTGTTCCAGCGCCGGCATCTGGAGGTTACCAAGAGGAACGGGGAACAAATTGAGTCGGAATGACTCAAATTAGGTACCTCTCCCTGGCGATTGCCAGGGAAGGTCTGAGTGCAGATCTTACAAACGCTACTTCAGTAGCCAACCTTACTTCAAATGACGAACTTTGGACTTTATGTCAGAAGTTCGAAAGATTGTGGTCTGCACCAGTCCTTACTAAGTCAACAAGTTTAAGGATCAGCGAACTTGAGCAGGTGGATGAGTATGCTGCTTAACCAGAGTCGTCTGTATACTTTAACTCTTATGATTCCTAGAGACCGATACGTATGCTGTAAAGGATATAATCATGCCATCAACATCTGCTCAATCTGATCCATCAACATCTGCAGGTCAAATAATATGCTTCAAGTGTCGTGAAATTGAAAAACGTGCACCTGACTGTGCACAAAAACAGATTAAATTATATTGCTGTAAGATACGGTTATATACCGAAGTTGTTCAGAATGTCATCCAGAGGACCCTGATGAGAACCATATTTATACATGTCGAACCAGACCTGTCACAACGGAAGGAAGAATGAATGCAGCAGTTTACGCCAATTTCATAAAACTTGTTTTCAGCGTCTTCAACTATGTGTTCGTTTCTGGAGAATGCGCAAAAATGCGAAGGTTTGCATTTCATCGATTATTTCAGTTATTAGGAATCCTCAGCCGCATTTAAAGATTTTTAACAAAGAGATTTAAGAGATTTTGGATAGTGGAGCCACAATTAGTATATTAGGAAGAAATTCCCTAGAATTGTTAAAATCAGTCGGTATATCTTATTGTAAGTTTACATCACGCATGCACATAGCGTACGGTACAGTTAATAAGATTTTGGTATATGTTTATGCACCGATGATGAATTCGATTGAATCGATTCACTAAACAAATGGGCTTCGATATTATTCTTGGTTTGCGTGAAGAACTCTACCTGGGTATCCATTTCTGGAAGGCTTTTGGTATCGTTTCTTCCTTTGTCGTTTTTTTCGAACTGACACAATCAAAATTTGATAACAATAAAATGCATGATCTCATCACTGACCAACTGCAGGAGCTAGAGAGGATCAATGTTTCTTTCCCATCCTTTGAAGTCTTCCCGAGTCGAACTTTAACTACGATTTAAGTAGTCGACATTCTCAAATGAACCTATTTTAGTCCCTTTCGTCCTTTATTGCCTGTAAATAAGAACTTTTTACTCTCGATAAACTTATTAACTCCTACAAAATCTAAAAACATACTATTTAACATGTAATTAGAATCTCAAATACTATTTACAATCTACTTATTCTTATGTCGTGCTATTTTGCAAAAAAATATTGATCTGAGATCAAAAAAATTAGCTGTCAGATCAAATTAGCTGTCAGTTTGTGTTCTTTGGCAAAAAAAGATTGATTTTTATTTTGATCTAGATCATGTTTTAAAAATCTAGATTTTTTGGTAGATTTTACAAATACATTGAAATATTATTTTTAATTGTGAAATTTATGTAAAAAAAAACCGCCATTTTAATTATTATTATTATTTTGTTTAAAAATAATTTATTATTATTTAAATTACTAATTAATAATAAAGTTATTACAAATAAAATGATAAAACGTAAAACTTATCATTTTCAAATGTAAACATAACCAAACATATCAAGTGACCGAACAAAAAGTCAAAACAATTTACTACTACATTTACAAAAGTAGATTGATTTATTTTATGCTGTTCGTTGGCAAGTAAATAAATCAATCTTTTTTCCATCAAGCCAAAGAACGCGACATTAAAATTCTACTTTACACCTAAATAAGCGTGTTTTTCAACACCTTACTAAGTACTTATCATATCCTAAGAACTTAAAAAGTCCTATCAATTCTATCAATGTACAAAATTACATCTTATTTGAATCTTCAAAAACTATTTACGATTCCGATCTTATTTTACATCAAACCCGACAAACATTTTTATACATGAAGATAGCGCTCGTATATTTAAGTTCTAAATTGGAAATGTATGAGTGTGATTTTGTTTGTAAGGGATGCGTCCATTTTTTCGCCATTTTTTTAATGATACAATTTAAAAGACCAAAATTCAGAAATCAAAAAATTTAAATATTTGAATTATATGTAGAAAATAATACTAAATTTCCATAAATTTCTCAGTATTATGAAAAATTAAATCAAAATATCCATAAATCGATATGAAACAAGACAAATAAAAAATATTGTACTTTTTTTAAAATAACTAAAATTAATTATTAAGAGGGCCTAATTGTTTAACGAGATTATTTATATTAGATTAACTGAAAAATTTCTTTCGCACATAATTTTATATAACATTAAAATATTCAATTCAATTAAATGCATATAAATTAATTCCTAAAATGTTAAACAAAACCAGCCATGTTAGAATATATAAAAATACGTTTTATTTTTCTATATTCTTATATTTCTTGTTCTTTCTTTTCTTTTGTTTATTTTTATCATCGCATCAAAACAATTTTTCTTCTTTTTGTTTTTTAATATTACGGAAAAGACCGAAAGAATTTTTTTTTTAACGTCTATTTAACACCTTAAATGGGATTTTTTTCCGGTAAGTAGCCTTTGTAGGAGTTATGTAGATGTTATTTTTGTATTGAAAATAAGTGATACATAAATACTCTGAATCCTAAATAGTAGAATTTGTAAAGTTTTAAAGAGTAGTTAAATTTCGACTCGGGTTGGGTCTCGGAAAGACTTCTTTGGTTCAACCATCATGTCATCGATGTTGGTGATAATGTCCTTGTTTAACAGAGGCATTACCCCGCATCTCCTGTTCTTCAACTAAAGATCTATATGCTGAACTGGACCGAATGCGTCAAATAGGTGTAAAGAAGACGTTGCAGGGATGCTCTGAGATCTATATACTATTGGCCTGACTTGGCCTCGCAAGTTCACAATTATGTTGTGGCTTGTGATACCTGCAAACAGACAAAGGCGTCAAATCAGATTTTGAATCCACTGATGCAACGTCAGTTCGTAACACAGCGTCCATGGCAGAGGATCTGTATAGATTTTTTGGGAGCGTATCCTTGGTCCAAATTCGAAAATATGATGATATTAATTGTCGTTGATCATTTCACAAAGCTCGTATTACTCAAACCTTTTCGGAACGCAACTTCATCAAAGTGAACGCTTTCCTGATGAATGAGGTATTTTCGACCTATACCAGGGTACCAGAGTCTCTGCACAGCGACAATAGTAAACAGTGGTTGAGTAAACCGTTTGAGAACTTATCGGATTTCAATGTTCAGCATTTTAGGACTCGAGTCTGCAGTCCCCAGAATAATGTGTCATAGAGGGTTGATAGATCGGTCCTCGCTGCCATTTGAGCGTATATTAAGGGTCAACATACAACATACAATTCTAATCTGTAGCTTATAATATGTGAGCCGCGGTGCATGGTTCCACTCAATACTCACCGTATTATTTGTTGTTTGGTCAACATCTGATATTAGATGGAAAAACTTATCAACATGTTTACTGAAGAATTAAATCGTTTGGACCATTTTGCCATACTTAGGAGTCTTATGCAAGTCAACCTTAAATCAGAGTTTGAAAAATCGTTACATAAATACAACCTGATAACTCGTGTTAGGACGTTTAAACATCAGCAGCGTGTCTTCGTACGGCAACAGCTTTTGAGTGATAAATCAGGCGACTAATAAATTCTCTGCTAAACTTGCTCCTAAGTTCATGATAGCAATCATTAGATCGTGGATGGGAAACGTGCTTTACGAATGTCGAAACTCGAAACCTGGATGGTAAAAGCATCGGAGTTCATCACGCAAAGGATATTAAAGTATGATCTTTTTGGTATTACTTTCTACAGCTTCCTCCATTTCGCTTTCAACCGCTAGAGGACCACTTAAAATAAAATGTGAAATTCAATGTTCGTGATAATCTTTTATAGATTTGGTGTGCATTGCATTGGGATTTGCTTTGGATCTGGCTGTCGTTTCCTGTTCGATTCCTGATCCCAGGTAATCGCGTTGTTTAAAGCTGACTCAGTGTTATCGAACTTCCTTTTCATATTATCGTTCTCTCTGAATCAAATTTTAAATAATAAATGTTTCACTCTGTTATTTGTATTTGATTCAAATGGTTGTAACGACACATTTTTTTATGCTAAAACTAATTTGATCCAACAACAATGCATTATAATGCATTAGACTGGTGAATAACGCGTATTATAATAAACTGAATCTTGGTTCAGTCTAGGCATTTACAGCTGGCCTAGACTGAAACCGAAGTTTACTAGCCAAGGTTTGGTTCACCAAAATGAGCCCGAGTTCGGTTCGTTGTTTAATTTTGGCAGCTCCTACCCAGTAACTAGTGATCCTTCATGTTCCTGTTTATTCCTCCAGCACTACAGAGGAATGTGACGAGCCTTGTCACATACCCAACATCTATAATCGCTCCTTTCCTTGTATGATACCTCGCTGACATTGTTGTTGTTCCCGTCCGATTTATTGGCTACTACTGATGACTTACAGATGTTTAATGCCACCTCACATGTGTCACCCATGCAACTGACTGTTTCTCGGAACTTAGAGTCTTAGAATCTTTAATTCCGTCAGTGTAGATACCTATCGAAAAATGTAATCTGGAAATGTGTTTCCATGTGCCATATGTATGTACGATTCGGTATATATTCCGCTTGTGGTCACTACCATAGTTGTGATCTTAAGCCTTCATGATTTAAATGTAGATCAATCCATCTTGTTCTATTCTTGAAAATTCTAAACGATGATCTTCCATCGTATATGGTGGAGGTTTAAGCGTTATGTCATATCTATTTGTTCAACGAGATGTGATGTTTTGGCAATAATTCTAACATCTGGAAGTCTTTTTTCTTCTTTTACTTTACAGTCGTCCATTTTGGAATGTACTTTCTCTACTTTTTCATCCACAATTGTCTATACTTTACACGTAAACTGGCTGTTATTTATAGCAGATTCTGACTATGTGCTCATGAGTTTCTACCACTTGTTGCTTCGTTTGTTGATTAATGGTCTTCGACTGTTGTTTCGTTTCTTATCGACTTACATCTAATTGTTGATTGAGTTTTGCTCTCATATTGAAACTCAGTTGCTCCATCATCAACATTAATTTTGCAAAACCGTTGTTTGTTGGTAAGACTTACTTCGTTACTTCTACGAAACCATCTTTATTTGCACTATTTTCTGTCGTTGGAGTATCATCTGCCAGTTGCCCAAAACGATGTTTATCAGGACCCAACCCAGCTGCTTCCTTAGCTTGTATCAATTTTGTCTCAACTCACTCTTAGGTTCTGTTGTTAAAATATTGTTCTTCTCCAACTCTCTCTTCAAATCTTGAACTTTTAATTCGATTCGATCTCTTCAGGAAGTTAAAACAATGGATTCTCTATATTTCACAAAATATTTCTCTTTTTATTATTCCTTTTAATTGTTTTTGTATTCACAATAATTCTTCACTTATAAAAATCTCTTACTATTATTTTATTCACCTTGTATTATGACTAACTTGTGTCATCACTAGTTTAGAGCTAATTTGTATCACTGTTATTTTAAAACAGTTTGTATTGCGGACAATTTAACACTGAATTGAAACTGACTATCTCTACATGATTTCTACAAAACTCTAGAATACAAACTGAACCTAAACAAAGAAAACATAATAACACGATCTACAAATGTTCACACAAAGGTGTGAAATCCAATTTTTCTAATTTATTTGTTTGCCTACTCTACCAGACTACGTAGTTTTATTGTATTTTCTTATTAGATAAACTACAATTTCCTGTTGTGTGTTATTTTGTTTTTGTTGTCTTTAAATATTTATTCAGGTGTTTTATATTGTTTTAACGTTACGATTTTCTCTAAAGAGTTCTCCATAATCGTTCAAATATTAATGTTTTATGGCGGCTTAAACAAGACTACATTTAATGCCAGATTATACTCTGGTGCTGTAAATAATAAATATTAGCCATATAAATATTATTGAGTTTAGTGTTTTCGCGTTTGTTTAAAACTGTTTTAAACCAACTAACGTTCATTACTTATAGTTTTTTCTAAAAATATTTTTAATTTATAGTTGACTTGACTGAATTTACTACAAAAATCTAAAATTCATTCTTGAATATCGTTTAATTACTAAATCATAAAATAAATGACTATATGTATATTAATCTGACCATAAATAAAAATAATTCATTTCTAAAAAAAATTACATACAAGAAAATCAATTAAAATTTTATAATATTAAATATTAGAATGATTTACGAATTTAATAATATTCAATGGACATAATTGTGATAATAGTAATAAAAAACTACACTTAAAACTAATTTTGTTCTCAATTTGTAAATTGTAATTTATGTTTTATTCATTAATTAATCGAGTATAAAAATAGAAATAATTTTAATCGTTTTTGCCTATTTTTGCATATAAATACATGAACAGTCATAATTTTATAAATATATCTTTTCATAAAAAAAAATAAGATGTGTATATTTTGTTTTTTCTTAATATTCCATAACACCTGAATCTCTTATTTATTGAGCTTAAATATACTTAAGATTCCATAAAAGTTGAATTATTTTATTTTTCTCATTTCTTTTTGGTGTTCGGGCAATGGAAATTTTTTAGAAACACAACAAATACTTTGAAATTTTCTTAAAGTTCATAACAAAAATCTTAAAAAAAATAAAAATATATTGCTAAGACAACAAATTTTATCGTAAACATTGAGATTCCATTTGATACGGATTTTTGGTTTCAATACAAAATAAATTTTCTAGGAAATATTTAAATGGAAATAAGCTCTTTTATGGATTATCATCTTTACTATCTACAAGTAAGTAAGGTTAATTGTAAATAAAATATTTTGAAGCTATTTATTGCTATGTTATTTTGGTCTTTTAAATTTGATCCAATCTCCTCCAATTGTATACAACTTAATCGTGTTAAATTGTATATCTAATATAATGCATCTCTTCTCTTTCCAGCAATCTTGCAAAATTTGATCTAATCCTAATCAGCTCTTACATAAATCGATATTCTTAAGAAGCGAATGCAGAAATGGTGAACTTGAAGAAATCGTAACGAATATAAGAAAGCTACTCCATGGAAATTATGTATTATAGCAAACGGTGGGGAATGAAAAGCAATTTTTAGACTTTATGTCCTGATTAAAAGAATGCAGGACCGCCAGTTCTATAATCGATCTTATTTTTGTAAGTAGTCCTCGAGCTTGAAAAGAAATAAAATGACAGCTAGAGCCTTATGGTTTAAAATTGGTAGCCAAAAATTAATTAAAATGGCTAAGGAAGGGCACATTTCGCTCCGTTACAAAAAATGAGAATCTCAGAGCATCTTCATTAAACAAACTCTACCGTTTTTCAAGCGTAATCAAAACCATGGGACTTTATCTAGAAGATTGCTGAATTGCAAAATTATGGCATACATAAAGTCAATAAAAATGAGGTGACCATCTTATTCTGTAGAACAGAAGCGCAGAATAGAACATAAATATAATATTGGTTGGTCTCAGAATATTCCACCAGTCAATCATTATTGGTATTGGAGGGGATGTGGAAGGTATTGAAAAAGGAGTATTCTAGTGAAACTTTAGAACTATTTCTATCGTCTGAAAGACCTAAGTATTACATTCATGAGCTAAAAGTGAAATTCTTACCCCCACGTTTTTTGACATTTCTCGACGTTTTAGGACCTACTGATTCCAAAAAAGCAAAATAAAAATGTATGTCTGTCTGTCGGCCAGCTGTCCGGCCGGCCGTCACAACCTACGAAATCTAGAAAACCGCTGGACGGATTTCAAAATTTATTGCTTCTAAAACTAGGTTTACTCAATGGGAATAGCCGAAAGGACGATGTGTTCGATAGCTGTACCGAAAGTGTGTCAAAAAAATCGTAAAGTGTGTCAAAACAAGAAAATTTGCATATTTTTGGCTTAAAAAACTTTCATTATAAGTGATTACGAGTACGAACATTGAATTTGGAGAAATCTTGATGGTCGGGACTGGTACGCGAGACCAAAAACTAGATTATTGCATTATAAGTTTGTCAAAAAATGTTGTTAAGTGTGTCAAAAGAAAAATTTTTATTTATTTTCTAAACCAATTTTATGAAAAAAACTAAGATTAATTATTTGTATGACATGAAATTTTATTATTATTATAGAGGATTATGGCATTATAAGTTTGTCAAAAAAATGTTGTCGAATGTGTCAAAAGAAAGATTTTATTTATTTTTTTACCCAATTTTATGGAAAAAAATAAAATTAATTATTTGTATGACAAGAAATTTTATTATTATTATAAAGAATTATGGCATTATAAGTTTGTCAAAAAATGATTTCATTTATTTTTTTAACCAATTTTTTGGAAAAAAGGTTTTGCTGTTTTTATGACGTAAATGTAATTGAAAATGAAATTGGACATAGAAATTTTTGAATTGGTTTGAAATATTTTTTGAATTTTGAAAAAAGTTTGTATATTTGATTTTGTAATACTTTTTGTAATATTTTTAGAATTTGTGAAAAAGTTTTAATTTTTGATTTTGTTATAATTTTTGTAATATTTTTAGAATTTCGAAAAACTTTAAATTTTTAATTTTATTATAATTTTTGGAATTTTGAAAAAAGTTTTAATTTTTGCAATGTTTTTTGGATTTTGGAAAAAGTTTGAATTTTTGATTTTGTTATAATTTTTGCAACATTTTTAGAATTTTGAAAAAAAAATAGAATTTATGTATATTTTTAGGATTTTGAAAAAAGTTTCAATTTTTGATTTTGTAAGAATTCTTGGAATGTTTTTAGAATTACGAAAAATTTTAAAATTTTGATTTTATTATAATTTTTGGAATTTTGAAAAAAGTTTCTATTTTTCCAATATTTTTAGGATTTTGGAAAAAGTTTGAATTTTTAATTTTGTTATAATTTTTGCGATATTTTTAGAATTTTGAAAAAAAAAAAATAGAATTTATATATATTTTTAGAATTTATTTTTTTAGAATTCTATATGCACCTTCTGCTAAAATAATTTTTCAAAAATACATTATGTGATGTGATATCAATTTTTATACAATAGTAGATTGTATTACTAGGTTGTGCGAATGCGTTTTCCAAACAAGGGTGTAAAGTTCTCAAGACTGCCTTCTTTTTTTTTATTTATACTGAAATATTTTGGATATATTTAATTTTGTTATTAATTACCTGATTATAAATACAATTTACCAACTTTGTACTATTTAATGTATAAATTATTCCTAAAAAATTAGAATGTTCTATGAAACTTTAGATATTCTATCTATTTACATTCTACCCATAGAAAATAGAAAAAATGAAAAAAAGAAAAACAACAACAAAAAGTATAAAAAACGGAAAAATCACGAAACATTTCTCCAATTAAAAAAAATATTGCTGATTTCGTAAAATTCATTGAATGCATCCTAAATTTTATTTCGTAATACCGTCACTGTTTTATTGTGCATTTTGTGTTTAAATCGGTTTTTGTGATGAAGATGTCAACTCATTTTGAAAGACTAATGCTCAAATAGTAGTTTTTGTTTTTCTTTATTTTATTTCACAGGAATGAAATTATGGAAAATAGTGATCGACCACTATTATATGATTTTTAATAATAATATCGAAATAACAACAATTTAAACAAAACAGGAAAAGACAGTAGCAATAACTTTAAAAAACTACATTATCGATCAATTTAAAATTCATAAACGAAATTTTTATGATTTGTATGTGTTTATGAATAAAAAAACAATAATTTTAATGTTATTTAAAAAACAATAAAATTATGTACCACTCCAGGAATTGACCTCTCGATCTATTACAATTCGGTTACCCATATTACAATTTGAGCGTTACGCTCGTAGTAGAGGGATAGACTCACGGCTATTACATTATGGATGGATAGTTGTACAATTTTTCTTAAGATCTAATTTAGTATTTTTTAAGAACTACTTCTTAAAAGGAATTCCATGATCTTTTTTGAAACTACTCATACTTGGCAAACAACTGTAGGACCATTCTGTACTCTATTAATACAACAAATAGAAAATAATTATACTAACAAAATAATACCAAAAGATTATTGTTCTAAATTGCTTTTAATTGTTTTAATAACATGTTCCCACATCGCGGTTGAATTACTTCTATATACTCTTTTAAGGAGAGGTAATAAATTAATTAAATTAAATTTATGTAAATGGCAGAAATATTAATGAAATCATAAAATTTTATTAAAAAAAACTTAAAATGTTTTATAACTTTATATGTTTAAAAGTGTCCGTCTCGGTCGCTCCTTTCAATTTGTCAACCTCGGCATCTAATCTGTCTACACAGCATTTTCGTGCGACATAAATTCAAAGTAAAATCAATTAAGTTCAGATTACTAAATATAAAAAATATATAAACTTAATTTATAATTACTTTTTGTCATTCTATAAATAAATTAAATAAAAAATTTCATAAAAATTTAAAATCCCGATTAAAATCTCATCAAAGTTTTTACTATTCTTTGCTCCAAGATAAATTATATATTCAATTCTTGTGTCTTATACTTCTTCCGCATTATTTTAATTTGAAAATTCTTAATCGAACTTCGAATTTTTTTTTCTTCATTATTTGTTTTAAAGCAAACCAAAAAATATTGTGATACCACATAGGAAAAATTGCACTAACCGAAAGCAGATTTGTTTTCAGTTTATTTATTAGCGTTTTTGGTTTGTTTTTCTTTGGGTTTTTTGGATAAACAGAACCCTTTTTTTCATCTAGAATGTTAGAATTCAAAATTAGTTTTTTTCAACATTAAGAAGGGTTGATATGTGTTTGACTTAATGGATGTTTCTATGTTTGCATTCTCTATAATAACGCTGTACAGTAACATTAATGAAAATTAATTTAATGGCTACTTATCTGATATGCTAATACATAGTTTGATTACGAAACAAATAAATGCAAAACTATCAAAATCAAAATTGTTATTTATGTTTAGATTTCCTTTTAAAAATAATGAAAATAATAAATATATTTATTATGTACTTCTAGTTTGCTCGAAGAAAAAGCATTGTTTAAACTCGAATGCTCTTATCCTACTCGTTAGAATTCCGACCCTACTGGTTTACCAATAGATTGCTACCCGAGACCAAAGCTGCGCTGCATTGAACACTGGTTAAAAATATATAACAAATACCGAAATGCGATTTTTCGAAATCTTTTTGGTCCAGTTTAAAAAAAAATTATCGAAGCTGCAGTATATTTGATATCTGTCAAAATTAATGTCCAAACTCATCGAATAATGTTATCTGTTATAACGTTTCATTTTTATCAACTTTTTTTAAACATTCAATAAAGTTGTAGCTTAATTAATCTGGGACCATTGTTATCACAATATTTCGATTCCCTATTATACGAAAATGATATCCTATATTCAGTTATATCCATGGCAAAACAAAAATTTTGCTTTGCTTTGATATTTGGTTTTATAGTCCTATGAACCGAATAACGGTCCGTCGAGCCGGATAAATGAACAAAATTCGAATGAACATTTTAATGAGTAAGATAAAAAAGGTTAATTGGTGATAAATGGCAAGCAGTAAATCCTTCCAAAAATCGTATTTAGAAGGCGCTTAACCCAAGAAATGTTCGTTAGTTAGTATAATTATTCTTGGTTGACCAATCCATTACTGTTCGATGTTGCCCAAATCCTTATTAATTTGCTTTGTCTTTAGCTTGTGTTGCCCAAATGAATAACTTATACTCTAAATAGCGACCACTATTTGGCTAGCAGTATTTTTATAACTTTGCAAAGTTGTTTAAATTTTCGTAAAAATAGTCGGTAGTGCTTTTTAATCGATGCTATATATTTTTTCAAAAGTTGTAGGAGTGTTGCATACGTGTAATTCGTATAACTTGAAATTGGAAAATTGTGAAAATACCTCACTCTACAGAAAAATCAGGTAACGGACTCAACCAACTCAATGTGTCATCAATACTATACCATTTATTGTTATCCTTTTTATTTACTAATTTAACGAAATTCCGTTTTCCGGGAACAAACAAAAGATGCTTTTGACTTAACACTTTCAATTTTAAATTGCCAACTTTTTACACTTTGGCATCGTATATATATTCACAAAAATCGTTGTGTAATAGGAAGTACAATATATGTCATAAATGTACATAAATGCTTTAAACAGCAGTAAAATGGTAATTGTATGATCAACCGTAAAGTATTTCTTTATTCATATTTTTAGCTCGATCATCATTCAAGTTGCTAAATTCAATATTTATGTGAAATTGACGCTTTCTGTATATATTTCAAAATTTTATGTTCTGTAGACGATTAAGAAACCAAAATATTATATATAAATACAAAAAGTTGCTCAGCAAACAAAAACTTGAATGAATTTATCTGTATACATAATACATATGTATATACCAGTAATCCTGATCGAATTGTCATTATCATATAACTAAAACCAAATTATGTATTCCATGGTTAAGAACCTACATTTAAAAAGCAAATGACAAATTAATTTGCCGAACTATCAGATTATATGACTACTGAGTTAATAGCTGAATTTCCTTATGCAATCCAACCGGAAAACTCTAAAAATCTGAATTTGTGTGAAGGGACTGACTAACAAACGATTAAGCTAAGGCCTAAGTTAGTATATACAGCAGAATAAGACTGAGTACTGGTTGTTACTTTACTCATGCCTGTGGATGTGGCAAAGGATCAAAGAGAAAAAGGATGAAACTTAACTCAGAGCATCCAATAGAAACAAACACTCACAGCTTATACGCACTGGAGAGATTAGTTTTCGTTCATTTGTAATTTATTTTATCTTTTGTTGAACCACAGGTGTGACAGGAATGCGTATTTCAGTTTCTGCTAGGGACATACAAATTAATGTTAGATATCACTTACTACTGGTAATAGCAGTGATATATCACTAGCTAAATTTATAACGTGGGGTTGGTGACAATTGAACTCCACTAATTCAAATGTAACACTCTCAATCTTAGTTAACTATTCATTACTGCCTATTTTGATAGCTAGCGATTACACTATTCGTATCCCAAGCACAATTGTTCATCTAAGAATGAAAGTGCAAAGACATAAATCGTAGCTCATTCACAAGTTGTGCCTTAAACGACTAGAACGTCATTGTGATTGCCATCAGTCGTTACTTGCGCTTGCTCTCAGTCAACCCTTATCTAACGATCAATGAATCCGAAGTGAACTATGTATTACAAAAAGCAGTGATATCAGTTTTAAAAACATCAAAAAATATAAACTTTTAGCTCGTGAAAATGTTTCAATTTTCAGTATAGCAAGTAACAACTATGTATTATCTACTAAAAGAAATTATAACATTCTTCAAGCAAAATCAAGTGTAGATTAAAATATTTTAAGTTATTACCTAACGAAATGTTTTACGTAATTCAAAATCTGATTATACAACTTGATTTAAGGCCAATATGAAACAACTTCAAGTAATTGTATTTTAAAACAAATATGCTTATAAAAGAACAAAGTAATGTTTTTATATAAGGATTGAAATTAAAATCTGGGCTGGCGGTGTTTGAAAAAGTCTGTAGAGTGTGGATATTTGCTTAAAGGATTGTAAAAAGTTGTTCATATTATAAAAAACGTGTCTGAGTGCTACCACACACGACTGCTGAATGTCAGTTATCAATCCACTTAATTGGTTTTCTATAATTTAGAAACCATATCAGAGATGAACAAGATGTTACCCGACTAGAATTTTGTTCAAGCATCCCTTCAGGTTCAGGCCCGGACTACGAAGACCTATCTCATCCTTAGTAGTAAATGCCGGACCAAGCCCCGATCAGAATCGTATTTATTTTCCAATTAAGGTATGCCCTATTTGTCCTGATCTGAGCCCTATTTTATTTGAATAAATTTCATTTCATTTCATTTCATGCTAAAATTTTCTTTTAGATATACATAGTTTGCGAAATTTTGCATATACTTTAGTTATCGTATGAATTTAGAATATTTTCAAACAAATTTTTTGAACAGTAGGAAAATGATGTATTTACAAAAATTGTGCTAAAATGTAGTAGTGAATGGACTATTTGAACTGATCGAGTGTAGTAGGTTTGCCTGATCCGGTTTGGATAGTTTGAGGCGTTACATTACTGATCAGGGCCTGTTCAATTGTGCGTCATCCGTTCCCTATCAGTAGTAGGGAAAGCCCAGATGTATGCGGCCCAGATCTTAGCCCTTACATAATTCTAGTCGGGTATGGGTTTTAAATCAGTCGGCTATGTACCTACCCGACAAATATAATGTGCATGGTGCACTAGTGTATGCACATTGTGTCTACTTTTTTATTTGATTTATTTTTCAGTTTTTTTAAAATATTCTAATGTATATTTTAAATTTAATTGAAGTTTAAAATATGTATTTGTTTTAATTTAACATTTTTAAATCATGCAAGCATGTATGCAAAATGTTCATAGAACTTTCAATCATAAGTACACAAATATTTGATGTCCGATTTTTATGACCAGGATTTTCTGATACGTTATGAATCTTTCCTATGGATTAATATTTTTCTTAAGCCATTTGTATGCGATTGCATTTGTAAATGATGCGTCCAATTTTTCGATTTTTTTTAATGATATAATTTAAACAAAAGAAACAATTTGCCGGAATCCATAGTCTCAGGTGGCTTCAATCCGCACGGGCTTAAAAAAAGCGTTCATCAACACCTTAGAACGCAGGTTGTTTTGGGACCTAGGTCTTAAAAGGTATTTATGTGTTGTTGTGACACATATTCTAAGCCCTATAACACAGCACTTTTTATTTAAAAAAAAACGAAAAATAATTTAGAAAACAAACAATTTAAATATTTGACTTACATATAAAACATAATATTAATTTTCCATAATTTTCTTAATACAATAATCCCTCCGACTGCGCGGTAGTCAAACAAAACCGCGCAATATGAACCCTATTTTGTGTGAAAATGGAGTGTTCGGTTCCAAATTTTGAAAAAAATTAAAAAGAAAATAAATTAAAAGTTTTACTTAAACAAAAATGAATATATATAGCCTGAAAAACATGTATTACTTCAACAACTCTTAAAAAATAAAACACTTCATAAGTTAAAAGTTAAATAAACACAAATAACATTTAAAAAACAACTCAAATTTAAAAAACTAATATCAATAATTTGAATTTGTTTAGAATATGTTACCTTTACTGGCTTGAAATATAATTTGATATTTATTGAATGTTCCAGCCACACAGTTAAAAATGAGCTGAAGATGTAATGCAAATTGCTACACATATGGATCGTTCTTTTACAAACCAAACGCCTTTCTGACCGACATATTTTTGATTTATTTTATTTAGAAAAAAAGATATACGTGCTCGAGGATTTTTTTTCTGTTTTATTTTAAAGTTAAGAGACGAACTTTAAAAAAAAAATTGTTATCTACAAAAATTATTAACAAATTCCTATGTGTAAACAGTTAAGCAATAAGTCAGATACTTTTTCCATGACACCTGCAATTTTGCTCTCTCGTGTACGAGTAACACTAGAAATAAATTAATTTATCGAGCGCGGAAAGGCAAAAAATTCCATAAATTTTTCATTTTATTTTTACGAATTTCACCAACATATTCTAAAAGCAAATTTTAAAAGTCGCGCAATGTGAAATTTTAATCGCACAGTGCAAAAAATTAGTATTGAAAACTCATCTCGCGCAGTGGGAAATCATGCAATGAGAACCCACGCAGTCGGAGGGATTACTGTATTATAAAAAAATAAATTTAAATATCAGTAAACCGACATGAAAACAAAGCAAGCCCTATTAATATTATCAATAGTAATAAAATATAACAATAGCTATTTATAAAACAAGTTGCTAAATTAGGTTGTTTTAAGCCCGAGATGTGAAATTGGCAACCGAGGTGAAGCCGAGGTTGACAATACATCGATTGCTTAAACCAACTAATAAAGCAAAGTGTTTCATACAAGATTTTTTGTAATGAAGCCGCAAAATTAAACTTTTATAAAAAAAAATTAAACAAATTGCATTTTTATCTAGTACATTTTTAGAAAACCAATTTGATCTTATAAGGAGTAAGTAGCCTTAGTTTTCATACGGCCAATTGTGAAAAATATCAAGATGAGTTCAAGTGATGATGATTTTGTATCGTCAGATATAGAAAAGGTAGCCAATGAAGCTATTTCTACATTCGTACCGGAAAAATCGAAATTGACGTACGAAACTTCATACCAAAATTTTGATGAGTGGTTCAAAGAATCAAAAACTACAACAATCAATAGATTAATGATTTATACTTTAATGAATCATTAAACCATTATTATTAATATATTAATAAATTATTAAACACCTACAATTAGTACTTTAATGAATCTGAACAATGTACTAGATTAATGCTTAAATAAAGCTGATTTAATTACTAAAACGACGCACAAAAAAGCGTAGATTTTGCAACTTAGTTACAAAAATTATTTTTTCTATGCGAAAAGTAAACTCACTAGTGAAATAGAATAACAAATTAAAGTTGCTATGGTTTTTCATATAATTTTGCAAAGTATTTTAAACAACGTAGCCATGAAAAAATAGAAAATGAATTTTGAATGTTTTGTTGTCGATTTCTAACTTTATAATTTATAGTAAATATCGATTATATATTACTATCATAGAAAAAATTGCATTTCCTACGCGAGATAAAAACGTTTTTCGTTCGTAAACATGTCTCACTCGACGCTAGCGCGTCTCGTGAACAAATGTTTACTCACGAAAAAAACAATGTTTTCATCTCTTTTAGGAAAATATACTATTTTCTACAATTGTTGTGAAAGTCAAATTTTCTACGATGAATTTGATAAAAAGTAGGCATTGAAAATTAATCTTCCCAAATGACGTGTAGAAAGTACTTTCTGCACAGTTGTGTTTACATTGGAGAAATAACTAGAAAAAAATCTACAAAAAACACATTCAATGCAATATTTAAAGTGAATCGAATTTTATTATAAATCAAATTATTCATAATTATAGATTAAACATTAACAATAAATTATAGTTTTAATTGAAATTTATTTATTAATATTTATTGTGATGTTGCATGAAGTACATGCACTAATATTTATCCCCTCAGTCGTATTTTTAGCAGCCTTAACAATTGTTCTATTGAATCCCAGAACTGATTCCGCTGCACTTCCAACAATGGAGCTACTACCGCGACCTATATTTTCATTATCCATTGCGATATTGTCACTTGCAGGGGCTCCAGTTATTTTCTCACACACAGATATTTTATTTTGAATGGAGTTGTCGACATAGCTTACCGCAACAGCAGAGGATTTCCATCCGCCATGTCTCTTGAGTGTTAAAATGTCTCCACCCGCATCTGCGAGTAACGTAGCAGATGTTCGTCTGAAACAGTGCCCTGTATATTCATGCAAATTTGGAAGATTTAAGTAGCTCGCAATTTTTAGTGGAATTTTTCCAAATGTATTTATTCCAATAGCTTGCGAAGTACATTTACCATTCCGATAGTTAACAAAAAACCTGTTATGAGTGGTGTTTGCAGTGCGAAGATTTCTGTATTTACGATAAACTGAGATCCAATCACCAACCCCATTAGAAACAGTAAACGTTCGAGTGATGTGAGTTTTGGTGTCTGGCACCTGTACAATTAATATATTTTCCTTATCCTCAATATGATCCAACATCATATCCAACATCATATCCAGCTCCAGCGATAGTCATTATAAGAGCAATCTTTAATTTGAATTTTTTGAATATTAATATAAATTTTATACATTTAAATATTAAATAATTACCTTCATCATCAGAAAATCTTTGTCTGGTGCTTCATTCACAAACTTATTTATATCTTCTCTAGAAAAGGTTCTAGATTTTTTAGCAACATAGCCCACTGATTTTCTTTTCAACAATGCAATCAACTTATGATATTTAGAGATATTGACGTTGTCTTCTAAAATAAGTGTACTCTTTAACATAGAGTACATTGACCATAAAGTGGATGACTTGAAAATGTTTTGATTTTTCTGAAAAATAAGCCAAAAGAACATTCTCCGTAATTTTCGTGGCTTTTTTCTCTCCACGCCATGTCAAGAAAGCTTCTCGTTCTTTTCTATATCTAGTTTTAGATTTTCCAGGTAGAAGTTCCAAACAAACATTTTTAGCTGCCTCAGCAATGTCTAGAGGAGTTCCAATGATAACCTCTTCATCACTTTCACCGAAATCACTATTTATTTTCACCGATTTATTTTTAGAACGTTATTCAAAAAAAATCAAAAACGATATGGGAAAATTTTTGACAACAATAAATCATGACATACTTGAGTATAAAAAATGAAAATTTTAAAATCTACATTAGTTTATGGTATTAAATATTTGTATAGTATATGACTATCGAATCTTGCAATTGTAGAAAAAATAGCGTGTATGACTCGTGTAGAAAGCACTATTGCAGTACTCATGTGAATGCAGCCCTCGACTAGCGTCTCGTGCTGCAAATTTCACACTCGTACTGCAATAGTGTTCTTTCTACACTCATTATACAATATACTATTAAATCACTAAAACTAATTATTTATAGTGCGCCGTTTGTTTTTTGTCACACAAAATTTTTTTTCCTACATAAATTTAGATGAAATTCATCAAATTACGTAAGTCATATTATTTCATAAAAAATTAAATAAAACCAGCAACCATTTTTTATAAAATGTAAAAATTCTATTTATTCCATTTTTTAATTCTTTTGTTTATCATTATTATCAATCATACGTAAAAGCACAAGAGCTTTTTTATCGGATTAACATTCATTTTTTACGAAAACTATAGTTTGCTTAGAAATTTAACGAGAACAAACGAATTGATAAAAACGCGAAAGCGAAGCTGGAGCGTTTTTATCTAGTACGTTTGTTCGAGTTTAAATTGCTAAAAAGCCAACTAGTTTGAGTTTATGAAATAAAAGTTTACCTGATCCTAAAAAAAGATCGAGTGATTTTGGCTAGATAAATTGACGATTTATGCATTTAAATTCGTCCAAAACGACTCATTATCATTATTCGAAAAACTGTTTGATGGATTAATATTTGTTTATAACAATACACTAGCTACTAAATCAAAAGCCAACTTCATTTTAAAATAGAAAAAGTTTTATCAATCAATGTCAAGCTATAGAGGTTTTTATCGCTGTAAAAACGGACCTTTTTTGAACCTTTTTTATCGATGTCAAAGTGACAAAAACAAACAATCAAATAGACATTTTGTTATAATAGTGAATTAATCATTCAATAAATTTCGTTTCACTTCGTTTTTAGGGTTCCGTACTTTGAAAAAGTAAAAACGGTACCCTACTGGTGATACTGCGTTGTCCGTCCGAATTTCTTTATAATCGATTTACTCACAAACTATAAGTGCTATCAACTTGAAATTTTCTACAGTTAGTAAATGTGTTTTT
This sequence comes from Diogma glabrata, assembly GCA_963693315.1. Classification (NCBI taxonomy): domain Eukaryota; kingdom Metazoa; phylum Arthropoda; class Insecta; order Diptera; family Cylindrotomidae; genus Diogma; species Diogma glabrata. The sequence continues at coordinate 369,819,107 of OY856186.1, forward strand.
CTACGCCTGCTGATAAAAAAATCCAAATATTTGTTTTTATCTATATTTTATGGACATTGATAATTAGATAGTTAAACAAAATTGTTTTTAAAGGAATCGAGTTTGGTGTAGAAAAATCGAAAAAGATGGAAATATTTCAAAAAAAATTTCAATGAATTTTCGACTGCTTAGTTTTTGGGATTCGCCAAAAACGAGCGTTTTTTTCTCACGCCCCTCAACTTTGAACATTACAAAAGAAAAAATTCACGGAGGAAGGAATGTCGCAAAAGTTTTGGTTGATATAATTTCAGATGTTCATTGGAGGGGAGGGTAAGAGTAAAAATTTCCAAAAAAAATTATTTTTGATCATGGCCAGTGAGGTGTCATATGGAAGGTGAATTTTTTTTCGTGCAAAACAGTTGTTTTTTTAATGTTCGAAAGCACAGTTTTCGACTTATTTTCGAAAATGTAAATTCCCCTACCCACCCTTTTATCTGCGAACATTACAAAAGAAAAAATTTAAAAAAATTCGCGGATGTAGGGATTTTGCTAAACCGAAACTAAAATTTTTTTGGTTGTTATAATTATTTTAAAGTAGAAAATATGAAGGGGCTGAAATCCCACAACTCTGAGATATCAAGACTTCGGTCTGGGTTAAGGATTTTGATATAGTTTTCAGCACAAAATTTTTTTGAGGACATAGTTTTTAGTTTTGGGCAGCGATGTATATCAATTTATCAAAGATAACTCTATGTTAAAGTACATGTATTTTTTATCTCTGTTTAGAAATTTATTACAAAACGAACACGAAACATCAATACGATGCCGGAAAATTATAACAGATCATAAATTAACATAATTTAGTGAAAAGATGATACAATAAGCAAACTACTCAAAAACCTCTCCATTTAGCGTTTCGAGAAAATATTACAAAATCATAAATTCATATTTTGTTTTAAAATTCCAAAAATATTGTAAAAATTATATAAAATCAAACTTTTTTCAAAATTCTAAATATATTCCAAAAATTATTACAAAATCAAAGATTTAAAGATTTAAAGATTCTAAAACTATTGCAAAATTATAACAAAATCAAATATTGAAACTTTTTCCAAAATTCTAAAAATATGGCAAAAATTATTACAAATCCCAGAATACAAACTTTTTTCAAAATTCCAAAAATATTTCAAAAACTATTTAAAAAATTTAAAACTTCCATGTCCAATTTAAAGTTCAATTACATTTACGTCATAAAAACAGCTAATTTTTTTGCCAAAAAATTGGCTAAAAAACAAATTAAATCATTTTTTGACCCACTTGACATTATTTTTTTGACAAACTTATGATACCATAATTCTCTATAATAATAATAAAATTTCATGTCATACAAAATAATTAATTTTATTTTTTTCCAAAAAATTGGGTAAAAAAATAAATCAAAATCTTTCTTTTGACACACTTGACAACATTCTTTTGACTAACTTATAATGCCATAATTCTTAATAATAATAATACAATTTCATGTCATACAACTTATTAATTTTATTTTTTTCCAGAAAATGGGTAAAAAAATAAATAAAAATCTTTCTTTTGATATCCTTGACAACATTTTTTGACAAACTTATAATACCATAATTCTCTATGATAATAATAAAATTTAATGTCAAACAAATATATTTCATGTCATACAAATAAGCAATTTTATTTTTTTTCAAAAAATGGTAAAAAAATAAATGCAAATCATTCTTTTGACACACTTGACAACATTTTTTTGACAAGCTTATAATACCATAATTCTCTATAATAATAATAAAATTTCATGTCATTACATATAATTAATTTTATTTTTTTCCAAAAACTTGGGTAAAAAAATGAATAAAAATCTGTCTTTTGACACACTTGACAACATTTTTTAGAAAAAAATTTTATTCTAGAATTCGTCGGTTGTGACGGCCGGCCGGCAGAGAGACATACATTTTTTTTGTTTTTTTAGAATCAGTAGGTCTTTCAGATCGAAGTAATTTAGATAAATCTTACAAAATTGAAACGGTTGGCAGTGCCAGCAATATTTTTAAACGTGCCAAGTCTGGCATGCGTACCACGTATTTGCGATCGCTGAAATAAACCAAATCAGTTTTTAATGTCGGTAAATTTGCGGTAAAAAATTTTCAGTTAAAGTGCTTGTCTTTTTCCGCAAAATTTGACTTTTATTTATTAATAGTAAATAACTAGCCCCCGCTATACTTTGAAAAAGTAAGATCGGTACCCTATTGGTGAGACTTCGGTGTCCGTCCGAATTTCTACATTACCGATTTTCTCACAAACTATAACTGCAATCAACTTGAAATTTTCTCCAGTTATAAAATATTTAGTATTTGTCCACATCTACTGAAAACAAAAAACTTTCAAATATTGTTTTTTTCCCGTATTTTATAGACATATATAAGGAGATAGTAAAACAAAGTTTTTTTTAAGGAATCGAGTTTGATGTAGAAAAATCGAAACAGATTGAAATATTTAAAAAAAAATTCAATAAATTATCGACTGCTTAGTTTTTGAGTTACTACCAAAAACGTGAATTTTTTTCCTACACCGCCCACCCCCCCTTTAACTTCGAGCATTACAAAAAAAACATTTAAAAAATTTATTATAGCAATTGAATTATAGCGGTTGGCTTACATTTAAAATCTTATTGGTGGTTGCTAGTGGAACTTTTAAAAAAAAATATTTTTGACCTTGACGAGAGTGGTGTCATATGAGAGGTGAATTTTTTTCTAGTTCAAAACAGTTTTTTTCTAATTTTCAAACGCACACTTTTTGACTTATTTCCAGAAATGTGAAAATTTTTCTTAAAAACCCTCCACCCACCCCTTAACCTCGAACATTGAAAAAGAAAAATGTTGAAAAAATTCACGGCTATAGAAAATGTTTCAAAGAGTGAATGAAAACTATAGCGGTTGACTCATTATTTCAAATGTTATTTGAAAGGAGTTGAGAGTGGACATTTTGGAAAAAAAATATTTTTTTCTACTTCAAGCTACGAAAATGTCATTTTAATATATAGTAAAACCTATGTGAAAGGGAAACTTTTTGTAAATAGTGACTGAAAATGTTTTCAGTCACTAGGATTGAAAGTAAATAAGTTTCGGTGGTCGCCTACAGGTGGTGGTTATTTAAAGGATTGAATATTTGAGATTGAATTTGATTTACTGTTTCTATTGTTGTTTCGATAATTAACTGTCCGATATAAAATATATTCTCTGAGTTCTTTCCCCCCTAAAAAAAAAAATTAAAAAAAATTTATTAACTAAATAAATAAATTTTATTAAAAAATTTATTTTTATTTGTTTTTAATTGAAACTTTACCTACAATTTTTTAAATTTATACTTTAAACGATCACTTCCAGTCGGTAAAAAGAATATCTGTAATATCTGTAAAAGTTTTTAGAGAAAATATATGAACTATTTTCATTATTCATATTGTCAAATTCATCTACTAAAAACTTACAAACCGACATAGCTAAATTTGACAGTTATTAAACAAGATTGTATTTATATATAGCATTTTTACCAGTGTAAAATAATGTTATTATTGTGTTCGCCTGTTATTGTTCCATCTGTTGGCGAACACAATAATAACATTATTTTACACTGGTAAAAATGGTGTATATAAATACAATCTTCTTTATTTTTTACACAGTCAAATTTAGATATGTCGTTTTGTAAGTTTTTAGTAGATGCATTTGTAAATATTATCATTTATATTTACAAGCGTAGAAAAAATGGCGTGTTGTACGCGTGGTAAAAACGTTTTTGCGTTCCTTTATTCCACTCGACGCTATCGCGTCACAAACCGTTCAGTTACGGAAGAAGAGACGTTTTCACCACTTGTATAGAAATCTACTATTGACCTTGACGAGTGGGATATCATATGGAAGGTGAATGTTTTTATAGTTTATAACAATTTTCTTCTAATTTTCGAACGCACAGTTTTCGATTTATTTCCAAAAATGTGAAAAAATTTTCCTGTCCAACCCCCTTTACTTCGAACATTATGGAAGAAAAAATTTTAAAATATTCACGGTTATAAAAAATATAAAGAGTGAATGAAAATTATAGCAGTCAACTCATCATTTAAAATGTTATTTTTAGGGGGTTAAGACTAGATGTCTGAAAAAAAATACTTTTGACTTTGATAAGACTTTTTGTCTAGTCAAAAACAGTTTTTTTTGTTATTTGCGAAGGCACCGTTTTTGGTTTATTTCTATAATTGTGTTTTAGAAGAACTTTATATTTGAACTTGTCGGTTATATTCGGACTTGTCTGACTTATTTATATACAAAACCGTCAAAGTTTTATCATATCTCGATTGAGTATTACTGTACACACAAATCATGAAACTAATTTCAATTAAAATCAGATCAAAAATTTATTAAATATTCTTTTCAATAAAACAATCACTATAAGGTCAAATTGTTGTGACAATTTAAACAGTACATTTTTTCACACGTGTGTCAACAAAACTATTTATTAAAACTTAGTTCTATTGTATAAAATAGGTCAATCACAATTCAAGATCGTCAAAAAACTTGTTCGTAAAAAAACAAATTAAACAATATAAATAATGTTATCAAATAACACTATTTTTGTGTAAATATCCAAATAAATGATTTTAAATTATAATCACTCAACAGCTACTGGATAGTTGATTTGATACCCTATCCGACATATTTTGCGAAAAATTTCAAAACAAAGCAAAAATAAGTCATAAATTAAAATTTGATATGCTAAAAAATTTAAATAATTTTTTGTGTTCTAAATTCAAAATTATAAGGAACAGTTAAGAATTTTAGTTTTGGTTATTTGTTTTAATGTCAAATGTCATTCATCTAAATCCTTTCCTAACTTATAATTTTGTTGTTTGTTGAAAAATATTTCATTTTCTAAATTGATTAATTGGTTTAGTGTGGTTATGGTCAAATGAATGCAAATTGAATGGAATTTATTGCTTATATTTTTTTATTAAACTTGATTAAGATGCATTAGGTTGTAACGACTTTTATATAGGTCAGTTTATAGTTTAAATGTTTGTTTAGTTTCAAAGATTTTAACTTTTTTAGGGGAGATTTTTTGACATTTTGATGCATGAAGGAATCAGTTTTGGTTGATTTGCAAATTTTTTCTGATCTACGGGTGTAACAAGCTCACAAACTCCAGTTCCTGCTATTGACGACATACGAATCAACGTACTATAGCAATACCAGTGAGATGTCACTAGCCAAGGGGATATCTTAGGGGTGCGCGCGATTGAACTGTATTCTGCCAACGGAAACACCCTCATTCTTTGGAATTAAAAAGTTTTGTTTATTTCTTTAGAAGAAATTATATTTTTATTACTTAACAGACTATTAAACTATAACATTCATAAAAATTATTCACAATACATATGACTACTGATTCGCTTTCATTCCCATTCGGACAAAGAAAGCCTTATAGCGTGTGCCCGCATGTTGGAACCTCCCTGTGTGTGCTTCTTAAAATATATACATATGTATAATAATAATGTAAATAATATATACAAATTTCAGCTTTGCTGAAATAAAGTAAATTTTCATGAAATTTTAAAACTTTGAAATTTAAAAAAAAATACTCGGAACCGGAGTAGGTGTCTGCCATTGGATTTTTTACTAAAAAAGGTTGTATATTTTAAGATATTAAAACGGCAGACATGCTGAAATCAAGTTTTTGAAGTCAATTTTTACGTTTTTTGACTTGCGGACACGCCCAAAGGAACCATCGGCGGGGATAGTGACTACCCATTTCAACTACGGCAGGTGAAAAACTATACCTAGCATCAATATGGAGTTTGCTAAAATACCGTAAGTCTGCCGGTCACTGGCTCTTAGACTAATACTTGAAATGGTGAATTACGACAAAATGTGTAAATTTTTGTATTTTACGCACTGTTGTAAATTACTTCGGTCTGAAAGACCTAAGTATTACATTCATGAGCTAAAAGTGAAATTTTTACCCCCACTTTTTTGACATTTCTCGACGTTTTAAGACCTACTGATTCTAAAAAAGCAAAAAAAATGTATGTCTGCCGGCCGGCCGTCCGTCCGTCCGTCATTACCTACGCTGCAGGGAAAACCGCTGGAGGGATTTCAAAATTTTTTTTTTAAATATACTCAAGGGACAGGTCCCAAAGGACGCTGTATTTGATAACTGTACCGGAAGTGTGCCAAAAAAATCATTCAGTGTGTCAAAAATAGCAAATTTTCATATTTTTGGCTTAAAAACGATCATTTTAAGTGATTACGAGTAGGAACATTGAATTTGGAGAAATCTTGATGGTAGGGATTGGTATGTAAGATCAAAAACTAGATTATTGCATTATAAGTTTGTCAAAAAAATGTTGTCAAGTGTGTCAAAAGAAAGATTTTTATTTATTTTTACCCAATTTTTTTAGAAAAAAATAAAATTAATAGTTTGTATGACATGAAATTTTATTATTATTATTGAGAATTATGGCATTATAAGTTTGTCAAAAAAATAATGTCAAGTGAGTCAAAAAATGATTTCATTTATTTTTTTAGCCAATTTTTTGTTTTTGGAAAAACAAATGTAGCTGTTTTTATGACGTAAATGTAATTGAAAATGAAATTGGACATGGAAATTTCTGAATTTGTTAGTTTTTGAAATATTTTTGGAATTTTGAAAAAAGTTTGTATTTTTGATTTTGTAATAATTTTTGCAAAATTTTTGGAATTTTGGAAAAAGTTTTAATTTTTGATTTTGTAAAAATTTTTTGAATATTTTTAGAATTTTGAAGAATTAAAAATTTTTGATTTTATTATAATTTTTGGAATTTTGGAAAAAATTTGAATTTATGATTTTGTAAGAATTTTTGCAATATTTTTAAAATTTTGGAAAAGTTTGAATTTTTAAGAATTTTTGGAATATTATTGAAATCTAGAAAAAGTTTAAATATTTGATTTTATTCTAATTTTTGGAATATGTAGTTCTGGAATTTTGAAAAAGTTTGATTTTATTTAATTTAACAATAGTTTTGTATTTTTGATTATAATTTTCCGGCAACGTATTGATGTTTCGTGTTCGTTTTGTAATAAATTTCTAAAAAGAGATAAAAAATACTTGTACTTTAACAAAGAGTTATGTTTGATATACATCGCTGCCCAAAACTAAAAACCATGTCCTCATAAAAGTTTTTTGCCGAGAACAATATCAAAATCCTTAACCCAGACCGAAGTTTTGGTATCTCAGAGCTGTGAGATTTCAACCCCTCCATATTTTACCTTTATAATAGGAGGCATTCAGTTGCCTCCTATTATAAGGGAAAATTTACACTTCTTTTTTGAGTTTAGAAAATTAAAAAAGAGGCATTAATTTTTGTTAAAATTCTAAGTTTACATCATTTTTTCGAAATTAAAGTAAAAAATTAGACTAAAAATCTTTAAAATTAAATAGTTTAAGAACATGAATTAATGCCTGATTGTAAATTTGATATATTTTAAATTAAAGATAGAACTATTTAAAAAAAAAGCAAAAATTTTTTGTTAATGGAAGTTGGTTGAAAAAATTATGAAAAAGTAGAATTTTTAGTCAGACTAAAACCTTTAAAATTAAATATCTCAAGAACACAAATAAACGCCTCTTTGAAAATTTGCAATATTTTAGAGTAAGAATAGAACTGTTTTACAAAAAAAAGAACAAATTAAATTCCAATTGAGTTAAAATTTTGAGTTAAAAGTAGATATAACACTATTATGTAATATTTTCTTGTATAAATGCAAATTTTTAAGAAAATAAATGTTAAAAAAAAAAAAAAAAAAAAAAATTGATCTTCAACCCTAGCGTCATCTTTAAAAAAGTTTTTTTAATGTTTTAATTTTAACAATATTGAGGGACTGAAATCTCAAGGCTCTGAGATATCAAGACATCGGTCTGGGTTAAGGATTTTGATACAGTTTTCGCAAAAAACTTTTATGAGGACATGGTTTTTAGTTTTGAGCAGAGATGTATATCAAACATAACTTTTTGTTAAAGTACATGAATTTTTTATCTCTGTTTAGATATGTATTACAAAACTAACACAAAACAATCAATAAGTAGTCAGAAAATTATAACAGGTCAAAAATTAACTTAATTTAGTGAAAAGAATATACAATCAGTAAACTACTCAAAAACCTCTCCATTTAGCGTTTCGAGAAAATATTTCAAAATCACAAATTCATATTTCTTTCGAAATTCCAAAAATATTGTAAAAATTAAATAAAATAAAAAATTCAAACTTTTTTCAAACAAAATTCTAAAAATATTTCAAAAATTATTACAAAATCAAAGATTAAAACTTTTTTCAAAAATTCTAAAAATATTGCAGAAATTATAACAAAATTTGCAACTTTTTCCAAAATTCTAAAAATTATAATAAAATCAAAAATTTTAAATGTTTCAAAATTCTAAAAATATTCCAAAAATTCTTACAAAATCAAAAATTGAAACTTTTTATAAATTCCAAAAATATTTCCAAAACTATAACAAATTCAAAAATTTCCATGTTCAATTATATTTACGTAAACAAACAGCTAAATTTTTTTTCCCTAAAAAATTATCTAAAAAATAAATGAAATCATTATTTTGACAGGTCTGACAATATTTTTTTGACAAACTTATAATGCCATAATTCTCCATAATAATAATAAAATTTCATGTCAAACAAATAATTCATTTTATTTTTTTCCGAAAAATTGGGTAAAAAATAAATAAAAATCTTTCTTTTGACGCATTTGACAACATTTTTTTGACAAACTTATAATGCCATAATTCTCTATAATAATAATAAAATTTCATGTCAAACAAATAATTAATTTAAATTTTTCCAAAAAATTGGGTAAAATATAAATAAAAATCTTTCTTTTCACACACTTGACAACATTTTTTTGACAAAATTATAATGCCATAAATCTCAATTGCATGTCAAACAAATAATTAATTTTATTTTTGTTTTCAAACAAGTGGGTAAAAAAATAAATAAAAATCTTTCTTTTGACACACTTGACAACATTTTTTTGACAAACTTATAATGCAATAATCTAGATTTTGATCTCACATACCAATCCCGACCAGCAATATTTCTCCAAATTCAATGTTCCTACTCGCAATCACTTAAAATGAACGTTTTTTAAGCAAAACATATGCAAATTTCCTTGTTTTGACACACTTGACAATTTTTTTGACACACTTCCAGTGCATTTATCGAACACATCTTCCTTTCGGCTCTTCCCATTGAGTAAACCTATTATTAGAAAACAAAATTTTTGAAATCCGTCCAGCGGTTTTCTAGATATCGTAGGTTGTGACGGCTGGATGGCCGGCAGACAGACATACATTTTTTTGCTTTTTTAGAATCAGTAGGTCCTAAAACGTCGAGAAATGCCAAAAAAGTGGGTAAAAATTTCAAAGGGGGTAAAAATTTCAATTTTAGCTCATGAATGTAATTCTTAGCTCTTTCAGACCGAAGTAATTAGTTACAAAAACAATTAATAAATTTTTTTTCAAACGATTAACTAATCACATATCAAACAAAAAAACGTTTGATGAAATCGGTATAGCCGTTCTTGAGTAATTTAATTTCAAAGTTGCATCGGATTGGCAGAATTTTCATTTTTCATGCATGCCTCCTATGCTCAAACTGTGCACTTTAAAAAATTGTAAAATAAGTCATATTTTTATTTTGTCCATATTACTTATATGCCAAGTTTCATGAAAATCAAAAATGGTCAAGTTTTCACAACTCGGTCTAGAACACGCTTTTCTTCTATAGCAAATTGTAAATGCTACTTATGTTCTGATTAAAATTATCTCCAATCCCTACACTATATTTATATACAATATATACATATACCCAAAACCTATTAAATTTTTTCGCGTCAGAATTTTTTTTCTCGAAAGGACAATAATGGCATCTGTCATTTAACTGTCAAATTATTTTTAAAACATCACATTTATATATTATTCCAAACTAACCGTGAATTTTGCTTTTACTTTTATATTATTTTATTTTTGAATTAAAATTGGTTATAAAATATCTTTTTTTATCATATTCGATTAGTTAGCAGATTTGCTGACTTAACAACAACCGCACTAACACAATATTAAAATAAAATTTCAAAATTATATTAATTTGATTAGAATTTTGATTTCATCAATATATACATATATTTTTATTCAATGACGCAAAAACTATGACAAATTTTTTAACTTTTTATGAGATTTAATCATATTAGATTTGTCTATTATTTTTATTATAAAAAATTTAAATAATGTTTTGTTTTTATTTTGGTGTTGAAATGATAGCATTAGTCAATTAGCAAAGTCGAAATCGTATTATTATTACTTCGATACGCAATGATTAAACGTTAAAACAAGTTATTTTGAGGCTTACTTTCTTCTATTCCTATACAATTTTCCGATTTTTAATTGAAAAGAAGAGGAAAAACACCTTGCTAATATTTAACTTGTTATTTTTCAAGTGAAAATCCATTAGTTTTGTGTTTTCGGATATAAAACTAAATTAAAATAAATGTAAAATCAATATCGTTGATTTTTATAGCACAATTAGTTTTTAAGATAGAAAACACGTGTCTATAATGTTCTTAAAAGTGTCTTAATTAATCGCGCGATATATTTACGAATTGTTGTCAAATAATGGTTCTAATAAGTAATTACATTTACCTTTAGCTACCTCTACAAGAAGTTTTTATATTTTTTATGTAATTAAAATTTAAATTGTTAATTAAAACAGGATATTATAGTTACAGTGAAAGAAAAGTATAAAAAAACGAACATCTTTTAATAATTATAAAAGGAATAAATCAATAATAGTATTGAGAAGAATGGAATGAGACGAACTCGTCTGATAAGATTTTATGAGAGGTGCAGGTGAGCCGTTAAAAATCCAAACAGTGTACATGGCAGTTAAAAAAACATTGTATGAACAAAAGAAAAATTAGGTTTGCGTATAATCCTGCTAGTGGCATATTCCCTGATTATGTGACGCATCGTCTTCCTCAATGGTTAATGGCCAGATATAGAGTAATATGAAGGTTCGTTTCTTCAAGCAAGCAAACGTGTTCCATCATCAAGGATTATTCCATAGCTAAGATTGAGGGTGCTACCGTTCACTGAAAAGAGTTCATCCACCTGTACCCAAAAGAGATCCAAATTTGAAATGAATCCAGGTCTTCCTTTTTCCAGTAAGCCTGGATCATTTGCCAAAGTTTCATCAATATCCTGTACAGGAATGTCATGAAACCACCCACTCACCCATCAATAGACGTACACCAAAATTTTTAATGACTATATTTAGATAGAGGATGGTCCAAAACAAAAGAAAAAAACAAAATTTGGGTTATGTAAGATTTTTTTTTTTCGATAGATTGCATTACTTCACACAATTTAAAATTGAGGTGAAATAAAAATTAATAGGTTTTTTTCATTTTTTTATTTGTTCTCTAGTTTTGACACAGGGACTCGAAATTTCATATGAAACTTAGTGACAATCACAGATTAAAGTTAAATTGTGCTCGAACGGGTTAGTTGATTTGAGGAATTTTAAATCGTCATAGCTAGACGACCTCTGTCCTCTGGTCATCGTTTGACTTCACCGAGGCAACCTTCCAAAATATCATTTATTTATTATATTAAATTAATTTGTTTGCTTTTGATTTTGTTTTTTTTAATCAGCTCGATGATTCTACTGCCTCCTATCCCAATGGTTTTTCTCGTTTTATCCGCTAGTTTTCTTAAATTTGTTTTTGGTTGTATTTGTTTTGAATCCTTATAATTTTTTGTTGGTCTTGGTCCGGCTGAGAGTCTATCTCGGGGTTTGGGGTTGAGCCCAGCTCCCATTTCATTTCTGAAGTTTTCTTATAATTCTCAAGTTCGCCAGACTTTCTCCTTTCGTCCAGTCCTGCAGAGGACAAGATAATAAATGTCAGTTGTGCTTCCATTTTCCTCTTTACCTATAGTAATATACTATATATAGTGATCGTCAATAAACTTTTCAACCTACTTGTGCATAAGAATACAAATATTTAAAGTATTTTTTAAATTTGACCTTTCTGGAAGCTCGTATCACTCTATTTTATTTTTTTCTAATTTTTATCACCTAGTTATGAAAAATTGGAGAGAATTAATGAACTACAACATACACAATTTTAATATAAAATAACATTTATGCTGGCCATATTTTTCTTTTGGCTCGTGCCATGAGAAATGAATTTAATTTGATTTTAAGTCAGGCAGTGGAAAGTGTTGCAACAAGTTGGTTGGATTTGCGGAGTTGGGTGGAGAGTTTTGATACCCCCATACCCTCAACATAAACCTGAATTTATTAAATGTATGTTTATGTAAATTTTTTGTTTTTACACTTCGCTGGAGTTGTAACCTAATTTTTGGTTTATAATCATTAGCGTTAACATTTTTTGGTAGAGTTTATCTAGTCGGCTAGCCCTGATGAGAATGATAAACTTTTTTAAAGTTTAAAATTTTCTCATTGGTTCGAAACTAGATCGCTCTAAAATTGTATGGATTGCAAAAAGTTTCATAATTTGCACCATAATTTTTTAGATTCAGTTCTTATATTATTCTTGATGGGAGATTTTCCATCGGGGTGATGTTATATCACAAATAATTTACTGAATTAATTGTTGATCATGTGTCAATAGACACAAGTGAAGACTAGTCATCTTCTTCTCACAGATACAATTTTGTTATTCAATACTAGAAAATCTAGAGTATAACAAAACAGTGATCACCAGAGAAATTAATTGACTAAACCTGAATTTATTAAATGTATGTTTATGTAATTTTTTTGTTTTTACACTTCGCTGGAGTTGTAACCTAATTTTTGGTTTATAATCATTAGCGTTAACATTTTTTGGTAGAGTTTATCTAGTCGGCTAGCCCTGATGAGAATGATAAACTTTTTTAAAGTTTAAAATTTTCTCATTGGTTCGAAACTAGATCGCTCTAAAATTGTATGGATTGCAAAAAGTTTCATAATTTGCACCATAATTTTTTAGATTCAGTTCTTATATTATTCTTGATGGGAGATTTTCCATCGGGGTGATGTTATATCACAAATAATTTACTGAATTAATTAGCTGAAACTTGTTCAAGTCTAAACTTTAAGCACATACAATAAATTCAGTAAAACCATATCACCAAATAATGGCGTGGTACAGCAGAGGTTTGATAAAATTTCCAACCAGTTTTAATAATCATACAAAATCTAGGAAATTTTGAAATGTAAAGAAAATAAATTAACAAATTAATCAATAGTGATTTATTGAGTAAGTGTTTAATGATATATTTATATTGATAAATGAGCAGTTATTCTCAGGTGATTTAACTGCACAGATGATCAGTTACGGAGTAGCTACGGTGAAACTCCGGCTCCTTATTGTGTTTGTATATCTTACGTACGACTTTATCATAGTCGGTTGTGAAGCCTATTGACGTCATGTGGGCTGGGGAAGTACTAACACCAATAGTAGAGGTCATTCTTTTGTTGATTACTTGAATCCTACTTATGTTAATATACTAAATGACGGAGAGGAGTACATTTTTGTTAACACCCAACGGTAAGAAACCATAGACATCACTCTATCTATGCTCTAGTTCTCTTATAGAAAACATCAGGAGCTGGAAAATGTTTACGAAAATATCTATGAATGATCACAGATATATTGACTTTTTAGTAACTGCTCAGTTTAAGCTCGCGTCTACTGAAATCCACGACAAACCAATTGCATGCACTTGAGGAGTTTTTTAGAAGAAGAACGGGTGAATGAACGCATTGCCAAGGTGCCGGCTATAGATCAGGCCGTTGAAGGACCTCAACGATCTGTTTATTAGGTATAAATATATTTACTTTTAAATAATTAACCTCTACTAACAAACATACATGATCACATAACCAACTCGTGCATGAATCAACTGGGCATATAAAGGTGCTTAATCTAGTTTCACTAGTCCATGTGATGCGTCATACGATAAATTAATTAATTAGTTTATTCAAAATAAAATCTCGAAATCGAAAGAATTGTTCAATAGTTTTTTCAATTTGGTTGGCAGTAAAGGAAAACTTAACTCATTTTTATCAAGTCCTCGAGATGCCCTTTGATTGCTGGAATTTAATAAAATAAACATTTTTATTTTAATTATTAATAGAAAATAATAAATTTAATGTAAACCATAGATAATCAAATAATAGTAGTTTGTTCAACATATATATTGAAGTGATTACGGTATTTGAGAGTTCCAGCCCTGAAACGAAGCAATATATGGCGCACACAAAGCGGTCTGTTAAATTAAGACGTTGACAAGCTAAGAAAAAGGTCTAAGAAACTCCTATTGGGCTCTGTACATGCTAAGCAAGGAAACTGTTCAAAAGATTTATTCGTAAATCAAAGTAAAGGTCTTAGAAACAGCACTGTGGGCCAATATAGAGGCTGCACTAATGAGGTCTCTTGGAAAAGTATCCTTTGACGAGACAGGCTAATCTAAGATTATCCAACGATGCTTACACTTTTTTAAGGAAGAGACCTATACATCACTCCTTTAACATAATTTTCCCGGCTATGTATTCGGGGAGAATCCTCAGATGGCTGCCACAGCAAAAAGGGAAAAACTTAACCGAATGGACTGAATCGTGGCACAAAGGTTGTCTCGTCTGAGGTTCTGTATTGGACTATCACCTCCTTTGAGCCATACAAATTGCGAGATTCTGGCGGGATTTGGACTGTGATGATACAACATTGTTTGGACATAATAGGAGATAGATAGACTCTCAAGGATCTTCGTGACCTGTATAGCTCTTTACTATGTACCAGAGATCTAAACAAACGTGAGAGTCGTTTTAATCCAAAAATATTTAAAAATTAATCACGCACCTTAACTGGGCTGTTCATGTTGAGACAAGCTGAGCAAGCAAATGTAACTCGAGTGCTGTTGCATATTTGGGTGGCAGTATAAAGTAGTCGTCAGACTCATGGTCAGCTATGGGTCTCATAGCTGACAGAAAAAGTCATCAAGCATTATGAAGGAGTCTGAAAGAACTCCTGTTAAAATTTATCCATACCTATTGTTGACACAGTACATCTAACTTCCTTTCGAAAGCAATATAGAGTTTAATCCCAACGATTAAGGAGCGGTCTGTACCTGATTTGCTTTTGGCCAGTGCTACAAACACGTTAGACATCTACACAGAGTTATCACTCACTCACTGACAACCGTGCAGAATCTGTGGTATACTTTAGAAATGAAGAACTTGGGCTGCAATGGCGAACACTGCACTATCTTTTAAGCTGAAGTATTCGCATTATATCGAGCATCTAGAAGAGCAAAGTAGCTTAAGTGGTTTGGCAAGATCATTAATATTGTTATGATTCAAATACAGAACCTTAATTTTCGATAGACAATATTTAAAAAATAATATCAAGGTCGTTTCTTACAATCAGGGTCAATATGAAACAAAATTGAATGATTTATGAATAAAAAAAATGATGAAATGAGTAAAAAATAATGTTATCGAATATTCTTAGATTGACCTCGAATGATCGGAAGTGACCTAGAATAATCGAGAACTTATGCTTTGTAAGTGAAATTAATTGTAAACAAAACGATGTATCGTTTAAATAAAACCGTGTAAATAGAAGAAGTTATTTTTAAAGTTAATTGTGAATAAAGTTTTAAGTGTTATTAAGTTATTAAGTATAGAAATAATTTGTTTATTATTTTGGAAGCTGTGAACTGGAAATTTCTACAATCAACTGTTGGTGTTTCGAGGATGTTGGAGAAATATTATAAATAGGAATATTGTTGTAATGTTGTTGTATTGTTTTCCTGATGTAGTGAAACAATTAAGGAGTTGAATCCTTAATAAAACCTGGTGTTTGTGCTTTCTAATCAGTCTAATCAGATTCTTTCAAATCCAGGAAGAGATTTGGGCATTGCGATTATCGAATTGAGAGTTAAGCCAATATGAAAGAAGGTTGGAAAAACGTAAAAATATGTTAACTGATAACCAGGTTCTCCAAAAGCATTGGACAGTATATCATTAAGTTAAAAATAGTACAATACTCTAGATCCTTGGATTATTTTGGGCAATAGATCAGCATATCACTGCCATAGACACCAGGGTACAGTGAGAATTTTGAAATCAAAAAAGTTAATAAATTAGCAAAAAGTTCTGCAGGGACGCTCAAAGGCTCTGAACTAGCAATTATTATATCAAAACAGGTCAGATTGTGCACAAAAGTTGGAACTACTACCAGTTCATCATCATGTGAATAAACACATGCTATTGATTGGAGTAGAAAATGATCCAACATGCCGCTTTTGTATTGAAGTGGTTTAGAAAGAAACAAATTTGTTTCATAACTAAATATAATCAGTAAATTGTTTTATTGTGTTGGTTTCGTTCAAAAATGTTTACCCAACATAATAAAAAAACGGGTATTTTATTATATTGCTAAAACACAAAATTAAAACTATGTTTATTGTTGTCAGAAGGATAAGAGATTTGATTGATAAAAAATTAAGACGATGAACTTCGATGCAGATAATGGGGTTTATTGAGTAAAATCTTCTATCGAAAGTTTCTGCTATTTCTCTATATTTTGTATGAAACTTAATAACGGGAAAATAAAATTTCATACAAAAAATAGAAGAATAGCCGAAATTTTCGATTGAATATTTTTCTGAATAGACCCACTATCTGAAAACAGTGCTAAAGAGTGACCGACGTAAGCGGTTTACACTAGGTGGTAAGCTTTCATTCTTAGAATTTAATTTAAAGACACACGACTTATAGTCCTTTGTATTCTTGTATTTTGTTTTCTCTTAATGTAGTCCTGTATGATATATTTTTATAAACTATTGGTTTAACAAATTTTTAATTTCCCGAAAAAAAAATAGACAGGTGTGATGAGCTGATTTGTATATCAAAAGCTTTAAATAATCGTTATTTCTTGCAAATCGAGGTTGTTTTGTGTTATCTTTAGGTTGTTTTGATATATGTAATTCGTTACTATACTCAAACACTTGAAGATCATATATATTGTTTATTTTTAAAATTCTATCAAGTGTTACACTAGTTTACAAGAAAAATCTCCCTAAATAAAACCCAATTTTTTGTCTCCCTTTGTTATCATTTTTACTATCCACTTGTTTCATTAATATATTTTATTTGTTTGTTTGTAAAATATGAGATCCAAAAACCAGCATAACATTTCTTATCATTGAAAAACTAGGTCCAAATCAACCTGTGAAACAGTGAATTATAGTTTTAATTTGTAAATGGCAGGTTTTCGTGCTGAATAAAGATTCATAGTTGATAGTGTGATATTTCTTTGTATACAAAAACGGTGTTTTGTTCGGACACCTAAATTCTTGTTGGTATAACAATTTTGAATAACAAATATTATTTTTATAAAAGCAAAGATATTACTCTGAGAAAGGTTAAACTCGTCGTCGTCATCATCGTTGGAAGGTATAAAGGTACATAGGTTATTATATTTCTACCAAATTCTCCAGTTTCCGACATTAATTTTGTTATATCGTTGAATATATTAATCACCCACAACTTTAACGATTGGCTTTATTAATTTTGTTACATCATTTGGTATATTTCCTGCCAACTCAACAATTGTCGACATTCGATTTATCACATCATTCAATATATTTCCTACAAATTCAACAATTTCCGACATTAGTTTTGATACAGCATTATTATACTCATTGTATTCATCAGTGCATCCACCAGCTTAGGATGATTGGATAATTGGAGTAATAATTGGAGATGATCGCACCTTTTCGGCCTTTGGGGTCGTCAGAGTCACTTTTCTTTGTCTCATTTTTTTTCTTCCGATTATACAGTCTCTTTTGCGTGCATATCTGTTCATTTGTGATGGAGAAGGGAGGATATTCCTACCTGAACTCACAAGACTGAAGCTTATCGGATACAACCTTGCCTGGCACGCAGTCTCCTCGTTTGCTTCGTAGGGAACATTTTGAAATTTCTTAGATCTTTTCATACCGAAGTTATTGTTGCATGTAAGATTACGTTAAAACCCTTATAAAAGCTGTAATAATTTTTGGTGAATAAATTTTGATTTGTCTTCAAAAATTCAAGTTCAACCATAAAAAATAACGCCCCATAGTTTAACGTTCGGTAATATATTAATTCAAATATTTTGGCTATCATATTCTCGTTTAAAGCAAATACCCACTCATTCTACGGATAATTTAAAACAACAATCACTTCATTACTCTAATCCAAACCGGAACATCTCTTTAATCTCTATCATACGTAACAAAACTCATAATTCTCTTAATATATAAATGTTTCAATTAACATCCCACTGTATTGATATAAATTATGTTTGTTCTTTAACCAATAATCAACAATCAATCCATAAGTAACAAAACATTGACGGTGTTTGGATGATAAGTCTCTACTCATGGAGATCTCTAACCACAAACACCAGCGCTCTCTCATTCTTTCTCTTATTCTCTGTGGAAAGATCTCTAAAGCTAACTACATATCAGATCTTTGTGTATCAATAAATTTAACCAGTTTTATTAGATGGCTTAATCGGAAACCCGTTTGAAACGACAAAAAAATTGAAACAATGCTACTTTGCGGGTGTAGCTGCTTGTTTTGTATAAATAAAAGTGCGTATTTACACTCGTTTCGTTTCTTTTGATTAATTAATTTTTTTCTCCTATAAAAAAGAAATAGTATAAAAAGGATATTTTTATTATACCTCTAAGACAAATAATTAATCGATTAATCAATGGGAAATTAATGGTTTTACTGTTACGCTTGACTTTGTTTTTAATAATAAAACGTATGCATGTGTGTATGATTGTGGTTCGCTTGTTAATTTAGTAATTACGTATATTTTAGGGATAACTTTTTTCTTCACGGAAACAGCTGAAGGCGTTTAATTTATATTTTTATTTTAAACAGATATGGTTTTGAGAAAGGGTAATATGGAAAAAACTTCTACAAAAAATCATTGAAAGCTTCCGTAAGAAAACCGAAGAATTTTTTTTTATCCTTAAGATTCGTGTCATAATCATAAAATCAAGTTGTTAAGATAACAGTTATTAGAAGAGAAGAAGAACTGAAATGTGTTTACTTTCAATATGGTTGGATATGAGTTTCAGATAAAATCTATAAATAATATTTACAGAGATACGTAAACATTTTGGTTTGTGGGCTTATACTACCGCTTCAACAAAAGCTTTAAAGTTTTTAGTAATATCAAAATATTGTTTTAATTTGAATCAGTAACAGCTCAATTATTTGTTATAAACTTTCAGTTTTATCTTTGGGTTTGTTGGAAGTATCACTTTTGTCGATTGTGTACATTATTATTTTTGGAATATCAATCCAACTATCTGAAGTGACAGATAATAACACTCCAAAAAATTACCATAGTTATTATGGTCACAGGTTCTCTAAATTATAGCAAATCATTAGAGCATTTTTTAACTTATTAGTGATGATATGAAATGTTTGTATGTACAATAAATGCTATAACATCGAACTGATTTTTATTCTGATCCGTTTATATGAAAGGTTAATTTCTTAAGAAAGATTGCCCGTTCGACAAGCATGCTTTAAATGTAAATGCACAAATTGATTACCTTATAAATTCAAAATTTAACCCTTTTCAATCAAGCATGAATGATTTTTGATAAAATAAAATTAATATTTTTGGAATAAATTAATTTCAAAACAACGAAACCAGATTTATATTTCTGCCAAATTACACAACAATTAATTTTCACTATTGTTGCTATTAAGCCAAAATCATATTATTCAATTAATTTTTGGTTCAATAAAATTTTTGGTTCGTTCAATTTAATATTAATTTTCTTGTAATTAAAACAAGCCACAAATTTTGATTATGTTTAAATAATTTAATAATAATTAGATTCGTTGGGCTAGAATTCTATTTGTGCTTGTTGCTTAAATTTGGGTTTTTTTGTTTAGTTAATGTATTTATATAGGGGGAACGTTTTCTTATCATTTTGATATCACATTTATCTTCAGTTTTTCAGGACATGTCATATTGTTTTATTATATTGATTCATTTTTTGGTTATGTGTAATTTAATTTTGACAATGAAAACAAAAAATTATTGAAATAATTTTTGATTTGTTGGGGGACTTTATCGAAATTAATCAAATTTTGTAGCATATAAAAAACAAAATAGTAGTCAACCTGCATCTTGATTTATTTCCCCAATACCAAAAAGATACATAAGACATGATGTGAGTTTGGAACAAGAAGCATGTTCAATAGACCAGTTTGATCTGTATTCGGCAAAAAGAATCTCTACTATAAAGTGGATGGAAAGAGAAGACGATACTTAGCTTATAAATAGAACCAACTTTAACACTCTGAAGGTAAGAACTAGAGTCTCTGAGGAGTGGCGAGAAGATCCTTAAGAAACTCAAAAAACACATACTGTACCAGAGTGCTGTTGAAACCAGTTCCCCTCGTATAGCTTTTAATGATACTGAGCTTAAAAAGTTACAACCAAATACATGCAAATTTTAATGGAGTTGTTTTTCTTTTTTGCGTAGTAATGTCGTTTATATTTGAGATATATTGTACTCGAGTACATAATATTAGTTTTAGTTATCTTTTTAAATCGAAAATTGATTAAACTTCAATAACTGATATTTAAATATTAAATTTTAGCTATTTTTTAAGTAAACGGTCGCCCTGTTGAATATATTTTAAATTTTGCGCCAAAAACTAGCTCTACCTATATCAAGTTTCTTTAATATAACAAACAAATGTTAATATATAACAAAACACATTGGAATTTAAAATTGTTCACTTTATTACCATCATCATAGAGAGGTTATGGGCCCAGATCACAAATAAATTATACTGGAACAACTTTTACACCTAACCTTAAAAACTAAAAGTAAAAACAAGCGTTTTACAACAAAATCTCAAATTTACTAATGCTAAAAAAGCAAAAACTGAAATTATAGTACTAGTAGATGCCAAAAATTATGTGCATATTCAGGGAGCAAAAACAGCTAAGGAAGTATGGGACGTGATCTATGTACAACCATGCTTGATTGGTTTCAAAGTAGATGAGAAGTGGCTCGGAACATTATTGCTCTTCGGTCTACCTGAGTCGTATAAGCCAATGATTATCGCCATCGAAAATCAGGTATAAAACTCAGTGCTAGCTCTGTAAAATTTAAGTAACTACAAAATGTCGGACAAACTCAAGCTAATGAATCTACAACTTTTGCATCTAATCATAGTTACAAAAATAGTCAAAAGAGTGGACATAAAAAATATTTTTCAAAGGGACCAAGGTGCTATACATGCAACAAGCACGGTCATAAAAGTCCAGAATACAAATTAAAGATTAAACGGAAAGATTTCAAGTACAACAACGATACACAAAGCAGTTTGAGTTATGCTGCTGCGTTTATATAGCTTCAACGGAACGTAAAGATTCTTGGTATGTTGATTTGGGTGCTTCTATGCTAGTCTCAATATAGATAAAAAGCAAGTCAGTCAAATGAAGTTTTGTTTCGAGATGTCTTGTATGTGCTAGAACTTGCTACAAATTTAATATCAGTCAGTCGAATTGTTAAAAATGATGGCCAAATGAAGTTTAATGGCAAATATTGTATTATTATGAACAACAAAAATAAGATAGTTAACAACAGCAAAAATATGCTTACCTGATGGCATCAGAGTATGGGTCATCTAAACTTACAGAGTTTGAAGAAAATGACAGAAAATACTGATTGAGTAAATATGTCTGAACAAAAGCTTAATCTTAAATGTGTTACTTGTCACGAAGATAAACGATCACGGATACCTTTTAAAAGTGAGAGTTCGTATTTCTACCGAATTATTTGAACTGATCCACTCTGACGTATGTGGACCAATGGAAACAGAATCTTTGAATGGTGCGAAATACTTTGTAACGTTTCTTGATGACTACTTGAAAAAAGTTTTGTGTATTCTATGCGAAACAGATCATAACTTTTTGAAAAATTCGAAGAATTTAAGTCACAAGTTGAAAATCAGCTAGACAAAAAGATAAAAGTTCTCCGTTCTGAAAATGGACTTGAATATGTGAACAAAATCTTCAACAATTGTTTGCCAGCAAGTGCCGGCATAATACACCAAACAACCGCACCATATACTCCAGAACAAAATAGAGCAGCAGATCAGATTAACGTCTCAGATGAAGATCAGATCAGAAGATCAGATGAAGATCTGCTGATGAACAGAACTCTAATCGAACAAGCAAAATGTTTGCTTTTAAATTCTACAATGCCAAAATATTTCTGGATTGAAGCGCTAAATGCAGCCGCTAACATCTGTCACAAAAACAAAATTCCATTGGAATATAAAATTTTCACTTTCTTATCATCATCAGTAAACAATTCGGAGAAGAAAATTAAAAGGTTTAAATGAAATTCAGTAAAAAAACAAAGAAAAGTTAAAATAAAGATCGAAAAATAAATTGATGCTAAAATATTCAATGATTAAAAATATAAAAATGAATGGATGGAAAAATCATCATACGTTCATTGAAAGTGAGAAAACATAAAAATTCAATTTGTTTAGTATGAAACTTTTTTTCTAAATTAATTTCACGAATCAAATCAGTATTTCGTTCGTTGTGTTCTTGAGTAAATCTGTCTACGTCATTTTAAAATAAAAAAAATGTGTAATTATAATTTTGTAATAAACGTAAATTAATATTCAATATTAATTTGGTTGGAAATCCTGTTTTAGATTACTGTTAAAAATTGCCTGTCAACGTTAACTCAAGAAAACGCCTTTTCGAATACTAATCTGATGGGTGAATTTAATTTAGAAAAAAAGTTTTGTGCTAAAATATATTTTTTTGGGGTTTCAATTCGTTTACAATAGAAGTTTGTCAATTAAATTATTTATTATTTATTTTGTTCTTAATCTGAACAAATTAGTAGGTAAATAAACCAAATGTGAGTCGGATTGAAAATAATCAAAACCATAATTACTTCACCACAATTTTAAATTGTGTGAAGTAATGCAATCTATCGTGAAAAAAAAATCTTACATACCCCAAATTTTGTTTTTTCTTTTGTTTTGAACCATCCTCTATCTAAATAGCCAATAAAAATTTTGGTGTACGTCTGTGTGTGCGTGGGTGGGTAGGTGGGTGGGTGGGTGCGTGTACTTTCTGCAAAGGATATTGATGAAACTTTGGCAAATGATACAAGCTTACTTGAAAATGGAAGATCTGGATTCATTGCATTCATCATTCAGTTTGGACAAAATGGCGGGGGTCTCTTGAACACCTCTAAGTTAAAATCTTGAATAACTTCTAATCCCGGACTATGATCTTATTGAAACTTACTATATAAAGTTTTAGTACAGTTTCCTATATTTCTGCATACCAACTTCCGGTTTGTCACTTCCGGTTAAAAAGTTTTTTTTCCAGGTGTTTATCCCTACTGTAGCCTACAATTACCGATGGATTTTCATGAAACGTCGGTAAAAGCTTTCAAGTAACATGAAAAAGATTTTATGAGCTTTTGGAGTTGGGGGGTTCACCATACAACAGGTGGTTTTTTCCCACAAAGTTTTTATGTTTGTTGGGAGCATAAAACATTCATTCGTGAATGAATTTTGATGAAGTTTTGGAAAAAGATGCAAACTTGTATGACAAGGAACTGATTAGGTTTGAGCGATAGTTAACAAAATGGTGTAGGGTCCCTGGAGCACCTGTTTTTTTGAAAGCTCTATAACATCTGTACCTGATAATAAAATTGGATGGAACTTGGTACATGAGTATTTAGTACGGTTCACAATAGTTCTGCATCCCAACTTCCGGTTTTTCACTTCCGGTAAAAAAATTTTTTTTCTACTTTTATGAAGTTTTTTCAGTGTGTTTATGCACACTACAGCCTACAATAACGAAGTGATTATGATGAAACGTATGAAAAGGGTCCAATTAGTTTAAGATGATAACTATCATCTTTTGGAATACATTGATGGTGGTGGCGGGGAGTACCATACAAATGCTGGCTTTTCACACTTTGTTTTTTAAGTTTGTTGGGAGCATACAGACTTCATTCATTTATCAATTTTAATGACACTTTGAAAAAAGATGAAGACTTAAATAACAAAGAACTGATTAGTTTTTGGACAATATTGGAATAAGTGTTGGGGGTCCTCCCGAACACCTCTTTAATGTGTCACACTTTTTTCAATGTTTGTTGGGAGCACACAGCATTCGTTCGTGAACGAATTTTGATGACACTTTGGAAAAAGATGCAACTATGTATGGCAAGAAATTGATTAGTTTTTGAGCGATAGTGAACAAAGTGGTGGGGGGTGTCCCATACACCTGTTTTTTTGAAAGCTCAATAACATCTGTAGCTGATAATCGAATTGGATGAAACTTGGTACATGAGCATTTAATGCAGTTCACATCAGTTCTGCATCCCAACTTCCGGTTTTTCACTTCCGGTAGTATTTTTTTTTTTGTAAATTTTCTATTTTTGACAGTTTGTTTATGCACACTACAGCCTACAATAATGAAGTGATTATGATGAAACTTATGGAAAAGGGTTCAATTAGTGTGAGAAGATAAGTAACAACTTTTGGGACACATTGATCAAAGTGGCGGGGGGTCTACTAGGGATAGAAAAGTCGATTCCGATTATAATCGAGAATCGACTTATCTGTTAAAATAATCGATTATAAAGAATAGAGTTTTAATTTTCAAAGTCGATCAAGAATCGATTCTTCGTATTCGACTTTCGAATTTAGTACTATAGTCATATACAGTAATTTAGTCGTATTCGATTTTTTATTTATTTACAAATTTTGTACTATAGTCATACACAGTTGACAGTGAATTAGTCAATCATAAGTGGTGGTGACGTGGTGTTAGACACAGCAATATTTTTGTAGGTGGAAGGTAAACTACACCAAGTCACATTTTTTTCAAAATACGTTTTTTATACTGTTAGAATCAGGATTTTGTTCTCTACCGAGAGGTTAATATCACTGAGTCCTAAATAGTATAGTTTTCGAGATAGAACAATTGTAAATGACACCAAGTCCAAAGCCCTTAGAGGCAAAGAACGTCAAGTGAACAAATTTTGACACCAAGTCCAAATGTTTAGGAGGTAAAGAACATCAAGTGTACATAGTTCTGTTTATGACTAAATAGTGTTGTAGACGACAACAATGTATTTAGAGGTAAATACCACCAAGTCCACATAGTCAATGTGTCTTTAGGTTTTAACGGCTTTCTCTTAGTTTCTTAAAAAATTTAAACAATTTTAAACGTTTTTTAAGGTTAAACTTAGATTGTTAATAATATATTTTGAAGTAAAGTTTATAAAAAACCTTTAACATTATTTTTGGAAACACCTTTTATGTACAATTGTCTTGGACTTGATGCTGTATGTTTCAAGGGACTTGGAAATACTAAGATCCACATTGTGAGGTAAAGCACACTAGGTCCTTTTTAACAAATAACCGTTACATAATATGACGTAATTTAATTAATTATTGATATCATGGAAATTAAAAATAAATTACAAAGTAAACAAATTTTCGGGGTAAGGGTAGCAGTTAATAGAGATATAACAGGGTTTGTGATTTTCAAACAGTTTTTTGGCTTTCCTGTAAAATTTTAAAAATGTGACTTGGTGTCGTTTACCTCTCACCTACAGATTTATAACCTTATATTTAATATTAAACTAATTTCTTTTTAATATTAATAATTATATTTATGCACGATTATACAAAATGGCACCGAGTGCTGTGTGGATTTATTATAAAAAAGTGAATAACGGCTCAAAGGTTAAATGTCATGAATGTGGTAAACACTTTAAATTTAACAATAGTAGCAACATCAACACCATGTGAGCGTTTATTTTCACATACTGGTCTGATTGCAAATCAGATGCGAAGTAGACTAGCGCCTGATCATTTGAATATGCTACTATTCTTAAGGTCAGTTGCAGAAAATTTGTGGTTTTCATAAAATGATTGTTTAAATTTTTTTTCAGTTTATTTTGAATAAATGTATGAAATAATGTATGAAATATAAATTTGAATTTAATTCTATTAAAGCTAGTTTTTCTAACATAGAAATCGATTAAAATCGAAAGAATCGACTTTTTCGGTCGGAGAATCGATTCTTGGAATCGAAATTTATAAAATAAAAGTTGGAATCGAGAATCGACTTTTCTATAAATCTTTCCATCCCTGGGTCTACCATACAACTGCTGACTTTTCACACTTTGTTTTTAAAGTTTGTTGGGAGCATACAGAATTCATTCATTAATCAATTCTAATGACACTTTAAAAAAAAAAATGGAAACTTAAATGATAAAGAACTAAAAAGTTTTTGGACAATATTTGGATAAACGGTACGGTGCCTCCCGAACACCTGTTTACTGGGTCACCATTTTTTCAATGTTTGTTGGGAGCACACAGCATTCGTTCGTGAATAAATTTTGATGACACTTTGGAAAAAGATGCAAACATGTATGGCAAGGAACTGATTAGTTTTTGAGCGATAGTGAACAAAGTGGTGGGGGGTGTCGCATACACCTGTATTTTTGAAAAATCAATAACATCTGTACCTGATAATCGAATTGGATAAAACTCTGCAAATAAGCATTTAATACGGTTCACAACAGTTCTGCATCCCAACTTCCGGTTTTTTACTTCCGGTAAAAAATTTTTTTTTATATTTTTCCATTTTTTCAGTGTGTTTATGCACACTACAGTCTACAATAACGAAGTGATTAAGATGAAACTTATGGAAAAGGTTTCAATTAGTGTGAGAAGATAATTATCATCTTTTGGGACACATTGATCAAAGTGGCGGGGGGTCTACCATACAAATGCTGACTTTTCACACTTTGTTTTTAATGTTTGTTGGGAGCATACAGACTTCATTCATTAATTTATTTTAATGACAATTAGAAAAAAGATTAACTTAAATAACAAAGAACTGATTAGTTTTTGGACAATATTGAAGAAAGTGGCGGAGGGCCTACCGAACACCTGTTTACTGGGTCACAATTTTTTCAATATTAGATGGGAGCACACAGAATTCGTTCGTGAATAAATTTTGATGACACTTTGAAAAAAGATGCAACTATGTATGGCAAGGAACTGATTAGCTTTTGAGCGATAGTGAATAAAGTAGTGGGGGCTGTCTCATATACCTGTTTTTTTGAAATCTCAATAACATCTGTACCTGATAATCGAATTAGATGAAACTTGATACATAACCATTTAGTGCGGTTCACATCAGTTCTGCATCCCAACTTCATGTTTGCCTCTTCCGGTTAAATTTTTTTTTTTGCTTTTTCTCGTACAACAGAATTTATGTTTGTTGGGATACTACTGCTCTCTTTAATATTTTTATAATTGGAACTACGCGAAATCTTCAACATTGGTTAGCTTTTAATTAAAGTATTTAATGGATATTAGCTCATAATATGGATATTAGCTCCAGAACAGTGTTTTCAGAGCTGTGGTGAAGTCAGCCTATGCATCAGCGTTGCAATATTTTTTAAAAGTAAAATGTCGGTCTTGTGATAAATTCGGTCATATCTCATCTGTCTAAGCTCGAAGAATTCATAAAATCGCCGAGGTAGAGGTAGAGGTTCACGACATCGGAATAAATCAAGAGAATATACAGCAGCCAGGCAAATCAAGTAGACTCTGTGCTGATTTTAAAGCGAAAATCAATGCTCAATTGCGAATTGAACAATATCCGATTTCAAGAATATAGGAACTTTTTCATAAATTGGGAAAAGAAAAATTTTTATACAAAGTGAAACTTTCAGAAGCTTATTTGCAATTGGAACTTGATGACGAGTCCAAAGAATACATAGTTATCAACACGCGTTTTGGATTGTATCAGTATCAGCTTGACTTCCTTTTGGAGTTCCATGCGCATCAGCGAATTTTTAAAAATTTATTGAAATGATCATCATTAATATTGCTAATTGTGTCAGTTACTTGGATGACATTGTTGTTTCAGGCGAAACAAATAATTAATTTTATATTTTTCCAAAAAATGGTTAAAAAGTAAATGAAAATCATTCTTTTGACACGTTAAGTGTGTTTTTTTGAAACACTTATAATACAATAATCAAGGTACTGGGCTCACATACCAATGCCGACTATCAAGATTTCTCCACATTTAATGTTGCTACTCGTAATCATTTAAAATGAACGTTTTTTGAGCCAAAAATTTGCAAATTTTCTTGTTTTGACACACTTTTCGTACAGTTATCGATCACATCGTCCTTTCAGCTCGTTAAATTAAATTAACCTATTTTTAGAAACAAACATTTTTGAAATCGCTCCAAGCGGTTTTGTCTGTAACGACGGTTTTGACAGTCGACCGACTGGCAGACAGACATACATTTTTTTGCTTTATTAGAACTAGTGGTTCCTAAAACTTCGAGAAATGCCAAAAAAAAGTGGGGGTAAGAATTTTAATTTTGGATCGAAAATGTAATACTTAGGTTTTCAAGCCGAAGAAAAAGCTCCAGCAAGAAGCTTTTCATCAAATTAAAAAGCGATTAGTAAGCAACCAATTTGACTCATTACTTCAAGGATCTTCCACTTGTGCTAGATACAGATGCCTCGACCTATGAAATTGGAGCAGTCATATCGCATACTTTTCCGGATAATTCAGAAAGACTTATAGCTTTTGCTTCCAAGATGTTAGACGAAGCACAACGAAAATATATAGCCAGATCGAAAAGAAAGCTCTGTCGATGATATTCGGTGTAAAGAAATTTCATCAATTTCTCTACGGAAGGCAAACCGTTATTGTCATTGTTCAATCTAGAAAAGAATAAACCAGTCATAACTACCAATTTCTTACAGAGAATGGCAATAATATTGATGGTTTACACGTATAGTCGTATACAATTGGATACAAGCTATCGTGACATCCAATGAGTCGTGATGAAGAATTCGATATATCTACGGAAGCTTGTATGGAATTAAATGCGATAAACGAAGAGGACGTATCGTCATTTCCAATCGTCAGACGCTAACCATATCACACGTTCTACCAAAGATGATGTCACATTGAATCAAGTTTTGATTTTTGTTCAAAATGGATTTTCGTCATATGAAGCAAATTTGAAAGAATCAATTAAACCATATCAATAGGTAACAGAGCTCGCTATTTGAACACAAAGACGTTCTCTTATTGCATACCGAGCACCTAGGAGTTGTAGTTCCAACCAAACTACGTGAGAACTTGACGTGTTGCATGAAGGTCACTGGGAAATGGCGAGGACAAAACAAGCAACTCGTCGGCATTGTTGGTGGCCAAAAATAGATACCGACATTGAAAATGTTGTCCGAATGTGTAAGACATGTCAAGAATTTGCATCAAATCCTGAGAGAGAATACAAAAGTAACAACGAAACCGTGAAATAGAGTTCATATTGACTTCACCAGTCCGTTTCTGAATTCTATGTAGCTGTTTTGTGTATTGGCGCACTTCAAAATATCCGTTTACAATAAAGATGCCGGAAATCACAACCATTACAACGATACGTGCACTTCAATCAATTTTTGCGATTGAAGGACGTCCTGATTGCATTTTAAGTGACAACAGAACATCGTTCACTTCAGATAATTTCAAGAAGTTTTGTGAGCAGAATGCACATCTAACAACAGCACCCGTTAATCCTACATCGAACAGAGAACTTGAACGTTTCGTTCGAACATTTAAAGAATTAACATTTGAAGGAAGCTATGCTTAAGTTTTTGAGCAGTTATCGATTTACTCCGGGTTCAATTGGGAAACCACAATCAGAATTGTTCTATCGAAGATAGCCTAAAACTCTTCTTCATAAGATGTTTTCACGTACTTCACCAATACAACAACCAATTTTGTCGAATTTTCAAGTTGGCGATGAAGTATACGCTCGTAATTTCAACTGTAGATGGAATGGTTGGAAGGGAAAATTACAAAGTTTTCAGAAAAAATCAAAACCCGATGGATATTATTATCCAAACTACATGGATGTCTCTGCTGAACCGAATAAACAGGTTAGCATGATTCCTAATAGTTCTGGTCTTTTTAGTATTTCGATATCACCGTCAAGAGACAGAGAGCAGGGAAGACGAATAGGTTCGTGGTCGGAACTTTTGCTGATTCTAAGACCTGTGGATCAAGACATGCTGGAAAAAAAGGCCAGTTCTGAGAGTTCAACCTGAACGAGAGCGAAGGCCAATTGTAAAATTTCAACCGTAACAGGCAGTTTATGTGGTGAGGAATGTTGTGTATTGTTACGACTTTGTCTACACCTTTTACCTGCTCTAGTCTGGTATTAATATTTGCTCCACAACTTTAGAATTCTATGTTTTATGCCAGCAAAATTTTTCAAAGTTTAAATTTGTATAAATTTCTAATTCGTTTTTTTTTAATTAAATCTACTTCCTCCACTGTTTGTTTAATAGCAAAATAACAGCAACGGTGAAAATCATTTATGTAATTGTAAATTCATATTTTTTTAAAATTATTTGAGTTAGTTAAATGATATTGGATATTGATTAAATCTTTTGCTTGCTGGCTGTTCAAGTGTTCGGAGTGAAAATCCAAAAAATTAAATTAAAATAAATTATTGGAAAAAATAGTAGTGAAAACAAATAGTTTAAATAGGATTGTACCTATAGTTAAAAAGTAAGTGAGTTTGTGAAGTTTCATTTACTGTGTACGCACATTATACATTTTCTAAATTCAACTTTTATATTATAGTTTATAATATATCGCATGTAACAAGATGGTGGTAAAATTGAAAACAAGCGTTTCAATTCGAATCGCGAACGCCGCACGCCAAGTTTTTCTTCAACTAGCTCTCATGGTTGGGATGGATTGAATTGCGTTCATTGTTCTTGTTACAAAAAAATTATGCGTGCGAAATTTATCTAAACAAAAAAAAACAAAATTGAAAATACACAAAAAAAACAAATCATTAACAATAACAAAGAACTTGCAGCTAGTAATCTTCGGTGAATTGTTGCGTTGTACGGCATACAAATTATTGGTACCCTTACTTTTGGAATTGGTTAATGTATACGACATCTACGGCACTGCCAATAAGCCAACATTTGCCAACCACTGAATGGTATTAGATGATTCAAATTATGAGGAGTTTCCTTATTTCCAAATTATTTTCTTGCAAACAAACCAACGTTTGTTAGGTATTTATTGTATTAGACAAAATATTTTTGTCTTTACAAAAAAAAAAAAAAAAAAAAAAAGGAAAACCAAAAGAAAAAAAAAATTAATTAAGTCAAATCATAAATTTTATTTTAATTGTAGCTATCAAAATTCTTCGCCACAAAAACGTTTTTTATTTTACAAGTTCAAGTTTATTTACAAGTTTATCTACATACAAAGTTTTGTATTACGATAATTACTATAGCTTATCATATATATTTAATATTTAATTAGATTTAATTATCCTATATGTTTAATGAATTTTAATAATTTTTTTTTTTGCTGCACGATATATAGATATATATATATATATATATATATATATATATATATATATATATATATATATATATATATATATATATATATATATATATATATATATATATATATATATATATATATATATATATATATATATATATATATATATATATATTTTTTTTTTTTAAGGTGTTTAACGCCATACCAAATATAAAATTTTGTTTTGTTAATATTAAATATCTTTTTTTTTTTTGAGATAAATACATAAACCTATTATATGAAATACTGGTGACTATTATCTTAATTGTTGTGTGTGTGGGTAGCTTCAACTTTAACCTATTGTTACGTTTTTCCAACCTTACTTCGAATTGGCCTAACTCACAATTCGATAAACGTAATTCCCAATCGCTTTCTGAGTTCGATCACTGATTAGTAAGCAAACAACACCAGGTTTTATTAAGTATTCAACACCTTAACTGTTCCACAACAACAGGAAAACAATACAGCAAACAATATTCCCAACTAGAATATTCTTCCAACAGCTTCGAAACTCCAACGGTTTATTGTAGAAATTTCCAATTCACAACGTTCAAAATAAACAAAACACAAAATATTTCTATTTAATAACACTTATAACTTTATTTACAAAAACTTTACACAAAAACTAATTTAAAGATCACTTTTATAATTTTTAACTTCACAATCGCAGGTTTAAAATAAACTAATTCTACATTTAATTTCGCTTTACTGTCGCAGGTCTAAAATAAAACTAATTAAAAACTACAAAAGGTATTTTTCTTATATGCCTTCTGCAATACTTCTAGATAATTCGACATCACTTTCCAGAAACCTTGAGAAAACATTAGAATACTCGATTATTTTACGTTATGTTGATTTGATTCATAAAATCGTTTATGTTGACCCTACTTCTAAGAAGAGATAACAACAACAATATTCATTTCATTAACTTGTTTGTTGATTTTATTTTCCTGGAAGTGACCGTAATCGTTTAGATCTTTCTGTAATCGTCTAGATTTTTCTGCACTCGTAACATTACCCTCCTCTTAAGCCTGTTCGTCCCGAACAGGATCTAGATCTCTCCTCCAATTGTTGAATCCAAACATTTTTTTTTCTTTTCCTATTTCCCAGGCTGTTTAGAATTACTTCCGGTTCCTTTCTAAGTACTGGGCCATTACCTTGTTTTATGTCAGCCCACCGTGATGAGTAGGGATTCTCATTATTTCTAAATTGCTTCTTATCACTTCCCTTTGGGAGTTTCACAATACCATGTCTCCGAACCATTCTCATTTTCAGCTGCGATTCATCCCCGTTTGTAGCTATTTGAACCACCTCTTTTACATCGCTCACCTCGTTATGGACTTGGACCTGTTTCCTTTTTAACTTTCGGCGTTTGTTTAATCGTCTGCGTCGGTTGACGTTTCTCTCCCTCATCTGTTTGGATGGTGCTGGATTTTCCTCTGCACTGCGTAGATCCTCATCGCTACCAATAACTGTTGGCTCTGCCTCATTCACAAGTAGTGGCATCTCAACATTATTAACCTTTAGGATTCCACATCCAAAATCGAAGACTAATCCCTTCGCCTTCATGAAGTCCATCCCCAAAATGACTTCATCCATAATGTCAGCCACTAGCACCTCTTGTTGATAGCAGTTATTTCCCAATTTTATTTTAGCGATTCTTTTACCTTCTATTTCAGCGCATTCGCCAGTTACTGTTTGGAGTATCAATCCATCTGATGGTTCCAAAACATCGTCAATTAAGCCTTTGCGAACGAATGTTCGAGCTGAACCTGTATCCAGTGTCATGAAGCAACCTTTACCTTCAAGTTGTCCATTGATACCCAAGCTTTCACCATTTACCGCAATTCTTGAAATTGGAATGTAGGCTGCATTCTCCTCACTTTTTGGCTTTATAGTTGCACCGCCAACAGGCTTCCGTTGAATAGGAGACGAAGATCTATCACGCTTCCTGTTCCAGCAGTCCTGTGAGATATGGCCCGATTTTCTACATATCCAACACAAGATTTTCCTACTGCTGCTCCTGAACACTCCGTGCTGCTTGTCTTCGACTACCATATTCTTCGCAGAAAACGACGATCTATCTGCTTCTTTAGTTTTCCTGCACTCCCGTGCCATGTGACCCTCTTCGTCACATACCCAGCATCTGATGTCGCTTCCACTTCTGTGTGCCAATACTTCTCCTTTGATGTTCCCGTCTACATTCCTTTTTCTGCATCCACCAGATGGCATACACATCCTCTGTACCATCTCATATTGCATTGCGTATGCGACTGTTTCATGGAAAGTCGCCTTAGGTGTAGTTATTACTTTGATCCTGGATTCTGGATCTCGGATACCATCAGTAAAAGCCTCGATCTTCATTTTCTCCATAAAATTCGGTGGAGTATTCGAGTGTGCCAAATGTACAAGGCGTTCTACTGCCGAAGAATAGTCCTGAATGCTTTCTCCATTCCGTTGCAAGCGACCCTTTAACTCGATCCGGTATAGCTCCTTTTTGTGGTCGCTGCCATATTTTCGTTCCAACGCATTCATCACTTCAGCATAACTTTTGCGATCGTTTTCTGGAACTGCCTGTAATGCTTCAGCTGCTTCCCCTTTAAGTGCAACTATCAATGCAGCAAGACGATTTTCAGCGTTCCAAACATTCTGATCTGCTGCGGTCTCGAACTGGAACTTGAAGATGCCGAAAGATGTGGTACCGTCATACGATGGTGGTTTCAATTTAATATTTGCTATCTGTTGTACCACCTGTGAAGTAACTTTAGCTGTTTCAACATACTGCAATCTCTTCTCAAAATCGTCAACTTTAGTTACAATTTTATTCAAGTCACGCTCAAACTCTTCAATTTTGCTTTGAATTTTCTCGACTTTTACATCAAATGCCGTTGACATTTGTAGAAGCTTCTCGTCTAAGTGTTGATTTATGCTAATATTCAACTCATTTATTTGCTGGTTCATCTCATCTTTATTTGCAGCAAGTGTTGCAGTAATCTCTTCTTTGGTAGCAGCCATTTGTTGATTGATGTTGCAGCTGATTTCTTCTTTATTTGCAGCCAATTGTTGATTGATGTTGCAGCTGATCTCTTCCTTATTTGCAGCCATATTATTGTTGACTTTCTCCAGCTGTTGATTGATGTTGCAGCTTTGTTGATCAAATTTTTGATTCATCTCGTCTTTATTGGCAATTATCTGTTGACTGATGTTCAAACTCATCTGTTGCATCATAGCCATTAACTGCGTAAAATCGCAGTTTCCAGATGGTAATGTTGTTGTTGTTTCTGCAACAAAACTTTTCTCCTCATCAGCTGCCACGAGATCATTATTTGTACTAATCACTCCAAACTGGTAACTTTCCACGTCCATTCCATTGGCTTCCATACCTTGTCGAAGCCGTAGCATTAATTCAGTTTTGTTTCCACTTGTTGACAATCCACGTTGTTCTAGTTCTTTCTTTAACTCAAGAACCTTCAAATCACTTAATAAAACCATTATTAGCAGCTAACTAATCCGCCGATGTCACCAATGTTACGTTTTTCCAACCTTACTTCGAATTGGCCTAACTCACAATTCGATAAACGTAATTCCCAATCGCTTTCTGAGTTCGATCACTGATTAGTAAGCAAACACACCAGGTTTTATTAAGTATTCAACACCTTAACTGTTCCACAACAACAGGAAAACAATACAGCAAACAATATTCCCAACTAGAATATTCTTCCAACAGCTTCGAAACTCCAACGGTTTATTGTAGAAATTTCCAATTCACAACGTTCAAAATAATACACAAAATATTTCTATTTAATAACACTTATAACTTTATTTACAAAAACTTTACACAAAAACTAATTTAAAGATCACTTTTATAATTTTTAACTTCACAATCGCAGGTTTAAAATAAACTAATTCTACATTTAATTTCGCTTTACTGTCGCAGGTCTAAAATAAAACTAATTAAAAACTACAAAAGGTATTTTTCTTATATACCTTCTGCAATACTTCTAGATAATTCGACATCACTTTCCAGAAACCTTGAGAAAACATTAGAATACTCGATTATTTTACGTTATGTTGATTTGATTCATAAAATCGTTTATGTTGACCCTATTTCTAAGAAGAGACAACAACAACAATATTCATTTCATTAACTTGTTTGTTGATTTTATTTTCCTGGAAGTGACCGTAATCGTTTAGATCTTTCTGTAATCGTCTAGATTTTTCTGCACTCGTAACACTATTTTCTCGTTTATATTTTTTTTTTTGTGTTGATAATTAATTTAAGATGATCAGCTAAGCACTTGTGCAGATAGGAGTTGTAGGAAGATGGTGGATTAACTTAATCAGAGGAATGGATCCAGCAGGTATCCGACTCGGATGAGGTCTTCAAAAGTTTGTGTGTGTTAAAATCTGTTTTTTTTTTGTTTTGGAAGAACAACCTAAGGTGTATGGTTTTATTTTTTGATTGATTTGTTTTTTTTTAGCAGTGATTCCAGGTCGTTACAAGATAATGGTAAACCCCACCCCGATCCACTGTCAGCTACCTGGGGATCATAATCCACTGCTAACCATTAAAATTCTTGTAATGACAAAATTGAAATTCCGTGATAAGGGGATGCAACCAAGTCAATATTAAAGATCATATTAATGTTCACTCGTCGGTGCATCCTATAACACCCACTTGTCATAGATGGCGCCCAAAACTCGGCTTTAATAGGCTAAATATAGGTTATTTATAATAATTTTTTTTTAGTTTTCACTTTTCCCCGTTTAAGGTGGGCGAACGGCTGTCGTTTCGAATACGTTCTACGGATATTTTTATAAAACTTTGCTCTTGCAAACAGAAAATATTTCTTTTCCTTGATTTTTGATATTTTTTGTTGATCTTGATATTTTCGTAGTTCTACGTGTTCGCAACAATAATCGATCGTATCCCATTCCCAAAATAATTTTTTTGTTATAAACTTCTTTTGTAACATCAAAACAGCATCGACCCTCCGCTTTGAGTTTCCTTCTAAGGATGTTTGAATCCCATTGTTTGTTCGGGTCTGATGACTGAGGTCGTGTTGCTAAAATGTTCTTACGCGACCATTTCTGGCTTTTGCCATACTGGCTGTTTTTTTTAACAGTGTTCGAAGTTGATTGCGTACATAGGATCATTCGAGAGATGCGACCAATAATGTTGATTGTGTCCGGATGAATCTACGATTATTCTCACTTCTACGCGTAATTTTATTTTCAATTTAAATTTCATAGTTTTAATTTATAAATTTTTTTTTAATAAGATCCAGTAGCTTCCGATTTTCCTTTAGGTTGGTACAGTTTTGTTGTTCTTCTAATTGTGTTGTTATCTTTAGGTATTGTAAAAATTTTTTTTTTGTTCTAGTTCAGTCGAACATCAGTTCATCATAAAGATTTGGTGCTGAGTTGGGCTGGATTCAGTATCCGCCAATCCGATGTCCGCGTTATAGTTTCCACCTTGAAAGATGTAATGACTTTTATCATATGCTGAAAACTATAGTGTCTGAATAACATTCGGATAGGAGTGGAATGACTCAAATGTGAATTTAATCAATCCATTCCGAAATTTTATTTCGTGTTGAAATCTTTCTTTCAATTTTTTTTGATTGGATTGGTATAAACGGGTCGCATTTGAGATCCATCGAAAGCAATATCGCAGTGATTTCATAATCTGTTTTCGTTTTTTTTTGTGTTCACCTCATTAATCCGCCATCGTCACTGCAGCTCCCAGCACGGCAGATATATAAGAAGGGAAAGAAGATATAGGGAAATAGAAATAAATATTTTTTTTTGTTTTTTTTATTTTTTTACATCACAACGCGAATAAACGTATACGTTTATTTGACGTTGTTCGTTAAGAAAATTGATATTATCTTTAGTGTTTTTTTTTTCTGTATAAATAGATATATATTCAGGACGAATTAAAACAACAATTGTTTGTTTTTTTTGAAAGCTTTAATTTGCATTATAATATAGAAATATTGGATTAACAGAGAATTTTTTTTATTTGGTTGATGTAAGATAGTAAGGAAAATAAATCTTAAATCACATACGTTGAGCATAGTTTCGATTTTTTTTTTTTATTATTACGAACGTGTCAATTGCCATCCGTAACCCTTATTTTGGCAAACTACTATTATTTTTCTTTTGTTGTTTAGTAATTTTTATAATGGATCCCAGACATTTGGAAAAAGAAGAGCTAGTTATCGAATGTCGTATTCGAGGAGTAGCGGAAGAAAATCTAAACCCTCAAGAGATTTATGAATTTCTTCAAAAGAAATGGGCTGAGGAAAATACAAACAATTCATTGATCCCTCGTCAAAGCCATTCGACCAATTCTGTACGTGAATACGCAGCATGTGAAGACGCTGTAATTAAAATTCGTGGGGAAATTCAAGATATTGTGCAAGATAACGAAGCTACAAATGTTTTAGAGGACAGGGATAGAAATACTCTGCTCACACGACGAACCCGATTGCGCCATTTCTTAGGTCGTATCAGACGTATACCTGCAAATACCAGGATAATACCCCGAATAAACCAGCTCGACAAGTCGGTGGAGAGTTTGTGTGACGTTATCGAAAGAGCCTTGGATGGATCGTCTGACTTGAATAAATCACGCACCGCTTTAGATGAAGTTATAATTACACCTATTAGTATTAGTAACGTGGTGGAGGGAAACATCATAGCTTCGACTGTCGTTAGTGGAACGTGTACCGCAAATGACTCCATACCCCTTATTTATACGAACTCGACGGGTGTTTCAAACATAGTGGTTAGTTCCCCGACACCAAGATTTTCAGTTCCCTTTACAACCAATGTATGTTCTAGTACAGGACTAAACGTTAGCCATAATCAGGAATATGAAATTGATCGGCTACAACAGCAAATTGATTTACTGAAGATGCAGCAAGCTCAGTTGACTTCAAGTGTATATCAGAGCTCTTCGATTTCAAATCAACCAATTTCGTCCGCTATAGTAAAACTTCCGGGCAACCATTCCTATGGACAGGTTGTAAACGCTGTCTCGGAGTACCAGAACCATCCCTATTACCATCAAACAGGTATTCGATTTCCGGTAGTATCTTCAGTACTACCTTCAACAATTCCATCAAGTAGTATGAGTTCTCACGGTGTATATGCTCCCTACGAATTAAGCTATTCCATAAATAAGTCAACCCCAAATATAGCCCACGATTACCGTTTGCAATCAAACATGAAATTTCAATCGAGTTCGGTAGTCGTTCCAGGATTAAAGCCGAAACCCGAAATTCCAGGCCCTCCATCGAAACCAAACATTCCAGAACCGCAGCAAATACCAGGAACTTCATTTCCTCAACCTATACCAAATATACCAGGATATTTTTATCAACCACCCAATGTCAATCCACCACGGGGAGGTATTTATAAGCCTGTGCTTGCGCAACACCACAAAGACAGATTTTCTGGGTCTACCAGGGGTATAGCAATTGAACGATTTATCTTTCGCTTCGAAAGTCGAGCGATAGGCTACGGAATACCACCCGATCGCTACATTGATGAATTCAGTACGTTGCTTACGGACGATGCTCATGAGTGGTTTTGGACGTTTCGAGAACGAAACGGTGTTGTGTCTTGGGAGAGACTCCGTTACGAGATAATACAAAGATTTCAAGATCATTTAAATGATTTTGACATACGTCGATCCATTGAAAGTCGAAAACAGCGACCTAGAGAATCATTTATGGATTATTATCATGAAATACTTACCATGACTCT
Organism: Diogma glabrata; assembly: GCA_963693315.1. Lineage (NCBI taxonomy): Eukaryota > Metazoa > Arthropoda > Insecta > Diptera > Cylindrotomidae > Diogma > Diogma glabrata. The sequence goes on from OY856186.1 coordinate 369,858,538, forward strand.
ACCTTTACGCGTCCAATTATCCGATACCGACGTACTAAATATTTTAATCAGGAATATGCGTCCAGGTCTACAAGCTGCTTTGGCAGGACAAGCGATACATACCGTCAGTCATCTTGTGAACCAATGTGTGTCTATTGAAGACACATGGAACAGGATTGGTCTTATACCAGAATTAGTATACACTCCACGTAGAGCCGTCAATGAACTAGCAATTAACTTTCCCACGGAAGAGTATACGGAATCTAATACCATGGAAAGCTTTGCGTCCAGTTTTCCAACAGAAGCCGTAAAGCTAGAAAGAAAACCTGTCGATAACGTTCAAACTCCATATTTTGCATATGAATTATATCCGGAGGTGGAGGATGTGGCAGCAATGAATTGGTCAAATACTGGTAATCTAAATCGACGATTAACTCCACGAAATCCTGCAGCCACAATTATTTGTTGGAATTGTACCGGCGATCATTACTATCAGGATTGCACTGTACCCATTCGGCGTATTTTTTGTTTTGGTTGTGGCACTCCGGAAGTATTGAAGCCAAACTGTGCTAAATGTTCATTACGCATTTCGGAAAACTCAAAACGGGAAGTCGGAAATTCTGGGAATCCAAACTTCCAGTTAAATGCACGTCCCAGACCCCAGATGACCAACTCTGCGTCCAATACGGATCCGGACTTTCGCAAATATGCGCAGATCGCACAGCGGATCCCAACTTCGAAACCTTAAAACTATTAACATCCACCACAAATAACCTTGACCCTTCTCTCATCTCGACTATGTCTCACCGATCGTGTCAAACTGATGCGTACCTTTATGATAACCAACTACGTCGCAAATTTCGCACTAAAAGGTATTTTCGTCAACGTTTAAAATTTCGAAAAATGGTATCCGAAACAGTGATACAGGAGAATGTAAACGATAATCGCCCGTATACTAACGTGACGATCGCGGGCATCCGTTATCAAGGACTGCTAGACAGCGGCGCCAATATTTCTTGTCTTGGTGCTGGATCAGAAAAATTTCTTGAAAATGCCGGAATTCACCTTTTTAATATGCCTTCATTGCTGTCAACAGCCAATGGTCAAACCCAACGTATAATGGGTTACATACGAGTTCCAACTGAATTTCAGGGAAAAAGGAAAATGATGAGATTCTTTATCGTACCGGGACTCATGCAAAATCTATACCTCGGTATAGACTTTTGGAAAAAGTTTGGAATAAAACCAATGATCGTGAACGAGATCATTTCTGAACCGGTAGCCACTGAACTGAAACTCAAGGAAAATATGATTGATGATCAGCATCCACTTACAGATCATCAAAAGAAACAGCTCGCTGAGGTGATTGAGCAGTTTCCGAGTTTTAATAAACTGGGACTGGGTCTAACCACGTTAATTTGTCACCACATAGACACAAGCGATGCGATACCTATAAAACAGCGTCATTATGCTGTCTCACCAGCGGTTCAAAAAGAAATTGACCAAGAAATTGATCGGATGTTGGATTTAGGAGTGATAGAGGAGAGTGAGAGCGCCTGGTGCTCCCCGATAGCTTTGGTTCGGAAGGCGAACGGAAAAGCTCGGCTATGCCTAGACGCTCGTAAGCTTAATGACGTCACGAAGAAAGACGCATATCCGATACCAATTATTGATGGGCTGTTGAGTCGTCTGGATCAAACGAAATACATATCGAGCTTAGACTTAAAAGACGCTTTTTGGCAAATTCCATTAGATGCAGAGTCTCGAGAGAAAACTGCTTTTGCGGTACCGGGGCGTCCCTTGTACCAGTTTAAGGTAACCCCATTTGGTTTAAGCAACTCTCCCGCGACGATGTGTCGATTGATGCAAAAGGTTATTCCGTATCATCTATACAATAAAATCTCGGTCTATCTCGACGATCTACTAATAACTTCGGAAACATTCGAGGAGCATCTATCACTTCTAGTCGATGTCGCGAGTCGTTTGCGAACAGCCAACCTCACGATTAACGTGGAAAAGAGCCGATTTTGCCTTAAACACATAAATTATTTAGGTTACGTCGTCGGTGAGAACGGTCTTCAGGTGAATCCCGATAAGGTCAAAGCTATCACCGCTTATCCGATACCGAAAACAGTAAAGCAAGTACGGCGGTTCTTAGGAGTTACAGGTTGGTACCGTAGGTTTTTGCCACATTACAGTTCCGTTTTCAGCACCGTTAACCGATCTGCTTAAGAAAGGGAAACAGTTCAAGTGGACTGCTCAAGCTCAAGAAGCGTTTGAGAAAATGAAACAGTCATTAACATCCGCTCCGGTTCTCGCTACACCAGACTTCAAAAAAACATTTTTTTTGCAGTGTGATGGAAGCACAAGTGGAGTGGGAAGTGTCTTGTTCCAGAGGACTGAGGATGGAGGAGAGCATCCGATTGCTTTTTTTTCTCAAAAGCTAAACGGTGCTCAGCGAAACTACAGCATCACCGAAATCGAATGCTTGGCGGCGGTTTTAAGTGTCAAGAAGTTTCGTGCGTACCTGGAGGGCATGCCATTCACCATAATCACGGATCACATGAGCTTAAAGTGGTTGATGAATCAACGGGACCTTTCCGGTCGCTTAGCTCGTTGGAGTTTAAAGCTACAAGCTTTTAACTTCAACATTGAGCACCGAAAAGAAACAATGAATGCCGTTCCTGACGCTTTATCCCGTGTGTATGTGGAGGAGGTGACTGATTCCATCCAGGACGTGAAACCTCAGGATGTTGATTTTTCACCATTACACATTGATCTCGAGTCGCCAGCTTTTCAAGAAGATGACTATATCAATCGTATTCGAATTCTCCAGGACCAGACGGCTTCTAAATTGAATTTGCGAATAACCAATGGCAGGATGTACATTAACTTGGCATATGGTCTATCATATCAGGATACTGATATCTCAGACTGGAAGTTAGTGGTGCCGAGCTCCTTAACAACAGGTTTGATCGTTCAAGCGCATAATCCACCTAGTGCCGCTCATACAGGTGTGGCAAAAACACTAGAGAGACTTCGACGGCAATTCTTCTGGTCGTCAATGGGCAGAGATGTTAAAGAATACGTTGGGAAGTGCGATATTTGCAAACAATGTAAACCATCGAACATTGTGACAAGACCACCCATGGGAGATTTTGTCGAAGCTCTGCGCCCATGGCAAAATATTTATATTGACTTCTTAGGACCTTACCCCAAATCCAAAAAGCAAAATACCGGAATTTTAATAGTACTGGATCAATACTCTCGGTTTGTCTTAGTCAAAGCCGTCCGAAACGCAACGGCCCAAAAGGTAGTAGATTCTCTGGAGCATGAAGTATTTAATATGTTCTCTGTTCCTGAGAAAGTTCTGAGCGATAATGGCTCTCAGTTTACGTCACACGTGTTAGCCAATCTGCTGAACAAGTACGGCGTCCGGCACGTCTTCACCCCTAAGTACTCACCACAGTCCAACGCATCAGAACGAGTGAATCGCTCAATTATTGCAGCTATTCGGTCTTACCTTCACGATAATCACAAGGACTGGGATGCTCACCTGGACGAGCTGGTGAGTGCTCTTCGTAATGTAGTACATAGTTCAACATCGTACTCTCCACAATTTTTGGTGTTCGGACAACATCGAGTCAGCCATGGTACGGCGTATTCTCTTTTGAGGGAGTTGGAACTTCTTGACTCAAACTATTTAGCTGTTGAACAAAAGGCGGATCGGTTATCATTGGTTCGACCATTGATACTAAAGAAACTAAAAGAAGCATACCATAGGGGTGCAAATCGGTATAATCTGCGTAGTCAAGAAAGAACCCTTGTTCCAAAACAGTCAGTTTTCGTAAGAAATTTCTCCCAAAGTCACGCCGCAGAGAGTTATGCTGCTAAGCTAGCTCCCAAATTTTTAAAAGCTAGGATTCTTCGCCCTATCGGCAAAGTGGCTTACGAAGTTGAGGATTGTGATGGCAAAAATATAGGGGTTTACCATCTTAAGGACATCCGGGTCTAGCATCATACTAATTACAACGGCTAGCTCAGACCATATAGAGCATGAGAATACAGCTTATCTCAGGAGTCATGGGTACGTCCGCCACGATGTTACGACTTTGTCTACACCTTTTACCTGCTCTAGTCTGGTATTAATATTTGCTCCACAACTTTAGAATTCTATGTTTTATGCCAGCAAAATTTTTCAAAGTTTAAATTTGTATAAATTTCTAATTCGTTTTTTTTTAATTAAATCTACTTCCTCCACTGTTTGTTTAATAGCAAAATAACAGCAACGGTGAAAATCATTTATGTAATTGTAAATTCATATTTTTTTAAAATTATTTGAGTTAGTTAAATGATATTGGATATTGATTAAATCTTTTGCTTGCTGGCTGTTCAAGTGTTCGGAGTGAAAATCCAAAAAATTAAATTAAAATAAATTATTGGAAAAAATAGTAGTGAAAACAAATAGTTTAAATAGGATTGTACCTATAGTTAAAAAGTAAGTGAGTTTGTGAAGTTTCATTTACTGTGTACGCACATTATACATTTTCTAAATTCAACTTTTATATTATAGTTTATAATATATCGCATGTAACAAGATGGTGGTAAAATTGAAAACAAGCGTTTCAATTCGAATCGCGAACGCCGCACGCCAAGTTTTTCTTCAACTAGCTCTCACGGTTGGGATGGATTGAATTGCGTTCATTGTTCTTGTTACAAAAAAATTATGCGTGCGAAATTTATCTAAACAAAAAAAAAACAAAATTGAAAATACACAAAAAAAACAAATCATTAACAATAACAAAGAACTTGCAGCTAGTAATCTTCGGTGAATTGTTGCGTTGTACGGCATACAAATTATTGGTACCCTTACTTTTGGAATTGGTTAATGTATACGAAATCTACGGCACTGCCAATAAGCCAACATTTGCCAACCACTGAATGGTATTAGATGATTCAAATTATGAGGAGTTTCCTTATTTCCAAATTATTTTCTTGTAAACAAACCAACGTTTGTTAGGTATTTATTGTATTAGACAAAATATTTTTGTCTTTAAAAAAAAAAAAAAAAAAAAAGGAAAACCAAAAGAAAAAAAAAAATTAATTAAGTCAAATCATAAATTTTATTTTAATTGTAGCTATCAAAATTCTTCGCCACAAAAACGTTTTTGCAGGGAAGAAAACCGTAAGTTATTTTATTATATACAAGTTTATTTTACAAGTTCAAGTTTATTTACAAGTTTATCTACATACAAAGTTTTGTATTACGATAATTACTATAGCTTATCATATATATTTAATATTTAATTAGATTTAATTATCCTATATGTTTAATGAATTTTAATAATTTTTTTTTTTGCTGCACGATATATAGATATATATATATATATATTTTTTTTTAAGGTGTTTAACGCCATACCAAATATAAAATTTTGTTTTGTTAATATTAAATACCTTTTTTTTTTTGAGATAAATACATAAACCTATTATATGAAATACTGGTGACTATTATCTTAATTGTTGTGTGTGTGGGTAGCTTCAACTTTAACCTATTTTCTCGTTTATATTTTGTTTTTTGTGTTGATAATTAATTTAAGATGATCAGCTAAGCACTTGTGCAGATAGGAGTTGTAGGAAGATGGTGGATTAACTTAATCAGAGGAATGGATCCAGCAGGTATCCGACTCGGATGAGGTCTTCAAAAGTTTGTGTGTGTTAAAATCTGTTTTTTTTTTGTTTTGGAAGAACAACCTAAGGTGTATGGTTTCATTTTTTGATTGATTTGTTTTTTTTTAGCAGTGATTCCAGGTCGTTACAAGATAATGGTAAACCCCACCCCGATCCACTGTCAGCTAGCTGGGGATCATAATCCACTGCTAACCATTAAAATTCTTGTAATGACAAAATTGAAATTCCGTGATAAGGGAATGCAACCAAGTCAATATTAAAGATCATATTAATGTTCACTCGTCGGTGCATCCTATAACACCCACTTGTCATAGTATGACGAACGCAACCATTAATCAATTAATAATCATCATCTTCAATTATCATACTTAAATACTACTAATACTACTAATAAACAAACAAATCAATAATAATTAACAATTGAAGTAATTAAAGTCAATCAATCAATCGTCCTTTACCGATAAAACTTAAAAAAACCTCTTCTACAATAAATTAACAAAATTTTGTATATTTGATAAAATTTTTGTAAAATCTACAAAAAATTATTTTTCAAGCTTAAAGAAAATTATAGTATTCTTCCGTAAAAAATGAGCCCGTCTACGCAATTAATTTTTAGAAGCAATTATGTAAATTTTACCAAGCAATTTGTAATTTTCTTAAAATTTCTTAAAATGTTTAAATCTACTTAGTATGCATGGCGCTTAATGAGCAAACTTGTCACTAGGGTTATAATACTTTTTAAGATTCACAAAATCCATAGTAAATTTATTAAGTCAATTTTATGAACAGTACAAAACAATCATGAATCTAAAAACTAATTTGATCATTTTAGAAATTACATATATACATACATTAGACCTAAACTATTCCAATTGGAATGTTTCACTCTAAAACTGGAAACAAAAATAAACAATTTAAATTTGGCGGCATTAAGAGAATTAAATCTTACACACTACACTTCAAGAAGATTCTGGGAGTGAAGTTCTTAAATCCTTAAAAAATTGACATAAAAAGAGAATCTTTGAACAACTTATACATGAATCGAAAACCACCATCTCTTCCATCTCAACAATACACATTATTTTTATTTAATAAAATCAAAACTCACCATTTATCTGTCCAATCGTAATTAATCCAAAAAATATTATCCAATTCATTTTTGGCTTCGTACAAATTTAATGTTTTACCTTTTAAAGTTCATTTAAATTATTAATGTCGATAATTTTCCATAAATTTTAAATCAACATATAATTTCCACTCCACTTTAATTTAAATACAATAAAATTCTATTTGTTCGTTATATATTTTATCACTATACTTAAATTAAGCAAAACTACTGTACAAATAATAAGTAATCAGTTGAAATTATGAAACATAAAAAAAATTAAAGTTCAAAATATATATATATGCGAGACAAAAAAAAATAACCGATTTACTATTACTTAATTTTAAATTAAATTACTTTTATTTTGTCAATTTTCATAAAATTGATGATAACGCATGATCGGTCCAGAAGCAACTGATTTGCATATTCAATTGAACATTTATTGGTAAGCGAAAAAAATAAGGAAAAAGCACAATATGTAGTTTTCTATATATATTAATTTTCTATTCTTTTCTTATTTTTGTTCTTAATTTTTATTTTCTGTAATCTTATTTAGGTTTAGGTTTTGCAATATCGAATAAAATAAAAACATAAATGTTTTGATTCGAATAGTTTTGTGTCTTGAATAATAAATAAAGGTGACATCTATGGATGAGTAGTTAAAAGTTGTATTTATTATTTTTATAAATAACAGGAGGGTTTTAATAGTATATTGTATAATGAGTGTAGAAAGAACACTATTGCAGTACGAGTGTGAAATTTGCAGCACGAGACGCTAGTCGAGGGCTGCATTCACATGAGTACTGCAATAGTGCTTTCTACACGAGTCATACACGCTATTTTTTCTACAATTGCAAGATTCAATAGTCATATACTATACAAATATTTAATTTTTTTTTTTTTTTTTTATTGGAGGGCCTTGAGACTTACAGTTCAAGTAGCACTGCGACCTGAAGGTCTATTGTGCTTACCCTGATTTTGTTATTAGTCAGTCGTCGTCTGTGCCGTTACTGGTTGTATTCTGTCATCCAAGTTGAGACTTTTAATAAAATTAATTAGCTCAATTGGAGTGACGTTTTGTGGTAATGGAAGTGTTAGTCTTCTATGACCAAGTTGGTTATATCTGTGCCCAGAGAGTTCAGGACAGCTGCAGATGACGTGTTCCATCGTTTCCGCATCCGAGTAGCAGAATCTGCACCTGTCGGAAACAACAAGGCCTATTTTGTTAAGATGGTGGTTTAAAGGACCATGTCCAGTAACGCACCACGTTAAAATTCTTAGAGACTCTCTGTTTAAGTCGATTGTTTTTAAGGGTGAAACAGGGAGGTTACCTAGAAACTTCTTGGAGTGTACTAGTCCCTCTCTGCTTTTCCATAATTTAGCATTTTGTTCTTGTTCCATTGTTTGGATTGTGCTTTTGAGCGAACTCTTGGCCATTCCAAAGCATGGTTCCGGTCCAACAAATTTTTTATTGGCACCTTGCTTTGCTAAAGCGTCAGCGATAGCATTTCCTTGTATTCCTGTGTGGCTAGGTGCCCACACAAGTGTTACTGTGTTATTGCATGAGATTTTTAATAGATTTTGGTAGCATTCCCATACCAGTTTTGAATCAAAACGCGTAGATTTTAGTGCCAAGAGTGCTGCTTGGCTGTCAGAGATAATATATATTTCAATATTTTGGTATTTTCTTTCAGCGCATAGCAAAGCGCAACTGCTAATGGCAAAAATTTCGGCTTGAAATATGGTTGTTGTGGTGCCTAAAGCAACCGTTTGTTTTGTTCTAGGACCAAACACTCCTGCTCCCGTGCCCATGTTGGTTCGAGAACCATCTGTGTACCAGATGCTGGCGTTATGTGGCAGTGACCGTATGTAGTTTTTAATAAGATCTCTGGCCAATATCTTGACATCAAAGTGCCTATCTAAATCTATTGTTTTTGGCATACAATCCGAAATATGGTATGTATGCAGTTCAGCTTGTAATTCAGAAAGGATTTTAAGGTGTCCAGTTAGATTACCCGGCTTAAACCCTTCTGTGAGCTGCAGTCTATGAACGCTCAACACCGCTACAGATTTAACATGTAGGTGCAATGGAGAAAGCTTTAGAAGAATCTCCATTGCTGACGTTGGCGTGGTTTTGAAAGCACCTGTGGCACTAAGACACACAAGCCTTTGTATTTTTGTAAACATATTTTGAGCTGTTATTTGGCGCGTTTTAGGCCACCAAACTAAAGCTGCATATGTTAGAATTGGTTTTATAAGACTTTGGTGCAACCAAAGTATCATTTTTGGGCTAAGACCCCATGTTTTCCCAAACAGGTTTCTGCATGTGAAGAAAACTTTGTTTGCCTTATCAGAGATATATTTCAGGTGTGGGTTCCAAGTTAGTTTGCTATCCAGGATCACACCTAAATATCTAACCTCTTTTGATGTTTGTATTGGATCGCCGTTTAGAACAGGAGAAACGAAATTGAAGTTTCTCCTGTTTGTGAAAACGACAATGCTTGTTTTTTGTGGGTTGATCGACAGTCCTAATCTGTTGCACCACTTTGATACAATATTAAGAGCTGTCTGGGTTCGACCAGCGACAACGGAGTCATGTTTCCCTCTAACCATGACTGCCAAGTCGTCGGCATAGCCTACAGTGTTGAAGCCGGAATCATTTAGCTTTGTGAGGAGATCATCAGCCACCATTAGCCAAAGCAGCGGAGAGAGCACGCCCCCTTGCGGGCAGCCTCTAGATGCAGTAACAGTCACTGAATAATCACCTAGTGTAGCCGTTATCTTCCGACTCTGTAGCATCTTGATAATCCACGCAATGATAAGCGGGTTTATATTTTTCTTTGTGGCCATTTCAATGATAGCATTGAAGTGGACATTGTCAAAGGCTCCTTGTATGTCCATAAATGTACAAACAAGTGCCTCCTTATAGTTTAGGGTGCTCTCAATTTCTTTCACCATTTTGTGCAACGCCGTTTCAGTAGATTTCCCAGTCTGATAGGCGTGCTGGCTAGAGTTGAGAGGGTTTTGTTTCAGACATCCATGACGGATGTGATAATCCAACATCTTTTCCATTGTTTTTAATAGAAAAGATGTAAGACTTATGGGTCTGTATGATTTGGCTTCATTTGGTTTTTTTCCTGGCTTAGGTATAAAAACAACTCTGGTTTCTCGCCATATCTGAGGAATGTAAGCAAGGCGAAAGCTTGCTTTGAACAAACGCATGAGGTATGGAAGAATGATTGTTAGACCCTTTTGCAGAAATACCGGAAAAATTCCATCACCTCCTGGAGATTTATACGGACCGAAGGATTCTATAGCCCATCTCGCTTTGTTGGGGGTGAAAATTGTGTTGGTTAAATGATCTGCATTACTTTTAGTTGCAGGATCTAGAAGACGTACGTCTTCGTTGGCATTATCTTCCGTGCTCCATTTTATTGAGCCCGGAAAGTGGGTTTGAAGTAAAGTATCTAGTGTCTCAATACAGCTGGTGGTATACGTACCACTTGGTTTGCAGATTGAGCCTAGAGGGTTTGTGTGATCAGACGACATCAATTTTTGGAGTCGAGCTGCAGCAGGCAGATTATCTATCGTATTGCAGAGCTCTTTCCAGCTATTTCTTTTTGATTGTCTGAGTTCTTTATTATAATTGGTTAGAGCTACTCGGTACTCTGTCCAATTATTTGTTGTTTTTGCTCTGTTAAAGAGCTTGCGAACTTTATTCCTTTTCCTCTCCAAGTTACCATTCCACCAAGGTACATCTCTGCATCTTTTGGATTGAGTTATTGGAGTATTAAGGTTGTATGCTTCAGTGATAATTTCTTGTAAATTATTTGCAGCAGAGTCAAGCTCAAATGTAGAGTTGATACTGCTGCAACTATTTACATTATCATAAAGATATGTTGTGTAAAGTTCCCAGTTGGTTTTTCTTGGGTTTCTAAAGTACTGGATGCTCTTCGGGTAGTGTTCTATGTTGAAACATATATAAGCATGATCAGACATAGAACCTTCCTTCGAAACATGCCAGTTCTTAATATGGTTAGTAGCGTTTATGTTAGTTAAAGTAAGGTCAAGGACCTCGCCTCTGATTGCGTTTCTAAAGGTAGGCTCACTACCTTTGTTTGCAATAAACATATTGTTTGTATACAAAAATTGAAGCAGACGCTCGCCTTTTGTGTTAATGTTGCTACTTCCCCACACGGTGTGATGAGCGTTAGCATCACACGCTATTATGAGGTTATAGTGGTTATTGTTGCAATACTTGATGAGTTTCTCTACCACTTCTGGTGGTGTCTCGTCCTCATCCCCCGGGAAGTATGCAGAAGCTAAAATGAATTTACGAAATCCACCTTGAGGAAGATGAATTTCTATCTGGACCGTTGTAAGATCTCTACAGATAAATTCATTCAACGGAAATATTTTCAGATGTTTGTTGAAGAGAATCGCGGTTCGCGGTCTTTCCACATCTGAGAAATAGATCAGTTTTGTATTTTTGTTTGACGATAGACCTTTTATTCTTTTGCTGTCTGCCCACGGCTCCTGTATAAATGCAAGATCGTGAGCATCCTGTTCAATTAACCGGTTCAAATTAACTGAGGCCATTTCTGATCTGTGCAGATTAATCTGAACGCAACTTAATTTAGGTACTAGAGATTTTTGTCTATATCGTACAGGTCTTCTGTCTGACTTAGAGTAAGCTGGTGAATCAGACATTACCATAGAGTCCGACATGGTGTGTGTACTATCCGAATTAGGATAAGCTGATAAATCAGGCATGATCCTAGAGTCAGACATGGCATGTGTGCTGTCTGGTTTAGAATAAGCTGATAAATCAGGCATGATCCTAGAGTAGGACATGGTGCACAGTTTTGTTGTTGGTTTATGTGATGCGTTTGGAGAAGCATCGCTCTCATCTAAAACTTTATAGTTTTCCATACAATATTTATGGAGAAAGTAGGGAGGTACATTGGTCAGCCACAACAGAGCCCTGTGCTGTGGTAAGGCTATTGAAACTGGAGGGCGCCCGGTATCCAGAGTTCCGTACTAATAATCAAGCACCCCCTTGACCATGCTAAGCTTTCGGCGTACGTGTCTCACCTTAGCTTTGGGTTTTGGACTTGATCTTGGCTTCGATTCTCACCGAGGACCTAACGGCATGGGTGACCCTACCGTTGTAGCTCCTAAGATCACTGAGTCTACTGAGCCCCATCACTGCGTCAAAGTGCCAAGTCCATTAGATGGGGTACAAATATTTAATACCATAAACTAATGTAGATTTTAAAATTTTCATTTTTTATACTATATCAAGTATGTCATGATTTAATGTTGCCAAAAATTTTTCCCATATCGTTTTTGATTTTGTTTGAATAACGTTCTAAAAATAAATCGGTGAAAATGAATAGTGATTTCGGTGAAAGTGATGAAGAGGTTATCATTGGAACTCCTCCAGACATTGCTGAGGCAGCTAAAAATGTTTGTTTGGAACTTCTACCTGAAAAATCTAAAACTAGATATAGAAAAGAACGAGAAGCTTTCTTGACATGGTGTGGAGATAAAAAAGCCACAAAAATTACGGAGAATGTTCTTTTGGCTTATTTTTCAGAAAAATCAAACATTTTCAAGTCATCCACTTAATGGTCAATGTACTCTATGTTAAAGAGTACACTTATTTTAGAAGACAACGTCGATGTCTCTAAATATCATAAGTTGATTGCATTGTTGAAAAGAAAATCAGTGGGCTATGTTGCTAAAAAATCTAGAACCTTTTCTAGAGAAGATATAAATAAGTTTGTGAATGAAGCACCAGACAAAGATTTTCTGATGATGAAGGTAATTATTTAATATATAAATGTATAAAATTAATATTAATATTCAAAAAATTCAAATTAAAGATTGCTCCTATAATGGGTATCGCTGGAGCTTGTCGAAAGGAGGAGCTACTGAAAATGATGTTGGATCATATTGAGGATAAGGAAAATATATTAATTGTACAGGGGCCAGACACCAAAACTCACATCACTCGAACGTTTACTGTTTCTAATGGGGTTGGTGATTGGATCTCAGTTTATCGTAAATACAGAAATCTTCGCACTGCAAACACCACTCATAACAGGTTTTTTGTTAACTATCGGAATGGTAAATGTACTTCGCAAGCTATTGGAATAAATACATTTGGAAAAATTCCACTAAAAATTGCGAGCTACTTAAATCTTCCAAATTTGCATGAATATACAGGGCACTGTTTCAGACGAACATCTGCTACGTTACTCGCAGATGCGGGTGGAGACATTTTAACACTCAAGAGGCATGGCGGATGGAAATCCTCTGCTGTTGCGGAAGCTATGTCGACAACTCCATTCAAAATAAAATATCTGTGTGTGAGAAAATAACTGGAGCCCCTGCAAGTGACAATATCGCAATGGATAATGAAAATATAGGTCGCGGTAGTAGCTCCATTGTTGGAAGTGCAGCGGAATCAGTTATGGGATTCAATAGAACAATTGTTAAGGCTGCTAAAAATACGACTGAGGGGATAAATATTAGTGCATGTACTTCATGCAACATCACAATAAATATTAATAAATAAATTTCAATTAAAACTATAATTTATTGTTAATGTTCAATCTATAATTATGAATAATTTGATTTATAATAAAATTCGATTCACTTTAAATATTGCATTGAATGTGTTTTTTGTAGATTTATTTTCTAGTTATTTTTCCAATGTAAACACAACTGTGCAGAAAGTACTTTCTACACGGCAAATCCGTGCAGAAAGTACTTTCTACACGTCATTTGGGAAGATTAATTTTCAATGCCTAATTTTTATCAAATTCATCGTAGAAAATTTGACTTTCACAACAATTGTAGAAAAAATGTTTTAAATGAGGCTTATGCAAAACGGTAATCAAACCCATGAAGTTTAATTACATCGCTTGCAGTTTGCAGTCGTCTCGGTATCCGTTTATCTTCTAAATAGTGCATCTTGTTTTTGTTAGTCGTCCATTTCTGTTGGGGTGTATGGGGTAACTCATCATCCCAAACTACTGCAATCAGCCATAAAGACTGAAATAATATTTTTATTTTAATTATTACATGAGACAGCCAGCCAAACGGGTCAAAAGTTTGGCTTCATATATCATTTCGACTTCCGTTAGACATCCGCGAAAAAGTTCACTATACGGTGTTCGCTGTTGTAGCACCTTCTCTAATTTTGATTTAATTGAACATATGAGTCGCTCCCAAGCACCACCTTGTACGGTGATAACGGTGGATTGATTTTTCATTTCATATTGATGTTACTTGTTTTCTTTAATCTCTGCGATTACTTTAAGTAGTTCGTGTTCAGATCCATTGAAATTCATACCATTGTCACAACGAACTTCGAGAGGAACATCACATATCGCATGAAACAACCATGTAGACACAATATGAAGGAATCTGTCAAAAGAGTATAAGCGATTTCGATATGGATTGCACCTAAAATTGAATTTTGGTACGTGGGAGCAGTGTCCAGTAAGAGAGCTAGGTAGTTTTAGTTTTTTTGTGGGGAAACTGGTGTTTGTAGAAAGTAGACATTGACTCACATCTATCATCAGTTCCACGTACAATTTCTGGACAGGGCTCTCAAGTATGAGACTTCGGTTTATGGTCATGGTAGCCAACAATATATTCCTTTATTACAATAGAACTTACCTTATTTATTTAATTTTTTTTTGAATAACGCATTTGGGCAAAGTCGTGATTAATCTTAAACACGGTTTCGGACCAATGAATTTTGCAGTGGCGTCCTCTTGGTTAGCAAGTCTGCTACCTCATTGCCGCGCACTCCTGTGTGACCAGGTCCCCACACAAGTGTAACGCGGTTAGTTTCTGCATATTTTGGTTTATTTTGATAGCATTCCCATACTTGCTATGAATTGAAGCTCGTTGACTTCAAAGCCAATTGCGTTGCCTGACAATCAGAAATAATGTATTTATATCTGTATGGCTGCATTCTCTTTCGGCACACACCATTGTACAGTGGTTGATGGCAAAGGTTTTGACTTGAGGTAGTGTTGCAGAGATAAGACAAAAAACCGTCTATCTAGATCAGTGATATTTGGAGTACAGACCGAAACGTGGTAGGTTCCACTTCGTTCTGCAGTTCCGAGAGTATCGTTAGATGGGCGGCTAGTTTACCAGGTTTGAGTGTTTTGACTATCTGCAGTCTGTGAGCACTAGATGCTGCTGCAGATCTGAAGTGGATAATCCAATGGAGGATTATCTCCATTACAGATGTTAGTGTGGTTCTAAAAGCACCTGTGACAAAGAGGCACAAAAGTCTTTGTATTTTTGTGAGCACTATATCAGCAGATATTTGGTTTGTTTCCGGCCACCAGACCTAAGCTGCGTATGACAGTATTGGATTTGTTATACTTTGATGTAACCAAAGTGTCATTTTGGGGCTTTCCATCCCCAGGTTTTGCCAAATAAGATCCTACACGTGAAGAAAGCCTTGTTTGGTTTGTCCGAGATATGTTTTAGGTGTGAGTTCCAATCCGTCCGCCGTTAAACTCAGGAAGATTGAAATTAAAACTACTTCAGCTAGTGAAGAACACGGCATTCCCATACTTGCTATGAATTGAAGCGCGTTGACTTCAAAGCCAATAGCGTTGCCTGACAATCAGAAATAACATATTTAGATCTGTGTGGCTGCATTCTATTTTGGCAGACAGCATTGTACAGTGGTTGATGGCAAAGGTTTTGACTTGAGGTATTGTTGCAGAGATACACAGTGCTAATGTGTGTTTGGCCCTGGGACATTGGTTTAGGATCCATCCGTATACCAGATGCTAGCATTAAATGGTAGCGTTTGTAAGTAGCTATTGATTCCTTCCCAGGCCTCTATATTGACAATCAACCGTCCATCTAGCTCAGTGATATTTGGCTCATGCACAAGATGAAAATATGTATGGCAAGGAACTGATTAGTTTTTGAGCGATTGTGAACAAAGTGGTAGGGGTCCCCGAGCACCATTTTTTTTGAAAGCTCAATCGTACCTAATAATCGAATTGGATGAAACTTGGTACATAAGCATTTAGTACGGTTCACAACAGTTCCGAACAGTTAAAAAAAATTTTGTACTTTTTTGAAGTTTTTTCAGTGTCCTTATGCACGCTACAGCCTACAATAATGAAGTGATTATAATGAAACTTATGAAAAAGGTTTCAATTAGTGTGAGAAGATAGTTATCATCTTTTGGGGCACATTGATCAAAGTGGCGGGGAGTCTACCATACAAATGCTGACTTTTCACAATTTTTTTTTAAAGTTTGTTGGGAGCATACAGACCTCATTCATTAATCAATTTTAATGACATTTTGAAAAAAGATGGAGACTTAAATGACAAGTAACTGATTAGTTTTTGGACAATATTGAGATAAGTGGTGGGAGGCCTCTCGAACACCTGTTTATTGTTTCAATGTTTGTTGGGAGCAAACAACATTCGTTCGTGAATGAATGTGATGACACTTTGGAAAAAAATGCAAATATATATGTATGGCAAGGAACTGATTAGTTTTTTAGCGATAGTAAACAAAGTGGAGGGTCCGCCGAGCTCCAGTTTTTTGGAAGCTTAATAACATCTGTATCTGATAATTGAATTGGATGAATCTTAGTACATGAGCATTTAGTACGGTTCACAACAGTTATGCATCCTAACTTCCGGTTTGTCACTTCCGGCTAATTTTTTTTTTACTTTTTCTCGTACAACAGAATTTATGTTTGTTGGGATACTACTGCTTTCTTTAATATTTTTATAATTAGAACTACGTGAAATCTACAACATTGGTTAGCTTTTAATTAAAGTATTTGATGGATATTAGCTCATCATATATCCAGAACATTATGTTTCCAGAGCTGTGGTGAAGTCAGCGTCGCAATATATTTTTGATTGTATTTTATAAATAACATGATTGAATTTCATAAAAAAAAACATTTTTGTTTTCATAATATAAAAATAATAAATTGGAAGTAATGCGCATGCTACCCTCTCGAATATTGAAAAAGGCAAAGGCTACTACGATTAAATGGAATTGAATTTCCATTGTGAAAGAAATTAGTTTTCAACGTCAACTGTAATACAAACTAATGGTCATGGGTTAGCTAAAACAGGCAACAAAGAATAAAGGATTCGAATTAATATTGATTTCAGACACGTTCCTTAAATTATTGATCGCTATCAGACCGATCGTGTACATTCTTCGATATGATATTTCCCATCATTATTATGTTTGTCAGTAAGTAAAGTCACTTCCTCTTTCCATCAGCACGAGTTCCTTGAGTTTTCCTGTATTCGTTCCTCTATTTCCGTGACACCTATTTGACAGTTCCCACCTTTTACCTTGAAAATAATTAAAATTAAAATAACTTTTACTTTTTACGATTTTTGTTATCCATTATCACGTTCCGTTTGAACTTTTACAATTAATAAACTTTGACTCTATCTAAAATGATAATTGTTTTGCTAATTATAAAACAGAAGTTATTCCTTATCACTTATAATGTAGTGCTTGACCGAAATCTTATCATTGTAACGTTATTTTGCAAAAAATATTCCTATAACATACGTTAATCGGATCTTAAGGAAAACAAATTTATTTATAAACTATATCATCTAGCTAGAAAACAAAGCGTTGATCCGAAAAACAACTTGTCAACATCAACATCGTCGTTGTTTTCTTCAATTTTTTGTTGATAATCTCTACTGCATATGTATTTGTTTTAAGGCGTTGTACATTTTTGACTAAAGGCTCCCTGTATAGGTCTAGAAATAACGTAAAAACAAAGATTATACTATAATTGAAAATCTAAACGTTTTATTTATCAAAAGTTCGTTAAAGAGAAGTGACTTGCCAAAAGCGGTAATTAGAAACTAAGCCGATAAAGGAATACAGAACTCGTTTATAAAATTAAAATTGATTATAAACTTTACACAAAATGTAAGTTGAAAAAATATATTTTACATAGTGCAGTGAAAATAAAATATTTAAAATAAAAATCTTTCATTTTTTGAGTGTGCGTCCTTGATCAACATGTTCTGCTGTGTTTTTATATGAATGTACATCTCTGTCGCAAGACAATGTTTACGTACATCTCTGACGAAAGACAATGTTTATATACATTAAACTGGTTTAGAATTTTTAATTCACTAGACCTGAATTTTGAATAAAACAATTGTTTCCATATTTACTTGAGTTTAAATTCTTCGCATAAATCCTTAACATAATTCAATTTCTATTCAAAATTCAACTATAGTAATACACTACACAAAAATTCTAAAAATATACTTTAAAACTATTATATGACTCCGCCTTCTTTTTAGTCAACCATTTTGTGTTTTCGAAAGTTACGCCAGAATAGTGTTGTTATACTTAAAAAACCCTACTGGCAAAAATGTTTCTTCTGATTATTTTTTGGCCTCCGTCATACATATAGCCTGGCATTTAATATTTTAGACTGGATAGTAGATCCATTCGATGATCTGTTTCAATTTTGAAATAAGACAGAAAGTGTTTAATTTTTGTTACAAAAAGAGTTCAAGTTAAGAGATGATTCTGATATACCGATACAATTAAGTATTTAATTTACAGAACCCAGAAAATCAATTTTTTTTACTGTCATTCGATACATATTTCAACTTGTTGTGCCTCTTTAGGAGTAACGGCATCGTGGTTGATGCTAAATAAGACTTGTATTTTTCATATAACTTTCATAAAAAAAAATAAAAATAATTATCAGTTGAATTTGCCACTCACCACGACAGAAGTTAAATGAAATAATTAATAAAATAAACAACATATTTGCTGTATAAGCAAGATAGAATAAGTAATAAAATAATTAACATAAAATAAAATAATTATTTTGATGGTGACCTCAACGTGATTGCTGACGTCAAAACTCAAAATTAATAGCATACAAACTAACTGTTGGTTTTTGGTGTCTCATTTCTAGTTTTTCTGAGTGATGAAGTTATTTCTCATGGTATTTTCTCATGTAGGAAACGACAATCCAACAATTTCCTTAGCCGATTTCCTTACAGAAAGCAAAAAAAATTTGTAGGTATGTTAAGTTATTACTATCGTTTCAAAACCAAATTAGTAAATTTTTTACCAATCAACCTTGTAAAATGGGGCAAGGGGTAGAACGGGAAATTACTACTTATAGTTACTGATCCATGATCAGTAACTACAATTAGTAATTTTCCAAAGGTGGTGATAATTCGAAATAATTTGATTGCGGTAATTTCGAACGCAAGTGGATTGGATCCATGTCCAGGTTCAACTCTGCTACTGCCTTTGGGCGGAACCATAAATCTTCCTTCGTCAGGTTTGTTGAGTTTTCGGGACATTTGAATATGTGGTCTACATCATGTGGCGTGCCCTTACATGCGGGCTTGTTTCTCTTTGGATGGATGTTTCACTTTGTGAGAGGCCAATAAATATTGTTTCGTTAGCATTTCATTATGTTCACGAATTTCATTATTTTCACAGTCTCTCGTGCAAGTGATCTCAGTAGGCCATCAGATAACATCCAGTTGCCATCCAATTTTCACTGGTCCAGGGAATTTTGTTTAAAAATATTTTTGCCACCATATCTAAATAATTGAAACATAGTTTTTAATTGGACTAATTATTTCTGTAATAAAAATATTTGCAATAATTGCCTTATCTCATCCCAAGCAGGGTTTTTTGGACTTTGAAATACGGCCAACCACTGGACCATTAATGGTTAACAGTACTTGGCTATTGTTATTGGGCCATTACTGAAACCTTGAATCGACCGATCTATAGTTTATAGAAAATGACCAGAGCCCTTTACATTAAATGGCCTTTACATCAATGGCTAGTTAATGGTTAACATTAATTGGCTATTGTTATTGGGCTAGTACTGCAGCCATGAGTTTGCTGATCTATGTCATTTTTTTTAAATTTCACAAGAGTATTATCCGTTTTAGAAATATATAGCTTGTTTAGTTTAGTTATCGCTTCTCGGCTGAACGACTGTGATAATATTAAAAAGATTGGTATAATATGTTTGATTTTTTTTTCATTTCTATTTTATTTTAATTATTTTGTAAATAATTTATTTAAATTTACATATGAAAATATTGTTTTATATTTTTTTAATGGCCGAGTACTGGCAGTAATGGTTGCCAGTAATCAGCCATTGTTGCATTGCTCGTCGCCAGCAATAGATCATTACTGAACCAGTAGTTTAGGAAGTTTTGAATTTTTCCGTCATTTTTATTTTATTTTAAATTAATTTATTTAAATTTACATATGATAATATTTTATATTTTTTTTAATGGTCCGTCCAGTCAGTACTTGGCCATTACTACAATCTGGTCATCATTATTGGTCCGTTATTAAGCCAACTGTACAACCTTATTTGGGCCATTGTTGTTGTTTTTTCTCTAGCCCATGAGTGGCAGCCATTTATTGTCCGAAGTTATCATCCAGTAAAATTATGTTAATGGCCTAGTCGTGTTTGCCAGTACCCACCCAATGCTGTATTACTGGTTCGCAGTAACGAACCATTACTGGACCAGTTGTACAACCTTGTATGGGATACGAGAATGTACAACTGGTATAATAATGGTCAATCACAGGTTAATAACCAGTAAGGCAACAATGGCCAAGTACTAGCAACCATAACTGGGCCATTAGCACAAATTGATAGGATGAAAATTTCAGACAATTAATGGTTGCCATTCATGGGCCAGGGAAAAGAATCAGCAGTGGCCCATACAGGGTTGTACAGTTGGCCCTGTAACGGACCAATAATGACCGAGTACTGGCAACAATAACCGGCTCATTAAAACAATATCCAATATTATCATATTTAAATTTAAATAAATTGAATACAAAATAATTAAAATTAATTTAAAATGTCTAATGAGAAAAAAATTAAACTTACACCAAACTCATATACATATATATTTTATTATGACAGTCTTTCAGCTGATAAGCGATAGTTAAACGATAAGTGAAAACTTTTAACTATTTATTTCTAAAATGAATATTAATCTAGTGAATTTAAACCCAATAACATATAGATTGCCAATTACTTCGATCTGAAAGACCTAAGTATTACATTCATAAGCCAAAAGTGAAATTCTTACCTCAACCTTATTTTGGCATTTCTCGACGTTTTAGGACCTACTGATTCTAAAAAAGCAAAAAAAATGTTTGTCTGTCTGCTGCCCGTCACAACCGATGAAATCTAGAAAACGGCTGAGTGTACTATAACGTTGTCTTGAGACACCGTTATCATCCAGGATATATGAGAAAAAGAAATCCTGTATGGCCTTCGTCCAGAAAAGGTCTCTATATAAAATTTACTTATTTATAAGGCCATGATGGTCTTATGACATCAATAAAAGTTCAAAAAAATTTTATAGAATCAAAATAGAAAAATTAAATCTAACCTTAATCTGCTATTTTATTGATGTCTTCAAGGTTGCAAGCAAGCGAGCTTGTTTTCCTTTCAATTCCCAACTTATGTTTCCCAACATTTTCTAGATTTTTGAATTAGTCGAAATTGCTTTCGTCGTTTTCGTAATTGTATCCAACCTTGAACTATGTTTCTAGCCATTTGAAGCTGGACCAAAACCAAGTGATGCTCGAACTATAATTTCACCACCCGGCAAGCCGACAACTCTTTTGCACATATGCACTATTGGATTTGAAGATAGTTTTTGCTATTAATATCACCACGTTCTATACTACTAACTCGAACGGTATATCATACAGTTAGCAATACCTTAACTGCATACAATGCTGGTTCAATCGATGGCCTTGAACAAATAACTATACATCACCGATGTACAATAAGCATATTTAATGGCATGTCCAAAAATTCTTGCAGACTTCACAAAAATATATATATATGTTCCACTTTCTTAAAAAATTGAGCACCAGGTATGCTGCAAACTCTTAAATTTCCACTCCACTGTACACCAAAAGAAAACAGTTCATTTGCAAAGTTACGACTTTATTATGAGCCAAAACAAATTTTTCAACACAAATACTTTAACAAAACTCAATTTGTACAATACAATCCTTAACACTAAATACTTGATTCATATCGAAAATCACTAACTCTAACTTTTAATTAAATATTTTTTTATGATCTATGTTATTGATTTAATATCAAAAATCATCTAACTTGAAATTAAGCAATCTCCTAGAATAAATATTCTTTCTATCTTATGACTAAAATAAGACAAAAGTTGATCCATTGTTATTATGTCTCTTTTATTCGTTTTTGTTTTCGAAACGTACAAGTTTTTTGCTGAAGTATTAAAGCCAAAAAAAAACATTGGTAAGAGAGTATGAGTTTCACTTTCTTTCTCATTTAAATTATTAACCGGAAAACAAACTTTACAAAGGAAATTTACGTATGTGATTACGTTCAATATGATATTAAAAGCAAAGTGCGTCATCGTTTCCTTATCTCTTTATTTTCGTTTGGAGAGAAAAAATTGAAATAGTATTGTATAACAGGTTATATACCTTAAAACGAAAACAAAACATGAACACAATTGTGTTGAGTGTAGGAAAATTACAGGCTGGACAATAAAAGATTCATCACATTTGCAATCGATTATTGTATATTCATGTTGAACAAAACTTATGTAACGAGAAGCAGGTAATATTATAGTTGGAGAATGAGGAATATAAGGTGAGTTATCAGGTTGCTGGCCTTTGCTGGTAACGCAGTCGGTTTAACTGTCTGACCTGTCAAGTCCCGACCTCCCGACAACCCACCTCAATTCCACATCTAAAAAATGTTGGTTTTCAAAATAGGTATACTAAATGGTAAGAGCCTAAAGGACGATGTGTTCGATAACTGTACCGGAAGTATGATAAGAAATCGTCAAGTGTGTCAAAACAAGGAAATATGCATATTTTTTGCTTAAAAACGTTTATTTTAAGTGATAATGAGTTAAACGTTCACAAAGAATGTGGAGAAATATTGATGGTCGGGATTGGTATGTGATATCAAAAACTAGATTATTGCATTATAAGTTTGTCAAAAAATGTAGTCAAGTGTCTCAAAAGAAAGATTTTTATTCATTATTTTACCCAATTTTTTGGAAAAAAATAAAATTAATTATTTGTATGACAGGAAATTTTATTATTATTATTGAGAATTATGGCATTGTAAGTTTGTCAAAAAAATATTGTCAAGTGTGTCAAAAGAATGATTTTCATTTATTTTTTTGAAAAAAAACTTTGATCTTTTATTTGGTTGTTTGTTGGAATTTTTTTTTTGAGGATTGTTTTTCAGATTTATTTTTAGATTTAATTGTAATTTTAAATTATCTATCAGTTTTGCTAATATAAGAGGATTGAACGTCAATCTTAATGTACCTTTATCTTGAGAATCTTAAGCCTGATATTCTTTTTTTAACGGAAACGATTATCAGCGTGAGAGCTCTATCGTTGGACAAAATAAGTATGTTTGCCCTTATTATGAGCTTGAATCATTATTCTACTTTAAGCATGGTGTTTGTGCGTTTATTAGAAATTCTGTACCATATGTGAGAATAAATAATTTTGAATTAAATTCAAAATTTCACAATATGGTTTCCCTTAAGATTACCTGCTCTAATCAAACTCTGTTTGTCTTTTGATTGTATCGCTCGCCCAACTCACCGGAGAACATAAATTTATTTCATGACTTATCTGAAAAGATAGATAGGTTGACTATATATCCTAACGCTAAAATTATAATTCTTGGTGATTTCAATGTTCATAATAAAGAATGGCTTACACACAGCTCTAAAACTGATGAATTAGGTAAAGAAGCTGAACTTTTTGCTCTTTATCATAATTTCACTCAGATAATAGATCAGCCTACCAGAGTTCCTGATATTCCTGGCCAAAGTGGTAACTTGCTCGATTTGTTTTTGATAAATGACCCTTCGTTGGTTCAATTTAAAGTATCAGAGCCTTTGGGTGGATCAGATCATAATTTGATCTCCAAACATTTAAATATACAAGTACCTAAACAGTTTAAAGCTAATCCTTCGTCTTGTTTGAGATTAAGAAGCTGCAAATTGGCAGGGATTTTTTTAAATGGTTTCCCTGGAAACGCAACTGTCTTTTCAGCCAAGATCCAAACATCGCTTCTTCCAATTTTCCAGAAATAATACACATGGGTATGCGCAGGTTTATTCCAAATAGTTTGATTGTTCCGAAGGTTCATCGATGGTTTTCAAGTAAATGTAAAGAAGCAATTAAAATTAAAAAAAAGGCTTTTCAAAAGTTTATTCAAAACAAATCTGATGAAAACCTCAGATTATACCGAATAGAAAGAAATTTCTAAAGAAAAAGCTAAATTATTGGGTAACTGTTTCTCGTTAAATTCTACATTAGTAGAACCCAATTTCCTACCTAGATCATTTCCTAGAGTTTCTAACAAAATGGGGCCGATTAAAAACTTAAAACTTTTGCTAAGGAGTTAGCACCAATCCTAACTAAAATTTTCTATTTGTCATATAAGAAAGAAATTTTTCCTGATATATGGAAAATGGCTAGTGTACAACCAGTTCCAAAGAAAGGTGCTAAAACGGATCCAAGAAACTATAGACCTATATCAATTTTGTCGGTTGTTTCTAAAGTATTTGAGAAATATGTTAATTTTAATATTATGAGCGACGGGAGATTTACTTTCTTTTGTCACGCATATCTGAAACAAGTCGCTTGAAAACCATGGTGAGACTTTTGGCGTTGCTCTTGATATTACCAAAGCATTTGATAAAGTATGGCACAATAATCTTATTTGCAAATTGAGATGCTACGGCTTAGATAAACAACTTATTTCTTGGTTACAAAGCTTTATTTCCGAGCGCAAATTTCGGGTCAATGTTGATTGTGTTTCATCGAATATCTTTTCAACTAATGCTGGTATTCCTCAAGGTTCCGCTTTATCACCTACTCTTTTTCTTCTCTATATTAATGACTTGCTAGATGCAACAGTTAATCCCATCCATAGTTTTGCTGATGATAGCACACTTCATGCGTCACATGAAATGCCAAATTTGTATGCACCATCAAATCTTAATGTCGTTAGATCAAACTTGATAGAGTCATTAAATATTGATTTAAAATCCATCTTAGATTGGGGAGTTAATAACAGTGTTGAATTCAACACAAGTAAAACTCAAGTTGATCATTTCTCTACGTTATCAACACCTAATCCGTTTTTATTAAAGTTTGATTCAAATGATCTTCAAGAGAAAGAATCTGTTAGACTTCTAGAAGTTGAGATTGAAAATAATATGAAACGGAATTCTCCTATTTTTAACCTAGCTAAGAACGCTGTTCAAAAATTTGGATTCTCGGGTCGTTGTCGTAAGGTTTTTAATAGCGAGCAGCTTCTTTTAATATATAAAACATTTATTCGTCCCTGCATGGAGTATTGCTCTCACATATGGGGTGGAGCCTACATAAGTGGCTTAAAATGTCTTGATTCTATACAACAGAGAGCTGTTAAATTGATCGGCAACTCGACTCTTACTAACGAGCTTGATTCCTTGCAACATAGAAGAGACGTAGGGGATTTGACGGTATTTTACAAGTATATTATGAGTGAACGGGCGTCTACGGAGATCAAATCAATTTTGCCTGAACCAGCAAACTTCGCGCGTTTCACCAGAGCATCAATAGCAGCCCATCCTTTTACGATTCAAGTGACAAGGTGTAGAACTGTCGCTTTTCAACGCGATTTTTTTAACAGAGTTTCTCATCTCGGGAATGCCTTACCGGCGTGGGTCTTTCCTGATAATTTTAATCCTCAAAACTTTAAGATCAACGGTGATAGATTCCTCAAAGAAAATTGAATAATACTTTCGAGCCCTAGTTCCCTAGTTAGCATGGTATCTTCGGATATTCAGAGACGTTGATCTATATTGGTTAACACTAAACATGTCTAACATTGAATTAAAAAAAAAAAAAAAAAAAAGTTATTTGTATGAAATGAAATGTAATTGAACATGAAATTATTATTATCGAGAATTTTATTGCATTACAAACTTGCCAAAAAATATTGTCAAGTGTGTCAAAAATAATATTTTCATTTAGTTTTTTAGTCAATTTTTTGGAAAAAAAAATTTTATTATTTGTATGGCATGAAATGTATTTTATGTTTGATATACATCACTGCCAAAAACTAAAAACAATGTCCTCATAAAAGTGTTTTGCCGAAAGCTATATCAAAATCTTTAACCCAGACCGAAGTCTTGAAATTTTATGGTTGCAGTACTGGCCCAGTAGATAGATAGATTAGATTAAAAAGGACGGACATGTTGCGCGAGGCGGAAATTACTTCTGTAACCTGGTCCAGTAACAATTGTACTGTGAAGTTCGTCTGGTGGTCCGTGAAGGTCCACCAGTAGGTTGTGCACGCTAAAACCCTGCCGCTAGCTCACTTGAGCGAAGGTTCTATTGACCATCCTCTACACACAAGTAAAATTTAAAATAACAAAAGAAAAAGCGTGCCTAAATCACCATCGCCCAGAACCTCCAGAAGGGAGAACTGCTAGGCCACAACTCTCCCTAAAATAAATTTTATCGTCAGCCCTGCATTATTTCGGTCTGAAAGACCTAAGCATTACATCCATGAGCTCAAAGTGAAATTCTTACCCCCACTTGTTTTGGCATTTCTCGACGTTTTAGGACCTACTGATTCTATAAGAGCAAAAAAAAATAAGAAAAAGTTTGTATTCTTGATTTTGTAATAATTTTTGCAATATTTTTAGAATTTCGGAAAAAGTTTTAATTTTTGATTTTGTAAGAATTTTTGGAATATTTTTAGAATTTTGAGAAATTTTTAATATTTGGTTTTATTCTAATTTTTGGAATTTTGACAAAATTTTCAATTTTTGATTTTGTAATAATTTTTGCAATATTTTTAGAATTTTGGAAAAAGTTTGAATTTTTAAGAACTTTTGAAATATTATTGGAATTTAGAAAAAGTTTAAATATTTGATTTTATTCTAATTTTTGGAATATTTTTGGAATTTTGAAAAAGTTTGATTTTATTTGATTTAACAACATTTTTGGAATTTTGATTATAATTTTCCGGCAACGTATTGATGTTTCGTGTTAGTTTTGTAATAAATTTTTAAACAGATATAAAAAATACTTGTAATTTCACAAAGAGTTATGTTTGATATACATCGCTGCTCAAAACTAAAAACCATGTCCTCATAAAAGTTTTTTGCCGAAAACTATATACAAATCCTTAACCCAGACTGAAGTCTTGATATCTCAGAGCTGTGAGATTTCAGCCCCTCCATATTTTTGTTGTTACAATGCCAATTATAATTAACAAAAAAAAATCAACATCAAAATTCCAAATAGGTTAAAAACAACTGAAACTTCTCAATCACTTAATAACAGGCGTACCACCACTCACCGGATCTGTTCTTGTCTCCATTCACGTTTGCTGGTCTCTTTTACTTGGCCAACAATATTGTATCCTCCGACTTGTATCGCCCACCTCGGTGTCATCTCGTATTCGACAAAAAGACAGTTTCCCTCAATTTCTAATTTTGCTTTATTTATTTCATTTTATCATATTTAGATCAGTTTATTTAAATCCTAACTAATCAATTAAATTGGATTTTGTTCACAATTGGCCTTCTTTTATTATAGACACTATAAACAATGTCTCTTTTCTAATAATTTATAATAATTAATTACTAATGAATTTATATTAATTAGTTTTATAATAAATACCAATACTTTTAAACATAAAATTAACATAGTTCTTTTTTTTTTAAATTAATTTGGCCTCACGATAAGCACTCAGTTTTCACTCAAATTCACTGTCCAGCTCCATATTTAAAAATCTCCGAAAAAAACCGACCCATCTTCCAACAAAAACTCAACTGTCTAAAACCAAAAAAAACTCACTAGCTGTTTCAGCTACTGATTAGAAAAACTCAAAAAATACAATTTCTTCTCAAAATTTTTTTCATATTTTATAAATTTCTTTAGTTTCCCATAAAAAATAGAGGAAACATAAAAATAGAAAAATATAGAATTTCGGGAGTGTCAGGTGTTCTTCATACACAATAAATAAAATATTTTATTTAGAAATAATGACTACACTTTTTATGGCACAGGTTTTTGCCTACAAGTGGGTTTAAAAGTGTGTGGAAAAGTAAAAAGTATAATTACTTTCTCAAACAGTGTTTATAGTATATTACTATAAGCAACGAAGATGGAAATTAAAGAACTTTTGAAACAAATATCTTGACCATTACATAATAGCTAAACAATTTTAACCATCAACGGACCATTGCTTGACCGTTTGACGATTTATGGTTCCAGTAATGACCCAACAACAACAGTCAAGTAATGTTAACCATTAACTTGCCAGTGTTTTGCCGTATTTCAAAGTCTAGAAAACCCTGCTTGTAATACCCCACCAATTATTTTTAATTTTTTAAATTGTGGTTTTTCTTAATGTACATTTTTGGTAATGGTTTTTAGAAATATTAAGTTTTGGTTTTGGTTTTTCTAAACAATAAATGTTGGATTTCGGTTTTGCTTTTTCTAAATGACAAGCTTTGGTTTTAGTTTTTCCAAATGAAAAGTTTTGGTTTCAGTTTTTGTTTGAAGTTGTCTAGATTTTCAATGGATAATATATTAATATAATATAATTTTCAAACACCGATTTGCAGCCCTGCTATAGATCCTGTAATGAACACTGTGCATTCCTGATAGTAGAATCACTTATAGGAATTGCGTGCCTTGAGAATTAAATTTCCGACTTGCTGCTGTCTATGAGTTTGATTATGCTTTTTCTCAACCCACCATAAATGTGGATTCGCAAAAGCTTTACAAGATGACCGATTCAAATGAGCAAAGAATAGGGACTCTGACGATCTCAAAAGTCGGAGGAACCAAGATCATCCACATCAAATGTAATTATTGCATTTAAAATTAAACTTTTTCACTAACTTCCAATATTTTAATTTGATCTAACTCTTCATGCTTCCTTCACACTAGCCAAACATAGTGAATAACATAGTGTAATTAATCTAATAAATTCACCAATCATTGCACCAATGGTGTAGGTGATTATTGAACACTATTGATAATGCAATAATAGAATAAAAGTCGTTGCGCCAATGGTTAGACGATTGTTGAGCAATAACAATAAAAAACAAATCAATATAACAGTAATTGTTGCGCCAAATGCGATTGTGGAACAATATTTTTTCCTATAATTTACAATAGTGCAATATAATAAAAATCGTTGCACCTAGACGATTAGGCGATTGTTGAATAAAAATATTAATATGATATGACTCAATTAATATGATATGACTCAATCAAAACAATTTCTAACGAACAAAATTTCCTAACATAAACAATTTTTTTTAATTATAACAGCACTAAATAAAATTAATTTTTTTATAATTGATACTATAAATTGAACTATTAATTTGATTAGTTAATTCAAAAAAAATATTTAAATAAAATTTAATTTAATGAAATTTCATCAACACTTGTTCAATTCAAAAATTCTTTTATGAACTGTTAGTATTGTATACTCGTACAAGTATATATGTAAAAAAAATAACGAAAATTAAAAAAAATGGAAGTAAAAAAAAATCCACTGAGCTAATTGTTCCATTATGGAACAAAACGGACCGTACTTACATCGATAGCCACTGATCGGCAAAACCAACAAAAATTGTAGAGCATAAAATTTGCGACCAATTTTGTTAGAAACATTTTTTATGCGCTCAATCGTTTTTGCGATACTAGGCGATGAGCACACAGCGCTCAGTCATACGTACTATAATACAAGCTCAACCGTGAATATTACCTTGAACTTTGAATAATTGTCGTTTATTTTCATTTCCGATCTTGGCACCGACGGACGTAAAATTTTGAAAATTATGGCTAATTTGTGTTTTTTGTGAGAAACCCACTTGCAGAAGGTGATGTTGATTATGTGATGCGTGGCTTGAAAACTTAAACAACTACAAGTATCGATTGATATGATAGTCACATAGACTAATTAAATATTTTAACTTCTGCAAATGTACATGTTGTGTGTCGAAAAGTGTACATCTGTAAAAATTCCATAGCGGCATTGAAACGACGCTTAGAAGGAGATAAACCTTTATTATCACCCAGTGTACCTTGTAAAAAAAGGAATGAAGTGTTTGATTTAAAAAAACTGTGTTTATTTTGTGGCCAAATAGCTGATGCAGCAGCAGAGTCAAGAAAAAAAGAAAACTACTTCACCGCCCTCAAACGCAAAAACGGCTGAGCGCATAAGAAATTCTTTCTGATAAAATTTGTTGCAAATTTTATCCTCTACCATTTTTATGTTATATGTTAACGTCATTGAAAAACCATTTTTGTTACCTTTGACCTTGAATAACTTACGACGCAGACACGAGATTTTATGAGACTTTTGAGGCAACTTTAAGAACACCAAAATGAAGGTATATACGAAAATTTAGCTTATTATCTCCCATTCCAAGGTTGATCGCTAAAATGACTGGGTCACTGCTTGAAAAATTTTGATAAATATAAATTAAATGGAGGATCCAAATTCAAGATTTTATTTAGATTTTTATCCATACGATAGCAATGGATCTAACCATTATCTAGTTTTATATTCTTAGTCACTAGAAATAAATCGGCGGATCTAAAATTAAGACTTTTTTATCAATCAAGCAAAACAGATGCATCATATCTTGTACGATTTGCAGTATCTTTGTGATATTGTAAATGAAGGCTATCGATAGATAGTAACTATTTTATTAATATTACTTCCCAAACCCAAAAGTCTGAGTATTAATAGTCGAATACATAAAAAAATGCATAGTAGTAAAAGAATTTGTTTTAAGAAAAAAAGAAGAAAGTTTATGCCGATTCCGTTATATTTTAAAAAGAATTTTTTGCGCAGTAGTATAAGCATTTTTTATGTATTCGACTTATAAAGTTCAGAGTTTTGAGTTATGGAGTGCAATGTAAAAAAAAGCCATGGATAAGATTCTTTCTGGAAAGTAAATCCACTAAATAATATAACGAAATAACACCTAAATAAATATCTAATGCCCAAAATACATGTGCAGAAAGTCTTCACGCAGTGCTGCATGCATATCTGCATCTAAAATAGATGTGCAGAATTTTTATATATTTGACGTGCAGAATTTTCGTAACAAGGACAGTTCGTGTTCTTACGTATTATGAAATAGTTATAAGTGAAAGTTGTCGAAATTTAAAGAAAACTGTCTTTTTAATTAAAAGATATAGAAGAAAATAATTGAATAGTTGCCTGTAAAAACATTAATGTCTAAATTAAAATTTAAGTTCAAATTACATATACCACTGTTTCCGATAATCCTTTCCCAAAAATTTAGTTATTAACAATATTAGTTTTATATTTTATAATTTGGATTATTTAGAATATTTGAATATCTTTATAAACAAATAATCATTACAAAAATAATTTCATTTTCAAATAAATATCATTTATTTTTATTTGAGTTATAAAAAAAATAATTCATTTTCAAACAAAATGTCAAAATCATCCATTTTTATCTGAGTTTTCAACTTTGAATAAATATCTAAGGAAGAGTAACCCAAGTAGGTTTTGCCAGACATTGACATACGGCCAAGCACTGGTTCATTAATGGTTAACAGTACTTGGCTATTCCCAAGTAGGTTTTGCCAGACATTGACATACGGCCAAGCACTGGTTCATTAATGGTTAACAGTACTTGGCTATTGTTACTGGGCCAATACTAGAACCAATCATCGGCCGATCTATGGTTTACAGAAAATAGCCAGTATATTGTTACCTTTGAATAGCCAAGCACTGGCCCATGAATGGTAAACATTACTTGGCTATTGTTATTGGGCCAGTACTGTAGCCATGAATTTGCCAATCTGTCATTTTTTTTATATTTCACTAGAGTATTATCCCTTTTAGAAATACATAGTTTGAAAAATTTCACATATAGTTTAGTTATCGCCTTGTCGGTTGAAAGACTATTGTAATATAGAAAAGGTTGGTATATGTTTTAATTTATTTTCATTTCTATTTTATTTTAATTATTTTGTAAATAATTTATTTAAATTTATGTATAAAAAATATTATTTTATATTCTTTTTAATGGCAACTGAACCAGTTGTATCCCATACAAGGTTGTACAACTGGTCCAGTGATGGTCCATTACTGGGCGCCAGTAATGCAGCAATGGGCGAGTACTGGCAACCACGACTGGGCCATTAACATAATTTTGCTGGATGATAACTTCGGACAATAAATGGTTGCCATTCTTGGGCCAAATACTGGCAACCATGACTGTGCCGTTAAAAAAAATATACATTATTATCATAAGTAAATTTAAATAAATTAAATACAAACTTATTTAAAATAAAATAAAAATGACGGAAAAAATTCAAAACTCCCCATACAACTGGTTCAGTTGCAAGAATGGCTCAGTATTGGCAAACACCGGTCTGACTCCGCCATAAAAAAATATATAAAGTAATATTTTTTATACATAAATTTAAATAAATTATTTACAAAATAATTAAAATAAAATAGAAGTAAAAATAAATTAAAACATATACCAACCTTTTCTTTATTACCATAGTCTTTCAACCGACAAGGCGATAACTAAACTATATGTGAAATTTTTCAAACTATGTATTTCTAAAAGGGATAATACTCTAGTGAAATTTAAAAAAAATGACAGATCGGTAAATTCATGGCTACAGTACTGGCCCAATAACAATAGCCAAGTAATATTTACCATTCATGGGCCATTGCTTGGCCATTCAAAGGCAACAATATACTGGCTATTTTCTGTAAACCATAGATCGGCCGATGATTGGTTCTAGTATTGGCCCAGTAACAATAGCCAAGTACTGTTAACCATTAATGGACCAGTGCTTGGCCGTATGTCAATGTCTGGCAAAACCTACTTGGGATGGGGAGTTTTGAATTTTTTTCGTCATTTTATTTTATTTTAAATTTGTTGGTATTTAATTTATTTAAATTTACACATGATAATAATGTATATTTTTTTTAACGGTCCAGTCATGGTTGCCAGTATTTGGCCCAAGAATGGCAACCATTTATTGTCCGAAGTTATCATCCAGTAAAATTATGTTAATGGCCCAGTCGTGGTTGCCAGTACTTGCCCATTGATGCATTACTGGCTGCCAGTAATGGACCATTACTGGACCAGTTGTACAACCTTGTATGGGAACTAGACATTTTGAGTGAAGCATCTAATTTTTAGTATTGGTGAAGTTTGATAGTGTTTGCACTCTAGCGGGGTGGTACTGTTTACAATTTGCATATTTATATTTTCAAAACAAATAAAAGAAATAAATGTTACATATAAATTTAAAAGCCTAATATGTTTGAATAAAATATTTCCTTATATTTCCAAATATAAATAGTTTTAATTGTCCATACAACACAAATTTTAATCATATTGAATTACTTTAAGAACACCTTATATTCTGTGATAGCGTTTGAAATTTAGTTTGACAACGATGGATTAAGAAAAATTACATTTATGTAGGGTAATAAAATATAAAATTTAACTAGGAAATATCAGTTTTTGTAAAGCAAACACTTTATGCTTTTGTTAAAACATCATTCTAAACTCTTTTTATGCGTAGTATTAGTTAAAATATTCTAGTCATTGATATGAAATTCGATGATCAAATTTCAGTGTATTTAAGATTATTTGTACATATTTTAATGAAACACTTCATTTTTATGAATAAACTATTGCACAAATACTAATAATTGTTTTGTAAAACATTAATTTAAACTTTAATTTTTATAAATTTTGTTTAATTTGAATATCTTAAAGTAGAATTTCGGATAAAAGCTATCATTTTATTTTAAAATACAAAACGAAATATGTCAAATGTCATGGATGAAGAACGCACAGATATACAAATTACATACTTCAAAAAATATTCGTGTAGCCACACGTAATTATTCTTCCTTATATATTGATTCAATGGTTTTCAAGTAGTTTTTGTTTTTTTTTATTGTGGTAGCACTGCCTCTGTGCAGCGAAATTAGAATTAGAGATATCTTGCAGAATTTTTCTGCATGCAGAATTTACATGTAATTGCTCTCATATAACAACACATGTTCTAATTTCGCTGCATGCAGAATTCTGCACATGTATTTGTACCATAAAGATTACAAAAACAGAATAACACGCAACAGGATTTAAGTAATTTTATCTAATAAAATAAAAACAACGCAGTCTATGATAGAGTAGGTAACAACAAACATAAACAAACTAAAAAGAAATATAGGCAGACCGACCGACTGACTGTTAAAGCAAAGAAAATTAATGAAACAAGACAATTTCCATCATAAATTGTTTTTACAAGAAATATAAACTTGTTATCACATTGCCCGCAAGCGTTTACTTCACATATTATACAAGTTATTAAAATTAAAAAAATAATCATGTATTAATGATTATATTTTACAAAAAAAAATTTAAGAAATCAAATTAGCATCTTATTTAAACATATTCTTGTCAATCCATTTTTCTATTTAAAAGTCGGTTGGGTATCGCTTTAATTATTCAGTTGATTAAAGTGATTCAAATAGTTCAGAAGTTTCTTTTCTGTTGAGCAAAGATTTTATTTTGTTTACTTTTGTTAAGTGTTAAGAACTTTTAATTACAAAATGTATAACTTGAAAGTTGTAAGTGATATTGGAATGTTACATTAATTACGTTGTGTTAACTGTTTGATTCAAAATCATGTTTAGAGTGATTACATAAATATTTTATTGTTACTTTTTTGTGTTTTATATTCGTAACAACAATTGTTATGTTAGTTACAGTGATTTTAATTGTTTAATCATACGTTTGGGGCTTTGCGTATAAATTTATATTTATGACAAAAAACGTCAAGCTTCTAGAAGTTTTCAAAAATTCATAAATAACACTTGAGTTTGGATTGTCTTTTATTATATTAGTTAATACAAAAAAGTGATAAACTGTTTGAACCCGTTTCGTTTTTTATGAAAACAAAAAGATAATTTGGTTTAGAATTGTACTTGTGTCCTAAATACTGATTGAACTTTTCTAATAAAAATGTTAAAGTGAGGCGTTTGTTATAAAAACAATATATTAACTATAAAAAAAAGCAAAGTGTTGCAAGTTGCTCTTTTATTCAATATTTTAACTATTGCATCTTATGATTAGTGTTGAAGCAAACCTGGATCGATCGATGCAATTCTTGAGTGTTATCCAGACTACTTTTAATTGCTTATGCACATCGTTTAGGAATAATTGTGTTGTTCAAGCAAATTTTTTATTCAATCGTTAAAAAAAACGTGTCGAAATCAATTCCAATTGAATTGCAGACACAATGCTTTCCACTAATAAATGTCTGTCAGACAAATTAGTTTTGATTGTTCATTTCGGTAGTTGGTATTGAGAATCTAGTAATCAATTTTTCAGCAACTCTACAAAAAACGATTGGTCTCAAATTTTATAAATAAAATTCTTTATCATATCTGTATTCGATTTTATATTTTTAATCAAAAAACTTAATACAACTTGGATAATTTTAAAATTTTTGAGAAAATTTTGAATTTGAATGTGGATTAGTGACCAATCTGTTCCCCAGTGACAAATCTACCTCGGGATTTTATTTTTTTTCCAATTGATATTGAATTTTTTTTTATAAAAGAAACCCGAACCAACACGAAAATTTTTTTAAAAAATTTTGTGAGCCGCTAGTCGGATTTAATATTAGGTATTTGAAATTGTCGATGTTTCAAACAAATCTTACCATAATCAAATGCTGTTATTAAGTTTAACTTTGAAAGAACTACGTTCAAATTGAAAACAAAGAAGAGTCGTACCTGATATCTGGTATATGGCATCTGGTACCTGGTATCTGGTATCTAATATCTGGTAACTGGTATTGCTGAAGTAATTGCTCATACAATTTTTATTAAACACTGGACCTCTAAATGATGTCACTAACAGAAAGCAAACGGAGGACTGCGTGCCACTAGATCTTTTGTTCTAGTAAGCCTCAGCCATATGTGTCCGATAAATAATTTATCCCAGTTCAGTACAAACAATCAGGGAATTAAATATGCGAAAACAAAGAGTAACGACTCCGATGACCCCAAAGGCCGAAGAGACTGAGATTTCTACACACACACATACACACCAATATAACTACGAGTATTACATGTAGAACAGAGTAAATAAAGGTTTCACTCACCTCATATTTGCATCGAATCCAACTTCTCATGCCCACGTTAATTCGACCGATCATCCTAACTAAAGACAATAACTTCCTACAATAACACTAATAATATATGTGTTATTATAGTTTTCCATATTATTCACTGTTTGTGTGCTTTTGTCACTTTTGAATTAAAATGCAATATTTAAAAATATGCTTTTTACTGTTTATTTTTAAATTTATTTATAATAATAAAACTTCCTTATAGTAACAATTTGATTTAAAAATAAACAGTAATAAGTATATTTTTAAATATTGCATTTTAACACTAATAATTTTGCACCTCTTGTGTTGGCGATTGTTGCACAAGAATAACAAAATCAATAGCATAACCAGTTGTCACTCATAATGTTGCACCTCTGGCTGTTGCATAAGTGTATAAAACAAATAGTAACACAAGAGATAAATAACAATGTTGCGTTCTGTATTCGATTTTTATATTTTTAGATCAAAAAACTTAATACAATTTGGATAATTTTAAAATTTTTGAGAAAATTTTGAATTTGAATGAGGATTAGTGACCAATCTGTTCCCCAGTGACAAATCTACCTCGGGATTTTATTTTTTTTCCAATTGATATTGAATTTTTTTTTATAAAAGAAACCCAAGCCAACACGAAAATTTTTTTAAAAAATTTTGTGAGCCGCTAGCCGGATTTAATATTAGGTATTTGAAATTGTCGATGTTTCAAACAAATCTTACCATAATCAAATGCAGTTATTAAGTTTAACTTTGAAAGAACTACGTTCAAATTGAAAACAAAGAAGAGTCGTACCTGATATCTGGTATCTCGCATCTGGTACCTGGTATCTGGTATCTAATATCTGGTATCTGGTATTGCTGAAGTAATTGTTCATACAATTTTTATTGAACACTGGACCTCTAAATGATGTCACTAACAGAAAGCAAACGGAGGAGTGCGCGCCACTAGATCTTTTCCTCCAGTAAGCTTCAGCCGTATGTGTCCGATAAATAATTTATCCCAGTTCAGTACAAACAATCAGGGAATTAAATATGCGAAAACAAAGAGTAACGACTCCGATGACCCCAAAGGCCGAAGAGACTGAGATCACCACACACACACATACACACCAATATAACTACGTGTATTACATGTAGAACAGAATAAATAAAAGTTTCACTCACCTCATATTTGCATCGAATCCAACTTCTCATGCCCACGTTAATTCGGCCGATCATCATAACTAAAGACAATAACTTCTTATAATAACACTAATAATTTTGCACCTCTGGTCTTGGCGATTGTTGCACAAGAATAACAAAACCAATAGTATAACCAGTTGTCACTCATAATGTTGCACCTCTGGTTGTTGCATAAGATTACTAAAACAAATAGTAAAACAAGAGCTAAATAACAATGTTGCGTCTCTTATCCGTGCAATTGTTGCATAAGAATAATCAAACAAACAGTAACTCAAGTGATATACAACAATGTTGCGCCACTGGTCTGGGCCATTGTTGAATAGTAATAATAAAAACAACTCAATCGTTGTTCTAATTTTATAGTTGGTCGTATTGCTAATTATGGTATGACCCTGTTTAAACTGCCACAACAATGGCATCTCATGCACACAGCCGAATGCAATTATGTTACACTGAAAGAAAAAATTCGGCCAGCACAACCTCTTTTGTGCCAACCAAATGTTTCCTATCACAATAACCTCAAATTCGGTTGTTGTGTCTGCAAATTCGGTTGTTGAAGATAAAATAACCGATTTTAAGGTTATTGTGACAAGAAACATTCGGTTGGCACAAAAGGGGTTGTAGTGACCGAATTTTTTCTTTCAGTGTATGATTTTGATTACACAAATGATTAGAATATATAATTATATCTAATATGAATTTAAAAAAAACAAATGTTTTATGAAAGTACTTTTTCTTATCAAATAATTACAACGTACATTAGGTATTTATATTTAGAAACAATTAACAAAACTAGATTCACTTACGTTTCAAAATTTTATATCTTATGCTTGCCGCATTTTCCTTTGACCTTATCAAACGGAACACAAATAAAAATAAACTGTCTATACATCTTCTATACGTTCTACCAAAATCAACCTTATATTATCATCATATGTTTTCAAAATTTCCGTATTTCTGTTAAGCTGTCATGGAAAAAACATTTAACTTCTTTTTTTTTGTTTTTAAAACGTAGTTAGCACTAAGCCAATCACAACAAAACAAACACGGGAAAATATTTATTTTAATCTACAGCTATCCGTAAATGCTAAACTGTATTTTTTTTCAAATTAAATAGTCAAGCGCTTCTACCCGTTATAGGACAATTTTTTTATTCACAACAATTAGTTAACCTTAATGGCGTTTTTACCGAATTTCATCCACCGATTGACAAAACAAATAATTAGCTTTCTTTTCCATGGATCCACTAATTAAAATTTAATGAAACCAAGCCAAATTGGATGAAAAAAATTATAATACTAACACGACACTTGGTTTGAGAATTTTAACAAAAAACCTATCAGCTTAGGTGTTTTTTAATAATTCAAAATTCAATTGAACAAAAAAACTCCAAGAAGTAACTCCAACCGACGTCTTCATTTATTCCCATCGACTGTTTTTCAATTACAAAACAAATAAAATTCCGTCACAAGGTTATGGTCCTATATTTATATTCGATATTTTCCCCTTTACTGCTGTCACGAAAATACGCATGTTGAAATAATATATCCTCTACAAAACATTTTCGAAATGGCTAAAATTTTAATGATAATATAATTTTTAAACAAAATAAACATCACCTTGATCTACTGTTATACTTGCTGTAACAATTTATTTTCCCTTTCTGCTAAGTTTAACTTCAAATGGATAAATAGTTTTTGTTGTTGGTATGGTGTTTGTTTTAATAATTTACAACATACAACTTATATTTCATTACCTTACATTTCATGTAATTTCATTAATATAGAACAAAACCGGAAGTTTTATTTCTCTCCTATTCTTTTAATTTTGCTACACACAAACACATAATATTTTTTTCTTAATTTCTTTCTTTTAATTTAATTTTAATAAAATTTACTAATTAAAACTTTTCTAACTAAATTAAATTAATCACAGATCACAATCACAATCAAACAGATTTGCGTCCATTAACATCCTTAGAACGCATGTTGTTGTGGGACCTTGGTCTTAAAAGGTTTTTATGTGTTGTTGTGACACATATTGTAATGCCTACTACACATCACATTTTATTAAAAAAAAAAAAAAAAATCACAAAAAAATTTGTTTAAATTTGTCTAGTTAAATTCAACGATATATTTAATTATTTAAGCAAAAAAAATTTACTACTTATCCAATAAAATATCAATATAAAAAAAAAATACGGAACCTCACAACATGAGTTATGGATTTCTTAAAAAAAAATACATAACTTCAATTATTGAGTATATTCACGGAACTGTCTTTCAAATACAAAATGTCCATGTACAATGTACATATCATAGTAATAAAAACATTATGAATCAACAGCATATCAAAATGAGACACAAATCGTTGGAAACAAAGTCATTGCAAACAGGGATAAGAAAGATATGAATAAAAAGACGATAAGTTGTATTGATCGCGTTGATTCATGCTAAAGAAAGTTTTCTGGACAAATGAAAGAAACTCGGCATCTGACAGTTTAACCATAACAATTTTTTTAACATTTTTCGATGAAAGTAAACAAACAAAATCGTTGTACAGCAATTTTAATAATTAATAAAAGTGGGTGGAGTAATCGTGTGCAAATTTAATTTTTTCTCCTAAACAGATTTTCTTTGTAGTACTGTAGTTCAATAAAAGTGTGTTAATTTAAATTAATGCTGATTTACTTACTGCATGAAAACTACTGTGTTTGCCCGTGAAATCGCTGAAATTCAATGAAAATCTCCACAAATATTGATAGTCAGATTATAAGAATTAAAAATATGGAGGGGCTGAAATCTCACAGCTCTGAGATATCAAGACTTCGGTCTGGGTTAAGGATTTTGATTTCGTTTTCGGCAAAAAACTTTTATGAGGAGATGGTTTTTAGTTTTAGGCAGCGATGTAAATCAAACATAACTCTTTGTTAAAGTACTAGTATTTTTTATCTCTGTTTAAAAATTTATTACAAAACTAACATGAAACATCAATACGTTGCCGGAAAATTATAATCAAAATTCCAAAAATGTTGTTAAATTAAATAAAACCAAACTTTTTCAGAATTCCAAAAATATTCCAAAAATTAGAATAATATCAAATATTTAAATTTTTTCTAAATTCCAATAATATTTCAAAAATTCTTAAAAATTCAAACTTTTTCCAACATTCTAAATATATTGCAAAAATTATTACAAAATCAAAAATTGAAAATTTTTTCAAAATTCCAAAAATTATAATAATATCAAAAATTAAAAATTTTCCA
This sequence comes from Diogma glabrata, assembly GCA_963693315.1. Classification (NCBI taxonomy): domain Eukaryota; kingdom Metazoa; phylum Arthropoda; class Insecta; order Diptera; family Cylindrotomidae; genus Diogma; species Diogma glabrata. The sequence continues at coordinate 369,899,086 of OY856186.1, forward strand.
AAATTCTAAAAATATTCCAAAAATTCTTACAAAATCAAAAATTAAAACTTTTGCCGAAATTCTAAAAATATTGCAAAAAATATTACAAAATCAAAAATATAAACTTTTTCAAAATTGCAAAAATATTTCAAAAACTATAGCAAATTCAAAAATTTCCATGTCCAATTTCATTTTAAATTACATTTACGTCATAAAAACAACTACATTTTCTTCCAAAAAATTGGCTAAAAAAATAAATGAAATTATTTTTTGACACACTTGACATTATTTTTTGACAAACTTATAATGCCATAATTCTCTATAATAATAATAAAATATCATGTCACAAATCATTAATTTTATTTTTTTGTAAAAAATTGGGTAAAAAATAAATAAAAACCTTTCTTTTGACACACTTGACAACATTTTTTGACATACTTATAATACCATAATTCTCAATAATAATAATAAAATTTCATTTCAAAACAACAATTTTCTTTTTTTCCAAAAAATTGGGTAAAAAAATAAATAAAAATCTTTCTTTTGACACACTTGACAACATTTTTTTGACAAACTTATAATGCCATAATTCTCAATAATAATAATAAAACTTCATTTCAAACAAACAATTAATTTTATTTTTTTTCCAAAAAATTAGGTAAAAAAATAAATAAAAATCTTTCTTTTGACACACTTGACAACATTTTTTTGACAAACTTATGATGCAATAATCTAGATTTTGGTCTCACATACCAATCCCGACCATCAAGATTTCTCCAAATTCAATGTTCCTACTCGTAATCACTTAAAATGAACGTTTTTTAAGCAAAAAATATGCAAATTTTCTTGTTTTGACACCTTTTCGATTTTTTTGACACACTTCCGGTACAGTTATCGAACACATCGTCCTTTCGGCTCTTCCTATTAAGTAAACCTATCTTTAGAAAAAAAAAATTTTCAAATCCGTCCAGCGGTTTTCTAGATTTCGTCGGTTGTGACGGCCGGCCGGCCGACAGACAGACATACATTTTTTTTTTTTGCTTTTTTAGAATCAGTAGGTCCTAAAACGTCGAGAAATGCCAAAAAAAAGTGGGGGTAAGAATTTCACTTTTGGCTCATGAATGTAATACTTAGGTCTTTCAGACCGAAGTAATAAGATTTAACTATTGGACTGTTTTTTTTTTTCTAAATTTTTTACAAAGTTAACAAACCTTTCAGATCTATAAATTGCTACCAAAATTCGTTTTGTCACAACTTTCAGAACCAAGACCGGAGGGATATTTGGAGGATGCTATAGATCTACAACGGGTTATGTTGATTGAAAATACTACTCAGCCGGAATCTGTAAAAAATTTTCAGGTGTCTTAAGAAGAAACATAAAACATGGAAAATAATAACGATGACTTTAGTAATTTTTACCAAATATTCTCATATGGTTATGGTGTTACATTAATGTAATGCGGCTCTAGCATACCTGAGATACCAGAGTTATAGATCGGGAATCTTATCTGCTTTTATTTACCATAGTCACGTTATCATGTTTAGCAGGAACTAAGTTACTCGGTTTACACTTCTGTGTCACGGTCTGATGCCACCTTCCAGCATCTCCAATCCAATATATTGACGGTGTGCACTGTAGGATATGCAAATTTCTGTGCAGGCAAAGGTCTGTTGGTGACCTTTATTTTGCTCAAAATCGTTTAACATAAATTATAAAAATTTGAATTATTTACCATTTTTTTTTTAAATTTTTTCATGCAGTGCTGAATCTCTTGAATTACTAGGCCATAAAAACCGTTTCAGAAAGCGATGTTTTCTTCGAAAACTGAAGTATAAATTGCTGAATTTTTCAGTTTTGCTAATTATGTCAGTGATATTCCAACTTGAAGTTTGTAAAATATTGGAGAGTTTCGTAGTCCAAAATTGAGAATAAATTTGAAATCCCGTATCTTTTTAAAGGATCTTAAACGTTGTATCACCTTCACAGACATGTTATAATAAAATGTTTACCAATTATAAAAAACCAATTGAGATATTATAATTCATACAATAATAGAATATTTAACAACATTTTTTTTTTTGTTAACATCAAATTAAGTATTTTTGATTAGAAGTGCAAATATTTAAATTTTCATACGAATAAATAATCAAACTTCAAAATTAGCGAAAATGATTAGGCAAAAAATTAATTCAATTAGAATTTGACGTACAGAACGATATAAACGATTTTCAGTACGTAAGCAATATTGTGTCTCAAGGACACAAGAATACACGATCTGCGAACAAATTTCTAAAAAATATCTGAATTTTTGGAGGGTTTCATTGTGTTTCATCTCGTTGTAGTTCTTCAAATGAAAAAACTTTGAGGATTAAGTTTCCATTCGCTTATATATCCACTCGTACGTTGGACCCTAAGGAGGGATGCTGACATAGACGACAGACTTTGTTGAAAAGTCACGATGAAAGGCTAAAATTCTACATCTATTTATTTGAAGCGTAACAAGATAGGTCGCTCCACTTGCTCTGGTATGACACAATAGGTTTGCAAACTTAGTTAATATCGATTTAATCTCTTCAGAAGTTCGTTCGTTATTGTCGATTGCTTATACGGCTACCCAAAGAGTACTAAAAGTTTGTTATAGTCGTCTTAACACAAATTGTTTTTCTGGATAAAATACTTGTATTTCTAATTAGAATCAATTTTGTTTGTTGGTTTATACTTTGCTTTTTGATTAAATAAAATAATGTTAAATCTTGTAAGATTTCCTTGGAATTGTAAGCTATTGGTAAAAATGTTGGCAAAAAAATGTTTGTTGGATCCAACTCAAAGGTGCGAACAAAAGCGTTCTTAAACGAAAATTTAGAATTTTTTCAACCTTCATCCATTCATGGTACTTATCTATAGGTTGACGTCCTTTCTGAGATTGTTTTTGAAACTAAATTTAGTTCTTTTTTAAGTTAATTTTAGTTTGCATTGACAACTCTGATTGTATTGTTAGATGGTGAAAAAACACATGCGCGTACCGTGTCGTCCAATAGTAAGAACATCACTTTTTCAAAACAAGAATATTTGTACTTTCAGTGCAATTATTAAAAATATCAAGGAGTTCATGCAGGAAATAACGCCAATATTCAACCCAACAAAATTCTTTAAAATTGAAACACTAAAAAATTTTATTTCTTGAAAATATGTTGAATGGTTCACAAAGGATTTTTTCAAGTGGAATTGTAATATTTATCAACACACCGGTTATACAAGGGTATGTCATCAGACGATTTTAATTGGATTTTCAATCAAACAAATTATTTTTAGCTTGTAGGATAAGTCATCATCCTGCAACTCCTGCTGCTGCAGTATGACTACAAGCTAAGTAAATGAAAAATGAACAAGAGCTGAACAGTTTATTGTTACAAACTTGGCAGACGAATCCAATTTTGAAACGATCCTTATCACTAAGGTTAAACAACTCTTTGCCTTATATTTAGCGAGCAAAAGCAATTTAGCCCCGTAAGCATAATCTACTATTTATAATCAAATTTAGTCACAACAGTTGTTATCATAATCACATTTATATAAGAAAATTTATTACTTTGTTTTGAATGAATTTAGATTTGTAGAATGTGAATTTGCGAAAAATACGTAACATACATAGCTCCACAATTGAACTACTGGTTATCCTTGTTAACCTTTTCTATATAATTTTTTATATGGGTGACATAGATTCTGATTAAGACAACTGGTAGTTAGTTCTCTTGTTTAAAAATAGAACTTTTATGAGATAATATTTTGACATTTTAATATTCTTTGTGCGTAAGCATAGTTGCGTTGATTTCTTTTAGTTTATAAGACAAAGTAATCTGCAGATTTATGATTTTTATATTCTGAGTATTTCCTAAAAGTTGAAACGTTTTGGTATGGCACAAAAGGTTAGTTTAAATGAGAAATTGGAGTAATGTTAAGCCCGACAGGTAGTCATCGAACTTGTAGATGTGGTATGATTTGGTCTTTTCTTTCTTAGTTTGATTTGCCAGTTCAGTCGGAGAATCTTTATTAGTAACCTTTTTAAATTTATTCTCAAAAGATAAATTCAGAAAAAAAATTAGTAGGGCCATTTTTCTTAAATTTTTTAGCAAAAATCCCACACGGAAACAGATTTTCCCATGCCAACTGATGATACAGTGCCTCTAACTGTCTTTCGAAGGGAGGACATAGTTGCTATTTAATCGATAGAGAACTGTTTTTTTTACTAATTGCCTATATAAATATGCAAATAATACGTTGGCATACTGCGCAGTTTGTCAGGTTAAATTTGTTTCCATTAAAGTTACATCGATACAAGCGAACGAGCTTAAATTGTCTTTCAAGATAATTAATATTTTTACTGATCGTCAGGTTACTTAAGGGCCTAAAAGGATGGTAGATTAAAGTTCTGTATTAACACTTTTAAGTCAAAAATAGTGCAACAATGCTCTAGAAAATTGTATTGTAATTTATAAAATAAATAAGGAAAATTATGTATATGATGACATTCGTGTTCTGGACGAACCAAAAATTCAATTTTTAAATTGGCTCATTTTCGATCAACTTCAACTAATAAAGGTAAAATAACAGCAATTTCTTATTTTACCTTTATTAGTTGAAGTTGATCGAAAATGAGCCAATTAGCCTGTTTTTAAAAAATTTTAAAGCGTTTAGTTTGAGAACAGGGTGGCTCGAAAGTTTTATGGAAATTCAAACTCAGGGTGACTTTGAAATCAAATTGCAAGAGACTCACCTGGTATCAACCGTTTTACATGCGTTGAAAAGATAATTGACTCGAAAAAATACAAAGAAGAATTTTAAAAATATGTATCAAAGACTCGAAATGCAGATTTTAAAAACAAATTTCTTCAGAACAAAGACAAACTATTTACTCATCAGCACCATTTATAAAAGTTTTATTTCATCCCGGGTAAGAAAAAGCTAAGGGATCAAACCTATGCCAAATTCGCTTTACAGCTTTTGGGGTTTGGCCCAGGCTTAACATAATCAAACGGCCCAATATTGAACCAAGTTTGGACTGATGTTCTGGGGCTAAGTCTGATAAATAAGACTTGGGCCAGGTCTACCAAACCAATTTTTTTCCCAGACCTCTTTTAAATGTGTGGAAAGAATAACGTGTATAAAAATAAACTTAAACAAAATATGGCTTGTACATGTTTACAATGCATTAGGCTGGTGAATAACGTGTAATATAATAATCTGAATCTTGTTGCAGTCTAGGCATTTACAACTAGCCCAGACTAAAACCGGAGTTAATTAGCCAATGTAGCTTAGCTTAAACAACTGGCCCGAGTTTGGTTCGTTGTTTAATATTGGCAGCTCCTATCCGGGATTGCATGTTTATTAGTTAAAGTGAAAGCAAAGGGTTTGCTGTATATTTTTTTGATAGGCCGATAGATCAGTCAATTATACCTTTACAACAAACTTACAACCGTTGATATCGAGTGAGTCCTTCTCTTACAATTTTATTTCAAATTAATCCTATATTTATTTTCATCCTTTCATAAATTCCTCAGGGAAATGATATAACCATAACCATAAGTTTGAATTCTTAGAAAACTTTCGGACCACCCTATTCTCAAACTAAAGACTTTAAATTTTTCGTAAAACACAGTTATTTTTTATTTCACCCTTAGTATTATATATTCCAAGTATGTAGTCAATCGTGCCGTATACTTGAAAAATCATATCATCGAAAAATCGTACACTTGAAATTCATTACATGGAAAAATATGAGTTCAGTAGACCAAAAGTTCATGCCACCGAATTTTATATCATCGAATAGTTTTGAAATTGAAAAATCATTAGATCGAAACATCACATCACCGAAAATTATTCAATCGAAAAATTAATTCATAAAATCGAAAATTCATTTGATCGAAATTCGTAAAAAAGAATAAAAAATCATTATCGAAATATGTATAAGGTGGGCCTTAGTCACTTATTCCTAGCACTGTGTAGGGCATACCCTACTTTTCGATTAAATGATATCGAATATTTTCGATGTTGCGATATTTCGATAATATGATTTTTTATTCGATGTTATTAACTTCGATCATTTGATTTTTCGATTATTTGACATTTCCAGCACATCGAAAAAATTTCGGTGCAACGATCTTTCGATGCAATAACTTTTCGACAGTGTGAATTTTCAGGGTTATGATTTTTGATGTTGTGATTTTCGGTTGTTTGATTTTTCGATAGTTTTATTTTCTATTTTTTGATTTATTGATATTTTTCCAATATCATCGAAAAACCGTATCATCAAAAAATCATACCCTCGTTAAATCGAAATATTCGTTAAATCGAAAAATCAAATAATAAATTAAAGTATGTCTTATGGAAACAATTTGCTTGAATGAATTGTTTCCAAAAATATTACTTTCAATATGAGTAGAGCTCCCGGGAGTTGAGCATGGGGAACCAAAACCTGTTTTTATAATTGCCATGAAAGGCTACGACCTTATATAGTAGACTAGGTTAATATTTGACCTAGTTTTAGTTTCCTGTATTGGAATTAGAATGTAGGTTATTGGTTTATTGTGGTTTGTTGTTGTTGTGTGTGTCCCAAGCCGGTTGCTAAAGGCCTTGGAAGGTCGTCAGGTAAACTAGGTTAGTATTTGACCTAGTTCTGGTTGTCTGTATTGGTAATTTCTCGATTTAAAGTGTAGGTTAGTGGTTAATTGTTGTTTGTTGTTATTGTGGGTTTATTGTTGTTGCTAAAGGCCTAGGAAGCATGTCAGATAGACTAGGTTTGTTCAAATGTGAGTTCAAATTTAAAATTAAAACAATAAAATAATGGTACAAATGACAGATAAAACAATTTGTCACGTGTTTTTATTCATTTTTCTTTTTACATTTTTGTTTTAAAACTAAAATAAAACTATTACATGATTTTATGTACATTAATTTTATTGGGTTAACCAACCCTTATTAATTTATTAAAAACTTTTTCTCTATGAGGTTTTTTTAGAACTGCAGAGATAATAGGTTCAATATTTTTTATTCGTCTATGAAATCTATCTCGATCTCGTGCATATTCTTCATATTTTCCCTGTCGAGCTACTCTATATGCATAATCCCACACATACATAACGTAAAGATCTAATTTATTGTTAAAGGTAACTTTTTTTGTTTTTAACATTATAGTACTTTTTCCTTCCGAAGATGCATATAAATGTTAAGACAGTTTTTTACAGCACATCTAAAATGATTATTTGAAAGATGTATCGGACACATTGATTTAAAATTTTCAATCTTTAATAACGAAGGTATGGCAAGATTTTCTATTTTAAAACTCTCAATATACTTTTCAAGGAAAAATTTTTTTTGTTCGCCTTTTACATAAATTTTTTCAGCTTGTTCTAAATAGTATTTAATAATTGATTTTATATCCACATAGTCAATGCATCCGCCATTCCAATTAAGTCCATTTATTTTATTGCCGCAATATCGGTTGCTATATTGTGCTGCTTGACCTAGTTCTTCTTCGTGGTAAGGTGGTTTGAAATGATAAACGATAGGAATCAAACTTCCTTTTTCAAGTAGAGCGAGTTCTTTGACAAAATATTGTTTATCGTTTCCTCTTAGAAATTGGAGATCAACTATGAAAACACGTTTGGCCATTGTGAGACTATATAAGAGACTGTCTGTCCAATTTTCCAAGATTAATTTTATACTCGACCTCTGTTTTGTATACATATAGATTTGTATAGTTAGATAGATACTCTTCGGCAAACCATGTTTTTTCATCCGTTTACTATGATGGTTGCCGGGCCGTCTTGTTGTGGAAAATCGACTTTTATTTTTAATTTAATAAAACAAAAAAACAAATATATTCAACCTCCAATTGAGAAGATTATTTGGTGTAACCCCGATAAAGAAGCCGTCCCGAAAAATATCAAAGGACTTGAACATTATAATACTATTCCAGATTTTTGTGATAATCAAGATCCACTGTTAATTATAGTAGATGATATGATGTTAAATTCTCACGACAAGATTGTGTGCGAATTATTTACTAGAGGTTCGCACCATAGAAATTTATCTGTAATATTTGTAACTCAAAACGTTTTTCACCAGGGAAAATTTTCAAGAGATATTTCATTAAATTGTAAATATTTAGTGCTTTTCAAAAACCCTAGAGATAAATCTCAAATACTGCCTTTAGCTCGTCAAATATACCCAAAACAGGTCAACGAATTTGAGAAAGTATATAATGAAGTAACTACCTTACCATATGGTTACATTTTAATAGACCTTACTCAAGATATTAATGATATATTTAGATTAAGAAGTGACATATTTGGAAAAAATTTTTGTTTTTGTACAAAAGAGCAATTGGAGCAATTTGGTGAGGAATATGAAACGATTACAAACCAACCGTCATATATTGCACCTGTTAAAAAATTCTAAGAGAAAATTTCAAAAAGTTATAATAAAACAATGTGAGCCGAATGTAATTAAAACGATCTCTGAAATTGCGTTAAATATTTTAAAAGGTAACTGTCATTTAAATAAAAGAGCAACCAATCAACTAAAAAAGTATAAAAAGGACTTGAGATCACTCATTTGCCGTAAGAAGTCGCTCACTAGTAAAAGAAAAATTATAATTCAACGTGGTGGATTTTTACCTGCTCTTCTCGGTGCAGTTTTATCAGGGGTGATTGGTCATTTTATAAAATGAATAATACAACATTTAACAAAATGATAATATTAAAACCTGAAATATATGAAAAACTAAAGCAAAATTCAGACGTTGAACTCAACCAGTTGGATAAAAAGATGAAAAACATTTTATTAAACAAAAATTTGTCCGATATTCAGAAGTGGTATTTGTATCGTCAGAACCTATTTAAAATTAGAAACAAAAAAAGATTGTTATCTAAAATTGAAGAGAAAAAAATTAAAATCATGGAACCTAAAAGTACCCAAACACGTTTCCGTACAAAACCCATATTTAGAGCGACAGACACTCAAACAGATGTTGTCGGTAAAAGAAATTTTGAAATGCAGTTTCCTGAAGAAGAAATATATGAGAATGAAGATGATGAAGTATTTGATAAACGCGTCCAGGAAAATATTTTTAAAGAAACAACACAGTCTGACAGTGAACTTGATGAAGACGTTCAAGACAAAATTTTCGCAAAAGCACTATCTGCCACATCAATTGGTGAGCGTTTAAGAAAACGAAAATTAACTCCAAATCAAAATTATCAAACATTTGAAACCGAGTCTGGAGACGTTATAACGGTTCCTCTTGACAGTCCACCCGAAAAGAAAGAAAAGCATATAAATAGCGAGAAATTTACAACACCTACAAAACGAATTTTACGACCAGCTAAAGCGGGTGACAGTCAAACAAAAATTAATTTTCCAAAACGTAAGAAAACATGGGCGATATACACCTAAAAGATGAATTTTATGTTACTTTACTCAGTGATAACTCAATGAATTACTATCCTGATAATACTTTATCAGCTTTTACAAATAATTTACATAAACCAATCAACGGTACAAACTGGAAAGTTGGTCTGTCGGAGATTTACTTAAACGATTTTCAACCAAATAAATACGGAAAAAACTGGCACATTGGTACAAAAGTTTTTATAGGAGGTAATTCCGAACACTTGGTTGGAATTGGGACGACGTACATTCCACATAACACGGATGAATATTTGTGTGATTGGAAATCTTTTTTGTTACCAACTCTTATTCAGAATATACACCCGTTTGATGGCTACTCAAGAAAAGAGGTTGAGCGTGAACTAATTTGGGGGATATATGATTTTATATCTTTGGATTCCAATTACGTGGCTGCACCTTCATCAACATCATTAGAAAAACAACTACCTGAAACAAATGAATTTATTAAAATATGTATAAATCAACCACCACTTGAGCTAAAATTAAAGGCAGATCATAGCTACTCACTCGAAGAGTTACTGAAATCATGTTTTGATCAGATAACTGTAAAAATTAAAGATTTTAAAAAGCATAAGTCAAGACTCTTAGATTTATTTAAAACATTTCTGCAATATTTACCTATGACACCCGTAATTAAACCAGAAATGCTTTTTGTCTATACCGATATTATTGAACCAAATATGGTGGGTGATAGCACGGTGAGATGTTTAAGAACGATAAACACAAAAAATGCATTTGAAGTAATGGAAAAAGAAATTTTAAATATACAATATTTTGCTGTTGAGAAAAATTTTTTTGATAATATTTCTATTCTAATCTGTGATAAATATAGTAGCAAAATTAATTTTGCAACAAGTAGTATTCCTACAAAAATTGTATTACATTTTAAAAAAGTATATAAATAAAAGGGGGGATTCTATTAAACAATTTAGTGTTTTATGAAAAGCATTATGGAAGGAGTATATTACAGATACTATTTGAGTCAAACGGGGAAAGGCATTGAGGATATTGGTCCGTTGGTACATTCGACTGTACCATATCAACGAGGACGTGGCCTAGGTAGTTTTTTTGGGGGACTTTTCAAGTATTTGAAACCAATATTTTCTTCGGGGGCTGATTTACTAAAAAGGCAGGTTGTAAACTCTGGTATAAGTGCTTTATCAGATATTGTATCCGGTGCAAATATTAAGGAAGTTCTGCAAGATCGCGGTAAAGAGATTGTCAAAAGTGTAAGACGCGGGGCAGTTCAAAAACTCAATGAAATGTATGGGTCGGGAAAAAGGAAAAGAAAAGTTATAAATAAGCCGTCGATCAAAAATTTAAATTATTTTACCTCGAAACGACGTAAAGTTATTAGGCGTAAGAAAGAAAAAGATATTTTTGATTAATTATGGTGGAATGTATGAAATCTGAATTGGATATATTTAAAGCACAACCTATTCAATCAAGTATTCTACGATCCGAAGAGGTTTCTTACAACCCTATAGCCTCATTAGATAAACCATCGGTAATAGAATTTGTTTCATTAGGTCATGGAGATACATATAGGGACTTATCTTCTACATATTTAAGATTGAAAATACGGATTTTGAAAAAAGATGGAGGGTTATGGAATAATGATAAAGGGGCAGACGGAAAAGAACTATCACAGCCAAGTGTAGTTAACAATCTTTTACATTCTCTAATAAAACAATGTAATATTCAATTAAACGGGAAAAATATAACACCATCAGACGGAAATTATCACTATAGAGCATATATTGAATCGCTATTAAATTATGGTAATGATGCTGCTACCACACATTTAGAGTGCTCAGGGTGGACATTAGATAAGGCGAACATAGAAAAATCTAATAATTCTGGATCGAAAGACCGTCAAAAATTGTATAATAATAGCAATGTTGTTGAGCTAATGGGTAAACTACATGTAGATATGTTTAACCAGCCTACCTAGTAGGTAAGCTATGCGGGTTCCAGCGCAAAATCGTGTGTTATTTCTTATGAAGGTCTCAAATTGTCAATTTTGATCCAAGGTCAGATCTCAGCCCAAAATCGTGTGTTATTTCTTGTATGAAGATCTCAAATTGTAAATTTTGAATGGATGTTTTTATTTATGATAAATGGTAATTAAAAGAAAAAATTATAAGCATAAACTAAAATTAATTTAAATCTTACGTTTTCGTAATATGAGAAGAGTAATGTTTTGTATTTCATTCATTATTTTAATTATTTTTCAACTTTAGCTTTATCTACAATTATTGAAACATTACTAAATTTAATATGATATGTCTTTTATTTTGAATTTTAAGCCGAATGTGTAGGATTCGAAATAACATACCACATAATACAAATTGCCAATTGTTACAAAGTAAAAATTAATAAAAATTAAAATTAAAAAATTAAAAATTAAAAAGTAAAAAGTAAAAAGAAAAATTAAAAATTAAAAATTAAAAATTATAAATTAGAAATTAAAAATTAAAAATTAAAAATTAAAAGCCAAATTGCAACAATTATAAATTTTCTATTTCAATTCAATTTTAATGTTGACGTCAACCCAATTTGTTTGTTATTGTTTTGAATATTTGAGTTTCCATTAAAACACTCGTTTTGCATTTTAATTGTAATTTTATTTTATCTATATATATATATATATAAATATAATATTTTACAAATTAGTATTGATAAATTACTTAAAAACCATTTTAAATTTAAATATTGCATAGAAATTGGATTATGAATAAATTATTTAAATTTTAAACAACAAAAATAATATTTAATGAAGTGAGTGATAAAATAGTTTAATTTATTTCCATTATTTTATAATGGCCCCAAGCTAAAGTTTCATATTCATCCTTGATTAAAAATCTTTTGTCATCGTGAGGATTGAGTGCAGTTTTGGTTTGAGTATACGAACTTACAACATGCTTTTTCGATTGAATTAGGTTTTGGGTAGCCACTTTAATCTTTTCATTATTTAAGCAAGATGTATAATCATCAAATGTTAGTCTACATTTTACAATCTGTTTTTTCACCCCTTTTGCTTTCTTATTTTCATCTTTTTTATCATTAATTTGCACTTTGTGTGCGTACATTTTTGATCGTAGGCCAACAAACTCAGTCATTATTTTTCCATTATTCTCATCTTTCATAATACCAGGAATTTTTTTATTGACAAGTGGAATACCCCAAATATTATCAGCTTGATAATCGCTAGTGTCGAAGTGTAAATGACAATCGTTTTTAATTATTTCATATACATCAGAACATAAAATTTCGTATATTAAACTGTCTGTGTCTGTATAACAAATTTTACAATTAGATACAAATTGTGGAACCATATAGTCATAATGAAAGCTATAAAGAGTTGTTTTTGCCAAGTCTAGAATACACATTCCAATATATATTGGTTTATTAAAAAATATTTCAGATTTATTTAATTCAATAGAGACTAAATTAAATATAATTGGCACCAGCAACATCTTGCAAGGCATCACTAGCTACAAAGCAAGTTCAACAACTTGATCGAAAAATTCTGCAACAACACCAAAGGAACGTTCAAACGAGACTGCTGAAGTCAAACGCAAACATGTTCAACTTCAACAATATTGTATGGGGTATAGAGTGCCCGTACCTGAATCAAATAAAATCGAATACTTATTTAAGGATTAGAAAAAACAAATAGAAGATGCGAAATTAATAAAATTTGTTATTTTATTTTATATAATTTTTATTTTTTTATTTTAATTTTATTTTATATAATAAATAAAAAATAAAAGACAATTGTTTTATTTTGAAATTAAACCCAAATAACGTTTCCAATTTTTAGCGATGGAGATCCACCGCTGAAATTGAAACTGTTGTTAGAGAAAGTCAGATGGTTGGGGGCTTTCTCTGTTGTTGATGTTGTTGTTAAATCCCAAAGGGGGGGCAGTGGGGGAGTCCAATCACCTTTAGACCCTGAGCCCTCGTATTGATCCGCACCCCGTTTCACCTGACGGTGCGCTTCCACAATAACCTAGAGATAGTTTGAAACCGTTAATTTTAATTTATTTCGAAAATTTTCTAAAATCTTACTAAAAAATGCTCATCCATTATTTGAGTTTCTCTCCTGCCCACTGGTTTACTGGAAATCGCCCCCAAAATCACCCCGAGAATCTAAAGTTTAAAATTAAATAAATTCAAAAATTACAAAATTTATAACAAAAATTCGAAATATATACTTTGATATTCTATATTTACACTTACCAATAAACTTGCTTTGACTTTCATCTTTTTACTTTGGTTTCTCCTTAACAATGCTAATTCAAATCGAAATTTACACATTTATATTAGAATTTTTTGCTGAGAGAATCAATTAAATAGCAAAATAATAATTTAATACACAAAATTGCAATTCAAAACAAAAAGTTGTAAAATTCTTTGTTTTGAATAGTTTTTCCTATTCTGCAAAATTTATTTCTTATCATTTATTTCATTTTAACACATAATTGCAATTTGATAATATTCATTAAATCTCAAAGTTTTACGCAAAATTGCAATTCAAAACAAAAAGTTGTAAAATTCTTTGTTTTGAATAGTTTTTCCTATTCTACAAATTTATTTCTTGTCATTTTTCATTTTAATACATAATTGCAATTTGATAATATTCAATAATATTCAATAAAATTTCAAAAGAAGAAAAATTCTTTGTTTCAAATAGTTTTTTCTTATCAGTCTTAATTATTTTATGTAATTTCACATTTGATAATAGTTTACGCTCAATCTCATAACAGATTGCCTTAGTGATTATACAGAAACGGGGGTGAAATATGATCATACACGTTTGAGTCGTTTGAAGTATGTAATCAGATTTCTGAGTTCGATGATTTTTATTTTGACATTTTTTTACAATCTCACGCTTGAAAATTAGTCTTAGTGAAATAGATCAATTACTTTTATAAAGACGTCATACATTTCATCCCTCAACCTGTTTCATCATGTTTTTTTTAATCAGTTAAAACTAATCAACACCACATTTTTACGTGAAGACTGTTATAATCAAAACAAAACAAAAAATAAAAAAATTATGTGCGTTTTCTGTTTTTTATTTATTTAAATAATTAAAAACAAATCGATGACATCTTAAATTCTTACCTCATATTTTTTTTTTAAGTATTATCAACCAGTTAAAAACTAACAACTTTACATTCCGAAATCTCTGAAATCTTAAACTTGAAAACAAAACAATATTTCCAATCTATTATTTACTCAGAAATACATACACACAACCAACAAATAAAATCCACATTCGCATAATTTATAATTCACACAGTTAAAAAATTTTTAAGCCACAGATATTTTCTTGTCCTATGCATAATTTTTTTTAATTGCTTAACGTCTTAATGAAATAGATCAATTACTTTTATAAGATGTCATACATTTCACACCTCAACCTGTTTCATCATGTTTTTTAATCAGTTAAAACTAATCAACACCACATTTTTACGTGAAGACTGTTATAATCAAAACAAAACAAAAATAAAAAAATATGTGCGTTTTCTGTTTTTTATTTATTTTAATAATTAAAAAACAAATCGATGACATCTTAAATTCTTACTTAAATAAAAAAGAAAAAATATAGTGTAAAAACAAATTCCTAATACCTCGATTCCTCTTTTTTGTTTTCATTTTCTTATAATCTCACGCTTGACCTTGGATCAAAATTTACAATTTGAGATCTTCATATAAGAAATAACACGCGATTTTGTGCTAAGATCTGACCTTGAATCAAAATTTACATTTTGAGATCTTCATACAAGAAATAACACACGATTTTGGGCTGAGATCTGACCTTGGATCAAAATTGACAATTTGAGACCTTCATAAGAAATAACACACGATTTTGCGCTGGAACCCGCATAGCTTACCTACTAATATGATATGCCAGTTTTTCAGCAATCTAAAATTTAATAAAAAAATCTGGATGGAGGGGCTGAAATCTCAGAGCTCTGAGATATGAAGACTTCGGTCTGGGTTAAGGATTTTGATATAGGAACCGTGCATTGCTAGTTGATTCGACCGACGCGCTTTAAGTTTGAGGTCTGTAAATATTGGCTCTTTTTTCAACCAATTACACGTTAAACAAATTTTTTGATCTAGTATTCCGTTCAAATTATTTGATTGTTTTGTTGTTTGTGAAAATATTAAAAAGAAAATAAAGCTAATTTCACACTAATTATGCGACATTTTATACAAAGAAAGAAAGATATTTATTAAAGTTTACGCAGCAAAAACGGAGATTTTTAGTAATATTAAAGAAAAAGTACGATTTGATTTAATATATATTAAACGACAAACGTCAAAGTAATTTCAAATAGAGCCAAAAGTTTGTATACTCAACACTTGGCGCGTAACAATCAGATACGTACATTCCCTATTGACGATTGGAATCTAAAAAATCGCGCTGCTGGTGGCAGGTTTTGTAACTAGTACTCCAATATAAGATGTTAATAGAAGTATATTTTTCTGTGTATTTGAGGGCAAAATTAAATTTCAATTAAAGTAAGTACAATATTTTTAATTTTATAACAATTTAAAAATACAATGACTTACTAAAAATAAACAATAAAACATTAAATTTTCGAAATGTTAAAGAGGGTTAGTGAAACTTATTGTTAAAATGAAGAATATGAGCCAACAAATTTAAACGATTTTATACATCACGTATTATTTTTTTCCCGATTATTTGATGGTGAGGTATATGATATATGATACTTGTTAGAATTAAATCACCACGCTGTATGGGCGTCATCAGCTATTGCTTCTTATTTTGGTGCTGATATAATTTAGTTCCTGTTTATTGCTTGAATATTTGAAAGGGGTGTTACATCAGTATAGGAGAAAATTATCAACACTGAGGCTGTTTTTTTAAAAAAGAAACATCCATCACCAAACTCAATTCTTAATTCATTCATACGACGTTCTATCGAGTCATCCATATTTAATATAGCATCCTTTGGTTTCTCCTTTTCTTTTCCGTCGTTTTTATTAATATCAGACAGTACAACATGAGGGAAGGCATCTTCTAATAACAATTCCTCTAATTCTTTTTCCAGAATGGAATCATCAATTATATTAAATGTGTTACCACCGCCCAACGTTGATTGGATATCATCATGTACCTCATGCTTTTCTTAGACATCTGCCAATGCCTCATCAACGCTATCCAGCGTAATTCCCGAATCAGAAAGCAAATTTTTGATAGTTTTAGAACCAATTTTAAAAGCTTCCAACACTTTAGCATCACTCGTTGTATCTTGAATTCGAGATTGTAGTCTTTGTATTTGATCTAACGAAGATGAAACTTCGCCGAATTTCGTTTGCCATCTCTAATCAACCCTCATATTTTTATGTCTAACTCTTAATTCATTTTCAATTTTATCAATAATTTTCAATAAATGTTTTTCTGTTTTTTCTAGATTATAAACAGAACGTTCAAGCTCATTGATTAGTGTGACTTTTTGTGCGGTGACACCGAATTTTATTATAATTTTTGAGTAATTATCGATCGTTTTCTAACTGTTGAATTGCTAACAAGCACCTTCATTTGTTAATTTAAACTCTAAATTGGAATTGGTAAGCTTTTCGATAGCATCGGCTACAAGAACATAACAGATTCGGTTTAATATTCCATCTCCCTTTTGATTTTTGTTGATTGATTCTACAAATAAGAATAGAAATTAAACCTCGAGACAACAGAATCTTAAATAAAAAATCACCTTTAACATATTCTGTGAAATCATCTTTTGTTTGTATCATTAAATTTTTAAATTTATTGAGACTCTTTAAAATACTTTTTTATCAACGAATTAAAACCCCCTTCCACTCCATGTATACTGTCGAATTTCCATGAAATCATTTTTTAATTTAACTTCTTTCTGAAACATATCCTCTGATACCGTTGGATTATTACGCTGAAATGCATTTTTCAATTCTTTTATATTTATATTGCTTTCCCCTTTATACAAACAATATTTTGTTATGGCATTTTCCCAAAACTTTAATTTAGAATCGTAATTAACAGGATTTAAACTCTGAATGGAGCTTCTTTTGTGAACTGGATTTTGTGTTGCCGTGATGGCTGTTTTAATATTCTTTTTATATACAATTCTGGTAGTTTTTCTGTAATTGTAACAAAACACCTGGAAAAACACAAGTTTTATAAATGTATATTTCAATTAGATTTAGTTTAAATTTTTATTTTACCCCACAATGTAATATCCAAGTTCTTTTGTGAACTGGATTTTTTGTTGCCGTGATGGCTGTTTTAATATTCTTTTTATATACAATTCTGGTAGTTTTTCTGTAATTGTAACAAAACACCTGGAAAAACACAAGTATTATAAATGAATATTTTATTTGGATTTAGATTAAATTATTATTATTCGGCTTGAAAACTTACTAATGTAAACACAAATTTTAGAATGTATACAAAAATGAACTAAATGTCAAAATTTATATTGGAGTACTAGTTCTGATTCTTACCACCAGAAGTTTCCTCCAATCGTCAATAGTTTTCGGCAAAAAACTTTTATGAGGACATGGTTTTTAGTTTTGAGCAGCGATGTATATCAAACATAACTCTTTGTTAAAGTGCAAGTATTTTTGTATCTCTGTTTAGAAATTTATTACAATACTAACACGAAATATCAATACGTTGCCGGAAAATTATAACAGATCTTATAGACCAAGCTCCCACGACACTTTAGTCTACCTCACATGTAACCTCTGTGAAATTGGGTTTAACTTATAGAACCTATAATAGTAGCAGTAAATAACTATCCAGTGGCCGAATTTCTCATTTACGTTAATTAATATTTTTAATTAATTTTTGTAATCACTAATTACAAAAGCCTACTTATTTGGAATGTATAACCTCGCTGAAAATTTTTTGATATAATTGAGACTTATTTGTAATTTAAGAAAATTTTGGTCTGCCTTGAGATTTTTGTTTTTAAGTGTCTGGCAGACCTAACTGAATGGATGGAAAAAATTGATGTCATAGCTACCCCACATGTAACCTTGCTGAAATTTCTTGACATAATTGGGACTTTCGTGTAGTTACAAAAAACTTTGGTCAGCCTTGAGATTTTTGTTTTGAAATGCCTGGCAGATCTAATTGAATGGATGAAAAATTGACTCCACAGTAACTTCGCTAAAATTTCTTGACATAATTAAGACTTTTGTATAGTGACAGAAAACTTTGGTCTGCCTTGAAATTTTTGTTTATAAGTGTCTGGCAGACGTAATTAGACCGATGAAAAATTATAAACTTGTTTACCCTATACGTAACCTTCTCCAGATTTTTGTATATAAATTGTACATAAATTTTGTATACATAAATTTTTGTACATAAATTTTGTATACAAATTCATTACTAAGGGGTTTTTAGGGTCGCTGATTACGAATATGATGTCTAAAAAGTCATACCGTGGACCTGGAGGTCAGGGCACCCTTACTATTCAGCTTCTCCTTGACTTTTGTCAAAATTTTCTATACGAAAGATCCAATATTTGTTATTGGGGGGTTTTCGGGATCGCTGATCATCATTATGATATTTAAAAATGTACCTGACGTACCTGGGGACAATAGCGACCCGATTATGAAGATCATCTTCTGGAGTTTTCTTTAAATTTCTTATCAAAAGCATTAAAAATCTTTACTTGGGGGTTTTCGAGGTCGCTGATCACGAATATGATGTTTAAAAATTCACCTAACGCACCTGGGGATATCAACGACCCGATAATGTAGATCATCTATTGTAGTTTTCTTTAAATTTTTTATGGATACCATTAAATCTCATTACTCGAGGGTTTTTGGGGTCGCTGATCATGATTATTATATTACAAAAATTATCTGACATACCTGGGGATCAGTAAGACTTGATTACTAAAATCATCTCCTGGAGCTTGTGTAAAATATAATATAGCATATACCCAGATAAAACAAAAGACGTCATTCAGGACGTTATTTGGGACATCATAAATGACGTCCTGCATGATGTCCGTTTTTGACTCAAACGGATATCATTTTTTTAGGATGTCATTTTGCAAATGCAATAAAGCGCCGATCTGGGTTTGCAAAACACCAAACAAATTTTATAATTGACTTTCTAAATGGAATGCAAAAAACCGCATTTAAATCCTCGTCTAAAACTAAAATACTAAACATAAAAAAATTATACAATATAATTTTACTGCATTGTCCAAAAATATGTTTTATATAGAACATATATACAAATAACAAACGAAAAATTACAAAACAAATATTAAATGAAATTTGAAAAAAGTCAACACAAAGTGAATATTAGCTCAATTAGGGTTTTTTAAGCCTAAAATACGCAAAATTAAGATTTATTTATGAAACGACTCATCAATTGTAATAATTTAAATAGAATTTGATTGTGTGTGTGTCTGTAATCATATTTAAATTTAATAACATACTAACACTCAGACTGCAAACTAAAATAAGTTGTCTAGACCGATTCAGAGAGGAGGTAAATGGTCTTGATACCGTTATTTACTCTCGTAATATTTGCAAAAGCTGATTTTCAGTTTTTTGGAAACCACTAAAATACAAATGATTTAATTTCGCTACAAAAGGACTGGGCTCTAAGTTAGGCAAAGACACATCGATTGCGATCCTTTTCGTTAAAATCGACCCATCCGTTGTTGAGAAAGCGTTGGACAAAAATTTGTCTATAAACAGTGATACATACATACATACATACATACATACACACACCCACACACACATACAGACTGCCAGCTAAAAATAGTTTAAACAGCTTCAGAAGGTCATGAAACGTACAGATTTCATAAAAATTCCGATTTCGAAATCGATTCTAAAACAATAACTTCCCATATCGGGAAGTTAATAATAGATTTTTTTATTACAAATAATTTTAACAATAACATTTATAATTCAATACTTTTAAAATAATATTTTAGTAATTAATATTTAATTTTAAAATTTTTTTCACATTTTGTTAGTAAATAATAATAGAAAACTAAAAGATTTTTAGGTCCTTTCATATTTACATTAATAAATCCGTCATCCGTCGATATCATCAAAACAATCCAGTTCTGTCCGATCAATTTCATCATCGTCATCATTTTCCTCATAGAATTTATCGTACTGTAGAAGAACATCTTCTCCGAGTCGAGGAAGTGATGAACCTTTGTACCAAAGTGGTTTTAATTTTTGATCTCCGAGAAGTCAAATCAATTTTTCATCCATTCAATTAGGTCTGCCAGGCATTTCAAAACAAAAATCTCAAGGCCGAACAAAATTTTCTGTAACTATACCAAAGTTTCAATTATGTCAAAAAATTTCAGTGAGGTTACATGTGGAGTAACTATGGCATCAATTTTTCATTCATTTAATTAGGTCTACCAGGCATTTCAAAACAAAAATCTCAAGGCCGACTAAAGTTTTCTGTAACTATACAAAAGTCTCAAGTCTCAAGTCTCAATTATGTCAAGAAATTTCAGCGAGGTTACATGTGGAGTAACTATGGCATCAATTTTTCATCCATTCAATTAGGTCTGCCAAGTACTTAAAAACAAAAATTTGAAGGCAGACCAAAATTTTCTTAAATTATAAATAAGTTTTAATTGTATCAAGAAATATCCGCGAGGTTACATTCCAAATAAGTAGGCTTTTGTAATTATTGATTACAATAATTAATTAAAAACATTAATTAACGTAAATGAGAAAGTCGGCCACTGGATAGTTATTTTCTGATATAGGTTCTATAAATTAACCCCAATTTCACAGAGGTCGCATGGGAGACTTAAGTGTCGTGGCTTGGTCTAACAAATTAACATAATTTAGTGAAAGAGTATCATCCTCTGAGGACTCAGCAAAGTACTCAAAAACCTCTCCATTTAGCGTTTCGAGAAAACATTACAAAATCAAAAATTCATATTTCTTTCAAAATTCCAAAAATATTGTAAAAATTAAATAAAATCAAACTTTTTTCCAAATTCTGAAAATATTGTAAAAATTATTAGAAATTCAAAGATTAAGATTTTTTCCAAAAATTCTAAAAATATTGCAAAAATTAAAACAAAATCAAAAATTGAAACTTTTTTCAAAATTCCAAAATTTTTTCAAAAATTAAATAAAATCAAATCTTCAAAATCAAATCAAACTTTTTCTAAATTCCAATAATATTCCAAAAATTCTTAAAAGTTCAAACTTTTTCCAAAATTCTAAAAATAATACAAAAACTATTACAAAATCAAAAATTCAAACTTCTTCAAAATTCCAAAAATTATAATAAAATCAAAAATTTTAAATTTCTAAAAATTCTAAAAATATTCCGAAAATTCTTACAAAATCAAAACTTGAAATTTTTCGAAATTCAAATTTTATTTTTCTATTTTTTTTTTCAAAATTCTAAGAATATTGCAAAAATTATAACAAAATCAAAAATTGAAACATTTTTCAAAATTCCAAAAATATTCCAATAAAATCAATAATTGAAATTGAATAATTTGAAATTCTACAAATATTCCGAAAATTCTTACAAAATCAAAAATTGATCTAAAAATATATATAAGATTCAAAAATTCTATTTTTTTCGAAGTTCTAAATATATTGCAAAAACTATGACAAAATCAAAAATGCAAACTTCTCTCAAAATTCCAAAAATATTTCAAAAACTATAACAAATTCAAAAATTTTCATTCCATTTACGTCATCAAAACAACTAAATTTTTCTTTCGAAAAAATTGGCTAAAAAAATAAATAAATCATTTTCTTGACAAACTTACAATGCCATAATTCTCTATAATAATAATAAAATTTCATGTCATACAAATAATTAATTTTATTTTTTTCCAAGAAATTGTGTAAAAAAATAAATAAAAATCTTTCTTTTGACACACTTGACAACATCCGGTACATTTATCGAACACATCGTCCTTTCGGCTCTTACCATTGAGTGCACCTATTTCTAGAAACCAAAATTTTTAAAATCCCCTCAGCCGTTTTCTAGATTTCATCGGTCGTAAAGACCGGCAGCCAGACATACATTTTTTTGTTTGCTTTTTTAGAATCAGTAGGTCCTAAAACGTCGAAAAATGCCAAAAAAAGTGGGGGTAAGAATTTTACTTTTAGCTCATGAATGTAATACTTAGGTCTTTCAGACCGATGTAAATAGGTCTTTCAGAACGAAGTACTATAATAAAAATAAAAAAAAAATAATTATTATATACGGCGGATTTCTGATACTTAAATTTACAATATGCCTAGTATTGAGTAAGGTATACCCTATTTTCCGATTGAATAATTTTTCGATCTAGAGATTCATTATATCGAAAATATTCGATGTTATGAAATTTAGATAGTATAATTTTTTATCATATTTTACAAAATTCTGATTTTTCGTTTTTATGATTTGAATTTTCGATTATTTGGTTTTCGGTGATGTGATGTTACGATGCAATGACTTTTCGATGAAATGAGTTTTCGGTAAAATGATATTTCGATCTAATGATTTTTCTATTTCAAAACCGTTCGATGATATGAACTTTTGGTTTGGTTTACACGATTTGATGATATGATTTTTCGATGCTATGATGCGAACTCGACAAAAAATGATTGGGTTCAGCGGCAATCGCGTGAATCACGAATTCCATTAGGAGGTATTATATATAATATTGTTTGGCATATCTTGGCACATTGGCATATTATTTAACTACGCAAAATTAATTCTACAGAACTGCTGAAATTCGGGATATGTTTGGTGAAGCGCAAAACACGCATGTCATGTTTTGTTCTTCATGGGTGGGGTAAAGCGTAGCAATTCTCGACATTTTAATTTCTGTATGGATATTACTTTCAGGTTAATCACTAGTGAAAAGAGCGACTAAAAGTATCTACATCATCAAAATAGATGTTTGCTTGGCTAATCATTTTTACTTTCTATGTAGTTACGTCTAATTGAACCTCAGCAGCTCAGCTCAGTTTTAAATTGAGATACTTTGCAAAAATCAACTAATAAGTGATTTTAATTAGTAAATTAATTTTGTAATCAACAATCGTGTAAACCTGTGAAAATTTGAAGATTGACAGATTCGCTTGCATAGCATCTGGATATAATTTTTGGACGAAACTAAAGAATTTTTGGTACTATATAACCATTTAAATAATTTTTTGTCAGAGCTGCAAAGCAGTGAAAATAATTTGAAGGACAACGAAAACTACTTCTTATTGGCTCCAAATGGGCAACTAGGAGCTGTGGACTTAGGGTTATCCCATGTTTTCATTGTTTCTCTATTATCGAGAGTGCAAAGCTGCTCAATACCACCCTCCACGTTTGACAGAGTTAGCGTTGTTATCATAAACAAAACATGGTTCTAAGGTTTAATGCAAAATTATATTTTAAATATAAAACGACTTTTAGGGTCTCAACATCTAATTGTGATTTTTCTGATGTCCATTCTTTATATATTTACCAAAGAAAAAAAGGCAACATTAGATCCTAATAACGATAGCACTTAATCCACAATTTTTAGCGCATTATTGTACGGAACATGGTTTGTTTCAAAATGATGACACGTTTCTATAAACCATGTCTTCTCCATTTGTATTGTGATTTTTGCTAAAACCATATATTCCATCCCGTTCTTCGTCTTTAAAATCGACACTGTCCCGCTTAAAGCAGGACACAACACATAACTTTTTTCACACTTTGACGTATTGTATGATTTGGTTTAGTTTTGGGTCACAATATCCTAGAAAAAAGTGTTTGTTCTGGTCAACAGCCTCATTTCTTGAAACAGTTTTTTATAAAACATAAATATCTAAACTTTAATTTCAGTAAAAGAGCATCGGGCATAGAGCACTGACATTTTAATCGTTTGTTTTGATTTATTTAGTTGTTGTTGCATCAGCTTTTAAGACTT
Source organism: Diogma glabrata (assembly GCA_963693315.1). NCBI lineage: Eukaryota > Metazoa > Arthropoda > Insecta > Diptera > Cylindrotomidae > Diogma > Diogma glabrata. The sequence continues at coordinate 369,923,488 of OY856186.1, forward strand.
TCTCGTTCCGTACTGAAAATGTTCGTAATTAGGAATGATGAAATTTAAATTAAATATTTCAAACACAATTTTTGATCTTTAATTAAGTTTTTTAAGCAATAAATAAAAAAATTGATTTTTAATTATAATTTATTGAGAAACGAAATGCTATAAAAAGAACAGAAACACGAAAAGTTTGATCCAATTAAGAAAAAGAACTAGAATTAAAGAAATGATTAGATAAAATTAAGCTAAAAAAGAAACGAAACTTTAAGTTTGATTTCAATATCTATAAGTTTATTTGTTCAAATATTGTGGTTTTACTTAACTAACTAACCAATACTTTACATTAAACTGTATATAACTAAAACTAGGAGAAATCTCAAATAAAGATCTGCCAACAAGAACGAGTTTGTGGGATTTTAGTTATTTTTATGATGATTTGATGCACAATCTCCGATTTTCTTTTATGATGATAGTATAGTAGTCTTTATCTCTTTAGTCATTCGAGAAAGGAACATGCGCATTTGTTTGGATTTATTGATTTTTGAATTAAATTTATTAAATGAACATTTGTATTATGCATTATTTATTGGAGTAAAATGTGCAACGAAAGAAGATGGACGTGGATAAAACTCTCCGTCGTGATAAATATATATATATTTTTTACTTTAAAGTGTCTTATTACTCAATAAACGTTATCTAAAATGTGTTTCAAACCAAGTGCTTCAATAATATATAATATATGATATATAATAATATATAATAATGGTGGTATTTTAAAAATAATTTAATTTTTCTAATTAAAAGATTGAAAAATCAGGAAAATAATTTTTTTTCTCTTGAAATTCTCGTAATTTATGGTTTTCAATTCGATACAACATTGTTGTGTCGTTGTTTATTTTTATTACTTTTTTTCATTTAAAATTAAAATGAAATTAAACCGTAGTGATTTTAGTCGATGAAAATTATTAACATTTTTAAAAAGGTTATAGAATTTATCTGATTTTTGTAGTGTTAAATTAAGAAACGATCTAATCAACAAGTCGTGGTATATAAGCCGTGTTCGATTTGACTGAAACAACTGAAGCAACTGAAAAATTAAATGCAATCGTTGTTGTTTTTTCAGTTGTTTCAGTCAAATCGAACGCACCTATAGTTGGGTATAATTATGTAAGAGGACACTCTTACATTAAAAAAAAAACAAATGTCAATTTTGTTGTAGTATTTCGAGAATATACATTTCTAATTGGAATTTCGTGTTTCTTGTTTTGATTAAAAAAAAAATTTTGTTTGTTGATTTAGAGAAAATAAAAAAATTTATCAAAATGCCATTACCAGGAATAAATGAATGTAAATAAAATGGAGTATTTTAGTTTAAATTTCATAATATAATTAATGAAAATGCAGATTTATTAGAAATAAAGATACAAATTTCGTCAACTTGAAAAGGTGTCATGGCGTGTAAAATATTATTCTTAAAAAACATTGATAACATTTTTGTTTCTTAAAAAAAACTGATGGTTTGATATCTTAGGTTCGCTATTCGAAATAATTGAATTTTCATATATATATATATGAGATTAGCTGAGAATTGGCATTAATTTAATTTAGTTTTAATAAATTTAATGAAAATAGAACTTCGAATTAATTAACTTTCTTTGATTTACAGCTACAGAATATAATACAAAAGGTATATATAAACATTGAAACTAGTTTTTAATGTTTATATATAACTTTCTTAAAACATCTTTCGTATTTCTATCAATTTTATGTAATTTGGAATAAATGAAAGGAAGTCTAAAAATACGTCTAAAGTATTAAAGATATCGTTCAAACAAATTTTATACATATATTCCATATTTGAATTATCAAAATATATATAACATATTTATATGAATTATCAATATATGTACATATGTGTATGTATGTGTGTATGTATGCATGTATGTATGTATATGTTTATGTATATGTATGTGTATGTGTGTATGTGTATGTATATATATGTATGTATATATGTGCATATATGTGTGTGTATATATATGTGTATGGATATGTATGTATGTATGTATGTGTGCGTGTGTATGTATGTATATGTGTGTATGTATATATGTATATATATATATATATATATATATATATATATATATATATATATATATATATATATATATATATATATATATATATATATATATATATATATATATATATATATATATATATATATATATATATATATATATATATATATATATATATATATATATATATATATATATATATATATATATATATATATATATATATATATATATATATATATATATATATATATATATATATATATATATATATATATGTATATATTTGTATGTATGTATGTTTATATAACAATACCACATAAATTAGTAGGTTGGACATAAGGTGAAAACTTCTTAATATGTATGTTTGCTGTTAATAAATATATGTAATATATATAGGTATATATGTATGTGAGTATATATGTGTATGTATGTGTGTATATGTATGTATGTGTATACATGTGTATGTATGTGTATGTATGTGTATGTATGAGTATGTATGTGTATGTATGTGTATGTATGTGTATGTGTATGTGTATGTGTATGTGTATGTGTATGTGTATGTGTATGTGTATGTGTATGTGTATGTGTATATGTATGTGTATGTGTATGTGTATGTGTATGTGTATGTGTATGTGTATGTATATATGTATATGTATATGTATGTATATATGTGTGTATGTGTGTATATGTGTGTATGTATGTATATATGTACATATGTAAGTGTATGGATATATATATATATATATATATATATATATATATATATATATATATATATATATATATATATATATATATATATATATATATATATATATATATATATATATATATATATATATATATATATATATATATATATATATATATATATATATATATATATATATATATATATATATATATATATATATATATATATATATATATATATATATATATATGTGTGTATATATATGTATGTATGTGTGTATATGTATGTATGTATGTATATGTATATGTATGTTTGCGTATATGTGTGTATGTGTGTATATATGTATGTATGTATGTGTACATGTAGGTGTATATGTATGTATATATGTATATATATGTGAGTACATGTGTATATATGTGTGTATGTACGTGTATATATGTGTGTATGTGTATGTATGTGCATGTGTTTATATATGTGTATATATATGTATGACAATGGTGAATGGTCGTCTTATCAACACTTGTTATAAGTGACAGTGTGAATTTTAAACTAAATTAATCTCTTAAATGATAAATATATAAGTATAACTAAATATAGTGAAAACATTAATTGTAATAATCAGTTTTATATCTAATATAATAGTTTTAAAGTGTTGGTTTTAATAACTAAACTCTAAGGTAAGATTGCTTTCAAAAATGGAAAGATGTGGGCGACCAAGATGTAATCTTCCCTAAATGTAAAATTTATTAACTCTGATTTTTACTAGAAAACTAAATAAAGGTGTTATTGTGCTATTCGATTTTGTGTAAAATTTAAACCTACTTAGAGCTTTAACTAGCGAAATTTAGTTATTATTTCAAATTCAGTTTAAAATTTCATTTGTTGGCATAATTTTATGTGATAGATTTATCTCTTTCTATTTATCCAAACATTATCCATAAAATCCAATAAGATTTTTGAACGATATCAACGAGCAGGGTTAATTGTTTTTGTTAAATTAATTCTTGTGTTTCAAGAAAAATTCAAAACATTCTTGCGTTAATTATATTATATAAAATAATGTTTTATAAAATTTAAATAAATACATTTCAAATAAAAACATCAAGTGAAAGATAATATTTTTATCCAATTCAATCCCAATACTTTTTTATATGAAATTCACTCAATTTTCAAAGGGGTTTTTTTGTTTTTTATATATATGTACATAATATAAATGTTTTTAACCATAAATAACCATAAATAATTTTAACCATAAATATAATAACATGAATTCAGATTGGAGAATGCAGAGGACTACAATTTAGTCATCATCCTATTATACTAATAAATTACATGAATAACAGGTTTCCGACTGGAGATTGCGGGCGGGAAATTTTAGATACGGGACTGCTGATTGGCGATTGCAGATTATATGTATAAGTGATTGTCCTTGTGATTGTCTCCTAACAGTAGTAGCTAGATACGATTTGCCAGGTGTCTGTAACCGGGTCGTTCACTCCTAACTAACAATTACCTACCTATCCTTACCTATTGTTATATGTAAAACGACTGTAGGAAGTGGCCCGTCCGTAATCCGGGAGTCTCGCCTAGTGCTTGGTCCTACAGTCCAATCAATCAATCATCAATCAATCAATTTGTATTATGCATTATTTATTATAAATAAATATGTTTTTGAATTAAATGTAAAAAGTGTGAGCAATCATTTTTTGTTGATTTTTTTATAAAATAAAACCAAAATATTTATAAAACTTAATTAAAAAATTTATTTTAGAGTTCAATACATTCAAATAAATTGTTTTGATTGTGTTGTGTTGTTTCGCACAACAAAATAAAATTAACAGCTGTTTATTTTATTCTGTTGAGCTTGAGCCTAGTAACGGAAACAATTGTAGTTGCAAAAAAAACAAAACTAAATCTATTGTTATAGAATTAACTTACTATTATTAACGGCGTTCATGCTCCATGCATGAGCGTTGCCTGGCTAATCAGCTTTGTATATTCACCACGGTCATTCGCAACAGCGACCTAATTACCATGGTAGCTGATTTTTTAGGGTCGTTTATTACGTCAGTCTCAAGTTGTAGTCGTGGTCTACCTCACGGTCGCCCTCTCCCTGGGGTACTAACATACATTTTCCTAATCATAAGTGTGAGCTCATGCACAAAGTCATTCCGCATCTTTTACACGATCGAGTGTTCGTTTACTTAGGTGATCTTTTAATTGTTTCATCAATCATTGAAGAGCACATGGCACTGCTTACTGAGATCGAGAATGTAAAGAGGAGCAAATTCTTCCTCTAGGAAGTAAACTATTTTAGATACGTGATTTGTGACGGTTGCGTTCTTCTTTACGCAGCCAAAGACAAAGCAGTTGTTATCTTTCAAGTCCCGAAAACTTCACGACAAATTCGTCGCTTTTTAGGTACGACTGGATCATATCGTCGTTTTATGCCAAATTACTCATCGGTAGCAAGTTTATTGTTTGATCTTCTCAAAAAATTGGCAATTCCTTGATGGAATGATGACGCCCAAAAATCATTCGAGTCCTTAAAATTCTTTCGTGTTTTGCCTCTCGTTTTAACCAAACCAGGTTTTTCAAGGAATTTTGCATGCAATGTGATGCTTCTAAAGCAGGCGTTGGAAGCGTTCTCTTTCAGTGTTTGTCTGATAGTAGTGAACATCCAATCGCGTTCATTTCCCATGAGCTTAACAAAGCACAGCGAAATTATAGCATCACTGAACTAGCGTGTTTAGCTAACGTAATATCTGTCGAAAAGTTTCGTCTATATATCGACGTTTGTCGGCTCACTTTTATCACCGATCATGCCAGACTTAAGTGGCTTATGAATCAAAAAGATTTATTCGATAGTTTAGCTCGGTGAAGTTTAAAGTTCCTAGATTTTGACTTCAAAATTGAATATCGCTAAGGAAGTGATAATGTTGTTCCTGATACACTATCGAGAGTTTCCATAGATACCATCACATTGCCTAATGAGACCCTTCTTCCATTACAGATACTTTTAAGGCCAGTACTTCTGCCATTACGATTTAGATTATGAGGCATTTAGAAGTGATGACAATCTATAGCACTGATAAAAAATGCACAAAATGCAAATGAAGATATCAATATGTGTGTAAGAGATTGTAAAGTTTTCTTCTGTTTAACTCCTACGGATTCGAACTCTAATATCTCTTCTTGGAAATTATTTGTACCTTTATCTTCAAGACAAGAAATTATTTGTACCCTTATCCTACAGCTTCTCCTTCAAGTCCATAATTCTCCAAAATTAGCCAATCTTGGCGTTGCAAAAACCTTGAACATTTTACAACGAACTTTTTATTGGCCTAAGATAGTTGGCAAGATAAATTATGTTAAAACCTACATTTGTTTATGCGATATATGTAAAATGACTAAGCCTGTAAAATTTAGTACAAGACCTAAAATGGGATCATTTGTATTAGTCGAAAGATCATGTCAAAATATCTATTTTAATTTTCTCGGACCATACCCGCGATCCAAACTTGATAACAAGTACAATCTAATTGTCTTAGATAAGTTCAGTAGATTTGTCATGCTTGCATCACTTAAATGTGTTACTGCTTAGTACTTAGAAAATCGATTTTTTTCTATTTTCGGTGTTCCTGAATCAATGTTTTCCGACAACGGTTGTCAGTTTAAGTCAAACCTTCTTCGTAATCTACTCCTTCGTTATGGTTTTCATCATATTTTTGCCCCCAAATACTCCCCACAAACAAACGCTTCAGAATGAGTCAACAGATCTGTAATTGCACCTATCCGTGCTTATGTGGTCGATGATCAGAATGAGTGGATAAACATATGAAATTGCTTGCTTCTGCTTTAAGGAATGCAACACATTAGTCAAATTCCTTCTCTCCTCATTAATGTGTATTTGGCCAACATATGGTCTCGCATTAAGCTAGATACAAGTTACTGTCTGATCTCGATTTGTTAAGTGAAAGTGACATAAACTTATTACTAAAGCTAGTATTCTTTCTAAAGAGGGTAATGTTGGATATAAGATCAGGAACCCACAAGGTAAACATCTTGGTGTCTATCACCTCAAAGGTATTCGCTAGTTTTATCCTCCCTTGGAAGACCTCACATGTATGGGTAATTCTTTTACAAACCGAACGCCTTTCTGACCAACACATGTTTTATTTAGCTGAAAATTTTTTATCGGTTTTATATCGATAAATTCACTATTATAATAAAATGTCTACTTGATTGTTTGTTTTTGTCACTTTGACATCGATAAAAAAGGTGCATCCTTTGTTACAGCGATAAAAACCTCTCTAGATTGACATTGATTGATAAAACTTTGTCTAGCTTAAATTTAATTTGGCTTTTGATTTAGTAGCGTCTATGCATTGAATCGTCAATTTATCTAGCCAAAAATTACTCGATCTTTTTTTCGTCAGTTCGTTTGTTCTCGTAAAATTTCTAAGCAAACTATAGTTTTCGTAAAAAAAGAAAGTTTATCCGATAAAAAAAAGCTCTTGTGCTTTTACGTTTGAAAAAAAAGATAAACGTATTCGATGATTTTTTTTTTGGAAATTCTAGCGGTTCTAAATTTCGAGAATTTCGTGATTTTTGGGTTGATTATTTTCAAATATTCATAACTTCGATTCTGTTAAGGATAGAAACCTATAGTTTGTTTTATTTTAAAACTAAAAGAGGTTAGTTTACAAAGAAAGTTGAAATTAACAAAAGTTATTAACAAATTCTTATTATTATAAACAAATACAATGTTCAAATCGATCTGTAGTCATTGCCTCACCCACGAAATGAGTTTTTAGTATGATCATCGTATTCTACGTTTCATTTCCTATAAAAAAAATTAATGGAGAAATGGTTTTAACTGTAAGAAATAAATTTATTTATCGAGCGCGGGACGACAAAAAATTCCATATATGGGTTATTCTTTTACATAACAATAGGATTTGTTAATAATTTTTATAAATAAATGTTTTTTTTAATTCCATCTTTATTCTTTAAAATAAAACAAACAAAAGTGTCTATCTGTACCAGAAGCGTAGTAATGAATCTTTGAAAATAAGTCTTCAAGCCAAAAATCACAAAATTCTCGAAATTCACTCTATTCGCTCTATCCGCTCAAATCGCTCTATTTCATTTAAAAAAAAGAAAGAAAAAATCCTCGAACACGTTTATCATTTTGTTTATTTAGAACCCGTAAAAACATTTTCAGCTGCATCAAAAATGTCTTAGTCACATTTTGTCCTAATCTGTTCGGTGTTTAAAAGAATGACCCATATATGGCGTTTTTTGTCGTCCCGCGCTCGATAAATAAATTTATTTCTCGCGGTAAAAATCATTTCTCCATTAATTAAAAAAATTTTTTATAGGAAATGAAACGTAGAATACGATGTACTAAAAACTCATTTCGTGGGTGGGGCAATGACTACAGATCGATTTGCACATTTTATTTGTTTATAACAATAGCAAATTGTTTATAACTTTTATTTATTTTAATTTTTTTTTTAAATTAACATCTTTTAACTTTAAAATAAAACAAACTAGAGGCTTCTATGCTTAATAGAACCGAAGTTATAATTATTTGAAAATAACTTGTCAAGCCAAAATTCACGAAATTCTCAAAATTTAGAACCGCTATATTTTCCAAAAAAAATGGTTCAAGTCGTTAAAAATATAATAATTGATGTAACAACAATCCGTTCAACAATTATTTACGTTGTTGGTAATATAACAAAGGATGCAATAAAATTGCCGAATTTGTAGGAAACAACGAACTGATGTGACCAAAAATGATGGCGGTAATAATTTCTTCCTAAATCAACTATGTTGAGTTGAGTTCAGGTTTTGAAAAAGAAAATCCCTTTGTCAGAAAATGCTATTGTCAACTGGGGGTATTTAACTGCTAAGTTAACAATGGTAGTATGATGTATCCAGCATCGCAAGATTTATTTTAAAAAAGTGTGCATGCCAGTTTAATATATTATTTATTTTGATTATTTTTCAGGTTTTCATATGACTTCGAATATTTGATTGCTTAATTTCTGATTATAAATATTTTTACTTACTATGGTTTTTGTTATTGATAAAAATATAAATAAAATAATTATACTTTTGTGTAAATTATTCTCATTGATACACAAAGCAACTTCTCACTAATAAAAAAAAATTCATGAACCAACAGCATACAAATTGAGGCAGCAAATAAAAAAAAATAAAACTCAGGACCGGGTGAAGAGAAAATATAAATAAAAAAAGCCAGTCAAGTGCGAATAAAATTCGCTCGCTGAGGGTTCCGTGAAAGTAAAACAACAAACTGACAGAAATAATTTAAATAAAGTTGTGTTGTAGACTTTTTATATTTGTAGATCATTGGCACATAAAAATGATTTTTTACTTGTAAATTTCAATAACAAATTCAGAATTGATCCAAATTATACACAAAATGTTACATCTCGTTAAATATTAGTAATGGTAGTTTAGGGTAACTAAAGAGAGATTTAATTACACTGTAAATGGTTTAAATTGGAAAATATATATTTTAAATTCAAACAACAATTCAATAAAAATTGACAATAATTCAAAAACAGTGCACCGTAAAATTCTAAAACAAATTACAATATTTCTTAAATTAAGTGCTTTTCCACTCGTTGGGATCACAAATGATTTTTTTCACCCTTGCCTAATCTCACCTCCCTCAAAATACAGGAAAACAATTATGTGACACCCCACTATAGTTTTCGTTCAGGGTTTATCAACTTTCCTATCTCTGTATGTTGTTTCAATTTTTTTTTGTAATCAACGTCGAAACGCAGAGGGGGAAACTAACTTTTTGTTGCACATTTTTGACAATAATTAGAAAACGCTACACCGCAAAATTCTAAAAAAAATTACAATGTTTCTTAAATTAAGTGTTATTTCATATGAGACCCCACTTGTTAGGATCAAAAATGATTTTTTTCACCCTTCGCCAATCTCACCCCTTCAAAATACAGAAAAATATTTATGTTACACTTCGCTATAGTTTTTGTTCAGGGTTTATCAAATTTGACCAACTTTTTGTTGCACTTTTTTGACAATAAATCAAAACCCGTGTTCGGAAAAATACTAAAAAAAATTACAATGTTTCTTAAACTAAGTGGTCTTTCATATGACACCCCACTTGTAAGGGTCAAAAAAGATTTTTTTCACCCTTCCTCAATCTCATCCCCTCAAAATACAGAAAAACTATTATGTGACCCTTAGCTATAATTTTCGTTCAGAGTTTATCAAACTTTCTTTTTCTGTCAATTAAGCTCGAAATTAAATGGGCGACCAACTTTTTGTTGCACTTTTTGACAATAATTCAAAAACTGTGCACCGCAAAACTCTAAAAAAAATTATAATGTTTCATAAATTCAGTGCTTTTTCATTTGATATCCCCCGACATGACTGGGTTTTAAATGGTATTTTTCCCCCTTCTCATTTCCACCCCTTTAATAAATACGATTACGCGTATTTTACTCTTTCTAATATTTTTCGTTCAAAAGTTACCACTTTTTCTATATATTCAACTGAATTCAAGCACTTTCATATGATACCCTACTTGACTTGACTTGAAAAAAGTATTTTCTTAAAGGCCTTACATAACAGCTCCGTAAAACAAACGGAAACAACTTTATTTCTTTTTGTATCCGTCATCCTCTGGGGACAGGTTAGTTTTATACGCATGTTAAATTTCAGGTCCATAGAATTTATATTTTCTAAGATAATCGATTTTAATACAAAAACACATCGTATAGTCTCACCAATAGTGTATAAAAAACGGAACCCTAAAAAGACGATCAGTTGTATTGAATGCATTGTTTCACGTAGAAGACAATTGTTTTGACAAATGAACTTTTACGAGGGAAACAGTTTCGTAGCAATGTTCGAGCCTGAATGAGAGACCATTCTTGAAAGGATATTATTCGTTGATAAGCATGTGTCCTATTGCTTAGCGGGTGAGCTATTGCTTCAGACAGTTTTTTGTGTACTTTTTTCTTCACAAAGCATCAAGAAAAACTGATGAGCATAAACTTATTTTTCACCTAGTTTAATTAGTTTAATAATACTTTCACGTTTAATAATAATTAGTTTAATAATAATTTCACCTAGTTTAATAATTTCGGTTCATAACCAAAATTTATAAAATCCACAAAGATTCACCCATTGGGGGATCTATCTGCTATTATATCGAAACTCTTTGTAATCAAACATTTTAACAGGCGAAATCTCATCATGTCATGAGAAATTTAATTTTCAAACAGTTTATAGCTAAGGACAAAGTCAACTTAGTGTATTAGTATTTTTGTAGCCTCCTCTCAAACAATCTCAAAAAATGTAAACATGGAAAAATAGTGTTCAAAGGGTATTCTAAACGTTTCCTCTTTTGAGGAAGCTGAGGTATCGCATAATAAATTTTGACTAAATAATTCTTTTTTTGCTGTACAACTTCTTTATGTGCTTCAGTTTTTATTTATGTTCCACAACCTTCGGCGACCTCAGCGTAAGTTTATCTTGGTTTTATTCCGCCAAACTAATTTGCAACCACAACCAACTGTGATACCTAGTCTTAATGATTTGCAAATTCCATGACAAGCTCCGATGTCAGCACTGTTGTGATGGATGGATACCTAAACTTTACGAAAGCTATATCGATACACATTTTCTATGAAGTTGTCCCATAACTGAGCATTTCTAGAGTGAAATCATCTAACGATTTCCTAACACCGTCATACTGAAGTTTTTTATTTGGATGATGTAGTTCTCTTCAATTAAAGCTATTTTGTAGACAATATTCTTAACAAGTGAAGCTTTGAGTTTATATAGCCGCTCCAGCAAGTATATCGTTTACCGAACCACGTCTAAAGAATCTTTGCTACCTTTGCTACTGATTTTATTCTTAAACAATTTCTTTCCTCCGTATGACCGAATCTTACATTTTAAGGTATTTTTTTTGATATTCGAAACTCTCGAAAGCAACCATCTAAGTCATCGTAGAACACACTACTGAAAGCTTTGTTGCTTCCCATAGGACGGAATCTGGTGTGGTCATAAGGGCCGTCGTTACGATTTGCTTCTAAATGACGAGGCCCTATAATTGTTAAATAAAACCCGAATCAACTTAGAATGTAAAAACTGGACGTAAGCTCTACGATAAAACTTGATGAATCTTTGATGTATGATCAGGATTCATTTAAAAATTCGGCCAAGAAAAGGAGAGGTGAGTCTCAAAAACAACAGTTTATTTAATACTTCAAAAACTTTAGTCCTGATATCTAATTTTCAAATGTTTTGCATACCACTTCCGCCACCTTGCCATTTCCAGTTCTGATTAATTTTTTCGTTTGATTTTTCATCTCCACTACAACATTTATGAAACGAGTAGAAGGACCAGACGTGCTTTGCCTCGCTTATAAATAAAGTTTTTGCGCAGACATTTTGTTGACGTAGGAGCAATGATTTCAAAAAGTGGTAATGAGAAATGATAGCATATAATTTTTAATTTCTCTTTTTAAAAATATGAATGAAAAATAATCAGCACTCTAGCTGATCAGTTCGGATATATGAAAAATTAGCGATAAAATAAGTTTTCAAGTAAGCAATAAAAAAATTTTAAATGACTTGTTGAATTAGTAGAGGTGCGTCATCTCTATATAAAACATTATACAGAACAAAAATTCATGAATGTTCACAGTGCTCATGCATTTTATTTGTTTCCGACACGAAACAGACAAAAATTGCTCTAAAGAAGTTTTTCTGAGAGAAAGTAAAAAATGCTTTCAAATTGCAAAATTCAAGTGATTTACAATAATCACTTTGATCTTAATCGTGTCATTTTTATTGCAACTTATTTATTTTAATATGGAAAAAATTTCAAAATCTTGTTTTAATTCTATTTATTTATTCAAATATTTGTGAGTACACTTTATGTTTTTGTTTTTCCGTCTAGTGCGTACACGAATAAATCAGAAAGTTTTCCTAACGCGTCAGCCACATACAGTTGTCCATGTGAGAAGCACAGGTTCTCCAAATCTGGTCCACATACTTGCAGTAACTGTCCTTGTGCTTTGTTGATCTTCATTGCAAAAGTGAGTTGCCCTGGAAACTAAACGTTTGAATTCAAATGCCATATCTATTGGATCATCGGAATACGTGGCAACACTACATCTTCCCCTTCGAATTTTCCATTTAAAATCGTAACTTCAATGGCATTGTTCATCTTTTTTTTTTCACCGAAAATTTCAAAAAAATTTGTGCAATTTCAAAATATTTGACATATTTGGAATTACAATATGTGTCACAACAACACATAAAAACCTTTTCAGACCTAGGTTCCCCAACATCATGCATTTTAAGACGTTGATGGACGAAAATTTCTTTTTTTTTGTTTTTTATATTCTTCTTGAAGAATGGAAAACTAAATATTAAATCCATTCACATAATAATATACGGCATAGGGCAATATTTCATGATAGGATGGAGGAAACAAAAATAAAATAATTTTTTTTTTTAAATTTGCAGGAACAAAGCTAAAATTGGGTTACTAATTATCTTAGTGCTAGAAGCATATACCAAGATCTTGTAACGCATTGTTTTCCTCAATTCAGCATATGTAATAGTTATATGGAAGTTCATTTCTTCGAGCAAGCACAAAAGTTTATTCTTTAAAAAAATAAAAAAATTGCGTCCATCAACACCTTAGAAGCATGTCAAAGAATATTCCATAACAAAGACTAGAGTAAAAATATCATCCTAAAATATCACTTATCCCCTTATATCAGTGATATCTCACTGCCATTGCCAGTGGATTTACCAATAGCAGGTAATAAAGAATGCGGGGTTGTCCCACCCATAGATCCAACATTTTAAATTTTACATATATTTTCGAACATATATTAAATTCATTGATATTAATGCATTGGTACCGTTTGCAAATCACAATTGCAAACGTGTTTTTAATTATTTTGTTCATCATGATTGCCATCCGTGTTTGATTATACATAAGTTATGCTTCTTTGTATAGTATTTGTGCGAATTCCATTTCGTAACTTTGAGCTATAAATCGATATAATCGATATCATCAACTATCTTCACTTAGTTTTAGAAACATGTATTACATACAATTGCAAACCAACAACATATTTGGTGTAGATAAAAAAAAATTTTAAGATCATCATGTGTTAAATTCCAATATATGTAATTTTGGTTTTTGATATATAAATGTAATTGTTTGTCAGATTTTACTTTCATTTTTCAATTTAATAAAATTATGTTCAATGTAAAAAACATTGATTAGAAATTAAAATAATTATCAACATTTAGGCTAAACCTCTTAAGATAATTATAAGTTGCTTGTGGTTCCGTTTTTAAAAAGAAAATTGCCAGCTACCTATGCGCAAGTGTATACAACAACTTCCCAAAGTTTCGTTATGATCGAATAAATGGTGTATTAATGCATAAAGGACAAACACACATACTTTCATTTTTATATATAGGGGGAAGTGGGGATGGTGTAAACAGTTTTTACTTAAAGCTCAATAACTTTAAAACCATAAAACATTTTTACTTAAAAACTGTTTCATTGTAAAATTTCATATCTTTACTACAAAAAACTATTTTTTTTAATTACGTAACTAAACATTAAGTATAAAATTTTGAATTTCAAAAAATTTATGTTTCTCGTTTAAAGTATCCCCACTGGTGGGGCACTTATAAACAATGAGCATTTTTGTATGGGGCACATATAAACACCCAAAAAACACCACAATAAAATTCATAAAGTACCTTTTTTAAAAATTTTTATTATTTATTGTGCTTCAAACAATATATATAAGCATATAACATATATATTTCTTTAAAAAAAAAACAATATTTTTCGATTGTTGTAAAACCTCAATAAATTCAGGTAGAAAATTATAAAGAAAAAAGCAAAAATTCAATCTCATCGTATGTTTAGGTTTTGCAAATCAATATCAAAAGTGAAACGGGAAACCACACGTATACCATATAACCATACCATGCTTCACATATAAACGCGTTTATACTATCAAAATATTTTTTGTTTATATGTGCCCCACGTGGCGATTTTAGGGTTATGTTTTGAAAAAATATTCCAAGATCTAAAATTTGGCTAAAACAAAGAAATATTATGTTTCATGAATATGTCAGCTATCAAAACATGTTGGAATATTTTTAAACATATGATGGTAAAAAAAGTTATTCGAGTTTTACAAAAAAAAAAAAAATTTACTTTTGGGTTGCCGAAACACCTATTCACCAATAACTTTTGAACAAGACTGACTTCAGCTGTCAAATTCTCCTGGTGTGTGTAGTCGATCGAAGCGACATCTGTGATATTTTTGTCGAATTTTTTGATTGATGTTTTGTGAGGGATATTAAAACTTTTTACAGTTGCCCCATGTTTATACTATCCCCACTTCCCCCTATAGATGGGGAAAAAGTCACGTTATTAAAAAAAGTCCGAGCGGCAAGATGTCCGCTAGAAATAGGTAGATTTCGAGATCAGACAGTTTTGTGTGCAAGTAGAATCTGATGTATCAGATTAGTTTAAACAAAACAAACTAATTACAAACAGATATCGAATAAATTTTAAAAATAAAATTAGCTACATATAAGCAAAACTAGATCGATCCAATTTTTTTTTTTTTTTTTTTTTTAATAAAATGTGTTGTGTAATAGGGTTTAGAATATGTGTCACAACAACACATAAATACCTTTTAAGACCTAGGTCTAGACCTGGGTCCCACAACAACTGGCGTTCTGAGGTGTAGATTAACGCTTTTTTTAAACATCTGTGGGTTGAAGCCACCTGAGACTAAGTGTTCCGGCAAACTATTCCATTTGTACGCAGTTCGGACAAAGAAGTCTCTCTGCGATCTGCCAGTATGACAGCGCGGGATCTTTACCGTTTCACTGGTTGCGGCAGCCGATTGCCGAGTGGAACGGGGGTAAGAATAAGTTTGAGGCATGATGCCGCTGATTTCATCTGAGCACTGCTGATGACGATATTTGTAAAAAACAACGAGGTCAGCAACAGTGCGACGATGTTGTAGGGAATCAAGTTGTGATGTCAAAGTACGATCACCTACAATTCGTATAGCTCGCTTTTGAACAGAGTCCAAGAGGGCCAAGATGGAAACAGAGGCAGCACCCCAAACTTGACAGCAGTACTCCATACAGGGACGAATATAGGACTTATAAACATGGAGCAATTGGTATGGAGTGAAAAATTTTTTGCATCTATTTAGGAGGCCGAGTTTTTTAGACGCGCTTTTTGCCATCGCCATTACATGATCGTTCCAGAGTAGGTCATTTGAAACTGTGACACCCAATAAACGAATGTTTTTACATTCACCTATTGGTTCATCACACATACTAAATAAAATATCTTTGGGGAACTCGGTCTTTAATCTGGAAACAATCAACAGCTGTGTTTTGGTGGAGTTGAAATTGACAAGGTTTTGGTCACCCCAGTCGGCGACTTTATTCAGGTCTTTGTTCACGTTTATGGCAGCGTCTCTCCGGGCAGGATTAATTCGTTCGTGCATTTTACCTTTTGAAGGAAGGGGCTCGAACGACTTGTGCAGAGTACTATCATCTGCAAAACTATTTATTGGGTTGCTGGTGATTTTCAACAATTCGTTGATATAAATCAAAAATAGGGTTGGGGACAATACTGAGCCTTGGGGTACACCAGCGTTAATTAGTTTAGACTCAGAAGAATATCCGTCTAAGGTTACCGAAATGTATCGGTCGGATAGAAAATTTTGAATCAGCTTCACAACATTGGGATGAAAACCGTACGCAACGAGCTTGTTGATTAAGTTGGCATGCCAGACTCGATCGAATGCCTTGGAGATGTCTAAAGCGATAACGTATGTTTCACCACCTTTATCAAGTATGCTGTTCCAACAATGCGCTACATAGTTTAATAGATCGGTAGTTGATCTTTTGTTTCGAAAACCGTATTGGCTGTCGGATATTAAATGATTTTCTTCCAGAAATTTTGAAATATGTGTATTAATATAATGCTCATAGACTTTGGATAGGACCGATAGTAAAGCTATTGGCCTATAATTTGAGATATCGGATCTTGGTCCCTTTTTGGGGACGGGCTGGACATTTGCCAACTTCCAGCACGAGGGAAATATACCAGATTTGTAGGATTGGTAGAATATTTTAGTTAAAGTTGGTGCAAGTTCTTTGGAAAAGGTTTTTAAAATAATGGGTGGAATATTGTCCATTCCTGATGCTTTGTTGATGTTTAACCCCTTTAAAAGTTTAGCGACTATTTTGGGTTTGAAGTGAAGTTCATTCATATTAACTCCTGAAGACTGGATTTGGGGTATTTCTTTAGGAGTTTCCAAAACAGTGGAGTTCAGAGCAAAGCGTTCAGCGAACAAGTTAGCTTTTCTTGCGGGATCATTGACGATTAAATCACCATCAATAATAGGGGGAATAGAAAATTTTGTACCAGAATTTAAAGAATTAATGGCACTGTAGAAACTCTTGTCAGAAACAGACATAGACGTAAGTTTTGAGGCTTTCGCTCTGTCAATTTCGGACTTTTCGTTTGAGATAATCTGATTAGATATTTTGTTGGCCTTTAGATATTGGGATCGATTAGTGGGAGTTTTGTTATGAATCCAAATATTAAATGATCTACGTTTGTTTCTAAGTGCCGTTTTGGCAGCTTTCGAATACAAGTATTTTTGTTTGGGTTTTACTATGGAGAAAGGGACAAATTTATTTATAGCAAATTGGATGGTTTCTGTAAAGTTTTGAGCAGAAACATTTACATTGTCAGTGTAAAAACAATGACGGTCGAAAGGGAAACCATGGAAAAAATTTTGAAGACCACTCTTATCCATTTTTGAGTAGTGAAATATTTTACGGGGTTTGGGAGCTGTAGTTTTAAGTAAATCAGTTTTGATAACTGATGAGATTAAATAATGATCAGAATTTCCAATACTACCTTTCGCAACATCGACACTCGTAATATCTGGCATTGTGGTAAGATAGAGATCTAGTAGAAAACTATTATCACCGCCATTACGGGGAGTGAAAGTCGGGCTTTTTACAATTTGGAATAGGCCCTGAGACGCGGCAAAAATTTCTGCCATTTTTCCACTATTGTCAACATCGTCGGTCGATTTGGAGAATTCCAACCATGATTTGTTGTGGACGTTGAAGTCACCGGTAACGATAACTTCACAATTAGGGGACTTTGCTCTAATCTCGTCCATAATTTTTGTCAGTATATTAAAAAAGTTTGGGTTACGTTTGTTGGGGGACCGGTATAAAGCTATTGTAAAAAAAGTCATTTCTGGAAGACAAATCTTTAAAACCATTGTATTGAAGCCGTCACCGTGTAGTTCAAAATTTGGAAAGCGCGTGTACGCAACACTCTCATGAATGAATGCGCATACGCCCTGATGGAGTTTGAAAGCTGATTCGAGCCTATATTTGGAATTAAGCGATTCTATAAAGAGAAAATTTTCAGAAACTTGTGTTTCTGTAAGGAATAGAATGTTCGGTTTGTCGTGCTCAAGATGATGTTGCACGTGGTCATGGTTAGCGTTCAATCCGCAGATGTTTTGAACATGTATTTTAAAATTTTTTATTGATTCATATATGTTTTGTCCCTGCAAATTCCGTGGACATGCCGCTTTATGGGCGGGTGGATTGCGCAAATTTGCTTTACCACTTGCAGACTTATTTTTTTTCGGTTGTACTGCCATATATATATCAAAATGTTTATTTTATTTTTTTGTGTTTTATTTTAAAATGCATAACTAAGTAAAAAATCCTATCATACTACAAAATATGACATATGCCAATATTTCATGATAAGATTAAGAAATAATAACAAAATAATAAGTGAAAAACAAATTGTGAGAAATTTGCAGAAAACAAAACAAAACTAAATGCCAATAATCCAGCTGATGCAGCGCACCCCAGACGCACCGCCCACCACTTCAATCGAGGCACAAAGCCCACACATAACTACGTGTTGGTTCGATTCCTCGGAAGAGCTAATGAGCGGTACCGCTACGGAACGCTGCCCAGCTAAGACTGGAAGTGCTGCCGTTGACTAATTAAAGTTCGTCCGCCAGCACCCTAAGATATCATCTTGGCTAATGACATCTCCTGCCATTGCCAGTGGTATGTGATATCTCACGCTAACTCATATGTCAATGGCAGGGACTGGAGTACGCAGGGTAGTCAGACCCGTAGATCAACATTGATCATAATCGATCAAAATCGATCCCTCCTGCGGCAATTTTGCAACAAAGAAATATCAAATCTACCACAGAACATATGTGTGACAATGTATGACACTATATGGAAAACACACGGCAAACCTACTGTATATTATATGTCGTTCAATTACTGCACAATATCAAAATAGTTTATTTCTAAGAAAAAAAAAATTAATTTCTTCCATTCAAATGTTTTTGTTTTTTTTTTCATTGACTGTTATAAGGTTTTTGCAAATTTTTTTGTTGGGGATATTTGCAAGCTTTTTTGTTGAAGCTGACAAGTCAAAAATCTCTAAATGCAGAGGGGTTTTATGGTTGGACTTTGTTGTTTTAACAAAGTTTGCTGTTTTCTTCTCGGTGATGGCTCCGGTTTTGTGCTTACATGCATGCCAATCTATTTTTATACTACCTAAACATGGATTACAGAAGTTTTAATAGACCGAAAATGAAAATTATAAGAAAATAGTCGGGACGAATGATCACTATAGGGCTGACGATAACTGCCGAACAATTGTTTTCCAAGATGACCTTAATTTTTTACACCTTTGCTATTATTTGCAGACTATATGATACATCACGTAGTTAATTTTATAATTTCATTGCCCAGGCGCCGATATTTGACACCTGTCTATGTTAACAAGGAATTTATTTCAGAAAAAGGCCTTTTACATGATATGTGAAGAAGAAAATGAACCATTAGATGGTAGACCATGGTCTATATTCTCCACCTATCCACCCCTATATTGATCAATAATTAATGAAATTTTAATCAACAAATTTCAACAGTTACATTTTTTAATACAAATATTTAATAAACAAAATAAATAAAATAAACCTTGACCATAACATTTTAACAACGTCAACTGGTTAAACCACTTACGCAAAACTATCTCCATAATCTTACAATTGAAAACACTTAGTTGTAATTTATTATAATTTATTGTCATCAACAAAAGGTTTCCACGAAAATAACAAAACTATTTATGATTCATTAGATTCGATTAATTCTAATAAATAAGATTATACAAAATCGTCATTTCACATTTCTATAAATCTAAATTTTTTTTTGTGTCCCATCCGAGCACCATTTAGTCTAATTTGCCACTCAAGTTTCGTTGAAGAAAGAAAATGATGTAATTTCTTAAGTTTATTTCAAAGCTTCTTGCATAAAAAAATTATTTAAAAATTACATAACGAACATATTTTTTTACACAAAACAAAGTGAAAACCCAAAACAATTATAACGTAGAACAAAACAACATAAATTGGTAAAAAAAGGTAATTAACCGAAACGGCTAAAAAACACTGAACCTAAAATTCTATATAAAAATTCGTGACATTGAAATTCATTTATAGCGAAGAATTAGCGATTCAAATTGATTGTGAAAGATTTAAAAACACATAAAATCAGATTGAATTTCATTATAAATCTTAGTTATTATTTATACGTCGTTAAGAGAAGTTGATATTTAATATATTTGTTTATTTAATAATAAGTTATTATTTGTTATTGGAAGAAAGTGTTTTGTGGAATTAAAAATCGTTAAAAGGTTGGAATTGTTTTTTTGTTGTAATTGTAAATAATTATTAAACTAATTTTAGTGAAAGGAAAGTTTTTAGTGTTGTGAATTGTTATGATTGAGATTTACTTAATTATATTGTTTGAATACAAGTTTTTAAGATTAATAGTGAATTACGTCAGTGAGAAAATTTATTAAATATTTCAAAATTATGAGATTGTTATTATTAAACAATTACGTAAATGATTAGAGAAGTTTAAGTTGTTTGTCATAATCTTAAACAATTGAAATGCTCTCAATATCGAACATAAAATTGACAAAAAGTTTGTTCAACAATATTTTCATTACAATCAACACAAGATTTTGAATTGGGTTTATTATTTAGAAGAAAACTCTAAAGCTTTCATGAATTTCTAGATTTTGGAATTTTGTTTTTAGATTTATGTTTTATATTTCTCGTGCACACCATTCTACGTTAGATGCTTGTGTCATGTAAAAATTTTGGGTAAATTGAATTGGTTTTAATTTTTAAATGAAAAGTTTTGTACATAGTCTTTGAGATCAACAATGTAGGTAAATTACTAGTTCAATCAAGGAAGTCCTCCTACATTCTGTCAGTAGGAGGATCATAAACAGTTTGGGGAACAGTTTGGATATGATGACCATTGTTACCGCATGGAATGATCAGATTTTGTTTCACTTTCGCTATGTTCCACGTTTTTGCTATAGATGATTCATGTTGTTTTGGCTAATCTCCTCAATAAATGTTTTAGTCAATAAACTTTGTTAGACTTTGTGAATAATTTGAATTAACATTCATACAAATCGTTACAATTGTATTAACTTTAGAATTTCAAATGTTGGAAATATTTATAATAGATACATGATCGCTTACATCACCGCCCTTTCATTTTAAAAGTCCCCGGAAGTTATCTCGTTATCTTGTTTGGATAATCTGTCGGCTTTCTGAAAAACTGACTGCATTTTTGACTGGGAGCTGACAATGAGCTACCTGCAATTATGAAAAGTTTAATCTAACTTGCTTTAATGGTTTTGATTTAATAATATTGAGTTTAGTATACCAAATGCTGGCTTGATTTAGTCAAGCGATATTGATGCTTGCTTTTAATATCTACGATAAATTGTTTTCATAAATTCATCTTTTAGTTTATTACTTCACAATGTCCAACTCAATTAACGGATCTTATATTTCGGCACACGTACAAGCCATTGTTATTTCTTGTCTGTTATTTCTTGTCTTTTTTTTTAATGAGAAACAAATTTTTTTTTGTTAATTATAAAACGAAATAGAGTATATTGATTCTGCGCAGGCGTGTTGATCTTGCCATCATTATTAAGGTACTTCATTTTGTGATGTTTGGACTGAAATATGTACGAAATATTAATAATTGATTGAATTTGGATCCTCGTAAGGAAGTATAAGTCCGGTGCGAACCGGATTTCCGGATTTAAATCGCTCTAGGCGGAGTGGGTATAATATCATGCATAACTCCTTGACAAAGTTGCCTGTTGATAATCGGCAAAAATACATCTGTTAGTTTTAGTGCTTGTTGTAGACACTCTCTGCCAGTGAACATAATGTCCTCCTTGACTGAATTATTTGTACAGTCACGGGTCAATAACGCAGCTTTCGATTGTGAGTGAAATCGTTCGACCATCCCATTAGCTTGTGGATGATACGCTGTAGTGTGGATTCGGTCCAAACCTAACAATTTCGTTAACTCAGAAAATTATTTTGACTCGAATTGAGTACCACGGTCCGTTGTAATATTTAACATAGATCCGAGTCTTGAAATATAATTCTTTACGAACGTTGCGGCTATAGTTGCAGTACACATATCCATCATTGGATAAGTCTCAGACCAACGTGCGAATGTAACCAACGTAGGAAGATAAGAATGACTGTGTAATTTGGGTCACATCTTTTTTCATACCTGGCCAAAAATAACAAGAAGCTATTAGCTTACGGGTAGCTCTAGCTCCCCGGTGAAAGGTTATGCATAGCATCAAATATTTGTCCTCTTATTGTTCGTGTTATGTGAGGAAGATTAACATCCGTTGAAGTTTCGCAATACACTTCGAACCCAGGTATAGTTTAAATAATTCAAGATAATAACTCACCGGTGACGTCTAGAAACAGAGAGCAAATCTGTAGTTCATCGTCTTCTTTTTGTGCATTAATAATTGTATCATAGTCTATTTTAGTTTCGTCTGCCTGGATTTTTACCTAAACCGTATTATCTGATACTAAATTAATTTGGAATATAGCATCTGCTACTATACATTGTTCTTTTCTTTCACATGTTGAATGCCAGTTGTACATTGACTAATATAGTCCTCATGTCTAGCTTGTCTTGGATTTCTTTCAGTTTTCGACTGAATTGCCCTAGTCAGATTCTTATGATCCGTATAGATTGCCAACAATTCCTGATCGAATGCGGAATACTTTCGTTCAGCATCCGTTAACTTCTTTGAAGAGAAATGGAAAAGCTCCCAGCAGTCTTTATTGTATTATTGAAGCACTGTTCCGATTGCCATATACGATGCATCGGTAGTAATGCTGTATTTCGTTTCCGTCAGAGGATTGTAATTTTCCTTTATTTTATTTTCAAACTTTCGAATGCTTCATTGCATTCGGTGGGTCAATTAAAATTCCTAGAAGTTTTGGGCCGTTTAAGTAACTGAGCCAAATGGCCAAATGCACATAAATCGGAGCTAGCAATTCGGCAAGGCTAGGAATGAACCAATGGTAGTTGTTAACCATTCCGACAATTTGTTGGATTTTTTTTAATTGATTGTGAACTCCTAATAATGGCGATCACATTTGATGAAAAATAATCGATGAAAATATTGAAAAATATCGAAATGCTGAATAACGCGATCACATTTGATGAAAAATAATCGATGAAAATATTGTAAATATCAAAACGCTTTATAGTGGCGATCACATTTTATGACAAATAATCGATGAAAATATTGTAAGATATCAAACTCCTAATAATAGCGATCACATTTGATGAGAAATAATTGAAGAAAATATTATAAAATATTAAAACGCCTAATAATGGCGATCACATTTGATGAAAAATAATCGATGAAAATATTGAATAATATCAAAACGAATATGAGTGGCAATCACATTTGATGAAATATAATCGATGAAAATATTAAAAAATATCAAAACGCTGAATATTGGCGATCACATTTGATGACAAATAATGGATGAAAATATTGTAAGATATCACGCTCCTAATAATGGCGATCACATTTGATGAGAAATAATTGATAAAAATATTGTAAAATATTAAAACGCCTAATAATGGCGATCACGTTTGATGAAAAATAATCGATGAAAATAATGTAAAATATCAAAACGACCTCTAGTGGCGATCACATTTGATGAAAAATAATCGATGAAAATATTGTAAAATATCAAAACGACTAATAATGACGATCACATTTGATGTAATCGATGAAAATATTGTAATATATCAAACGCATCATAACGGAACAGATCATTGGCGAAAAATGCGGTTAGAAAATAAATGTAGTAGAAGAAATCAAAATCTTTTTAATGCAAGAAACCACAAAATCAAATCTGTTGTAATATGTTATGCTCCCAAAAAATCCGTAAACTTTTGTGTTGATGTTGACCTCTTACCAAAAATTTAAAAAAAAAATTACTACAAAACAAATTGTATATATATTCAATTTTATGTTTATTACAGTTAACATTAAGTGAATACAATTAAAACAATAATCAACTTCACTGGAAGAAGTCTATAGATTTCCAAAATCCAAGGAATCCAAAAAATAATAATTTTATGAAAAACTTTGTGCTAATTTTGACAGCTTTTCTTAAATGTCTACCTACACATATCTTATTTTGAACCATAAAAATGTATTTTATATCGTTGTCGAATTTAACTAAGTTTACATAATAAATATTTTTGTTTTATTTTCAATTAAAATTAAGTGACTGTAACGCTTATGGCGTTACCATCTTCTAAAAACACTGAAAGATCACAAAATGTTTGGAAACAATGTTTCTTAAATGCTTGTGGAAACAATTATCTTTATTTATGGCAAATGAATGAAATAACTTGATAATCTTCTTGGGTTCCTTGGTTTATTATTAATTTAATTTATATTCTATGTTCCTTAAGATGGTTTAAAGATGGCATTTGTTACAAACAATTTTACAATTAACGATTAGCCTACAATTAACGATTTACTACTGATCCATTTATATCTATATTGTTATAGTCAAATACTAATGTCACGATTTCCTGTCAATTGTACCACAAATAACAAATTTATCAATTTTTTTTTATTTTTCTTTCAGCCCAAACAGTTAAACGGTGCCTACATTATGGAAGAAAATAATTCAGCCGAAGCCCAAAGTACAAACATTATATTTTCACCAACACTCGATGAAACTGGTGCACTTGCAAAATCATTAAAAATCTTTGATAATCATTCTGTCAATTTACTGCATATTGAATCTCGTTCATCAACACGTGGACCTGGCTATGAATTTTTCATTGAAGCTGATTCACGTACTGGTGATATAGCTGGTGCTATCGAAGAATTACAAGAAAAATGTTCCTATTTTAGTGTTATCTCACGTGATTATAAAGATAATACAGCTGCTGTTCCATGGTTTCCAAGAAGAATTCGTGAGCTTGATCGTTTTGCTAATCAAATTTTGTCGTATGGTGCTGAGTTGGATGCAGATCATCCAGGATTTACAGATCCCGTTTATCGCGAAAGAAGGAAGTATTTTGCTGATATTGCATTCAACTACAAACACGGCCAACCATTACCTCGTGTGGATTATACAAAAGAAGAAACAGAGACATGGAGAATAGTTTTTAATAATTTAATCAAATTATATCCTACACATGCATGTCATGAACATAATCATGTTTTCCCGTTGCTCATCGATAATTGTGGATATAGTGAAGATAATATTCCACAATTAGAAGATATTTCAAAGTTCTTAAAAGACTGTACAGGATTTACGTTACGTCCAGTTGCTGGATTACTATCGTCACGAGATTTCTTAGCTGGATTAGCTTTTCGTGTTTTCCACTCAACACAATATATTCGACATCCTAGTAATCCGTTATATACACCAGAACCAGATGTATGTCATGAACTTTTAGGACATGTACCATTATTTGCTGATCCTGCATTTGCACAATTTTCACAAGAAATTGGTTTGGCATCATTAGGTGCACCTGATGATTTTATAGAAAAACTAGCAACATGTTTTTGGTTTACTGTTGAATATGGAATGTGTCGTCAAGATGGACAAATAAGAGCATTTGGTGCTGGTTTATTGTCGTCGTTTGGTGAGCTACAATATTGTATGTCGGATAAACCAGAATTAAGAGATTTTGATCCAGTTAAAACTGGTGAACAAAAATATCCAATTACATCATATCAACCAATATATTATGTTGCAGAAAGTTTTGAAGATGCTAAAATTAAAATGATGTAAGCAATAATTTTTTTTGTTATATTTCAACGTTTGATAACTAGTTAAACTTTATTATTTTTAATTTTTAGAAAATATGCAAGCACAATACCTCGACCATTTGTTGTTCGTTATAATCCATTTACTGAGAGTATTGAGATTATTGACTCAAAACCGCAAATTAATAATTTAATGAATAATATTAATTTAGAATTTGAAACATTACAAAATGCATTTAAAAAACTTAAATGTTAACAATTGGGAAACGCGATTCAACAGTACTGAGATAATAAATTAAACAAACAAAAATTAGATTTTAAGAAAATATTTCATTATCATTGTTCTTGTTATTATGTTATAGTTAATTAAAATATTTTTTAATTATTATTATTGATTTATTTAATAAAAATAAAATTATACATGTTAAAAAAAAGATTTTCTATAACGAATTAAGTAGAAACCGCACACAATAACTGTAACGAATGGCTGATTAGAGGTCAGGATTACAATAAGCAATCCTAACGATTTTAGGATATGCGCGTCTAGAGTGTGTTCCAACTGGCTTCAGAATATGGACTTGATTAAACTTTACCCTCGGCCCCTTACAAATGTTGTATGCACGCGATAATCAAACGATTAAATACGACTATGAAATTTATTTAAAAAAAAATAAATTCACCAGTGTTCGGCTGGGAATCTGCCCGCCATACAAAAGAATTAAAGAATTGATATTGATCAACCAGAACTCATTGCACCAAAACGACTAGGCGAATGTTTAATAATGTAGTAAAAGAAAATCTTGCAATAATGTAATAAAGCAACAAGTTGCACCAATTAAAAATGGTTTTAAAATTATTTGTTTTTGCTATTTTTTTACTTTTTTTCTAAATGAACAATATGTCGAGAATATTGTGTACAAATTTTAAGTCAATCCGAGTAAAATTAACGGAGTTACAGCGTTTCAACAGGGTTGCCGTTGGACCCCATTTTCCCGAAAACGTCATTTTTGAAGTTCGTGAACATTAGAACTCAAAATCTACAGAACCGACCCTTTTGAAAATTTGAACATTGCTTCTTCACATAAATCAACAGGTAATCACGAAGTTTTTTTTTCATTGTTTTCTATTTTTTAATAACAAATTACCCGCGATTTTTTGCGCTAAAATTGCGTTTTTCACTTCCAAGTGCTGCAAAAAATAGAAAAAAAAACTCTTCGTGATTACCTCGAGAAATACATCACTCTTAAAATGCATATCAATTTTTTTGTTTCACATGATCCGGTAACGTTACCCGTTCACCGTAACCTGTTCACCAATGTTCACCGCAAAACCACTTTTTTTCAAGGCGCCTCTCGATTCAACGTCACCGGCTTATTTATCAATATTTTTAATTGAACATTTTTTCTGACATTCTTCAAAAGTTGGACAATAATATGTAATTAAATTGAATAAAATTATATTACTCATGTCGCCACAAAAATCACAAAAATATGCTTTTTTTTCGTCTTCAAAACCATACCCCCCTCCCCTTAAGTAAATATGAAAGTTGATGAAGTTTCAGTTTAGAAATTATCTGAACATAAAAATTAAAATATGGTTCGTCATCGCCGCTGTGGCTAGGTTGTGTAAGACACTGGATTTGAACATGTCTCTCTGATGAATGTGAGTTCGAATCCTGGAAAGTTTAACTTTACTGCCGCTAGGGAGTTAGTTAAAGTTTTACTTTTTTGACTGCGGCTGCAAAAGTAACGCCATTTTTATTTTATGCTACGGCGGCTGTAAAGTAGCATTTGATATTTTGTTATTTTTTCAAACAAATTGTATAACTATGACAACAAAAAATAAGTTGATTCTCATTGGATTACGATATTTTGAATTATTGTATGTTACTATGACTACAAAACATAACAAACAGTTTCATTGGATAATGAAATGTTGAATTATTGTATAACTGTGACAACAAAATAACAAATATCTCAATTGGATTATGAAATTTTGAAAAGGCTGCTTTGATAAAAAAATTTTATTTATACAAATCTAAATGGCTTTTTTCTTTTTTGAAAGTAGTTATGACAATAAAAATTCATATTTATAAAAATTTTGATGCATTAATGTCATATTCATAAAAAGTTTAAACGTTTGCCGAAAAAATAGTGTATTTAATTCGGAGCTAAAGTGACTTTTTGTGTATCGCCTATAATTGTCTCAAACTATAGACTCAACACAAAAAGTATCAGTTTAGCTCCTAATTAAATTATGTACTATTTTATTATTACAGATTATTACAGATATCATTAACTGGAGTAAACATTAAAACTATTTAAAACTACAATGAGTAACAGTGACAGTGAAAAGGAGCCAGAAACTTCCAGAACAGAGCTTCAAGCACTTAAGTGAGCATCCAAACTATCGCTACAACCGTTCTGGATGGAGAATCGAGAAAATTGGTTTTATACCACTGAGATCCTGTTCAAACTTAACGCAGTTAGCAAGGATGAAGCCAAATTCACTCACGTAATACAAGCATTGTCACCCAAGGCCAGTAGTCACATTACCGATTTTCTTATACGACCCCCTACGGTCGATAAATACATAGCGCTCAAAGAAGCACTACTCACCAGATTATCACCGTCACCCGAACACAAGCTCGAGGCCCTACTTGATGATCAACACATTAGGGATAGACGACCTTCTACCAGGCTGCGGCACATCCAAGCACTGGCGGGCGAAAACTTTCAACCACACATCATCAAATCTTTGTGGATCAGAAAGCTCACAGAAGCAGTCAAAATAGCAATTTTGACCATCTCGGAAACCGTAACGCAGCAGGAGTTGTCAAAAACAGCTGACAAAATATTTGAAACCATTTCATCGACGCAAATTTCAGCAGTGCAACCACTTCACCACTCCTGCTCAACAACTCGAAAAGATCCGCATCGCGATGATCAGAGTCGGCGTTCTGGTAGCTGAGGAAGTACTATCAAAAGTCGTCTTGCTTAACTGGAAGCAAGGCTCGACGGCATGTTTCGAGGACGTAATCGGTGCTACAGCAAAGAAATGTCCGACTCCGTGCAATTTCATCCAACGTCAATCCTCAATAACCAAAATGGACGTTGACCAGCCATACCAAAAAAACTAGATAACAACTGACACGAGACGGCAGTAACGCAACACGAAATTTCTAACCATCTCTTCATCTATGATAAAATTAATAAACTCATTTTTTAATAGACACAGGCGGAGACCTGTCTGTTCTACCCATTAGCTTGGGTAATTTATCACTCGATTTTGTTTTATCAGCCGCTAATGGTTCTAGCATTCCCACTTATGGTACGTAATTGCTACAAGTCAACATCGGACTAAAACGAACATTCACACATGCCTTCACCATAGCTGCTGTGAATCGTCCGATTAATGGCGCAGATTTATTATTATAATTCGGTATTCTTATTGACCTCAAACACAAATGGCTAGTTGATTCAATGACTCACTTATCAATCAATGTCTCAACGGTTTAGACATCTACTCCAACACCGATCCGTCCTCAAGTTAACAAAGGCTATGGTACTACTCTCAAAAGAAACCATTCCCTTAAGCCGAACCGAATTACAACCTACCCGTGCGTCATAGCGTGGTCCATTATATAGTTACTGAAAGACATCTTCCAGTATCATGACCACGCAGATTGAATCCTACTCGACACAAAGCAGCATTCAATGAATTCCAACACATGGTGGAATTAGGGATTAGCAAACCATCTTCTTCTTCAGTATCTTGTCCTTTGGACATGGTGAAGAAAACGTTCGTTATCCGATAGTTAACCGATATCCCACATTCAAAACTTCTAAATGCATTTACATGGCTCAAAAATATTTTCCAAAATTCTGAAGAGATTCAGAGCATCTCATTCCTGTCGCACCTGAAGACATCTACAAAATGGCAATCACTACTCCATTTGGCCTATTCGAATTCACCCGAAGGCCATTTGACCTTCGCAATGCTGTTCAAACGTTTTAACGATTCATGAACGAAGTACTTCGAGATCTAGACTTTGTGTTTGTCTAGACGACATTCTTTTGGCATCTCAATCCGAGGAACAACACAAACTTCACTTGGATCAACTATTCCAAAGGCTAGTGAAGTATGACATTCACATCAAGACATTCAAATGCATCTTTGGTGCAGCCTCTCTTGTTTTTCTCAGTCACAAGATCACTCCTGATGGCATTCTCCCCTCTGATGAACGTATCAAAGCAATTAGAAAATTTCCAGCTCCAAACTCAA
The DNA here is from genome assembly GCA_963693315.1 of Diogma glabrata. Taxonomy (NCBI): domain Eukaryota; kingdom Metazoa; phylum Arthropoda; class Insecta; order Diptera; family Cylindrotomidae; genus Diogma; species Diogma glabrata. The sequence goes on from OY856186.1 coordinate 369,953,873, forward strand.
TAAAAACCATTCAACGCTGTGTCGGTATGGTGAACTACTACCACCGATTTATTCCAAAGCTAGCCGAAACTTTGAATCCAATTCATTCTCACTTGGTTTCTCTTCTCAGGATGCCCAAGACTGCTAAGAACTTTTCTTGGCCTGTTGAATGCGACAAAGCATCCATACAAGTCAAAAATAAATTGGCCCAAATAACACTTCTCCGTCGTGCACTAAGCGACTCAAAGCTTAGCATCACTACTGATGCATCAAACACGGCGGTCGGCGCAGTTCTGCATCAGTTTTACAATAACTGTTGGGTTTGATTCTATTCAAAGAAACTCTCGGACACAGAAAAGAAATATTCCGCATTCGACAGGGAATTACTGGCAATTTGCCTAGCAATCAAACACTTTAGGTATTTTGTCGAAGGTCGAGATTTCATAATTTACACAGACCATAAGCCTCTGACTCGAGCTATCCAATCATAAACAGAACGCAATCCAAGACAATCAGTTGGATTACATTTCACGATTTACAACGGACATCCAGGACATCCATGGGAAAGATAATGTAGTGGCAGACACACTCTCTCACAGAGTCACAGTCGAGACCCACTTCAACTGCAACATAATCATGCACAAAAAGCAGACGTGGAACTTAAGAATTTAATTTCTGGCTCCAGACGTCACACTAGTTCCAACGTGAAACTAGAGCTTTTCAAACTACGTGGCCTATAAATCACATGCGAAACATCCACTGGGAACAATCGCACATACATCGCAGAAGCACTACGCTGAAAATCTTTCGATACATTACACAACTTGTCACATCCTGGTGTCCGTGCTACGCGTAAGCTAATCACAGAACGTTACTTTTGGCCTTATATAAACAAGGACGTAACCCAGTCGGCGGACTCCTATTTATCCTGTCAACGTTCCAAAATTCAACGTCACACCAAATCACCTCGTGAACCATTCGAAATTCCACCCGGTCGATTTGAACACATTCACTTAGATATAGTAGGACCACTTCCACCTTCAAACGGATTTCAATATTTACTAACCTGTGTCGATCGTTTTACTCGCTGACCCGAAGCGTACTGCATGACCAATATGTCTGCAGCAACCACTGCCACAACATTTGTAAGCAACCACGTATCACGATTCGGTGTTCCTCTCCACATTACCACTGATCAACGAACACAATTCGAGAGCGAACTTTTCTCAGAGTTGACACAATTCCTCGGATCACATCGGATACGTACAACGGCAAATCGTCCACAAGCCAATGACTTGGTCGAACGCTTTCATCAACAGCTTAAAGCTGCTCTTATGGCCCGAGGCAATACTATCAATTGGAGCTTAGAAATTCCCATTGTACTGCTCGGAATTCAGGCAACAATGAAGGAAGATTTGAAGTGCTCACCAGCTGAAATGGTTTACGGATAAACCATCAAGCTACCCGGGGAGTTCTTCATCGAAAATCCTGCTTCACCAAAAATCCTGCTATGCCATCTACAGACACAGCTATCGGTCAGCTGCGCAATGTTATGCAAAACCTCATTCCAACACTACCACGCACTACAAAACAAACTGACATAATTGTCCCTAAAACATTAGACAACTGCGAATACGTTTTCGTTAGGTCAAACAAGGTGCGCATAGAATTATCACCTCCATACGAAGGACCTTACAAAGTACTCCGTCGACTGCGCAAACACTTTTTCATTGCAATCAAAGGCAAAAACCACAACGTTTCAATTGACATGTTGAAACCAGCATACGGAATCTTATCAGCACCAGAACAAATAACGGGAATCAAACCTAGGAAAACAGTCCACCTTGCTCCATAGGTCTTGCTTTTCATTCGGAAAACCTTACTCGCGGAGGAACCCTGTGACGACTTATTGGTATTCACAGCCACCGAAATGAAATACACACACACCCTATAAAAACAACGGCATATACAAACCAATACAAATTCGACTCAATTACAAAATTAATCAAACATTTAATTTAATCAAAATTTTTACATCGACTAGTCGCAAATTCTTAAAAATATTTACTTCCGGGAAAAAGGAAAAGGAAAAGAAAGGAAAAATAAATAAAATAAATGAAAAAAAAATTATTAATTATAATCAATTTGTGTCAGAATATTCCAAAAATTATTACAAAATCAAAGATTGAAACTTTTTTCAAAATTCTAAAATATTGCAAAAATTATTACAAAATCAAAAATTGAAACTTTTTCCAATATTCTTAAAAAATTGCAAAAATTATACCAAAATTCAAAATTCCAAAAATTACAATAAGATCAAAATTTAAATTTTACAAAATTTTTAAAATATTGCAAGACTTCATAATTCGAAAACTCAAACTTTTTTCAAAATTCTAAAAATTATAACAAAATCAAAGTACAAATTTTTTTAAAATTCCAAAAATTATAATAAAATCAAACATTAAAACTTTTTGGAAAACTTGGACGTCCGAATATTGTTATCATAGTGCCATCATAGCGTGACGGCAGATGTGGTGGCAAAATGTACGCATTTGCTATTTATTTTATGGCAATGATGACACTATACGAAATGCATAACGTGTTTCACTTCGTTTTTTATTATTATAATGTAATTGGTATAATAATAAAAAACGAAGTAAAACGAATTTTATTTAATGATGATGATAATTGAATAATAAATTAAGTTTTACATTTTTTTAAATGACTTTAAATGATTTTCATTTAACTTTTTATAAGATTATTATTATTATTATGACTTTCATAATAATAAATTGATAATTTGCATCTAAAATTATGTGCGAAAGAAATTATTTTGTAAAAGTAATGAAAAAATACATAAAAACAAACGGGCTCTTCAAATAAATAGTTTTAGTGATTCAAAAATATTACTATATTTATTTAATTTTTTTTGTCATTTCTCATGTTGGTTTTCTGATATTTAAATTTTTTTTATATAATATTAAGAAAATTGTGGAAAATTATTATTATTTTTCATATTTAAGCCACATATTTAAATTTTTTGAATTCTGATTTTTTTTTTCATTTAAATTGTATCATTAAAAAATTGGCGAAAAAATGGACACCTAAATAACAAATGCAATCACACACATACATTTTCATTTTAAAACTTCCCAAGTAACAATTCTTAGAGCTATAAGTGTCGTGACGCTGTAATAAAGCTCTAAAAAATTACCTATGCTGCTAGTGGTTCTTTTACTTTGTAGAGTGATACTTGAAGCTCTAAAAACAATTAATGTTGCTTTATAAAGGAGTTTCTACAAACTCTTAGCTCTAATAAAATGTAGAGCAGGAACTAACTATATTAGCTTTACATTAGCATAATAATCTTATTTAGAGCTTTAAAATCAAAGTAGTACAGCACTACTTGTTATAGACCTATAAGCTCTATTTCACCTTTGCAACAGAAAAACAAGCTATTATAAAGCTTTATTAAAGCTCTTAGCATTATTAAATCTAACTCTAAAAAGTGTCAACGTATGTTTACATTCAGTTTGTTTATAATTAAAAAATGCAACAAAAGAGCTCGTTGTTTCTTTTTACGTTAATTTAGAGTTATTGCAAGTATATGAATCTTTACTAAAACTTGCAGCAACATTTCGCATGACATGACATTTTAATATAAATAGAGAGAGAGATGCTTTATCTATGTTTTGTTGCATAAATGCGTTAGTATATAATCAACTTATTTTGTTACAAAGCAAATAGCTTTATAAAGAAGTAGCATGATTGAGGTAGCTCTATATTTAAATATTCTATTACAAGTAGCGTTATAAAGGATTAATATGTATCATGAAGCTCTGTATTGGTGTAACTTGTCATCATCTTCGTTTTTATAAAGATGGAGTGGAAAATGTATCGCCATTATGACCAAAAATGTTTTAATAACCATTTTTGATAACTATGTATTTTGAATTTATCACGTATTACGATAACTGGATTTTTTTTGACGACCATTTATAACTTAGAATAAGTTTTAAATTTTAAAAATAAATTCCCCAAAATAAATTCATTTGACATAACCTGAAACTGTCAAAAATGCTACAAAAAATTCATAATTGTATAACAATTATTTTATTTTCCAGAAATTATACAATATTTACTAAGGGCGCATTGAAATGTGGGTCTTATATTATCAGGTTTTACCATAAAAATTAATTGGCACCTAAAATTCCCATACATATTCAAAAAATCATAATTATATTATTTATTTAAAATATTATTTAATTTATTTACGCGACATATAATATATAAAAGTTGAGAGAAAACTTAACACCAACATATTTTGGAACCATGTCGAATATGTACAGTAATCCCTCCAACTGCGCGGGTTTTAACTGCGCGATTCCCACTGCGCGAGATGAGTTTTCAATACTAATTTTCGCACTGTGCGATTAAAATTTCACACTGCGCGACGTTTAAAATTTTTTTTTAGAATATGTAGGTAAATTTCGTACAATTAAAATTAAAAAAAAATTACATTTGCCATATGGGTCATTTTTGTACAAATCGAACAGATTTGAACAAAATCACGCATTTGTGGTTTTTTTACGGGTATGATATTGAAAAAAATATACTTGTTCGAGGATTTTTTTTTGGAAAATGGAGGCGATCTAAATTTCGAGAATTTCGTGATTATTGGCTTGACGGTTTATTTTTAAAAATTCATAACTTCGGTTCTATTAATGACAGAAGCTTTTGTTTTATTTTATTTTAAAGTTAAGAGATGGAATTTTAATAAAAAAATATATTCAATAAAAATTATTAGCAAATTCCGATTGTTATAAACAAATAAAATGTTAAAATCGATTTTTAGTGATTGCTCTACAAAAATAAAGAGTATTTGATATAACCATCGTATTCTACGTTCAATGGAGAAAATAGTTTTACTGTTAGAAATAAATTAATTTATCCAGCGCGGGACAACAAAAATTTATGGAATTTTTTGTCTTTCCGCGCTCGATAAATTAATTTATTTCTAATGCTACTCGTACACGAGAGAGCAAAATTGCAGGTGTCAGAGAGAAAGTGTCTGACTTATTGCTAAACTGTTTACACATAGGAATTTGTTAATAATTTTTGTAGATAACAATTTTTTTTTAAAGTTCACCTTATAGCTTTAAAATAAAACAGAAAAAAATTTCTATCATTACCAGAACCGAAGTTATGAATCTTTGCAAATAAGTCTTCCAGCAAAAAATCACGAAATCCTCGAAATTTAGAACCGCTTTATTTTCGAAGAAAAAAAAATTCTCGAGCATGTATATCTTTTTTCTTTGGAAATGGGAATTTGGGAATCTTCCTATAAAAGCCCTAAGAAAATTTCAGCCAAATCAAAAATGTGTTCGGTTTGTAAAAGAATGACCCATATATGTAGCAATTTGCATTAGAAATTCAGTTTATTTTTAACCGTGTGGCTGGAACATTCAATATAGATCAAATTCAATTTCAAGCCAGTAAGAATATTCTAAACAAATTCATATTATTGATATTACTTTTTTAAATTTGAGTTGTTTTTTGAAATGTTATTTATGTTAATTTATCTGTTAACTTATGAAGTGTTTTCTTTTTAAGAGTTGTCGAAGTAATACATGTTTTTCAGGCTATATACATTCATTTTTGTTTAATTATAACTTTAAATTATTTTTTTTTTAATTTTTTTCAAAATTTGGAACCGAACCCCCCATTTTCATACAAAATAGGGTTCACATTGGGCGGTTTTGTATTGCGCGCTGTTTTTCTGGAACGGAACTACCGCGCAGTCGGAGGGATTACTGTATTAGTTTTATAATTAAAAAATTTTATTAAAAGAAACTATTTGTATTTGTTTTCAAAAGAAAACGTCAAAATTAAGCCTGACAGTAACTCTTAAAAACTCTAACACACAGCTGTTATATAGCTAAAATAGCTCTATTACATATTATTGAACCACTTGTTTAGAGTTATCTGAAGGAGAAATAAGCTGTAAAGGTAGCAAATTTTGCATCATAACAGCTCTGTTAGAGCTGTGGCAGCGCTACTTCAGCAAAATATAGAGCTATCAGCTCTATAGTTTAGCTCTAGAGCACTGTGAGAGCTTATATAAAACTGAAATTGTTACTTAAGTTCGAAAAACGTCCGCAATCTTCATTTGTCGCAATGACGTTACGAAAAATCCGCACAAACAATGTTAGCACAATGTGGTCTCGTGCGTCATGGCATGTTCTCACTTGGACGTCAATGTGCATCCGCATGTAGTTATCATAGTTCCGTCATTTTGTGACGACACGGAGTGGCGAAAAATGTACGCACAACGAGCGCAAAGATACGGCATAAAGCGTTAGCACGCCATGGCAATTCCACGATGCACGTGGTGTTTGTTTGGTAAACGAATACCAATTTTTGAGTTGATTATGAATTAGAAACGGAAGGGATATGGATTGGAAATGGATTGGATATGGATTGAATATGGTTTGGATATGGATTGGATATGGATTGAATATGGATTGGATATGGATTGGATATGGATTGGATATGGATTGGATATGGATTGGATATGGATTGGATATGGATTGAATATGGATTGGATATGGATTGGATATGGATTAGATATGGATTGGATATGGATATGGATTGGATATGGATTGGATATGAATTATATATGGATAAAATATTAAATAAAAATTGATTGAATATGTAATGGATATGAATAAGATCGGTTATGGACTGGACATGGAATGAATATGTATAGAGCATGGATTGGATATGAATCAGATTTAGATAAAATAGGGATAATTAAGAAATAGTTGCAAATCGGATATGGATTTAATTTTTGAGATTCTGAACACAGATCGATAAGTATGATAATATTGATCAATAAGTTCATAACCATTTATTCAGATACAAGTCACATTTTTGGGACGTCCATTTTCAATAATCGAGACGAAAACAACCTTACGGATATAAAATTGTATATCTTATCTTATTTGACTAACTTGTGCTTATGTTAACACATCACTTTTATGCCGTTAGGAAAAAATCGTCTAAAAAATTTCAAAATATTCTCCGCTTGAAATCCAAACTAATTTAGAGCAGATCTACCCAAAACATTCAACAAAGTTTAAATAAAAGAAGAATTACAGACTTATATGCACAAACATCTAATCCTCCTCTCCCATAACTTAAGCAATCTCTGACGGTTCATTAAGCTGTACATTCCCTGTGAGTTAAGAGCGTTTGAAAATTATTAAAAAAAAACTGCATAAGTTTCAACAACAAGCTTTCAAGCAATTCTACTGACTTACTTTGTCCGATATAGCTATATATTGAAGAAGAAATATAATTGGAGAGAAAGAGATTTTGTACGATATTTCTTTACGGCATTTCACTGTGAAGACAATTAGTTTCTATCCATCGCATTCGCATGGAAAAATCAGCTGTTGTTGAAGATTTATGAGTTTTTGGACGTCCATATAACTTACAAATGGAGTGTCCAAATAAATCTATACAAAATTTAGCGACCGTCATTTTATATTTTGGTGATGGTAAACATTTGTTGGTCCACAATAAAAAAAAAACTCAGTGTTTTCAGTGCAATTTATGAATGGTGTCTTGCTTGTTAACAGCTTCACATGAAAAAAGCTCTCAGAAGCAGTTTTTTTAATCGTGGCAGATTTAAAGTATTATAAACGTTATTATGATTAGTTGTTATTCACAAATTTTTGGCTTTCGAGAACAAGATATACTGAATAATTTAACCCCAATTCGTTTTGTATATAACATTTTATATCCATCCGCATTCTATCTCCAAATGAAACTAGCATATGAATGGTCTTAGGAATTTCTAAATTGTATAAACTAATTTTTCCCAATGGAATTGGACATTTGAAATCCGATGGTATTGTAGTATGTTTTAAAACATCTGGAAATATTATTTTATCTTCTCGTGCTATTGTACACAAATTTGTAAATTTTTTAGAAATTGCTTCTCGATATTCATTTCCTTGTAGGCGAAGCACTCTTGTATCACACTATAAAAATAAACACATTGTTAAACTATTTCATTAAATTTACATAAAAGTTATAGGTTAAATGATAAACTTACCATAATTTCATCACCAAATGGATACAAAACTTCAAATGTTCCATCAATTACATGAGAAGTTCTATTTAATTTTTTTAATCGAACATCTCCATAATCAAACATTTTATCTCGTCGCCCTGGTGGAAATTCAATATGGTCGACATGAAAATGAATTTTAAGCTGCAAATATTTGTTAAGATAAATTATGTTTTTATCGGTAAATATAGTATATATTTTCTTCTTACGTTTTGTAGTTGCTTGGTTTGCAGGAGGTCACATTTAATTAATGAGACCATCAAAACCACTAGAATTATCTTAAATATACAACACATGATGCTTCTTATGGTTTTTGTATTTAAACTTAAACGTTAAACTTTTTTCATTGCTCTTTTTATAGTCGAGTCCACAGTTGCATGTCATTTTACCATTCAGCATCTGCCTCAATATTTACATTGTATTGTTTCATCAATTTATCTATATAATCGTTTCTATTTTTAATTTATTTAACGATTGAGTCATACTGATTTCTCTGATTTTTGCAGTAATTTATGTAATTTGTGAAATTAATTTTTAAGATCTATTTGTTGGCAAATTTATAAACATAAATATAACACGAATATTAAAATTTGAACTTAAACGCAAATTTTTAAATATTTCAAATTTGTCACAAATAAAAGAATCTTTATCTCTCCCAGGCATTCATTTCGGTTTATTTAAATTGACTCGTGTTTAATATGCTTTAGTATATTGGGTAGGCTCTGTTTATCTCTGATGACCAGGAGGAAATATTTGTGTTTCTTTTTAATAGTTTTGACGACAAATTATTTCAAAAGGACAAACCTACAGGTTGGGGGTATATTTATTATGAATTGCATTTGCTGCTATCCAAACATTCTACAACTAAGGTCATTTTAGCGAAATTCTTATGTCAAAATTAATCAAAATTAAAAATAAATAAAACAATAATTAGAAATAGACACAAATAATTAAATTAAAATTGAGAAATACACAAATCGAAATAGGAAATAGCAAAAAAGAAAAACAGAGTAATAGAAAAAGTGAAAAATAGAAAGAAAAAAAAAAACGGAAAAATAGAAAAATAGAAATATATAGAAAAATAGAAAAATAGCAAAATAGAAAAATAGAGAAATAGAAAAATAGAAAATTAGAAAAATAGAAAAATAGTAAAATAGAAAAAAAAATTAGAAAAATAGAAAATTAGAAAAATAGAAAAATAGAAAAATAGAAAATTGAAAAATTGAAAAATAGGAAAATAAAAAAGTAGAAAAATAGATGAAAAGCGAAATAGAAAAATAAAAAAATACAAAAATATAAAAATTGTAAAATAGGAAAATAGAAAATTAGAAAATAAGAAAAATAGAAAATTGAAAAATAGGAAAATAGGAAATTAGAAAAGTAGAAAAATAGATGAAAAGCGAAATAGGAAAACAGAAAAATAGAAAAACAAAAATATAGAAAATAGGAAAATAGAAAAGTAGAAAAATAGAAAAACAGAAAAAAAGAAAAATAGAAAAATAGCAAAATAGAAAAAAGAAAACTAGAGAAATAGAAAAATAGAAAAACAGAAAAATAGAAAAATAAAAAATAGAAAAATAGAAAAATAGAAAAATTGATAAATAACAACATAGAAAAATTGGCACTAGCTTAAAAGTAAAACCAGCCAAAACCAAGAGTTTGCTTAAGACATGCTACTTCCAATTTAATCTCGCTATCGTTTATGATGTCGCTATCAGTTCAGAGATGTTGTAGGCAATCAAGTTTTATAAAGATTTTAAAAGAATAAGGATAGAAACATAGGTAGCATAACACACTTAATATTAATGAATAAATTGGGGAAACCACAATATCCCACTTCGTCACATCCAGCGTCTTTCTACCTGACCTGGGACTTATTTGCCCTTATGGAACTTTTTGTTTTTTCTGGAAGAGATAAGATCCCGACATCCCACCATGTTCTCCAGTAACATTAGCCTATTAACCATGAAAAACAATATTTTATTATATAAATTAGTCTACAAAGATTGTGCCAAAATAACAACTGAACCGAATGTGGGTTGTAAAGATAACCTTTACTTGTTCCAGTATTTAAAATAATTTTACTTTACAAAAATAACCAATTTGGTTTGATTGTTTTTATTTTTGTATGAATTATTGTAATGATACATAGAAAGTTTGTTTTACTGGATGATTCGGTGATAATTATTAATAATCGATAATCATAGCAAAATTATTATATTGCGTTTCATGTTTATTTTAAATAACACAGCAGCTTACAATAGTTTTTATAAGTTAAGACTAATCACTAAAACAAGCATTACACCGAGCAAATATTTGCTTAAAATTAAAGAATATTTTTGCTTGTCTTTGTAATTAGACTGTGCGACAAATGGTAGGGGTCAGTGATCTGCTGGGGTTCTGACTACCGAGAAAAGCTATATCGGTCAAACAAAAGTTATACGTGTCACGGCGTTTCGCTGGGTCAAGTCTAGGATTTGAGATATATCGATTTGAAGTTAGTAGGTATCATATAGAGGAAATTGTCATGTTTTGGGGACTTTTTGTGACATAACTCGAGAACGACTAGTCCGATTTTACTGAAACAAATATAGAAATTAGGAATTACAAATCCTTTAATCTAGTGATATACTATTTCTTTACACAATCAACAGTTTCGCAGTCATAAATAAATATATGAAGAAAAAAATAATTTTTTGCCTAAAAAATAAAAAAATTGTATTTTAAAAAATCATGAAAAACTCAAAACGCAAAAGAGTGTCAAGTCTTATTACTTTGACGTAAAGTCACATAATCTGTGCATAAAATGAGACATGGATCATGAAAATCGATGAACGCGTTTCGCTTTTATTCACAATTAAGTAAAGGTATCTCATTTTGGACAAGAATATTGATTTTTCATAGAATTTTTTTTTAATATTTTTACTGGAATAAACTCCAACATTTATTGTTTTAAATGTATTTGGACATGTGTCTATGTGTATTAATTTTATTTTTTTTACTTTTTTGTTTTTTATTTTCTAATTTTTATTTTTTATTTTTATTTTATTATTTTTATTATAATTTTATTTTATATTTTTATTATACTTTATTATATTATTATTATTTATTATTATTATTATTATTGTTATTATTATTTGTTATTATTATTATTTATTATTATTCTTTATTATTATTTATAACTATTATTATTATTATTTACTATTACTATTTATTATTTTTTATTATTATTTATTATTATTTTTTATTTATTGTTTATTATTTATTTATTATTTATATATTATTTATTTATTATTTATTTATTATTTATTTATTTATTATTTATTTATTATTTATTTATTATTTATTTCTTATTTATTTCTTATTTATTTCTTATTTATTTTATTTATTTAATAAATTTTTTTTCTTTGATTGTTTATATTTTTATTATATTTTTATTTATTATTTTTTATTTTCGTTTATGGCTATTATTTTATTTATTTATTTATTTTATTTGTTTTTAGTTTTTATTTATTTTATTTTTTATATTTTTATTTTTTCGTTACTTTTTCAGTATAGTATATCTGTAGATTAAAGGAATTGTAATTCTTAATTTCTAATTTTGTTTCTGCGAAATCGGACAAGTCGTTCTCGAGTTATGTCAAAAAAAGACCCCCAAACGTGATAATTTCTCCTAAATGATACCCACAAACTTCAAATCGATATATCTCGATTCCTAGACGTGACCCAGCGAAACGCCGGGACACGTATAACTTTTTTAACCGATATAACTTTTCCTGGTAGTCAGAACCCCAGCGGATTTGGGCTGTCGTACACTGTTATTAAACGGATAAGGTTGCTTGAATAATTTACTTTAATTGTTTAATAATTTGCTTAAACTTTTTGCTGTTGTGTTTGCTAAACCACAAATAAAACAAATATCTGTTTCCTGTAACGTATTTCTTTGCTACTAACTTGAATATTTTCTTTGCTCATATCGAAACAATTACTTCGGTCTGATCATTACTTTCTATTGCATTCCAGAGAAACATTTTAAAATCGCATCCCTACTTTTTTGGCATTTCATGACATTTTCTAACAATCAGATCATATCTAACAATATAATGGTAAAAGACGAATGAACGATCGGTTCGATAACTGTAGCGGGAATGTGTCAAAAAAATCGTAAAATTATCCAAAAGAATGGTTTTCATACATTTTGCTAACTAATTTTGTTGACAAACATATAATGGGAAACATTTTTGATTAGAAACATTCACCACATAAAAGTAATTTTTTGCATTACATAACATGTAAATGAAGATGAAATTGGACGTTTGAGTGAATTCAACTTTAGCTACATACTTTCAACTAATAGGCACATTTGGAAAATATCAGGTTATTGAATAATAAATGTCGTTTTCATTAAAAAATGAAACTTGGAAAGAAGCTCTTAAGCTGTTATAAGTCGCGTTCGATTTGACTGAAGCATCTGAAACAACTGAAAAACTATATGCAATTGTTGTTGTTTTTTCAGTTATTTCAGTCAAATCGAACGCACCTATAGTTATATTATGTCGTTTCTTAGAAAACTTCAAATTATTGAATGCTGAATAAAGATGTTTTATTAGAACTTCCATAAGGTAATCCACAATTCGTTACGTTCAAGTATTTGCGAAGCATTCGAGTTCATTGCAACATCTCGTCTAATCGCGCACCCAAATTTGATGCCCATCTTTATAATGTTTGACAACAAATTGAGTGAGCGTTCTGGCAAAAAACAAACCCAAAATTTGGAATAAAAACGAAGCAAAAATGATTTTAGAGTTGCAGATGCAAACCAGCAAATAAAATATAGGTTTGCTATATTTGTTCTGCTAGTTCATATTCTGAAAATGATTTACTTCGTGTAATGGCTATGCACACATCAATCACAATAACAACAGTACTTTCCAGAACCATAAGGCATTAGCAAAGAGTATTAAAAGATATCGACGTCGTAATCCTGCAAGAAACGCATGCAGCAGATGAAACGCAGCTTATCTCTAGAGGAAACATTGTTGGTTACAAACTAATTAGTGCTATTTACCATCAAGCATATGGATCTGCCACGTATGTTAAGTCAGAAATCATGAGGTGCGCCCATGTACTTACACAGACGGACAACGATATACATCTTATTGTTGTTAATATATCGGACACGAAGATATTAAACGTATACAATTTACCAAATACAGCATGTCCAGCTGCTATCCTACCATTATTTCACCACCCAGCAATAATTGCTGGTGACTTAAATAGCCATCACACTTAGTGGCCCTACAACATGTTCCTGGTTTATGATGCGAATGACATGAAAATCTTTAGATCTGCTAGATGGCGAGGTGAGTATAATCCCAATTTCTGTTTTTCCACAAAAAACGAATTACGTAACCCTATTCCAATATCTAGGACTGTTTTACAAGGTTTTTCACGCTCTCAACATCGTCTAGTAATTCTTTTAGCTTTACTCAGACCTAGATGGAATTTTAACAAAACTGATTGGGCTAAATATAGGTCGGAGTTGGATGCAGTGATTCGCTGGATCCAACCCATTCCTAAAAATTACGATAGGTTCGTTGGAGCCATCATCTCAACTGCTAAGAAATGCATCCCAAGAGGCTTCCGTGAAGAATACATTCCTGGTTAAAGTAGAGAGAGCGATATATTATATGACACTAATGACCTAATATATACACTAGATGTGATGTTTGTTAATATTGTAATCAAAACACTTTATATTTAATATCAACTATATGCTTCAATTTATTATAAATCCTTTAATAATTTTATTACATTGACAATCTGACAATCTTGTTGACATTGTATATTATATTATATATATTGTTGACCTAGATGTGTGATACATCTAGTTGACCTAGATGTGTGGATCTGTATGCTTCATCTCCCTTTTTAAGTTCATGGATATCAGATAATATTATTATAATTATTAAGACAATTCGATGGTTCAATGTAATCTAAATTGATTCGATTAATCGTTGTGGTGGTTTAATTTTCCTGCCATATCTAGAATGAGAGATATTATTGTGAGTGTTATTGGAATTGTTGTTACTTGTTTCAATGATTATGTTTTCATTGTTTGTGCTATTATTGTTATACCAATCAGAACTTGTACTTGATTGGACATGGTTTTCTTTGTAATTGGGAGTATTATATGAATTTCGTAAATGCCTTGTGTTTCTACGCTTTATGCGATTGTTTTCATCTTTAATTAGATACGAACGTGGAGTGTCGTGTTTTCCTATAATCTCAGCAGGATGCCACGTACCTTCATGTTGATACACTATATTATCTCCCTTTTTGAAATTAGTGTTACGATATTGAGATGTTTTGTCGTAGCATTTTTTAGATTTTTCTTTTAATTTGCAAAGCTCATTGTAGACATCCTTCTGTACAATTGGTTCCAATAGGACATCTGAAATTGGCAGTGTGGATCTAGTGGATCGGTTCATCAGCATTTGGTTGGGTGAATATTTAATACCACTTATAGGCGTATTGCGATACTCAAGTAAGAATGTTTCAATGTCTCTTCCTGATTCAATGGATTTTTTTATAATCTTCTTGCATATTCCAACAAATTTTTCTGCTTGTCCATTTGATTGAGGATACCTTGGACTTGTGGTGACTATATTAAAATTCCAAACCCTTGCAAATTCGGCGAATTCATAAGATCCAAAAGGCATGTTGTCGGCTATTAAAGTTTGAGGAATTCCATGAGTTGCAAATATTGTTTTTAGTTTTTTGATAATCTCGTAGCTTCTTTTGTTATTCAGCTCAACTAGGTCTACATATTTCGAATAATAGTCTACACATACTATGTAGTTTTTGTTACCATGTTCTAAAATATCTACTCCAACTTTTTGGAATGGTAGTTTGGGAATTTCATGAGGTATTAGTTCTTCCTTCACATTTGAACTCCTAAATTTCTCACAAATAGAACATTTACGTACTGTATCTTCAATCTGTGATTCCATGTTCGGCCAATAATAAAGCATCTTTGCTCTAGAAATTGTTTTGTTTATACCGAAATGCGGTTCATGAAGCTTTTTCAAAATGCATGGACGCATTGACTGAGGAACAATAATTCTATTTTTGAAAAATAATATTCCATTTTCAGCTATGATGTCCTCTTTTTTATTCCAATACATTTTCACAGCATCACTTGAACTTTTCTTGTTGTTGCCCCATCCTTTTTTTTACATAAGAATAATTTCACTCAAAATTGGGTCTTGACTGGTTGATGATATAAATTGTTCTTTTAATGGATCTGATATATTGAGAGCATGTATCACTTCTTCTAATGGTTCATCAATTGTAGAATTATCAACTATTTTAGAGCATGCTCTTGACAGTGCATCTGCAATGTGCATGAATTTTCCAGGTAGATATTCTATGTCAATGTCATATATCATGAGACGAATTTTGATTCTCTGAAGACGATTTGAATTGATTTCACACACATCCTTTTTCATTATACTCACCAGTGGCTTGTGATCCGTGTGAATTTTAATTTTACGTCCATAGATATAGTTATGAAATTTACGGCAAGCAAACAATACAGCAAGAAATTCTTTTTCAATTTGCCCGTAATTGATTTCAGCAGACGAAAGACTTTTGGATGCATAACATACAGGCTTATTATCTTGTAAGAGACAACATCCTATTCCGTCTTTTGAAGCATCTGTCTGGATCACGATTTCTTTATTATGATCAAAATTTGCCATGACAGGACAATTTGAAATTAAATTTTGAAAACCTTCAATGCATTTGGTATGTTCTGGTAGCCATAGCCAATCAGTGTCTTTTTTTAAGAGAGATCGGAGAGGTGATGATATTTCCGAGAAGTTTGGAATGAAATTTCTTAAATAATTTATCATACCAAGATAACGTTGTAACTCTCTTTTATTTCGTGGTATGTCATATTTTATTATTGATTTTATTCTATCAGGATCAGGACTAATTCCTGTTTTGGAAAAAATGTGTCCCAAGTATTTCACTTCATTAACACAAAATTGAACTTTTTTGCTGTTAAATTTTATATTAAATTTCTTAGCCCGATGTGTGACTTCTTTCAAAATTAAGTCGTGAGATTCTTTTGTGTCAGCAAAAATTAGAACATCATCAATGTAAATGAAAACCCCTTCTATGTCACCAAAATATTTCTCCAATTTTTTTTGAAACACTTCTGATGCAATGTTAATTCCAAATCCCATTCTATTAAATTTGTAACAACCATATGGTGTGCTGAAAGTTAATAATTCTGACGATTCGGCATCAAGTTTAATTTGCCAAAAACTTTCTTTCAAATCAAGCACCGTGGTCCGTGAAGTATTGTTTATTTTTTAACTTTAAACATAAGTCATCTATGGTCGGAATTACATGATAATCTTTTATTATATTTTGATTTAAGTTTTTTGGATCTAAACATATGCGAATAGATTTATCAGGTTTCTCAACTACGACCATTTGACTTACCCAACTATTCGGTTCATTAACCTTTGAAATGATATTTAAACTTTCCATCTGATCCAATTTATCTTTAACTTTTTCTTTAAGTTTTTCTGGTATTCGATGTGGAGGCCTAGAAACAGGTAAAGCGCCTGGTTTAAGTTTTATTCTATATTCTGATGGAAACTGACCTAGTCCATTAAATAAATCTGCATTCTCTGACAAAAATATTTCTTTTGAGGAATTTTCAATAGAGTCTAATTTTTGCACTAAATTTAATTCAATGGACGAACGTAATCCTATGATAGGTGTTGAGTCATGATCAACAATTACAAAATTAGTTACACATGTCTTTCCACATTTCAAGTGTACTGTTAAATCACAACATCCTATCACGGTTAGTCTATAACCACCGTATGCATATAAATTCAATTCCGACTTGTATAATTGATTTTCACAGTTTAGTTTCATGAATATGTTTTTAGGAATTACATTAATTGGTGATCCAGTATCAATTTTAAATTTCATAATTAACATATTATTTATCTTTAAATATATTACCCAAGAGTTATTTTTTTCTAATATTTGACTATTTATAGTACTAATATAAATATCATTTTGACTTACGTTATTTATTGCAGTATCTTGTTGATTTTCAATGGTATTTTGTAATTCATTTATAATCTCACTTTTCGATCTGCACATGCTTGATAAATGATTGAATTTTCTACATTTTGTACACCGTTTTCCATAAGCTGGACAGTTTTTAATTCTGTTGTGCCAATTTCCTCCACATTTATAGCATATTTTTACAGATTGATTTGACCGTTCAGTTTCTCTATTTGGATTGTGATGGATTGCTAATATGTTCACATCTTTCTGCATCTCATTTATTCGTGCTTTGTTTAATTCAGCTGTTTTACAAATCTGAATTGCTTTTTGAAGATCAAGATCATCAGTTCTTAACAAACTTTCTTGTACAGTTTGGTCTGCAATCCCTAATACAACTCTATCCCTTAGCATGGAGTCCCTTTGATCGCCAAACTCACAGTCCGCAATTAGCTGTTGTACGTCCAATATAAATGTGTCGAATGGTTCACCTTTCTTTTGGTTACGTGTGTAAAATAAAAACCGAGAATATACGATGTTTTTCTTTGGATTGAAATAATCATCAAATTTTTTCATACACGTGGTGTAATCTGAATTAAAATCTTCCTCTTTATCTATTTTTACGAAATTATTTTTGAATATAAGAATTGCTGACTTTCCCATTGCGTTTAACAGGAGCGCAATTTTTCTTTTATCTGTTGCTTCTGTTAAGTCGGCTGCCTCCAAGTAAAATTCAAATTCAATTTTGAAATTCCGCCATTGCTCCGATAAGTTGTTGCTATTGAAATCTATGTTATCTGGCTTTGTAAAATCCATTTTATTATTGTTTGTCCTCAGCGCCATGTGATGTTTGTTAATATTGTAATCAAAACACTTTATATTTAATATCAACTATATGCTTCAATTTATTATAAATCCTTTAATAATTTTATTACATTGACAATCTATATGACATTGTATATTATATTATATATATTGTTGACCTAGATGTGTGATACATCTAGTTGACCTAGATGTGTGGATCTGTATGCTTCACTAGACGCCACGAGAAAACAAAAGTGGATTAACGCTGTTGCAAACGTTGATTTTGCGAATCATGGACGAATCATGGACGTTGTGCTGATTCTTTCTACAAGTGGGGCATTTCAGAGTCCCATCAATGTGACTGCGGTACTCCACAACAAACCGTAAAACACATTGCAACTGCGTGTGTCCAATTAGACGTTACAATTACGACATCTCAGACATCCATTTGGCAACTCCTGATCTAGTAGCATGGATAGACTCACTCGATGTAAACATCTAATGTTCAAATATTTTACTTTTTAACTAAAAGACGCGCAACCAAATTGATTGTAGGCTTATTTAATGTGCATTCATGTTTTGTTTTAGGTAGACTTCATAGAAAAATCTACCTATTTTAAGTTTTATTCTTAACAAAGTCACAAAAAAATCCATACGCCAAATAAATAAATGGCTAAGCAAATGTATTGGAGATAAAGAAACTGTGCTAACAGGCTTTAGAGCAAATACTTGCTATAGTGTTTGTATGACATAATGATGGATGTGTTCCACTTAGCGTACACAATTCGCTCAAAATAACCCTTCCTTCGTTCCACTTGCAGACTACGACGGTCGTTGTGGTCGCGTTGAAAACGTCACTATTGACGTCATAAATTTTGCTCACATCAAGCTCACAACGACCCACCTCAGAAGGTGGGTTCAAGAGAGGGTTGATTAAAATTTAAATATGGCGAAAACAAAATTAAATTTGTATAAATCTTATTTTACTCAAAATAATTTTCATACAAACTTGGATCTCATGAATGGGTAAAAGTTTTTTTATTGTGCATGCACATTAATTATTAACCCCTTGTGCATCAATCACCTTGTGGAAATTTATTTTTGCTTTGTGAAACAATCACGAGTTAAACTCGTGATAACAATATAAATTAAATTCATGGAATCACTTGACTTCATTTCAAAATTGTGATCTAACGGGTGACCCGATTTTAATGAACGTTTTGTTTAAAAGGTTCATAGTGACGCCTTATAAAAATATTACTTTAGCAAAAAATATTCATATATTTAGATGATTTTTTATATTTTAATTCTTCAAACATAGTGATTTCAAAATGTACCGTTTTCTTCTCTTTCATAAATATATATATATAAAATGGCGGAATCAATATAAGCTATTAGCTACAGGCTTACGGCTTCACTTTGAAAGTATGGAAATTTGGCTACCAACACATATTTAAAATATCAACAAATGTGTTGTTTTACTTAGAATGTTGATAATTATAAGTAGTTTAAACATCCGCGTGGTGTTAAATTTTTTATTCAAAATTGCGGCTCGTAAATATAAAAATATAAAATTAAAAAAATAAACAAATAACAAATCTCCCCTGTTTTTATATTTTCTTCCATAATTTTGAACCTTCATTAAATTTTTACAAAAAACCTGGAAAATTGCACTTTGTAGATGTTTTTTGGAAATTATAGAAGTTTTGTCTATAATTTCCATAATAATCTTTCGGTATATATTAACAAATTTTTTAAAAAATAATTTCTATAATTTTCGACAAAAACTTTAAAATAAATAAATAAATAAATAAATAAAAATAAATAAATAAATAAATAAATTAAAAAATAAATAAATAAAAATAAATAAAAGTGAATAACAAAATAAATAAATAAAAATAAATAAAAAATAAATAAAAATAAATAAAAATAAATTAATAGAAATAAATAAAAATAAATAAAAATAAATTAAAATAAATAAATAAATAAATAAACAAATAAATAAATAAATGATTAAATAAATAAATAAATAAATATATAAATAAATAAATAAATAAATAAATTAATAAATAAATAAAAATAAATAAATAAATAAATAAATTTAAATAACTAAAAATAAATATAAATAAATAAAAATAAATTAAAATAAATAAATAAATTAATTAATTAATAAATAAATAAATACATATATAAATAAATAAATATATAAATAAATAAATAAATCAAAAAATAAATAAATCAATAAATAAAAAAAAATAAATAAATATACAAAATAAATATATATATATAAACAAATAAATAGATAAATAAATAAATAAATAAATAAAAGTAAATAAAAATAAATAAAAATATATAAAAATAAATAAAAATAAATAAATTACCAACATTCTTCGTTCAAGAACGCGTATGTTGATATTTTAAATTTATGCTGGCAGCTAAATTGCTATACTTTCAGAGTGAAGCCGCAAGCCTATATCCACCATATTTATTCCGCCATTTTGAATTTTGAAAAGGGCACACGACATTGGCAACAAGAGACAATAAGCAACAATTTTTGTCCATAAACCTTCTGAAAAACCTTAACAAATTCTGCAGCGCAGAGGGTCTCCGAGTTGCAAAGAATGCCCCATATATATAGGTATTACTCAATTCAAATAAATAAGCACATAATTTATCATAATTTATCATATTTCATATATATCATATCAATTTAACATAATTTATCATATTTCTTATTTATCATATTTCAATCATATTTCATATGATTCATTCATAATATCATATTATAATTTATCATAATTCATCATTTCAAATACATAATTTATTTTAACACATAAAACTATATCTTTTATGTGTTAAAATTTAATACCTTTAAAACAAAAAAAATTCAATAAAATCCGTGCACTAGTTTTTAGTAAATCTAAATTTACAGTAAACTAAATGTTTCAAACATAAAAAAATAAAACAAAAAATTAAGATTTTTTTTTAAATCGCAAAGTTTGAAAAATTAAAACTAATACAAAATACAATTTTTTTTTATCAGTATAGTACTTTAAAAAAGCCTTACTGAAGTACCTTTCAAACAAAAAAAAATTAGTGAAATCGGTTCACCCGTTCGAGCACAATTTAACTTTTAA
Source organism: Diogma glabrata (assembly GCA_963693315.1). Lineage (NCBI taxonomy): Eukaryota > Metazoa > Arthropoda > Insecta > Diptera > Cylindrotomidae > Diogma > Diogma glabrata. The sequence goes on from OY856186.1 coordinate 369,975,026, forward strand.
TTTTCTCGTTGCTTAAAAAAGTTCGAGCCACCCTGTTTCTAAACTAGTGAGAAAATAAAAAAATAAAAAACACGTGTTAGTTTTTTTTATTATACCAACGATCATGAAAGTTTCAAGAAAATTTTGAGCATTTTTTTAAAATAATTATTTTTCGTATAAAATTTTTCAAACAAATAGTTCAACAAACATAAAATTTTTTTAAACAAATAAAACCTTAAGGGGAAAGATTATTATTAAGACTTATAAATTGTAGGCTAACCTCTATCTTCTACTTAATCTGTTCAAACTCGCCATTTGTATTTTACGTCAACGCCTAAAACGGGTACATAATCCATTCCACTTGAGTTTACAATTGTAACGCTCTGAAGCAAGTACCCGATAGAAGCTCAACTTTGATAATGCATTTTTCAATCTAAAACTAACGTGTATCAAACAACTTTTGTATAATTACGTAAATAATATAAAAAAAAACCCAATTCAATTTTTTTGACGTAGTATATGACGTAAAACCAAGAAATTTGTTTTTAAAAATATTATTACGAACAAATTGTTATGCTGGGGCCACACCTGCGTTATCGTCTATCATATATTATCGCTATAATTAAAGCATTAAGTTGCGCCGTAATTAGCGCGCTAATAAAATATCGCGCTAACATTATCGCATAACAATTTATCGCCATAAAATTCTGGCGCTAACAAATTATTGCGCTAAAACACTAGCGCGCTAATAAATTAATTTAGTTGTGGCTACACCTGTGTTGAAAATCGTGTGTTTTATAAAAGTTATTTTGAGATGGAAGTTAAAGCTGCTACTATGGTGCATTATATGGCTGTCAATAATTATTTAATAAATTTGTTATTTTATAATTTGAATAAACAAAAACCCAAGCTCAAAAGAAGATGGTGGATGATAAAAATGCATAGAAAACGAACACGGTAAATTTTATTTCAGTATTAATTAAATGTTTACATTCGGTTAACCATGAAATGAAGCCATAATCAAATTTTGAAACTAATTAGCCATAACTGTAATTCACAGGAAAATAATAGAGGAATAGTAGATTCTTTTATGAGCTTAGAATGAAGGCGATTCTTCACGAGGATGAAGTTTCCCGAAACGAGCGTAGCGAGTGGAGGGAATCATCCGAGTGAAGAATTGCCATCATCCTAAGCGACTACAAGATGCTATTTTATCCACGACTGTAAAATAGTTCGTTTAATTTCCAGTTTTCATGCAAAAATTTGTATCGCCATATTGAAATAAATAGATCAAAGATAGCGAAAAACAAAACAAGTTTGTTGTTTAATTTGTTAGGGGAATATTTAATAAACTATAGAACTGTTAAAGAATTTAATCAAATTCACTAGTTGTGGAATGAATACAATTACAATGGAAGACATCCGCATGGAAAGCATATATTCTTTAGTAGTCGTGGATAAAGAAATATACATTAATATTATATTATGGGTTTTAAAAACGCATGTGAGGTTTATTTAAAACAAATTTCATATAAAAAAATCAGGTTGCTTTGCATCACCGATACCAAAGCATTGATTTATTAATAGTATATTGGGTGAAGTGAATAAAAAGTAGAATATTTTAAATACTTAAATTTTTAAGTATTTTCTGATAAATCAATGAATAAAATACGGGTTATAGAATATACTGTAATCCAATGAAAATTTTCCAAAATATTCTTGAAATCGAGTGAATAAAACCAAGAATATTCTAATTTTTGACATTACTGTACTTGATATTTTCAAGTTGCTATTTGTGCAACTTATTTATGAAAATAATTAATTTTAAAGATTATTAAAGTTATATAAACTAAGTTTTAGTAATATTTTGCGAATGAATTTTTGTCGGCTATTGATTTCAATTCAAAGTCAAAGAATTTTTCTGTTATTAACTGAAAGGTTTACTAAGCGAAGTTCAACAAAGATTTTGATCTGAAATTATATGCTAGCTTAAATAAAACCATAAAAAAAACCACAAATAGTTTAAAGAAATTTAAGATTTTTGTGCGGTAGCATATTTTTGTAAATAAATAAATAAACTTAAATACAGTATTTAATTTATGATTTATAGTAGGGTTGCACCGATAAGCAATTATGCCGATTACCGATTACCGATTAATCGGCTTTCTTTATCGGCCGATACCGATTGATCGGCTGCCGAATATTTGATGGAAATGAGTGTAACAAATCTTCATAAAGAATTCTTTAATTAGACTATTAATTAAAACGCGGGACTTTTATTCACAAGTCGGGATAATTCCACCAAAATCAGGACGCTTTGCAACATTAGTTTAAAATGGTATGCAAATGTCGCTTTTACTTTATTTATAATTCGGCAATATTTAAATAAAAAAATTCTGTAACTGTTGAAAGTGCTTTTTTGCATTCTTCTGGCAAATGTTTTCCTTTCGTAAGTAAAACAATCTGCTGTCCTCAGCTTAGTTTTTACCCGATATCTAGGTCGGCTGTGGCAAATTTGGTGGATTCATATATTTAGGTACGAATGTCTGGTACTGGGTCGTTGTCATTATTTGTATCTGGTACTGGGTCGTTGTCATTATTTCAAGCATGGTTACTCTGGTATGGAAATAGTAAAAACTTACGTATTTATATAACAGAAACCACGAATGGCAAACTTTGAGAATCGCACTGCCATTGCTAACCGAACAAGAAACTTTGCACCGAATTTTTGAACACAAATCAAAGTTTTCAAATCCGAAAAGAACTGTACTTCTTGAACGTATTGAACACTTTTTAGTCCAGACAAAATAGCCACATTCACCAGTATGTTTCATGTTTCTAAGACAAACTAATATTTTATTGCCGTTTGAATTATATAGTACATTAGTACGATGGATCTAGTTTTGAACTCTTTATAAATTTATTTTCGGTCGCTTTCGATATTTTCTGGGTACTGCGCATTATTAACCCTTCAGCCTGTTTAGCTCTCGGAACCTTGCTTTTACTGGTTTGGAGATATTTCTGATTGGTATGCTACTTGTTTTTGAGCAAACATGAATTTTTCCATTATATCGGGTATCTCATAAACTATAAACCTTATGGCCTTGAAATTTAAGATGCGTAGAAAACTAACCTGTCCACATAAAATGGCGTGGTTATTAATAAATAAAGTTGTTTTCGTTTTGCAGGGATGCGATGTAAGGCTATAAAGAATAACATACATTTTTTACCGAGCCAACTTATGGGTATCAAATAAAAGGGCGATACATCAGTATTTTTACATAGATTTTTGAAATTTACACCACGCAGTTTTTGTATAATTTTGTACTACAAAGTTCGTAAATTAATGTCAAAAAAGTGCAATTTTATGAATATGTATATATGTATGAGTCTCTATTTGTTTCGAAGTTGATGTATAAAACAATTTGAAAAAGTTTACAGAGGGAAGAAGTTTGGTAAAATTAAAAAAAAACTCATATGTCTATGGCAGTAACTATAGATTTTATTTAAAAACAGCAGTATTTTAAATTAACTTTTTCAAAAGTTAGAACTCTCAAGTTATCAGAAAAAATGCAGAAATACATATTTTTAAAAAGTCCTCAATCTTATACTTTTTTTAAAAAAAATTTCAACTATTGCTGATGGTGTTTTAGAATTTTGAACTTGTTGTGTTTAAAATGCAATAAACAGTAAAAAACCCATGTGTTGATAATCGGCCGATTAATCGGACAAAAAAGTCGATACCAATTAATCGGCAAAATGGCCGATATGGCCGATTACCGATTATCTACCGATTAATCGGTGCAACCCTAATTTATAGAAGATTGTTTCGGTTTTTTTAAAATTGAAGAAACAGGCGAAAATTTTAAAGAGAATGGTTCTTCCAATTCTTTACACTACAATTACCGCATTTTTTGAATTCCAAGCTACCGGTAATTTAGACACATAATTATAGAAAAAAACTGTTTTAAAACATTAACAAATATCTTCAAATTTAAATTCAAACCTGCAGAAATCGTATCTTTTTTCACACATTTTGATGTTATTTTCGACTTTGACATTTATAATTTTCAGCATATTCTACAATTTTCTAGCAAATACTAAAACATATTAGAATATTCTTATTCACTCGAAATAAGGAATGTGCTAATGCTTACTAGTTTATACTTTTAGTTTATTCTAGTTTTTATTCACTCTGCCCATTATGCTACGATCATGTAATGACGGTTATTAATACACGAGCATTAACCGGGATACGAAACGAGCCGTAGGCGAGTTTCGTATGGTATATGCGAGTGTATTAATAACCATTACATGAAAGTGGCATACGCTATTTTTTCTACACCCGGTAAATAACGAAGAACCAAAATTACAACGAAAATTTCAATTTTCAAATTTCCAATTTCAAAGTTCAATTTTTTTCCCATACGAAAATTTCAACAAACGTCAAATGCATAGCATGTTTGATTGAAAAACTATGGAATTCTTTCTATTAATTAAAAATCTGTATCGTAATAAAATCTGTATCGAAATGAGTATCATTATTAAACGGATTTTGGTTATATAAGAGTATTTTTATAGAACGGGTGTAGAAAAATATTTTTATTTAAAATCCTCAATAATCAAAAAATTTAAAACTTAAGAAATAAAAATATTTTTATAAATCAAGCAACCTTATATATTTTATCTAAATTTTGTTTGTTTTGCCATAGTTAACAAATTTTTAAATCTTTAAAACTTTTTTGGAGTACTTTCACAAAACCTACTTAATTACGGAATACGGAAAGTTCTTCTTACTTTTTGAAGGATTTTATGTATTTATAAAAAGGTTTCAACGATAAGTTGCGCTCTCTGGAATTTTTTAGCGTTTTAGATTAAAAATAATTTAATTAATTGACTTGTAAATTTAATTTTACTTACTTTCTTCCATAAATCAAAATGTTTGATTAAACAATTTACAGTAATTAAAGTTTGACATAAAAATTGTAAATAAACAATTTAATTTACGTTTACCGATGTAAAGTTGGTGATTATAGTACATAATTTTAATATAAATGCAGTGGCGTAGTTAGCATTGGTGGCCGTTTAGTTAATAACAATCATAACTACACCACTTTTAAACAAAATTTGAAGGCTTTACATTAATGTAGCCAAGGATCTCTAATCGAATCACTTAATGAATTTGAAATTTACAAGGGATTTAAAACCTACAAAATATAATTTTAAATACTAAACTTTCATTTAATTAAAATATTATGTAAATATATAAAACTGAAAACAAACAGTATGAGTATGTATCTACCTATAAAAATTTGCAAAACTGCAGTAATTGCATAACTGCCATTTTATTCCACAGTATCTATTTTTGTGTCCATTGAAAAACGATCTATTCAAATTTATTCCTTGAGTTTCAAGGTAAAGGAAAAAAAAATTTTTTGAGATCATTTGTTAATCTTGGACTTTTTTTGTCACAAAATCTATAGCTAAACAGAATTCATCTCCACGACGACCTTGCGTTTAGAAATCTCTTATGTTCTATAAACCGAACCTAATATTTACACTTAGAAAAATTCGTGATAAAAAAACTGAATAATCAAAGAAAGTGAATTCCACTAGATTTCGATATAATATATACATATGAAAAAAACCATATACAATTTATTTATAACTCACTCTATGCCTGGATCTTCCGTCTGTTATGACTTCTCCTCCCAATTCAATCCCTTTCTTTCTCCGATCACTAATCAAAAAAATGCTCCTTGACCCAAACAGTTTCATTAATAATAATCTCCCGACAATTCTCCAATACTTTTTGTACTATATTTTCACACAATCAATAGTTGTCCTTGATATTTCCAACCAACCAAAAATGCTCCTTGGCCTAAACAAAAGCGTAATCTTTCGCCAATCCAAAATGAAAATAGAAGAAAAGTAAACGATCTAAAGCCATTTTATAATTTCTTCACAACCTTTTTTTTATTACAATTTTTTTTCACTGTTTAGATTTTTACAAAACAAATAATTAATATGTATTTTATCATCAAGCATATCCTTTTAGTTTTAGTAGACAAAATTAAACAAATGTGTTCTGTGCTGTTTGACAGTCAAAATTTTAGAGTTTTTAGTTTTTCAAAGACTAAACATGGAATGACAATGAGATAATCTTTTGACAACCATCATGAAAAAAATGTAAAAAGAAGAGTTACCAGAGTTGAAGTTATTTTAATTGTCTTTTCGTTGTGTTTCGTTGTGTTTATGAGTTATTTTGGGAAACTTATTGTTGTTGAGTTTACTTGGAGATTCGATTTTAATTACAGCTATGTGCGACATAACACATTTACAAACACGGTGATTTGATTGTTTATCAGTTTCCTTAGGTGTTTGCAATTAATGTGTTTGAAATGTAAAACATATATTATGTTATATAACTTTACTACGTTAAGCAAAAATTAACTTTTAAATTAATTAATTAATTAAATAATTAATTAATTAACTTTCAAAAATTTTAAAAAGTAGAATAGATTCTTTTTGAACCAATAACACATTTATAGAACACATTTATAAGTTATCAGTATCACAATTTATAATTTAAAATAATATGGATAACCTGGTTAAAATAGTTTCTAAGTGATTTATCGTTGAAAACATTGTGATAGTTTGTTTAAGTTTTTGCGGACCGCCCCCGTCCCCCCTATCTACGCTTCTGTATAAATATTCCACAAACATATTAGTGCGTTTTTGGGTCTGAATTCTTTGAACCTTGACCGATTAACTTGAAATTTGCTGAATAATTAAGGGATGACTCAAAAATTAAAGGTGACATAGCGATGACTTGCGCTTTTACCCTGGGGGAAAATGCCACCACTTCCCGGGGGTGGAATTTTTTTCACTAAAAATAACCCCGGAAATAGATAAAGGCTGATTCTAAACCAAAACTTATTTGAAACTTATTTGTGGAGACTTACTTATTTGAATAAGTAACTTAAAGAGGTGACTTATTTGAAATTTTTTTTCCATAGAAAAATCTAATTCGATTTGACAGTGTCAAATATTTTTATGTTTGTTTACTAAATGATTTTCAGGAATAAAACTTCTTTTTCGATTCGTAATAAAATTGATGTAATAATTTAAAATGAAAATATGGAGGGGCTGAAATCTCACAGCTCTGAGATATCAAGACTTCGGTCTGGGTTAAGGATTTTGATATAGTTTTCGGCAAAAAACTTTTATGAGGACATGGTTTTTAGCTTTGGGCAGCGATGTACATCAAACATATCTCTTTGTTAAAGTACAAGTATTTTTTATCTCTGTTTAAAAATTTATTACAAAACTAACACGAAACATCAATACGTTGCTGGAAAATTATAATCAAAATTCCAAAAATATTGTTAAATTAAATAAAATCAAACTTTTTCGAAATTCCAAAAATATTCCAAATTTAAGAATAAAATCATATATTTATATATATTCTAAATTCCAATAATATTTCAAAAATTCTTAAAAATTCAAACTTTTTCCAAAATTCTAAAAATATTGCAAAAATTATTACAAAATCAAAAATTGAAAATTTTTTCAAAATTCCAAAAATTAAAATAATATCAAAAATTATAATAATATCAAACATTAAAAATTTTTCAACATTCTAAAAATATTTCAAAAATTTTTACAAAATCAAAAATTAAAACTTTTGCCGAAATTCTTAAAATATTGCAAAAATTATTACAAAATCAAAAATACAGACTTTTTCAAAATTCCAAAAATATTTCAAAAACTATAACAAATTCAACAACTTCCATGTCCAATTTCATTTTCAATTACATTTACGTCATAAAAACAGCTACGTTTTTTTCCCGAAAAATTGGTTAAAAAAATAAATGAAATTATTTTTTGACACACTTGACATTATTTTTTGACAAACTTATAATGCCATAATTCTCAATAATAATAATAAAATATCATGTCATACGAACTACTAATTTTATTTTTTTGTAAAAAAATTGGGTAAAATATAAATAAAAACCTTTCTTTTGACACACTTGACAACATTTTTTGACAAACTTATAATACCATAATTCTCAATAATAATAATAAAATTTCATTTCAAACAAACACTTTTATTTTTTTTGCAAAATATTAGGTAAAAAACTAAATAAAAATCTTTTGACACACTTGACAACATTTTTTTGACAAACTTATAATGCCATAATTTTCAATAATAATAATTAAATTTCATTTCAAACAAACAATTTTATTTTTTCCAAAAAATTGGGTGAAAAAATAAATAAAAATCTTTCTTTTGACACACTTGACAACACTTTTTTGACAAACTTATAATGCCATAATTCTCAATAGTAATAATAAAACTTCTTTTCAAACAAACAATTAATTTTATTTTTTTTCCAAAAAATTAGGTAAAAAAATAAATAAAAATCTATCTTTTGACACACTTGACAACTTTTTTTTGACAAACTTATAATGCAATAATCTAGTTTTTGATCTCACATACCAATCCCGACCATCAAGATTTCTCCAAATTTAATGTTCCTACTCGTAATCACTTAAAATATACGTTTTTTAAGCCAAAAATATGACAATTTGCTATTTTTGACACACATAACGATTTTTTGACACACTTCCGGTACAGTTATCGAACACAGCGTCCTTTCGGACCTGTCCCTTGAGTATACCTATTTTCAGAAGAAAAAAATTTTCGAAATCCCTCCAGCGGTTTTCCCTGCAGCGTTGGTAATGACGGCCGGCCGGCAGACAGACAGACAGACAGACATACATTTTTTTTTTTTCCTTTTTTAGAATCAGGAGGTCCTAAAACGTCGAGAAATGTCAAAAAAAGTGGGGGTAAAAATTTCACTTTGAGCTCATGAATGTAATACTTAGGTCTTCCAGACCGAAGTAAAATAGTTTTGAAAACTCTTTTAATTGATCAAATCAAATAAATCGTTTTAATTAAATTTATTTTCCAATTTGCTTTTTCTTGCTGTCAAAATAAGTATGCTAAATCGTTTAGAATAGCTTTTAAATACTTATTTAAAATGGCGGTGAATAAGTAAGTCTACATAAATAAGTTTCAAATAAGTCGTCGTTTAGAAAACAGCCAAAGAGACATATTTTAAGTGCAAATATTCTAAAACAATTTTTTTATAGATCGATATTTTTCGAGTTATTCGCAATTGAAAACTTGCATTTTTCGTTCAAATAAGCATGTTTTTTGACGGTTTTTCACACATAACTGAAAAACTAACCATTCTATCAAAAAAGTTGAAATTAACAAAAATCAAGCTTAAAACGAAAAAGAGATTAGTTTTGTAGGAGTTTTGTAAGTACAAAACGAAGCCAGTTATAGCTCATTGAAGAGAATTATATTTTTTTAATAACTTGGTTCGAAGTATTCAACGTTAAGAAATGGAAAGCGTTGCATTTTTCGGAGAAATCTTCTAAAATATTTTTATGATGCTTAGCAATACCTTTCAGTTCAGCTTTGAAAAATTTAAAACGATTCGAACAAGGCACTAATACGAAAGTTTCGAATTCATCCAAAACACGTAAAATAAGAAGTGGAGTTTTTATCTGAGAAGCTTCCAACCGTACCTTTGAATTGAAAAAATATGGAGGGGCTGAAATCTCACAGCTCTGAGATATCAAGACTTCGGTCTGGGTAAAGGATTTTGATATAATTTTCGGCAAAAAACTTTTACGAGGACATGGTTTTTAGTTTAGGGCAGCGATGTATATCAAACATAACTCTTTGTTAAAGTACAAGTATTTTTTATCTCTGTTTAAAAATTTATTACAAAACTAACACGAAACATCAATACGTTGCCGGAAAATTATAATCAAAATTCCAAAAATATTGTTAAATTAAATAAAATCAAACTTTTTCAAAATTCCAAAAATATTCTAAAAATTAGAATGAAATCAAATATTTAAACTTTTTCTAAATTCCGATAATATGCCAAAAATTCTTAAAAATTCGAACTTTTCCATAAGTCTAAAAATATTGCAAAAATTATTACAAAAACAAAAATTAAAACTTTTTTCAAAACTCCAAAAATTATAATAAAATCAAAAATTAAAAATTTTTCAACATTCTAAAAATATTCCAAAAATTTTTACAAAATCAAAAATTAAAACTTTTTCCGAAATTCTAAAAATATTGCAAAAATTATTACAAAATCAAAAATGCAAACTTTTTCAAAATTCCAAAAATATTTCAAAAACTATAACAAATTCAAAAATTTCCATGTTCAATTTCATTTTCAATTACATTTACGTCATAAAAACAGCTACATTTTTTTTCCAAAAAATTGGCTAAAAAATAAATGATTTGACATTTTTTGACACACTTGACATTATTTTTTTGACAAACTTATAATGCCATAATTCTCAATAATAATAATAAAATTTCATTTCGAGCAAACAATTTTATTTTTTCCAAAAAATTGGGTAAAAAATAAATAAAAATCTCTCTTTTGACACACTTGACAACATTTTTTTTGACAAACTTATAATGCCATAATTCTCAATAATAATAATAAAATTTCAATTCAAACAAACAATTTTATTTTTTTCCAAAAAGTTGGTTAAAAAAATAAATAAAAATCTTTCTTTTGACACACTTGACAACATTTTTTTGACAAACTTATAATACCATAATTCTCAATAATAATAATAAAACCGAAGTAGTTTCATTTCAAACAAACAATTTTTTTTCCAAAAAATTGGGTAAAAAAATAAATAAAAATCTTTCTTTTGACACACTTGACAACATTTTTTGGACAAACTTATAATGCAATAATCTAGTTTTTGATCTCACATACCAATCCCGACCATCAAGATTCCCCCAAATTTAATGTTCCTACTCGTAATCACTTAAAATGAACGTTTTATGAAATATGAAAATTTGCTTTTTTTGACACACATAACGATTTTTTGACACACTTCCGGTACAGTTATCGAACATAGCGTCCTTTCGGACCTGCATCTTGTGAATACCTATTTTTAGAAAAAAAATTTTTTGAAATCCCTCCAGCCGTTTTCCCTGCAGTGTAGGTAATGACGGCGGCCGGCCGGCAGACAGACAGACAGACAGACATACATTTTTTTTTTTTTGCTTTTTTAGAATCAGGAGGTCCTAAAACGTCGAGAAATGTCAAAAAAAGTGGGGGTAAAAATTTCACTTTGAGCTCATGAATGTAATACTTAGGTCTTTCAGACCGAAGTAATTACAATGCCTACCTTTTTTGCACTATCTTCAATTTAGGAGCATAGGGCGTCTACTAAACTGGACCTCCTTACTCTGTTGGGAACAAACGCCTTTAGTTTTCACGATGTATTGCGATGTTTCGCTTCAGCTAGTAGAGTTTTATTCCACGTCATTGGCGGTCATCCAACTTTTCTTTAACCTTCTGGATTCCACATAGAGAGTGCCATATGTCCAGACATATGAGAAAGCATACGACCGCTAGAAACTAAACGATATTAAATCGTTTTTTATTTTGTTTTCCCGTCTCCGCTTAGCACATATAGTCGTTTGACATCAAAATTTTTCAGAAATTCCGAGATGACGCACATTGCAATAGTAGATTTTTATATGAAATCTACCTAAAATCAAGGTGTTGTTACATTCTAATCACTGGTCAGTGGTTGAATCTTTAACATACACGGAATTTGGAATAAGGTTAACTCGACGGGTGAACAAAATGCAAAATACTGTTAAAATCAATAAAATTTAGTTTTCATTATTATTGTTTTTCCTATTCTTATAATTTTCATTACATAAATGTTATTTAATGCGTTTAAACTAAACTCAAAATTATAAACAAAATACATAAACTATTTTCTTTAAAAACATCCTCCATAATTATCACGCTAACTTTTATTATCGGCATTCGAGCTATCGTCTAAATTAGCGCGTTAATCACTTAGTACGCTAAAATTATCGGGTTAAAATTATGCCGCTAAAATTAACACAATAAAATTATAGCGCTAAAATTATGGCCATAAAATTATCGCGCTAACATATAAATGCGATAAATTGTGGCTACACTTGCGTTTATTTTCAATTATCGCGTTAATTATTGCGATAACACGCAGGTGTGGCCCCAGCATTACGCTAATTTCTTTTAACAAAATTGAAATAAATTAAGTTAATTGTTGCGCTACAAGTAGTATAATACATGTACAAATTGACTTGTTGAATGTGCTACAAATTTATAAATAAAAACAAGTAAACATTTAGGGATCGAAAAATATTCGTTTTCGTTAACCCTTTGTCGACGATAGTTAGTCTTTAAAAAGAATTTGCTTATTTTATTTAGAACATATATCAATTTCTAAGAGGAAATATGTGTATTTTTCTCTTTCATTTTTAACCATTTTCGAAAGATAGATTGCATATCCGCACGGTTAGATCAACTGATTTAGTGTGTTAACTATTTGTTATTTTTAATCTAAAGGTTGTGACATCCACCCATCCATCACTGTTTGCTTTTGACGTAAAAGTAGTACTATTTTAGTAGGGCTAGTTATTAATGGCGATGTTATCAGTTTACTTAAACTATTGGGAGACTTTGCTGAGCTGAAGCGAAGAATCGCAATGATTTTCAGGTTGATAAGGTTGATGATAATTTTTAAACGGTGGGTTTCAAAATACATTTCCCGTCTATACTATTATCCCGTCTAGTGCTGAACATGAACAAAGTAAGTGTAATGCTGTTTCCTAACCCTCTTCGTTTAAGAAGCATAAAACTTTTTCCTTGCTTCCTAAGGACATTGAGGCAGTGACGACTAGAAACAAGCAAATCCTCCCAACGCTAAAATAGGAGTTTTTTTAAGCGTTTCAAATCTTTCCTGATTTGCCGCAATTGACGTCCCGAGCAAGTGTGAAACTTTCGAAATCTTTGGCAGGGATATAGTAGCTGTTAATTTGATTGAATCCTTGCTTATATAAGATTATGCAGTAGCCAGTTGTGCTGAGTCAACAAACGGTAATGAGCGCTATCTGTTTACATAGCACATCAAATTGTAAATAGGTAGACCGTTCTTTGCACTTTTTGAGGAAATTTCAGGTTGACTATATTAGCAAGTACGTTCCAGAAGATAAACCAATCTTACCAGCGTTTTGAAAAGGAATGATGCTAGACTTATAGGTAAGTGCCAGTGAGAGCATGAAAACTACTAAAAATCCCCTCACTCAATACTGCTGGTATTTGAGGTATTTTAACGCAAACCATAAAAATTGTTTTTAGCAAACCTTTGCCAGTTCTGAGGTGTTCGATAGTTCATTGGAAATAATATTATTAGTAACAGTTGACTTGAATGGTTGAAATTTTGTCATTAAATCTTGTAGGTGATCAAACACACGATAACCTGACACTTTCCATAGTAGCTTTGGTCTGACCAGCAATTTGGCCTGACTCATATGTGTGACTGCATTAAGAGATAGAACCTTTTAGAGATAGAAGAAGTACATGTTTAACGATTGATTTAACGAGGGATAACCCGGTATTAGATTGGTTACAAGAATTTTCTGTAATATAGAAACTACCATTTTGTGACTGTTATCACAGACAAGTATTCAGTGCTTACGTTTGGCCAGCCTTAATTCTTTCTGGCATCATTTGAGTACATTCTTGTAAAGGGCCGGCCTTATTGCTTCCTTGAGAATTTTGTTCTGTTAAAGGGTTTTCTTTTTTTTCCGTAGTGAATCGAAATTTTTCCTGAGTGTCTTTTCTTCCACAACCTTCGGCTTACTTTATCCACTTAAAATTTTTTAATAAACCACCACATCCCAGTCTGTGAATTAGGCCCAATCAATAAACTGAATTAATGAAAATTACAATGCTGAAAAAAATTTGTAGGCATCATAGAAATTTATCATAATGGAGTTAACAGTCTAGGATGGCGTACATTCTTCAGCATGTTGTGCTGCAGAATGTCTTCTTTTCGTGCTAGTGAAAGAAACCGATTGTAGCATCAGTTTCGTTCTGGTTTCAGCTTTCAAAGAAGTCAGAACAAATAAACCCACGCGCAGAGAACCTACCATTAAAGCAAAAAGCCCTATTCCAAACGATTATCAAATATAATTGATCGGATAATTGGAGTGAACAAGCATCACCAGCCCAAAGCTATGCTGACCGAGCAACGAGTGGTGAATTTGTGCGAAAAAATACAATGAACCAAAAAGTGCTCAACACAGAAGTTGATAGTTTGGTTGGTGTCATAATCTAGATGGAAAAACAAATCATCTGAAATCAGCGATTGTAATAAATTTGCTTCGTTCAATATTTGGAATGTGAAAGTGAAAATAGACATTTATACCCGTACAGGTTCGTTGTCCTACCACTGCTTACCACACAATATTTGAAACATTTCAGCTTCCGCTGAAGCTTAATATATTCCCGATTTTAACGTCATTTAGAATCATTTATTTCTCACCAACTAAAAAGTTTTTTTGTGTACTTTTGTATGGGGATGATCCAATGACACATTCCTACCAACGGATATCATTTATTTGGAGATCATCACTGAAGATCAAGATTGGATCATTTTTTATTTGTCTTGTAGGTACTAGGTTTTGACTTGAGCGTTATTTATTGTTTTGTTGCTGTAACCTGGAGATCAACCTAATGAGTTTTTTTGATGGTGTGTTACCAGAGTGGGGGACGAGCAGTAGTTCTGAATCTGATAAAAAACTAATAAAAACGATTGAAATTTTAGTCAACGATAACATAGCAAATGAAATGGCCATTCATTTTTTTTGTACAATAAACTCAAATTATTGTTGAATAAAGTATATATTAATTCATTTAAATAAAGAATTATTATTAAAGTGGGTCCTTTTTTGTGGTCCTTCGAGCCGGATTTTGATAATTTGCTCGTGAAGCCAAGCTGCGCCATTTGCAAACTAAAGTATCACTTTAATTTTATTATTTTAAATTTTTGTTGGAAAAAAAATATAAAAAAACTTTTTTTAAACAATTTATTTATTGGTGCTATATCTTGTTCTGTAAATGATTTTTTTTGGAGAAATAATTGCAAGTGAAAATCAAAATGCTGTTTAAAATAATTTTGTTTAACAAAGATTCGTTTTTCAATGGACAGATTTAAGGAAAAACGTGCGATAATAATGGATTCCATTAAAAAGGGTATGCGAAAGATGTGAATAATTCCACACCGCTCGAAGATATGAAGACATGCATCTTGCATGAGAATTTGCATACTAAGTTTATTGAAGCAGAAGATAAAATTATATCAAAAGATCCAACCAAAAATAGTGAGCTAACACATTTTGAAGATGATTATTGTGTTGTACAAATTGAATGCGCAAATACTAATAGCAGCACAAATAACGTCTGCTTTAGAATAAACGCAAGGAAAATAGACCAAATCACATAGCGCCAGCAATTTAAAATTAAAAAGAATGATTACCACAGTTCGATGGGAGCTATATGGACTGGCAGTCTTTTTCGGATTTATTTTCAAGAACGGTTCACGAAAACAGATCATTATCCGTGGCGCAAATGTTTCAACTATTAAACCCCGTTTTAAAGGGCGAAGCATTCAATTTACTAAGCATATTGAGATCACCGAAGTGATCTATTTGACAATGTACCATCACAATGTTGTAACAATGAACCAAAGCACATAATAAATACACACTTTCAAGCGCATTTGCAAAAAGGTCTTGTAAGGAATGGGGTCTGAAGCCAAATGACGTAACCCATGGCTTATTGACCCATGGCTGGGAAGTAACATTAGATCCACTGCTCCACTCCACATTAGATCCACTACTAACGCTGAAAAGCAGAAACAATGTTCTAAAAGCGCTAACTGTAAGTTTATGGGACAAGGACCAAAACACAATTATCACCACATACAAATCTATAGATAAACTACGCAGCACCCATATGGACACTAGGGTGGCCCTTACATTACTCTATAATTGTATTTTCATTGTACAGTTTGCGGCACCCTCCCATTTCGTGTCAATGCCCATAAAAATATTATTTGCAAAATTTGAAATCAATCGTTTAGTGGGCGGGGGCACGCCTTAGAACTATACGATTGATTTCAAATTTTACAAATTATATTTTTATGGGTATTGACACGAAGTGGAAGGGTGTCGTACATAAAATTCAATTTTTTTTTAAGGGCTAGAACAAAACCTCTCAACTTTAAGGGGGTGGGGAGGAGGGCACGCCTTAGAATTGAACGATTGTTTTCAAATTTTGCAAATAATATTTTCATGGGTATTGACAAGAAATGGGAAGGGGCCGTACACAAAATTAAAATTTTTTTTAAAGGGTGACTCTAATGGACACCTCAGCTTTCTGACAAGCACAGGAAAAAAATGCAAACCATACAAAACGCAGCTCTGAGAACCACTACTAGATGCCACGTGGTGGCTTATAGAGACTACGTGAAGAATGTAATATAATATATTATCGGTCCGTGAGCACAATGAAATGCTGTCCAAACAGCAAAAGTTCCTCCAACCCGAATCCAGCTGGTCACGAATACTGAGCAACTACATGAATAGAATCGACCCCCAAATTTTTAACAAGTGACCCGCATGTGAGGGCACTCCACATGATATGGACCAAATATTTACATGTCCAAAGAATGCGACAAACCTGGCGAACAATGATCTATGGTAGCGCCTAATGGCTGTAGCAGAGTTTCTGAAACTGGAAACGGAATCGAACGAGTAGCACTTTATCAACGTCGCTACAACAACAACCCATGTCTTATTACATTCGGTAAATGAAAACTTTCAAAAGATTGCAGAGTTTATTAGTTTCATGAATAGTCCTTGTTATGCGTTGGAAGCGTTGTCATACCATATCTACGTGCGTGAAGTTTGAGAACCAGTCCATCAAGGTCACTGTAAATTTATTCCGACGAAAGTTTTTTGCTTTGTAAAAATCAAACTAATCCTCTATATGAATGTTCTACGTGTTTTTCTTTAAGTGAAAAGTGATGTGTTTTTCATTAAAATTTCGTTAGAAGAACCCTCTGTATTCACAAAACGTAGTATTTTGTCGGAAGCTTCTTGACCCTCTTGGTTGGTTTGCACCAGTAAAAATAACGATAAAACTATTTTTTCAGAGACTTTGGTTATTGGAACTCAGTTGAGATGATGTTCTACCCCTATTAGAAATCACAAAATGGATTGAAATCAAGCAAAGCTTACCATTTGTAGACAAAGTTCAAGTTCCAAGATGGCTGATGACACATAAAATTAAAGACATTTAGCTACATGTAATATGGGTGTGCCGATGCCACTGAATTAACCTACTACGGGGCTGTTATATATTGAAGAATCAGCAATAAAATAATCACAACATGTAACATTATTGCAGCAAAAACAAAAATTAATCCAATTAAGCAAGTTTGTGTTTCACGATTGGAATTATGTGCAGAAAACCTCTTGAAAGCTATTTAATTGGCTCAAAGAATCGCTAAAAGAATATCAAATAAAGTTCACAGGATGTACTGATTCTACTATCGTGCTAGCATGGCTATCATCACATCCAATAGAGCGTCTGAGATATTTTAAAGCTGGTCTCGAAATCAATGGCGACATGCTAGGTCTTTAGATAATCCCTGCCGATATAGCTTCCTGTAGTTTATAAGCACCTGATTTAATCGCCACCACAAGATGGAGTTTCCTAACTATGTAAGGCTATCTGTGATAATGGAAGCAATTTCATTGGTACTAGGAACCAATTGCACGATTGGTTCGAATTTTTATCAAAAAATAATAGTTTTATATGATACCACCTGCAGCTCCAGGGTTTTGTAGTCTTTAGGAAGCTGTTGGTTCCAATCGAAAGAAATCTTAAATTCCCGGCCAACATACTCAACAACTGATGGTCAGACAATTTAACATCATCGCATTTTTTTATTGGGAGACCAACAACATCTATTCTGCAATCAGCCATATCCAAAACAATATGTTATTATTGTCTCAGTGGAGATTAATCAAAAAATTGCAGCAAGATTTATGGTCGATTTGGCACAAAGATTATCTAAGATCGCTACAAAAAAGAAACTTCTTCTCCTTTCTCCTTTCCATTACAATTCCCGACCATGACCAATTACATTGAATATGAACGACGTGATACATAGTTCCCTCAGCCAGAATGGAGGAATGTCTATAAAGATAAATTCCATGATGTGATTGCCGGCATGTTTGTTTTGTTGTGTATTAACGTTTTATTTCGTTTTCTTCATTTTTCCAAGTAAGAGAATTTTTGCTTAATAGCGCAATTTGCAAACGGTTTCGAATACTCCTTATAATTTATTCTGATAATCCAAATGAAACTAACTCCCTTCTTTATTTATAGAGAATAATTTTTTTCTTTTTTTAGTATTTTATGAGTATGTATTGACCCTCTCGTTGATTTATCTATATTGTTACAAATTATTTTTATTGTAATAGATTTACATATTTATTGAATAAAATATTCACAAAAAATTTATTGACTTTAAATTCGTTTCATTCGATAAAGTTTTAACTGACATTTACAAAAAAAAAATTGGAATACATTACAAAATTCGTTGATTTTGTTCTTAAAAATATAAATAATAATAATAAAATTGAATATATTATCTTCTAACAGTTACGGTAGGTAATATAAGTATGTAATAGTAACACAGTTAATTTTTAAGCTCATTAATTTGTCCTTGTTTTGTCTTGTCCTTTGTTTTGCCCTACAAAAATTATCATCGACTTTATTTTGTTGAATTAGGTGAATCAATATTTGACGAAAATAATAATTGTGCTTGAGCCTGTGACATTTGGTATGGCATAACCCCAATATCACTGCCTATGGATTGATTTAATTGTGATTGTTGATGGTGGTTATGGTAATGATGGGGATGGTGATGAGAATAAAGATTTTGTTGTAAATGTTGATGCGTTTGTTGTTGGGATTGTTGTGATATATTTTGATGATGTTGTGATTGATGTTGAATTTCTTGGTGTGATGATCCTGTTTCACTTCTAGCTTTCCCACATGATGTTAGTTGCATATATGATATTATACCATCAGATGTTGATGAATGAGTTGTTAAAATTTGTGGATTTTGTTGATGATGTTGTTGATGTTGTTGTTGCTGCTGCTGTTGTTGATGTTGATGTTGTTGCATTTCTGGATGGTTAACAGACTCATTTGAAGAGCACATCTGATCTAAATTTTCTAATGAATGTGATTCTTGTTGTTGATACTGTGACCCTGAAGCATTCACAGTTCGTACTGGAGTAGTTACTACTGATGTTGTGTATGGTACTGAAACATTGACAATTGTAGGTAGTAATCCATATCTAGCCATTAGTAGCTGTTCTGACACTCTACGTAATTCTTCTTGCTGTTGAACTATCAAATGTTGTAATTCTTCATGTTTTCGTTGTAGTTGGTCTTGAATTTGATTTTGGGCTGGCGTCATAACCACACCAGGATGTAAAAGCTCGGAAGCAGGCTATAATATACAAAACATATTAAAATTTGTAAGAATCAACATGATGTGACAAAGAATAAAAATATCCAAAACATTTCATTCAAACAAATCCGAGCTCACCTGTAACGGCGAAATAACTGTTGCTGTGGTTGAATTTACAGAAGCTAAAACAGGTTGTACAGGAATCGCTGTTAAGTATTGTGGTGTTGGTTCCAAAAATGTTGAAACTATACCCTGCGTGTTTGATGTAAGTCTTTGATTTTCAACACGAGGTTGAGGTGAAAGTTCATGCTCAATTTTATGTTGATTTTGAGAATGAGCTACATTCGTTGGAGGTTGTAACATTTGTTGTAAGTGCTGCTGTTGTATATGAGTTTGTTGGTTGTGTTGCATTTGTGATATTGATTCAGACGTAGATGGGGGTTTAACTGAACTTCTCACCCTAGACCGCTACAGAAATAATGATTGAAAATCATTAATTAGTTGTCATATATAACCATTTTGTTTACTTACCGAACTAAAATGGGTCGATTGTGATTGACGACTACTTATTGATTCAGCTGATACTGATGTTGAATCCGATCCATTACCACCACCTCCGTGATACGTATTGTATCGATGTCTTCCTTTCACACTTTGTGTTCGATCTACTACTCTAGCAACTTTGGCACTTTTTGTACTCCATCGTGAGCTAACTGGTGTTATATTTGAACTATTTATATGTTTATCTAAGCTATCAGACTCATCTATATCCCTTTCTACCCCACTATTGTTTGTGGTTTGATCACTTGCAAAATTTCTAGATTGTTTCATAACATCTGCGTAACTAACAACCCGATGCGTGCATACAACAAATTCAGGTTTTGAATTCCATTGATGATAAGTGATATAAAATCGTGTTTGCAGCCATATCCATTGCTGTCCTTTTGTTAAAAATCGATAATAACATGAAGTCCCTTCACCTTTTTGCAATACTAAAAAAATAAATATTATGTAAACATGTAATCGATAAAATTATTTCTTACATTGTTCATGACACGCAACAACTTTATCCAAATCATCAAAATGATAATAATCGTAACCGGATGTTCCGAGTACTTCAAACGGTAAATAACCGATAATTGGTGGTGCTCGATGATCTAAAAATAAAAATTTCCATTCTAAACTATGTCGTGATGTAAATTCACTTTTCGACGAATCAATTATAGGCATTTCTCGAATTAATTGTGGTGTTTGTAAGCGACCTGTTCCAATAAATATTAAACGATTTTCTAATTCATTGTAATGATTCGAATGGCTTCGAACATTTTGTAAAATACTTTCTAGTTCAACATCATTTCGAAAATAGCCGGTAAATTGTATTAACTCAAACGATGCTTTTTCTTGACTTTCAATTCCACCACGTTTGAAGTGACATGAAAACATTACTTGATGTTCTAAATAAAGAAAAATATTAATAAAATTAAATTTAAATCAAGATGGTGAAAGCTACCTCTTTGTATTCCATTTTCAATGTGTTCGTTTATATTCGGTGGATTCAAGAGTAAATTATATAGATCAGTGTGGTCTTCTTCATAAGATAAATCATAAACTGTCATATTCAATAGATCACTCTGGAAGAAGACATAACGAATTATTTGTAAGAACTCAAAAATTTAAAAGAGCAAATATAATACAGGCAAATGTCCTAACAACGATGTTATACTTTCAGAAGCGTAAATTATTTTTCCAGTTGATGAAAAAACAATAATAAATCCATCTAAAGCTTCTAAAATTAGGTGTGTGAATTCTTCGTTTGATAAAAAAGATGGCTTCCAATCTTCTTGAATTTCATGTGCTCGAGATCGGACCGAAACTTCTGTAACAAAAACAACTTCTGATATCTGATATGTTTCATTTTTCAATTTACCATTATGATTTTTTAAGAACGCAATCGTTGATTTAAGAACAGTTGATTTATCCATTTTCCGACTATTTGCTGAAACCATTGTACTGAGTTCGTTGACTAGAACATTAAACTGATCCCGACGTTTCTTTTCACTTAGATTTCGAGATTTTCTGAAATTATATTTAAAAACAATAAAAATTAGAACTTCGCTTCATATTTAAAGTTAATCCGGCTTGAAGGGCCATTTATAATAGTTAGTGTCAAGACCAATCATTTTCTCAAAAATATTTTTTTTTTGTAGCTAAACGGCGCGGTGTCACTAAACTTTGTACATATGATTTAAAAACATTTTTATTACTTACCGTTTAGAATCAACTTTCTCGTCATCATCATCATCCATTGTTGTGAGAAGAATTTTGAGGTTTTTTTTGGAACTTTGGACACAAAAGAGTCACCACCTGCTTCTCTTCTTTTGTGCTAAAATTTATCTAACTTTAATGATATTAAAATATGTGAAAACGAACGAATTGTTGAACTGAAATTGAATGAATATTTTTATGTAACAAAACTACGTCGGTTGAAAACGAAAAAGTTGTTGTATTTTTATATTAAATCAAAGTTGTTTTTAATGATTTAGAAGATTTAGAATCTGAAAAGAAAAGAAAATAAATTTTTAGAATAATTATTTATTATTACATAATACAAGTTCATTTACACCCAGTGAATAATTATTCTGTGGAGCTATATTACCCGTTTTTTCATATCTCGTGGCATCAAAGTTACAAACAAAGCCTTAAAAATATATATATATATATATATATATATATATATATATATATATATATATATATATATATATATATATATATATATATATATATATATATATATATATATATATATATATATATATATATATATATATATATATATATATATATATATATATATATATATATATATATATATATATATATATATATATATATATATATATATATCTATATATATATATATATATATATATATATATATATATATATATATATATATATATATATATATATATATATATCTGTAGGTGGGAGGTAAACTACACCAAGTCCAATTTTTTCAAAATACGTTTTTTCATACTGTTAGAATCAAGATTTTGTTCTCTACCGAGAGGTTAAAAGCACTGAGTCCTAACTAGTGTAGTTTTCAAGATAGAACAATTTTAAATAGTCCAAGTCCATAGTAAATAGCACATTTTCAAACAGTTTTTTGGCTTTCCTGTAAAATTTTAAAAATGTGACTTTTTTTTTTTTTTTTAATAAAATGTGTTGTGTAATAGGGTTTAGAATATGTGTCACAACAACACATAAATACCTTTTAAGACCTAGGTCTAGACCTGGGTCCCACAACAACTGGCGTTCTGAGGTGTAGATTAACGCTTTTTTTAAACATCTGTGGGTTGAAGCCACCTGAGACTAAGTGTTCCGGCAAACTATTCCATTTGTACGCAGTTCGGACAAAGAAGTCTCTCTGCGATCTGCCAGTATGACAGCGCGGTGTAGTTTACCTCCCACCTACAGATATATATATATATATATATATATATATATATATATATATATATATATATATATATATATATATATATATATATATATATATATATATATATATATATATATATATATATATCCCTTTGGATTTTAAAAATACACAATCTTGAAGCAGATTTGAGCCTCTTTGAATCGCTCCAGTTTTACATTGGATGCTTCTAATTTGATCATAATAGTATGGGCTAGAACAGTTTTATTACCAGTTACAATTTTATTTTATTTGAGCGCTTTTTTCACTCCTCAAATGTGAATACTATTTTCCAAATTAAAACTGTTTTCTACGATAGCATATAATGATTTTATTTTCATGCAGGCTAAATCCCTTGGGAAATGTTTTTTTCCGTTAGTGTAAAATAATTTTCGCTAAATAACAAATTTTTGTTGCTTTGGTTTTTTCATGTAATTTTATAAAATTTTTAAGTCAATGAAAAAATTCAATATGAATTTTGAATGTAATGTTGTCGATTTTTAATTTAACAAATTATTACTAGTATCGTTTATATATTTACTACCGTAAAAAAAATTGCATTTCCTAAGCGAGAAGAAAACGTTTTACGTTTACGTGAACAAATTTTCACTCACAGAAATGTACTATATATTTTTAATGTCGTTCTTACTCGTAAACTAAATTTTTTTTTTCACTCTTTTGGAGTCGATTTGATTATTTTTTTTTCACTCTAAACGCAGAGAAAAAAATAGCACTTTATGATATACGATTTTTTAGTAGTTACACTAACATCAAGAAGAATTTACTTAAAAAAAATAAAAAAGAATAAACAAAATTGATTTAGTGTTTAATTATTTAATTTTATTTTACTACTACACGATTTAATCTGATGGAGATTATCGACAGATAATATTTTGTAACAGTTAAAAATATTATCTGTCGATGATCTCCATCAGATAGAAACGCGTAGTAGTTAAATAAAAATTATATAAAATTAAAAACGATATCAATTTTGTTCAATTATATATTAAAACAGATAATTCACGTCACTCCAAAAATGTTTTTCATTCTCATAGTACTATTTCGTCATCCTTTTTTATCTATTTTTATAACAGTACTTGCATAATTGGAGAAACCATTTAGAAAAACAATCTATTTTTATTTTTTATGCGAAGGAAAGCATCAAATTTGAAGCAAAAATTAAATGTATGAGTATTTTAAAAAAAAATAACTATACTTCTGGCAACTCCAAATATAGGTTTATTTTTATTTTTTTTTACAACCATAATTGTGTGAATTATTAGTTTTAATAGAATAACATGAATGAATAGCTGTTAATATTAGTGTTTCATTGTTTAGTGATATAGTGTTTAATAATATATTTTATTTTTTGAAAACATGTTAACATTTAACACGAACCCAATACAACGTTTTGTCCGTCCGACAGAGTAATATGCATTAATTTAAATTACATAATTTTAAAACAAGTAAAACGAATTAAAAAAAATAGTAAATTTTATTATATTTCTTTATACCACTAATTCAAAACAAGTTAGTTAGTTAGTTCGAGCCCCTTCCTTCAAAAGGTAAAATGCACGAACGAATTAATCCCGCCCAGAGAGACGCTGCCATAAACGTGAATAAAGACCTAAAAAATGTCGCCGATTGGGGTGACCCAAACCTGGTAAATTTCAACTCTACCAAAACACAGCTGTTGATTGTTTCCAGATCAAATACCGAGTTCCCCAAAGATATTTTATTCAGTATGTGTGATGAACCAATAGGTGAATGTAAAAGCATTCGTTTATTGGGTGTCACAGTTTAAATGACCTACTCTGGAACGATCATGAAATGGCGATGGCAAAAAGCGC
This sequence comes from Diogma glabrata, assembly GCA_963693315.1. Taxonomy (NCBI): domain Eukaryota; kingdom Metazoa; phylum Arthropoda; class Insecta; order Diptera; family Cylindrotomidae; genus Diogma; species Diogma glabrata. The sequence continues at coordinate 369,999,800 of OY856186.1, forward strand.
GTCTAAAAAACTCGGCCTCCTAAATAGATGCAAAAAAATTTTCACTCCTTATACCAATTGCTCCATGTTTATAAGTCTTATATTCATCCATGTATAGAGTATTGTTGTCAAGTTTGGGGTGGTGCTTCTGTTTCCATCTTGACCCTCTTAGACTCTGTTCAAAAGCGGGCTATACGAATTGTGGGTGATCGAACTTTGACATCAAAACTTGATTCCCTACAACATCGTCGCACTGTTGCTGACCTCGTTGTTTTTTATAAAATATCGTCATCAACAGTGCTCAGATGAAATGAGCAGCATCATGCCTCAAACTTATTCTTACCCCGTTCCACTTGACAATCGGCTACCGCAACCAGTCAAACGGTCGAGATCCTACGCTGTCATACTGGCAGATCGCAGAAAGACTTCTTTGTCCGAAATGCATACAAATGGAATAGTTTGCCGTAATCCTTGGTCTCAGGTGATTTCAACCCGCAGAGGTTTAAAAAAAGCGTTCATCATGACCTTAGAACGCCAGTTGTTGTGGGACCCACGTCTAAACCTAGGTCTTAAAAGGTATTTATGTGTTGTTGTGACACATATTGTAAACCCTATAACACAACAAATTTTATTCAAAAAAAAAAATTAAAAAAATTTTATTTAATTTCGATACTTATGTAATTGTTTGGTATTTTGAGAATAAACTGACCTACAATGAAAGACATCAAATTTTATACTAATGAGAATTGCAATTGAGAAACCAAAAATCATAACAATTCAATTTAATCATAGTAGCCTTTTTTTATATTCGAAAGAAGGACATGCGAATTAGTTTGAATTTATTGTTTTTATATAATCAGAGCGAAAATACTTTTTTGTTTTTTTTATAAAATATAAGCAAAAAAATTTATTTCAGACTTCAATACAATCAAATAAAGTTTATTCTCCCTCAACCTTTACTCGAAAAATAAAATATACCATTAAACACTGACACAATAAACTACTATTATTTAAAATTCGGTCAATGTTGAAGCGTAGTGGTGAAAGGGTGAAAGTTGAACTTTTTTTTACTAAACTTACAACTGTGCATCGCCAAATTCTTAAAAATAGCAAAGTTTCTAAAATCAAGTCACACCCCACTTGACCGGGTTTTAAATGGTGTTTTGCCCCTTACCATTTCCACCTCCTTTAATAATATAATTATGAGTATATGACACTGTTATATATTTTTCATTAAAAACTTACTAATTTTTCTATCATTCCAAATGCATTTAAAGATTTTCATTAAAGTAGGTTCAGAGTTAATCGAGGAAAGAAAACATAAAGAAAACGCCATTGTTCAAAATTATATAAAAATGGTGCGGTGTAAAATTCCAAAATAAATTTTTAAAGAATACTGAAGTAGAGCCCTTTCATATGATACCCTACTTGACTCTATAAACAAATGTATTTTCTCAAAGGCGTCACATCATAGCCCTGTAAAACAAACGGAAACAGTTTTATTTATTTTTGAGTCCGCCATTTTGTGTGGATATGTTAGTTCAATACCTGACCAAAATTTCGATACCGTTTTTTCGCTTATAGTAGAATTTTATTACCAATGAATTTTTGACAGATAGATCGCAGCAAGAGATAAAAAATGAGACAAAAAGTAAAACAGAGTTGTATTATTTATTTTGGTATAAATTTGTTTTGAAAACAGACGGACACATGAAAGGAAAATGATAGCACTTAGCTCTCTGAGATATAGCTAGACCACATGTGTTGGTTTGTCAGACTACCGCCCTTTTAATTAAAATAAGCCATAAATTCGAACACAAAAACATTTGTATGTGCTACAGATCAGTCAACCAATATTCTAACATTTTCTCACTTAATTGCTGTGTTGCGTCACTCAATGTAAATTAAGAATGCATGGTTCTATCTACGTAAATAAAAGAATTTTTGTTATTTAAAGCGTAATCATAATGTAATATGTAGATATAAAACGGTTGTTTATATTTATAGGCATTAGAATGTTTGCCTGTAGTTGTAGATGAGATGAGCATATTTTCTCGTTTGAACAGGAAATTGTTGACTTGAATTTTATATTGACATAATATGGGGAAATTTTTAATTTGTGTAAGATGAAAAAAATAATAAAAAAGAAACAAGAGATTAAGAATCTTACTATTTATACTCGATCAAATGTTCGATCGGTGACATGATGTAAATTTTAATCAAAAGACAAAGATATCAGTAGTGTATAATAAAAAATATAATAATAATAAAAAATAAATTAATATGTAAAAAGAAATATAAATAAATTTCAATTGTTTTTAAACAAAAAATGTTTTGTTTTTGTAATTGCACAATTTAATTAAATTTACATATGGATTAAATTTACAACATCTGAAAACCCAGGTTAAGCTGTCAGCCACAACTCTTCCCTAAATTTTTTTCCGAAAATATTGAAATAAATTTTTTGAATTTTTTTGAATTTTGGGTACTATTTATTAGTATTGTATTTTCATGAACTGATGAACTTTTAGAATAATTTTTTTAAAATTTTTTGTAACTCTTAATTTTTAATTGTTAATTTTGCCGGAAAATTTGAATTAATTTTTAATAATTTTGAAAAAATTTTTAGTGGTGGTAAATTTTTTATTTTGAATTATTTTTGTAATTTGGGCAATTATCTTTTTTAATTTGCTAATTAATTCAATTGTAAATTCTGTAATTAAAGTTTATGTTTTTTAATTGTTTTTGTAAATTTCAAAATTTGAAGTAAATTTTTTTTTATGTTTTGGATATTTAAATATTTTGTTTGAAATTTTTGAATTTGTTTTCCTAAATTTTAAAATAGTTTTAATTTCTTTGTAATTTTTGAAATATTTTAAATTTTTAATCTTTAGGTACTTTTGATATAAGTTTTAAATTTTTGTAAATTCAAAATTGATTAATTTATTCAAAATTAATTAATAATTAATTAATTTCTTCTTTGACTGAGCTTGTTTTGTAAATATTTTATTTTTCAATTTTGGAAAATTAATTATTCTAATTGATTTTTGTTTTCAGAATTATTTTCTTGTAAGTTTATTACTTCGGTCTGAAAGTTCTCGAGCCAAAAGTGGTATTCTTACCCCCAGTTTTTTTGGCATTTCTTAACGTAGGTCCTAATACTGATTCTAAAAAAGAAAAAAAATGAATGTCTGTCTGCCGGACGACCGGCCGTCACATCCGACGAAATCTAGAAAACCGCTGGAGGGATTTCAAAAATGTTTGTTTCTGAGCCGAAAGAACAATATTTTCGATAACTGTTCTGGAAGTGTGTGTATGTACTCTACCGGAAGTGTGTCAAAATAATTAAATATGCATATTTTTTGCTTAAATTCATTCATTAAATTCATCTCAAGTGATTACGAATAAGAACATTGAATTTGGAGAAATCTTGATAGTCGGGATTGGTATGTGAGACCAAAAACTAGACTATTGCATCATAAGTTTGTCAAAAATATATTGTCAAGAGTGTCAAAAGAATGATTTTCATTTTTTTTACCCAATTTTTTGGAGAAAAATGAAATTAATTATTTGTATGACATGAAAAGTATTCGAACATGAAATTGGACATGAACCTTTTTGATTTTGTTATAATTTTTGAAAATTTTTTAGAATTTTGATAAATGTTTCAATTTCTGATTTTGTTAGAATTTTCGGAATATTTTTAGAGTTTTGAAAAAATTTCAATTTTTATTATAATTTTTGGGAAATTTTTTGGAATTTGGAAAGAAACATGAATTTTTGATTTTGTAATTTTTTCTTTAAACGGTAAATGGAGAGGTTTTTGAGTAGCTTGGTGTATCATCTTTTCACTAACTTTAAGTTATATTAATTTATGATCTGTTATAATTTTCCGGCAACGTATCAATATTTCGTGTTTGTTTTGTAATAAATTTCTAAGCAGAGATAAAAACTTGTACTTGTGCTTTAAAAAAGAGTTTTAAGTTTGATACACATCGCTGCCCTAAACTAAAAACAATGTCCTCATAAAAGTTGTTTGCTGAAAACTATGTACACCAAATCCTTAATCTTATCTTAGAGCTGTGAGGTTTCAGCCTCTTCATATTTTTTATTTTGGATTGTTTAAATTTTTTAAGACGTTTTTGATTATGAAATTTGTTAATAAATTTTGAATTGCGCTAATTTTTTGTTTATTTCGAATTCTTGATTTGTTTTTGAACGTATACATGTTTCCAATTTGTTATCGAAATTTTGTAATTTTTTGACTTTGCGTTGATTTTTTCACCAATTTGCGCATGCTTTCGTTATTATCTATCCTTGCTTTCGTTGTCAACTTGTGACATCAGATCGGTCAGTCTCCTCCGCGTTTATATACACTTGTTAGTGAAATCCTCTCTTAATTTTTTTGTTTTTCAACCTTTTTCCATAAATTTTTTTTTAGTTACTATGGCTTCCAATCAAGACGTCACAGTGGCCAAGTGTGTAAGCTGATAACTGTGATTTTTGCGCAGTTTTTCTTTTTTTTAAATTTTTTCTTTTTTTAATTTATCATGAAAATTTATTTTTTCGTTTGCTTTGGTATTTTTTGTGTGAGGCTTCAGTTGTTTTGTCTGTAGACAACAATTGTCTGTAGACAACATTTTCGTTTTAAAGCTTTTTGCTTTTGGTTCTGTGTGCAAAAGGCAAAATCCTTGTAAGTCCTAACTCGGGGAAATCTGTTAGTTTTGTTTTGACGTTTTGGTTTTCTTAAGATTTGTAATGTGGGCGTAACGCAAAATCTTTGTAAGTCCTGACGCGTAGACAATTTTTTGAGGTTTTGTTTATATTTTTGATATATTTGTTGTTTTGGGGGTGAAAGGCACAATACGGAAGTCAATGACACACCAACAACATAAATATTTGAGTTTGTTGTGCTTTGAACTTAAAACTGCAAAGGTAGGCTAAATTATTCAGACATATTCATTACGAAATTTTCAATCCCACGTACTTCAGTTGTGTGGTAACTATTGTGTGCTGCGAGAGAGTTGGGAGTGGTGAAGTGGAATGTCCCGGACCTTGTTGACCTCTTTATGGTTTACTATCTAGGTTATGCCTCCATGGTTATTTCATCTCATTCACGGGTTCTCAATATGGTATGGGTCACCAAGTATTACTCTCAAGTAATCCGACTGTCATCATTTTCGAAAATTCTATTCGTTAGAGCGTACCTGTTGGAAGGTACAAAGAGCGCAGACCAGTGCACGATAAAGGGCAAGGATCGCCTTTCGTTCGTGTCACTGTGATTGTTGTTCTCTCTACACCTACACTGGCCTATTTTTCTCAACTTAGAGTGTTTCTGTATTTCATTTAGCTTGCCAGGGAACAGTCAGCAGGAAAATGCTAGCCCTTGACTTCCTAAGCCATAGTTGGATCACCTCTGTCCTCTGGTAATCCATCGATTTCACCGAAACACTCTTCCAAAACTCTCTTTTGTTTACTTTGGGTTATTACCACCTATCAAAATGGTTTTCTCATTTCCAAGTTTTTTCTTTGATTTTTTTGAGAGTATTTTTATTTTGTTCCTTAAGTCTTTTTGAATATGTCCTTTTTTTTGCTTTTGTACTATACTTTGTTTAGCCAGCATATTTTTTCAATTTTTTTTTTGACAAAAATTTTGCAAAATTAACATGTATTAACCTTACCTGTTTTTTAGCATAAAAAAAAGTTGTCGCAAATCTTGGGGAGTGGCATATAAGCTGAAAGGTGGGTCCAAAACATTCTCCGTACCCAAGTTATAGCATAATTGCTAAGTGGGTTTAGCCGCAGCACCAACTTTCTTTTCGTATAAAATTTGTGGTTTTCGATTTACGGCCTGATTAAAGGACGGTATGCTGTTGAAAATAAACTATTTTCCATTTACAAGATCTATGTAAAAAAACCAAAATAAAAGGGAACGAAAAAATTTTCGGTTTGCATTTCGTAAGTAGTATGCAGTTGAACATAAGAAAAGGGCAGTGTCCCCTTACATTGAACCTGGGTGGTGTTTAAAGCACGCGAATGTAAATCCTTACAATTTTAAATTTCTTGTACAGAGGTTGGTCCGAAGAACTTTTGCTCAAGTGAGCTAGCGGGTCGGTCGGTGTATATTGTGTGCATCGACCATCTGATGAACCTTCACGTACCATCAGACCTCTTACAACAAGATGGCGAGTATTTGAAAAAAATTGTTTGGATTACGTTTGATGAGCAAATTTGATTCACGAAACAAAATCGATAACAGGATCCAAAAATAAGACGCAGCCATGTGAAAAGCAATTTTACCACGTCAAAGTCTAGTTGCTACGTTGTTCTATTTGGCATCAATTTTTACAATTTAATACATATATTTAATACATAATTAAGAGAATTCAACATTTAAACGTATTTACATTTGCGTGTGTGAATATTGACTGAATTTATTTAGTTTATTATTATTACTTAATTTATTATAATAAAAATAAAAATGGATTTCATTTAATTTATGTTTTTTTTATTTATACTTTCAACAGCAGTATGTTCGCAATCGCAACAACAGCAGAATTCATATTTAAGATTTGTATTATAAAAAAAATTCAATAATCATAAAAAAACTCTCCAACTCGCCATACATCAAAACACGAACGCAAACTTAAATTAATTGAAATGTCAAACTTGTGAAAATAATCAATTCTCGTCTGAACACATGAGAGCTGAGAATACCAGTGAGCATATAAAGTTGTTCGTTCTCACGTGCCACTTATCATAATAATAAAAATTATTCTAAGCAGCCCCGTTGGGGTTTGTCATTCAATAATATACAACTTTATCTAATCAGAAACAAGACTGAAGAATCCAAGATTGTTGACGATGGATGCGGTGGCCATTTGTACATATGTACGGATGATTTGGAGTGTGAGTAAGAGGAGTCTCCCTTTGTGTTGTAGGGATCAAGCAAAAGAATCGACCTAAGCTATATGTACTATAATGACAACTACTGCCTTCTAGCCAAACCAACATCATTTCAAAGGAAAGAATATGACAGTTTTTAAAAACAAATATTGCACGCTGATGCATAGGCTAACTTCACTACAGCTCTGGAAATATAGTGTTCTGGATATAAAATGAGCTAATATCCATCAAATACTTCAGTTAAAAGCTAACGTATGTTGTAGATTTTGCGTAGTTCTAATTATAAAAATGTTAAAGAGAGCAGTGGTATCCCAACAAACATAAATTCTTTTGTATGAGAAAAAGTAAAAAAAATTTTCCGGAAGTGAAAAACCGGAAGTTGGGATGCAGAACTGTTGTGAACCGCACTAAATGTGTATGTACCAAGTTTAATCCAATTCGATTATCAGATATAGAGTATTCAAATTACTCGTCTTTGCAAGTACCCGGCTAGTCGAGTATTTGATTTCTGAAATACCCGGGTTACCCGCGTATCCGGGTATTTTAAAAAAAAAAAATATAGCTAGAAAAGTTAAGGTATGGTGCGGGTGCGGCCGTGTAGGGTTGTTTAAGGTTGAAGGTTGTTTAATGCAAAAATTAGTTTTTGAAATTTGTTTACAAGTAAATGCATTTCAGCCAGTATAGAGACTAGAGCATCCAATGACAGTGTTTTTTACACTAGCAACATCGACAAAACTGGTATTGCGATTATGCTACTGGATGTCATCAGTTTTATAACAAAACAAAAGAAAATACTGTAACTACTTTTTAAATATGTTTTTGTTTCATGTATAGAAGTTATTAAAAAATTACGCCAATGGCCAATCATCAATAGGAATAATTCCAATTTCTTAAGATCAGTATATTAAAGAAATTTCGTCATTGGTGATTCTATTATTCTATTTACCAAACAAATTTGAGCTACCGTTATCAGGTGTCTTGGAAGGCAGAATTCTCATTAACGATAATTTCACATAGTTTTGCATACCAGCATCTTCTGTATGATCATTTTTATCATTCCGTTCAATATTCTAAACAACAGATTATGTATTTCCTTACAATATCCGACCCACAAGTACAAGATTTTGGTTGAAAATAATAAAATTTAGCCAATATCCCAAATGCTGTTCACTCGGTCTGAATTGCCATGAATTTACTTTTGACTGATATTATTTTTAATAAAATTTGTTGTGTAATACGAGTAGGGCCGTGTGTCAATACTTAGAAGATTATTGCTTCATTTCCAAAAAAATTATCATTTTTTTTTGTTAAAAGCAAAGACAATTATTTCGATATGTCACAATTTAGATTTAGCCAATTGACACAGGAAAATTTGGTAATAAATTCAACCTTGGCTAATATTTTTTAGCATATGGTAAGAAAATTTAGTTTTAGATTTAGCTGTATTGACACACGGCCTTACAATATGAATCACAACAATACATTTAATCCTCTTAAGACCTAGGTCCCATTATGTCTTAAAACGTCCTATGTTCTACATCCCACAATGTTTGCTGGTTGAAAATCAAAATTTTATAGTCAATCTATTTGCCGGGTAGTTAATCAAAATACCCGGATAGTCGAGTAAGTTAAAAAAGCCAAAAATGCCCGGGTACCGAAAAATGCCGATAATCGACATTGTATCCCCTAATCAGGTACAGATGTTATTGAACTTTCAAAAAACAGGTGTATGGGACACCCCCCACCATTTTGTCCACTATCGCTCAAAAACTAATCAGTTCTTTGCATTATATATTTGCATCTTTTTCCAAAGTGTCATAAAGATTCATTAACGAACGAATGCTGCATTGAAACAAACATTGAAGAAAAGGTGACACAGTAATCAGGTGTTCGGGAGACCCCCACCACTTATCCCAATACTGTCCAAAAACTAATCTGTTCTTTGGTATTTAAGTCTCCATCTTTTTTCAAAGTGTCATTTAAATAAATTAATGAATGAATTCTGTATGCTCCCAACAAACTTTAAAAACAAAGTGTGAAAAGTCAGCATTTGTATGGTAGACCCCCGCCACTTTGATCAATGTGTCCCAAAAGATGTTAGCTATTTTCTCATACTAATTGGAACCTTTTACATAAGTTGCATCATAATTACTTCATTATTGTAGGTTTTAGTGTGCATAAAGACACTGAAAAAACTTCAACAAAGTACAAAAAATTTTTTTACCGGAAGTGAAAAACTGGAAGTTGGGATGCCGAACAGTTGTTAGCCTTACTAAATGCTTATGTTTCATCCAATTCGATTATCAGGTACAAATGTTATTGAGCTTTCCAAAAAACAGGTGCTCGTTACACCCCCCACCACTTTGTTCACTATCGCTCAAAAATCAATCAGTTCCTTACAATACATATTTGTATCTTTTTCCAAAGTGTCATCAAAATTCATTTCCGAACGAATGTTGTATGCTCCCAACAAACATAAAAACAGAGTGGAAAAAGCCACCTGTTGTATGGTGGACCCCCAACCCTCTATCCAATGTACTCCAAAAGCTGATAAAATCTTTCTTATGTTACTTAAAAGGTTTTATCAACGTTTCATGACGATCGATCAGTAATTGTAGGCTACAGTAGGGATAAACACCTGGTAAAAAAACTTTTAACCGGAAGTGACAAACCGGAAGTTGGTATGCAGAAATATTGGAAACAGTTCTAAAACCTTATATATCAAGTTTGCATAAGATCATAATCCGGGATTAGAAGTTATTTAAGATTTAAACTTGGTGGTGTTCGGAAACCCCCCCCCCCCGCCATTTTGTCCAAATTTGAAATGAATCCAGCTTGACCATTTTCAAGTTAACCTGTATCATTTGCCAAAGTTCCATCAAGATCTTATGCAGAAAGGTCACCCACATACCCACGCCCCCCCATATACAGTCGTACACCAAAATTTTTATTGGCTATTTAGATAGAGGATTGTCCAAAACAAGAGAAAAAATAAAATTTAGGGTATGTAAGATTTTTTTTTTCGATAGATTGCATTACTTCACACAATTTCAAATTGTGGTGAAGTAAAAATTTACCCAGTTATGGTGGTTATGTTTTGTTCAAGCATCTATTACCTGTGTCACGGACTCAATCCCAAATAAGAAGCTTTAAAGTAGTTACAATCCATCACTATAGTTGTCACAAAAATTGTTTACCCGTGATACATCAAAGAAATTAGTTGTCAGTTGCAACAATAGTTATTTATTATACAAGGGAAAAAAGTAGTAGATTTTAGCTCGAGGTTGTGTTGTCTCCCGACGCGAAGCGGAGGGAGACAAAAAACCGAGAGCTAAAATCTACAATTTTTCCCGTGTATAATACACTATTTTTTTCTGTGACTGGATAAATATTAATATAATTATTGAAAAAATAATATTAAACAAATATTACAATATGTATATTCACCACACCATACGAATTTTTCTTGAATAAAAACTTAAAATTAAGTTTCATTTTATTTGTCAAAACCAGTTATTAACATCAAGAAGAAAACGGTATAACTTTTCATTAACATTAAAATAGTCATAAATATTCATAAATATTCATAATATTCATCATTTATGTGTATATATGTATTTATATATATATTTTTATCTATCCGGGAAAAAAGTACATACTTTTTTCCCGGGGAAAAAAGTATTTTATGAAAAGTAGCATTTTTGCACCTGTCAGCAGAAGTAAAATGTTAAACTTTTTTCCCGTCACAGAAAAAAATATTTTAAAATATTCAAACATTTTTCCATACGAACTTGAACAAGGACGATCCACGGGAGATTTTCTCTCCTTCATCACTTCAAAATTATTTATATAATTTTAAAACCATGTCCATTCATGCCTAATTAATAAAAATAATCACACAAGAAATAAACAAAAACGATTTTGCTTTTCACATAAATTTTTCTATATGATAAAATTGAAAATTACAAACAAAATGATTTTTATAATATATACAACAACAAAAATAATGAAGGGAAAAATGGAAAGAAAATTTATAACAACACAAAACAAAAACAGCAGGTAGGAAAATTTTCTAGAAAAAAGGTAGTCAAGGTGAAATTATGTTATATAAATTGAATCCCAAATAATGTTAAGTTGTTCAAATTAATGAAAATAATAAAAATAAAGAATGTGAGTTGTGATTGGGTTATAAATAGCACATTGTGTTGGTTAAACAAATAAGCTGTAGTTAAGTAAGTTAAGTAAATCGCTTTTTAAGGATTTAATTATAAACTACCAGCGATATGTTGTCGATGTTTTAATTGAGTGTTTAGGAGGTGACTGACAGTTTTTAATACAACTTGCAATGGATGATATACACATATATTAAGACTTGTATATCACAGTACTCACAGCAGTGCAGTTATAAATTTGACGAATATAAAGAATTATACCAATTTTGGAAAATAGTTTTATGTATATGTTTTGAGGACGAATAAGTTTTGTTTGTTTTTATTAAAAAATATTGCGACGCATCAACGACGTATCAACATTGGCTAACTTCACCACAGCTGTGGAAACGAAATATTCTGAATATATAGTGAGCTAATATCTAATAAATACTTCAATTAATGGTTAACCGATGTTATAAATTTCGTGTAGTTCTAATTAGAAAACCATTAAATAGAACTGTAGCATCCCAACAGACATTAATTCTGTTGTACGAATAGAAAAAGTAAAAATTTTTACTCAAAGTGACAAACCGGAAGTTGGAATGCAGAACTGTTACAAATTATACTTGTAGTATATATAGACAGTAAATCAAAATCAATTATCAGGAACTGATGTAATTGAAGTTTCAAATAAACAGGTTCTCGATAGGCCCCCACCCCACCACTTATCACAATATCGTCCAAACACTATAAGCAGTTCTTAAACATTTAAATCTCCATCTTTTGTCAAAATGTCATCGAAATTGATTAGTGAACGAAGTCTATATGCTCTCGACAAACTTTAAAACCAAAGTGTGAAAAGTCAGTAGTAGTATGGTGATCCCCGCCACTCTGATCAATGTGACCCAGAAGTTGATCATTATCTTCTCACACTAATTGAAACCTTTTTCATAAGTTAATCAATTCATTATTGTAGGCTCTAATGTGCATAAGAACACTGAAAAAAATACAAAATAGTGCAAAAAAAATTTTTGCCGGAAGTGAAAAACCTGAAGCTGGAATCCAGAACTGTTGTGAGCCGTATTAAATGCTTATGGACCATATTGCATCCAATTCGATTATCAGGTAAATATATTAATCGCAGTGCTACTTGAACTGCAAGTCTCAAGGCCCTCCAATAAAAAAAAAAATATATTAATGAGCTTTAAAAATACAGGTGCTCATGAGACCTCAAACCTTTTTCCAATACAACACACCCTAAAACATTTTACTAATGTGTAGGCTATAGTAGGGATAAACACTGCAAAAAATCTTTTTAATCGGAAGTAACAAATCAGAAGTTATACACCAAGTTTTAATACGATTGAAAGCCAGGAATAGAATTTATTGAAGACTCCTGGAGGTGTTCGGAAGACCCTCCGGCATTTTGTCCAGTTTTGGAATGAATCCAGATCTTCCATTATCATGAGAACCTTGATCATATACAAAAGTTTCATCAAGATCCCCTGCAGAAAAAAGGTTATATAGTAAACTGATCTCTTTGTGTGTACATTAGTTGTGAGTAATTCACGGGATTTTTCTGACACACCCAGATGCTAATATGTTCCAGTTAAATGTAATTTGCAGTTTTCTGCAAATTTAGCAAAAATTGTCGACTATTTGCGACAGTGGGTATATAGAACTCAGTTTTAATATATTTGTTTATTGTGACTTTACAATCAACACCAATCCGTATATTGCCAATAGACTTTGGAACAACAACAATGGGCTTGCCTAACATGTTTACTTGAATTAATATCGCGCTATCACATAACCGGTTGAATTCTGTTTTGACTTAACGGAACCGTGTATGACTTGAGCTTAGATTGATTGCACACTTCTTCATGATTGATTCGGAGCAAGTCAGATTTAACATTTTCACACCTTAACCTAACAATGAATTCATCAGACAACGCATCATCTAGAAATCAAATTTTTGTGTTTTATATATTTACAAAATTGTTGTAAAATTTTTGATTTTTTGTTTTTGTGTGTTTTTTTTAAAAGCTCTCCTTAGTGCTACTAAGGAGATATTATTGGACCGGAAATACTACTTCCGAAAAGTATGAATGAATAGAATTATATTTACGTTTCCAAGAAAAAGAGAGAATTCTACTTAAAAGGAATGTAAGAATGGAATATCTGATTTCCTCCAAACTGACGAAGCTAATCGTTTGTAGATGTAAACTGTGAAGACAACCAAAGAAAGGACGGTAGCACTACAAATGCAAGGATATTGAAAACATCCTTGCTGATCCTGATCATCCTTGATCTATAAAAGAAAATTTCAAGAGATTCAACATTTTTTAAAGGATCTTCCACCATAATCATATCAAAATAAAATGAGTGTTCTACAAGTAAATCTAAATTCTACATTTAAAAATACTGTCACTTGGTTTCAAAAACAAATATGCAGCAAAGTTTATCGATTGGTCCATCAATCAAAATTATGCAGTTGAATGTTGAAGACATCCCAATTCTAAAATTCCAAATTATAAGTAGATTATCAGTTGAAGCGGAAGTAGACGTATTATTGTTACAAGAAACTGTAACGTATCGTTCATGACGTATCATTCATGATACGGATGGTTCAACAATTTCAAAACCAAGTCAAAACGAATTGTTTTACAAGAATTTCCTAGGTCGCAACATAGTCCTATTTTATTACAATAAGGTTTAAATATTCCTATCTTTCGTTCATTACCAAAAGCAAGATGGAATTTTGAGAAAGCAAATTGGATGGCATTTTCAGAGTCATTGGATAAAGAATTCAAAAATGTTCCTTCTAAGGTTCAAAATTATGATTCTTTTGTTAAATCTGTAATCAATTGTGCTAAAAAACAATTCCAAGAGGTTACCGAATGCAATACGTATCTGGTTGGGATAAAACTTGTGAAGCGCTTTTTGAAAGTTACATGCATGATGGCAATAAGCAAGTTGGTTCAATGTTAATTAATCGTTTGAATGATAATCGTACAAACATTTGGCAAAAAAAAATTGAATCTCTTGATTTTACACATTCAAGTAGAAAAGCTTGGTCTATAGTTGGCAAACTTGGAACAAATCCACAAAGAAAAATAGTTTCTTCATCTTCCTTTACACCGAATCAAATTACAACAAAACTATTGAATTCAGCGAAAACTGACATGGACAGTAGAGCTATTAAAAAAGTTAAGTTTCAGCTCAAACGTTTACGTAGATCTTTGAAACAATAACATGCTTTCTCAAAAAGATTTTCTTTAGGTGAAATTGTTAAGGCTTTATCTCATGTGAAAGTTGGCAAAGCAGCTGGAGTTGATAACATTTATCCTGAATTTATAAAACATTGTGGTCTAAGTACCAAGAGATGGCTAGCAAATTTTTTTACTGACGTTGTAAAAAAATCTAAAGTTCCTTCAGTTTTCAAAAAGTCAAAAGTTATTACTACTCTAAAGCCTGGAAAAACAGGAGACGACACATCTCATTATCGCCCAAATTCATTGCTTTGTGTACCTTTCAAGCTATTGGACGGCTATTGGAAAGACTTATACTACAAAGGGTTCAAAATCAATGTCGTGGTTGTTATGACGGATAATTCAAACTACATTATTATAATTCGAACCACTGTCCCGCTCACACGAAGTTTGCCTTAACATAAATCCTCATATTTGTTTTCTTAGCTGTCTTCATTTTTTTTCCTAAAAATATAGTTTCTTATACTCAATCCATAGTCATCATTTACTATAGTTTCCGCTACAAAAATTTATTATTCAAAAAACAGTAGTGTTATGTTTCCCATTGTAATATTCTTTGTTCAATTTGTGACCGTAATCACTATCAACCAGTTGTAAATATCCTTCATGCGAAATACACTGATATTGAGTTACACTGCGTTCGCACAGGCATCAAATTTGCATTGGCTGGGACTTCCATGATTGTTTTTGTTCCTTAAACTCAAACCGTAACCACCATCTACTATAGTTGTCATGCAACATAGATTGTCCTAGGATAGTTGAGCAGTATTTTCCAATTTGATTTCCTGTATTCAGCCGGAGTTCGTCGATCACTATAAAAGTTAACCTTGAACAGTTATATATAATATCATCGATTCGTCATTCCGCTATGTTTATGTGTAGATCTTGCAATCAATATTATAAATTGGTTGTGGTCTCCGATCTTAAAGCCTGATAAATCCTTAGTGGATGCATTGGAAAATGTAATTTCCTAAATACATTTCATAATAAATGTGTCTGTTTACATTAGCAAAGACTTTTCGTTTTTGGTACAACTAATTTTCGAAGATAAATGTCCTATAGGAAAGCTTAATACGTTTAATAAATTGCGATGTAAAATCGTTTTATTTTGCTTATAAATAAGCAAATTATTTCATACAGAGGTCTCTTAGTCGACTTTTCGTGATTATCATCACAGCTGTTCTGGAATTTTGACGTTTGACTCGTTGCATTTTTTCTGGGGTGTGGTCTGACGTTAACTGGATGAGATAGAAAAGATAAATCTCTGGAGGATAACAAAACTGGAAGAAGAAAACGAAACTGTCAGGATCTAAAAACCAGACCGGTGAGAATTGTAACCCCAGGTAATGGAAATTATCTTATTTTTTTACCGTTAATAAAGCTAACAAACAAACACGTTTGTCGTTTCATCTTCGAGTGTTCAAATTGTGGTTAGAAAATATACCATTGAATATGATAATTACACCTTTTTTTTAAACGGTCCCAGAAAATTAGAAGAAGAAAAACAAAAATTGTAATTAATATACTTAAAATATATTTGTTGTTAACTAGTTAATTCATGATATTTAAATTCTGTGTGAGTTCGAGGCATGAACTGTTCGATTAATTAAAGAAAACAAAAACAAACTAAGTAATAATCATGCTAAATAATAGATGCATGTTCTTTTAATAAGCTATAATGTTTAATTTAAACTTTGTGTTTTTTTTTTTTTTTATTGGAAGTTAGGCATGTTTAGTGTTAATATAATTAATTATACATTAACGTCTCTGAATATCCGAAGATACCATGCCAACTAGGGATTATAATCAATTGAGAATTAAGTTTCTTTTAGAAATTTATGAACGTTGACTTTGAACTTTTGAGGGTTAAAGTTATCAGGGAAAACCCACGAAGGTAATGAATTCCAGAGATGAGAGACTCTGTTGAAAAAGTCGTGCTGGAAGGCTACTGTTCTACATCTAATTATTTGAACCGTAAAAGGATGGGCCGCTACCGATGCTCTGGTATGACGCGATAGGTTTGCAGGCTTAGGTAAAATCGATTTGATCTCTTCAGAAACCCGTTCATCCATGATATATTTGTAGAAAATCGTCAAATCAGCAACATTTCTTCTATGCTGCAAGGAATCAAGGTCATTAGTAAGATTTGAATTACCAATCAATTTAACTGCTCTCCGCTGTACAGAATCAAGACACTTCAAACTACATAAGTATGCTCCACCCCATATGTGAGAACAATATTCCATGCAGGGACGTATAAAAGATTTGTATATTAAAAGAAGTTGTTCGCTACTGAAAAACTTACGACATCGTCCTAAAAACCCCAATTTTTGAACAGCGCTTTTTGCTAGGTTAAAAATATGAGAATTCCATTTCATATTATTTTCAACATCAACTCCTAGAAGTTTCACGGACTCTTTCTCTATCAAAACGTTGGAATCAAACTTCAATGGAAAAGGGTTAGGTGTTGATAATCTTGAAAAATGGCAAACTTGTGTTTTGGACGTATTGAATTCAACACTGTTAGTAACACCCCAATCAAAGATAGTTTTAAGATCAAGTGATTAAAATCTAAAATAAGTAGTGATTAAAATCTAAGAAAAACTATAAATTGTACATAGTTTATTTACTGAGTACAATTCGATATTGATTTAAACTACAGAGCTGGTTTATAATACAAAAAGAAAATTTATAAATATACATGTTTAAATTGTTGAATGTTAATCTGTGTTAACCGATGAGGAAAAAAAAGCAGGAAGCTGTTAAATAAAACGTTAAATCAAACAAAAATAAAATCATACAACTTTTAATCACCATTGTATACAATCCTTATCAATAATTGCCAACCTGTGTACTGAAGTTTTATATTGGTGTCAGCAACGAGCTGTTATTAAAATAGTACTTCAACCGGACTGCTATCCTGTTTGCGGAATTCTATATATGGCCGAGTGGATAAGGATGCAGGTGTAGAGTAGCTTGTGTGGCGGGGTCTGGACAAACCATGGGGTGAGCTGAACATTGATTTTATATTTATTTATAGGTGTGGCGAGTATGTGTGAATACGTGTGTGTGAAAAGGCTGTAGGTGTGTGAAGGCATGGAGGTATGGCAAGGATCGTATTTACTGATAATAATTTTATTGTAGTAAAATTTACAACCCAAAAATTTATTAATGTGATGTCACCTAATACAAAAACATGGGTAACCAACGCAAATTTGACTTATTAAATTTTAATTTTTTGTAAACCGCATCAGTAAAGTGTAAATCGTTTAATTATTGATTTCAATTTGAATAGTAAATCCAATTAGGAGAATTCCACTATTGTGCTTTATGTTTTAGGTCAACTGAATAAAAGTAGTTCTGTAAAATTTGAACGCGTTATGAACTCAACATCTGATGAACCTGAGTTCCAGAAACCTGATGACGATTCTGTCGCACCAACAAGAGACGCTCAATCAACTGATGATAACGTGTCGACTGTTGTCTTTGACGCACACCATTCCTTGACATTGCAAAATCAACGTGATCTTCTTCCTATAAAAAAAAAGGAATTATCCGAATCATATATTGTATCGGTTGGAAAACTTTCAAACATTGGTGTCAATCGAGGAAGCGAGGTGTAGTAGAGGTGCTCAAGTTCCACGGTTGCTGTCATAATTAAAGCAAGAGATTCTCATGGCAACGATATATTGAATAATTTCATTTAATAATTTAACAACAATTCAATAAACACAATTAATGTGATTACGTGATTTGTAATGGAATTTTAAGCTAATTGATAAAACTGAAGAGGGTTGCTACATATTGCATAGTGGTTAGACCCAGCTCTCTAATCAGTAAATTTCTTTTTGTTAACTCTATTATTCCCAATGATAGCAGTTTTTTTTTACCACAATGGATGTCAAAGTTTTTTTGGTTATCTCCGCAATTGAAGTGAAACATCCAATATAATTACGTCGATATTTTCAGGAAAAATGGAAGTTCTGGGTGGGTGTTGTAGCTTACTTACGGTACATGCCATAACCTCGATGATGAAGGCGGCGTGTGTTTATGAGTGTGGGTGAATGAATGAGTGGATACTTGAGCATGTGAATGGGTGAGTAAGTGAGGGGTTGACGGGGTGATCGTGGTTCTTTCGACAACGGGGGTCACCAGAGTCCTGTTTAGTTCACTTGCTATTTTTTTTCATATCCGTTCTTATCATGTTTTCTCGCGTACTATACGGTTATTTGTAATGCAGCAGCAGGAAACATCTCTCGATGTTTCGGCTAAATAAATCTTATCTAGGTGCGCGACCTGCTATGCCACTTCGCTGCTATGCCGCGAAGAAGCTCTTCACTACATGGTACCAAAAAAACAAGCAGGTTTTCGACAAAATCGTGGTTGTAACGAACAAATGCTCGGTTTTTCTACAAATGTCGAGTCAGGTTTTCAAAAACATTTGAAAACTTGTTTAGCACAAGTTGATCTTACATCAGCATATGACACAGTTAGTCGTCATGGATTGTTGTTGAAATTTGCATCAATTATTCCTTGTTTTATACTGATAAATCTTCTAAATGATATGCTTTCTAATAGAAAATTTCAGGTTTTCATGCAAGAAACTAAAAGCAAATGGAAAACTTTAAGCAATGGTTTGGCTCAAGGTTCAGTAATTGCTTCAATTTTTTTCAACTTATACATGTATGACATGCAAAAAACTACTTTCCAGAAATTTCAGTATGCTGATAATATTACTTTAGCTTATCAATGTAAAGATCTTCAACTTGGTGAAAAGGTTATAGAAAAAGATTTACATAAAATGTGGATTTATTTTAAAAAATGGAGTCTTAAACCGAATTCCAGTAAAACTGAAGTCAGTGCTTTTCATTTATACAATCAAATGGCAAAATCTGAGTTATGTGTTAAAGTCGAGAATGTTGTTCTTTTATATAACCGTAATCCAAAAATGCTAGGTGTAACTTTTGATCGTTCTTGGACTTTTAAAAATCACTTAGAAGCAATAGCCAAAAAAGTTAGTGCAAGAAATAATTTGTTACAACAAATTGCTGGTACAACTTGGGGTTCAAACGCAAATGTTTTAAGGACTGCTGCTTTAGGATTAGTATATTCTACAGCTGAATATTGTTCTTCAATCTGGATGAACAGTGCTCATACACCAAAAATCAGTATACTCAACTGAATCGTGCATTGAGATTAATTTCTGGTGCTATAAAATCAACGCCTTTAAATTGGTTACCTGTTTTATAAAATATACCACCACCAGACATTCGTCGTAAAGAAATGTTATTCAATACCATTCAAAAAAGTTCAGAAGTTAACAATTCTTTATTGTGTGATTTATTTTTGGAAGCTAATGATCAAAGATTATGTAGAACACCACCGTATATCGCTAATAAAACTTATTTCACAAAATTTTAATTCTGAAGAATTCTGGCTGATGTCTTGGAGCAACAACCTTCCATTAAATGATACATTTGTTCAAAACCCTTATGTGAAATTAAATAGTTTTGAACTAAAAAGAAATGATTGGGTGAAATTAAATCGTATAAGAACAGGCTATGGTAGATCAAACTATACATTACATAAATGGGGTCTGGTTGATTGTCCATCATGTGAATGTGGTAAAGAATTTCAGACAGTCAATCACATATCTCAAGAATGTAATTTAACTAAATTCAATGGATGTTTTGAAGAGGCTTTTTGTTTATCTGATCAATTTATTGATTGGTTACATGAACTGAAAAATAAAATTCAATGTATTTTGATGTTGGATAAACCGTACGATTAAAAAAAAAATCTCAACAGTATTATAAGTACGCACAAAAAATATATCAACCTGAGCGGAAAAATATATATCAACCTGAGCGGTTTCAGGAATTATATATAGGGCTTTGATCAAGTTTGCTCTAGTACGGATCAGATTTTGGTAGATCAGCCTTATTGGGTCCTGGTCATGAGTGAAATGCTTTTTTCGTATCAGGTCCTGGTTGGGATAACCGGATTAGGCCCTAATTGAGATAACCGGACCAGTCAAATTCTGTAACTGTGAAGCGATGAAGTGCTAAGTTTTTCATCATTTTACTGTATAAATACGATTTCTCGTTTAAGTGAGTGAAGTTTTAAACTAGAAAGTTAAAACCGACTATTTGTTTGGTGATAAAATGAAATCATTTCTTTTGTTGTTATTGACATTATGTCAAAAACAAAATATCAAATCACATTTTTTTTTCAAATTGAATTTATATATGGGATCTTCCACGTGAAAGTGAACAAACAAACAAATTTTCTCCAAATTTTGGGGATTGATAGTACTCCATCAGAAAACAATTTTGAACATGGTGTTATTTCCGAGAAAGAAAAAGTTTGGAGACAAAACATTTTGTGTTTGTTCCCGTTTACTTAGTTTAGTTTAAATTTGTAGTAGTTAAATTTGTGAAAATTTACATAGAATCGCAAGAATGAAAATGAAAAGAAATGAAGAAATTTTTAGCACTTCACCGCTCCACAGTTACAGTATTTGGGTAATTAAATATAATAAAAATAATATAAAAAACTACAATGGAAAAAATCCACCTTAATCACTATTATTATACTCTTTCTGTCGAGAATCGATAATTAAACAATATACGAAACTATTTTAACTATATATTTCTAAAATGGATAATATTCTAATAAATTTTAACCAAATAAAATTTTATCAAATGAAATAGGGATTAGATCAGGCTAAGTAAGGCAGGCCCTAATAAGGAAAGGACTTCTGATAGGGGCCTGAAACAATAGAATAGGGCTAACCCTATGGGATTTTGTATCTGGCCCTGATTAGATTGCCCAACTAGGGGTCAAATACGAAAAACCAAATGAGAACGTGATATATTCAAATAAGCACTCAAAAAAATAATAGTCGCTTTTACAAAATTATAAATATACAACACTCAAAATTTTTTGATAAAACTACATTTTTTTTCCTTCAAAGCGAAAAATAATTTGTAAATCAAATAGATTTTTTGTTTTTTCAAATAATTTTTTTTTGTTATGTACAATATTATTGGTAAACTTACAAAAAAATTTGTGTGTTGTATATTTATAAAAAATTTGTAAGATTTACTTTTTTTTTTTGAGTGAGAGTATTCTAAAAGAGTATCGTAAAAAGGTAGTTTAAAACCCTAGATTGCCCTAGATTGCCTTAGTAGGGCTGGTCCTTTCTGGACTGACCAGACCTTGATCATGCCTTGACTGTGTTCAGGCTTTCCACAACTAATTTATGTTCGGGAACAACCTACCTTGTTGTATATGTTATACATTATTAGGCTAACCTGAATAATTAATATACAGGTACATAGTTATTAAAGTACATATAATAGCTCACTCTCTCTTTTAGACAGACTTTATAAATAACATATTCATGATGATAGATTAATGTAAACGAGCTTGTTAGTTGTTTTCGAGATATTAACTAATAAACATTAAATATTTAATTGTGAATTTATTCTTTTATTAAATACACAACATGGCGCAGTGAATTGTTTTAAATTTGAAGTTTTGTTTTTCTATAATAGTAAAACATATACAGTTTATTGTGAAAATCAAAAATATGTCGACATTTAAGCCGCCAAATGCCCTGAAAGTTCATGGAAATTTAAGTGAGAATTGGCGTAAGTTCGAACAACTGTTTAGCATTTATATGGAAGCTTAGGGTTATAACAGTTTATCAAGTGATAGAAAAGTTGCAATTTTTCTAGCCATAGTAACACAATGGAATTGAGTGATGTGCAAAAAAAGATCTCAATGTTATAATGAAAGAGTTTAAATCATATTGCAACCCGCGAAAAAATATTGCTACCCGCAAAGGAGAACCCTTTGATCATTTCTTAACAGAAATTGGATTACAAAACAAAAACTTACAAGAAAAAATTTTGAAGCTCAAAGATGATGAAGTTGCTCTCGAAAAAATTACAGAATACTGCCGAATATTCGAAACCACAGAATCACAAGATAAAGTATTTCAAGGCCATTCATCTCCATCAGTAAATCAACTGACAAACGACGTCAATCAAATTAAATATCCTGAAAGCAAGTCACATGCTAGCTCTACTAGCCGTGCATTATAAAGAAACATTCATCCACAACGTAGTTCAGATAATTTAAAGAAAATACAGTCAAAAAACCAAGATGTCGCTTTTGTAACTATTTTCATCAATGATTATGAATATTACCTCAATTCTATTTCTCTTTCTAGTTTGGAAGACGTGGCGGATGAGATAAAATGTGATGGTTTGCATGAAACTTTAATTACTGAAAGTCATAATATTGATTTTAAATTGGATTCGGGTGCTAACGTAAATATAATACAGTTAAATAATTTTAAGCAAATGAAGGCATTTAACACTTAACAAATAATGCCAAATAATTCAAATCTGGGTATGGGGGATTTAAAGTCAAAACTGAAGGGTAAGTAGAATTGTTGGTTGAATTTGGAAAAAAACATTACTTGGAAAAATTTTTAATTGTAAACACTAAATCAAAACCGATTTTGAGACTGACTTCGTGTTTAAATCTAGGTTTGATTAAGAGCAAAGTGTTTGCTTTAGAATTAAATGGAGCGAAATTTGTGGAAGATAATAGTGATTTATTCAGTGGTATTGGAAAATTTCCCAAAAACTATAGTTTAAAATTAAAAGAAAATGCTGCCTCGTAGCTAAATCTCCAAACCGAATTCCATTAGCGTTGAAACACACCGGAAGAAATAAACTAGATGAAATGTGCTTAGCAAACATAATCATTAAATATTGCATTTTAATAAGGCAAACCCATATGCTATGCATCAAAATCTTTAAGTGAGACAGAGAAGAATTATGCACCTATAGAGAAGTAATACTTAGCAAACCTTTTTGCTTGCAAAAAATTTCGCCACTTTGTTTATAAAAGACGTGTGATAATTCATTCAGACCATTTACCATTAGTGGCTGGTAACAAAAAAGAGATAAGTAAAATTGGTTCGCCGAGATTACAGAGAATTAAATAAAAATTATTGCGGTACGATATAGATGACGACAATACCTAAACAACTAATTAAAAAACAATAATTTAATATAGAAAAATATTAGTTCATCTATCAGAATATAGATTTAGTGAATCTAATTAAAATCAACAAATCATAGAATAATCAATTAGCTTAGGTCAAAACCTTTCGATCATATTAAATTAGTAAAATTCACCTTTTTTACAATAGATGTAAGGAAATTTAATTTATATTTGGAAATATTAAGAAAGGCTTCGATTAATTATTAAAAGTTTTTGATTAAAAACTTGCATAGTCATCTTCACTTTATATTTGAATTTTCCTGTGAACGGTGAAAAATATTAATTAGCTGTGATTTTGTTAAAATAAAACAATATTTGAATATTATTTTATTGTTTTTATTTAATAACGATTTTTGGAAATTATACCCGGACATTCTCATCTCATCTGAATATAATAATTGAACCTCTGTTGTGAAATAGGAAACGCATCATTTTTGAAATAATTTGGTAATTTGTTTGTACAAACATAAAAGGCGGTAAAACTCAACAAATACAAAAATAGTACAACTGGACTCGTCAAGATAAATTGTGGATACGCAATCAACGAGTGCAGCTGATATTATTCATGGTCCTTCGAGCCGGATTTGCTGCATAAAAAATCGTGAGTACAAGCCAAACTATTCTTTTATATATATAAACACTTTATACAAAAAATAATACTTAAAAACGGTGAAAGGTGATTATTTAAACGTGCCAATACTAATGAATGAATATAGTGAACACGTTATAAACTTAAGTGAAATTATATAAATACATTTGTGCGAAAATTATAAATCAAACTGTGAAAGGTGATTCTTGAAACGTGTCATTACTGAGTGAATCAATATAGTGATCACGTTATACGCTGAAATAAATATATATAAATACTTTGCGCGAAAATTACTAATTAAAACTGCGAAAAGATTATTGAAACGTGTCAATCCTGCAGTAAATATATATAAAAGATATAGTGAGCACGTTGTAGAATTCTTACAAATGGCGGAAAAATAGAGCAATAAAGCGCTTCTTGAAAACATTAGAAAGTATGAAAGTGCAAGTAAATCTCTTTAGCATTAGTACTCCAATTAGTGATATAAAAACTTGCATGGCTCTGTTAGCAGACGATTGGAGAGAATTTCAAGCGCTAGAAAAGGCCGTAAAAGGGAAATTTGATGAATCACAAATAGACAACGTGGACAAAATTGAAAATATGCATCTTGAGTTGAAACAAAAGCTTGTCAAATGGGAAAAGCTTTATGAAAAGAATAATGCACAAATACAAAATAACTCGATGGATGATTTTATGCTTAATCAAAGCAATTTTCTCCAGCAAATATCATCTATTCATAAACCAGATAATGAGGTTCGTTTACCACGAGTTAATATACCATCGTTTAATGGAGTGTATGCAGAGTTTCCCTCCTTTCGTGATCTATATGAAGCGTCTGTCCATAACAATAACAATATCTCAAAGGTTCACAAATTGCAATATTTAAAAGGGTTGCTTAAAGGTGAAGCCTATATGCTGATCAATCATCTGGCAGTGACAGAAGCTAACTACGATGAAGCGTGGGACAAGATAAAGACACGGTACAACAAGCCAAAGCATGTCATACACAACTTGTTGAAACAATTTCTGGAACAACCAAACGTACAACAAGGTTGTGCAAAGTCAATTCGTCGCTTAGCTGACGTTTCGGATGAAGTCCTACGTGGGTTGAAGGTGCTTGATGAGCGTGCTGAAGGCCGTGACCCCTGGCTAATTTATCTACTTATTCAAAAACTAGACCAGGAAACGAGAGAAGCTTGGGCGCACGAGACAGCGGGAGTCAGCTTCCCTACAATGGAGCAGTTGTTTATCTTTTTAAACAAAAGAAGTGATGCCTTGGAGAGCTTAAGTTCAATGCAGAAGACCAAAACGTATCCTCAAAGAAGAACAAGTGCTTTAGTTTCGCATATAAACCAATTAGTATGCCCGTTATGTGAAGGAGAGCATTATTTAAGCAAATGTGATCAATATTTACAGCGAACATTTGCAGAAAGGAAACAACTAGTAGTTGAGAAAAAACTTTGTTTCAATTGTTTATACGCAATCAACGAGTGCAGCTGATATTATTCATGGTCCTTCGAAGTCGGATTTGCTGCATATAAAATCGTGAGTACAAGCCAAACTATTCTTTTATATAAAGTGTTTAATAGATATTAAACACATACCTGGACGCTTTATGCATATAGCTGACGCATTATCGAGAGCCTGTATCATTTTGATTAAACCGAAAACGTAGATAATTTTTTAAACGATGTAATACATACAATTAATAAAGAAAAACTAACAAGGATTTTATTTTAGAAAAACTTAGATATTTTTGTTTAAATTAATGGCCTAATACAAGAAGCAAAGTTTCCGATTATTTGAAATTTAATTACAATAAAAAATCAGATATATACAGGGTGAGTTTTTTAAAAAATGCCAGGCTTTTATCTCGAGAACCATGCTAGATGGAACAAAATAACCCATGGTGATATTTGTTAAGCGTCGAAGGGGACGTCCAATGGTAATATTGAATGACCTTGAAACTCATTAGTATTGGAGATATATGCCAAAATATTTTTTTTTTAAATTAGAACCTAAACATTTAATATTTTTTTTAATTAAGTAAATCAAACTACACACTTTTTGCCTACAAAATTTTTTTGTAAAGTGTACGATTTTGTAGATATGATGAAAATTGATTTGCACTAAAGCAAACGTGTCTTCGCTAAGAATAAGATTTAACCCCTTGTGCATCAATCACGAGTCTGACTCGTGGACATTTATTTTGCTCTGTGAAACAATCACGAGTCTGACTCGTAGAAATTTATTTTACTTTCTAAGACAATCGCGAGTTAAATCCTGATAACAAAATAAATTAAATTCATGGAATCACTTGACTTCATTTCAAAAATGGGATCGAACGGGTGAACCGATTTTAATGAATTTTTTTTGTTTAAAAGGTACATAGTGACGCCTTATGAAAATATTACTTTAACAAAAAATATTCATATTTTTAGATGATTTTTTAAAATTTTATTTGTTCAAACATGGTGATTTCAAAAAGTATCGTTTCCTTCTCTTTCATAAATATATATAAAATGGCGGAATCAATATGGCAGCTACAGGCTTACGGCCTCACTCTGAAAGTATAAAAAATTTGGCTACCAACACAAATTTAATATCAACAGATGTGTTGTTTTACTTAGAATGTTGATAATTATAAGTAGTTTCAACTTCCGAGTGGTGTTAAATTTTTTATTCAAAATGGCGGCTCGTAAATACATAAATATAAAATTAAAAAAAAACAAATAACAGATCTCCCGTTTTTATATTTTCTTCCATAATTTTGAATCTTCATTAACTTTTTACAAAAAACCTGGAAAATTGCACCTTGGAGATGTTTCTTGGAAATTATAGAAGTTTTGTCTATAATTTTTATAAAAATATTTCGGTATATATTAGCCGATTTTTTTTTAAATAATTTTCTACAAAAAACTTCAAAATAAATAAATAAATAAATAAATAAATAAATAAATAAATAAATAAATAAATAAATAAATAAATAAACAAATAAATAAATAAATAAATAAATGAATAAATAAATAAATAAATAAATAAATAAATAAATAAATAAATAAATAAATAAATAAATAAATAAATAAATAAATAAATAAATAAATAAATAAATAAATAAATAAATAAATAAATAAATAAATAAATAAATAAATAAATAATTAAATAAATAAATAAATAAATAAATAAATAAATAAATAAATAAATAAATAAATAAATAAATAAATAAATAAATAAATAAATAAATAAATAAATAAATAAATAAATAAATAAATAAATAAATAAATAAATAAATAAATAAATAAATAAATAAATAAATAAATAAATAAATAAATAAATAAATAAATAAATAAATAAATAAATAAATAAATAAATAAATAAATAAATAAATAAATAAATAAATAAATAAATAAATAAATAAATAAATAAATAAATAAATAAATAAATAAATAAATAAATAAATAAATAAATAAATAAATAAATAAATAAATAAATAAATAAATAAATAAATAAATAAATAAATAAATAAATAAATAAAAATAAATAAATTACCAACATTCGCATATGTTGCATATGTTGATATTATTGAACGCATATGTTGATATTTAAAATTTGTGCTGGCAATTCTAAATTGCTATACTTTCAGAATGAGGCCGTAAGCCATTATCCGCCACATTTATTCCACCATTTTGAATTTTGAAAAGGGGCACACGACATTGAAAACAAGAGACAATAAGCTACAATTTTTGCCATAAGCCTTCTGAAAAACCTAAACCAGTTCTGAAGAGCAGGGGGTCTCCGAGTTGCAAAGAATGCCTCATATATATAGTTATTACTTAATTCAAATAAATAAGTAATCATTTCAAACACATAATTTATTTTAACACATAAAACTATATGTTTTATGTATTAAAATTTAATACCTTTAAACCAAAAAAAGTTCAATAAAATCCCTGCACTGAAATCTAAATTTACAGTAAAATAAATCTTTCAAACATAAAAAAATAAAACAAAAAATTAAGATTTTTTTTTAAATCGCAAGGTTTGAAAACTTAAAACTAATATAAAATATAACTTTTTTTTATCAGTATAGTACTTTTAAGCCTAACTGAAGTACCTTTCAAACAAAAAAAAATTATTAAAATCGGTTCACCCGTTCGAGCACAATTTAACTTTTAACTTTCATGTTTCTTAAAAAAGTTCGAGCCACCCTGTAGCTTAGAACTAGTGAGAAAATAAAAAAATAAAAAACACGTGTTAGTTTTTTTTTATTATACTAACGATCATCAAAGTTTCAAGAAAATCGGAGCATTTTTTTAAAATAATTATTTTCCGCACAAAATTTTTCAAACAAATAGTTCAACCAAACATAAATTTTTTTAAACAAATAAAACCTTAAGGGGTTAGAAATAAAATTTCAATAAATCAAAAAAAACAACGAAAATCAATTTCACGCAGTAGACCACGATGCAATAATATTTAAATTAATGAATGATTTTCTTTGTTTTTTTTAATTTATCGAAATTTTATTTTTTTTCTGAAAAACTTAGCGAAGACACGTTTGATTTAGTGCAAATCAATTTTCATCATATCTACAAAATCGTACACTTTACAAAAAAATTTTGTAGGCAAAAAGTGTGTGTACTTAATTAAAAAGAAATATTAAATGTATAGGTTCTAATTTAAAAAAAAACCTATTTTGGCATATATCTCCAATACTTATGAGTTTCAAGGTCATTCAATATTACCATTGGACGTCCCCCTCGACGCTTAACAAATATCACCATGGGTTATTTTGTCCCATCTAGCATGGTTCTCGAGATAAAAACCTGGCATTTTTTAAAAAACTCACCCTGTATATGTGAGCGATGAGTTAATATTTTACCAAGATAAGGTGATAGCACCAATAAACCTAAGAGAAGATATCTTAAAATATCTTCACGAGTCACACATAGGTATGACTAAAATAAAAAATCAAGCACGTTTCTTGTTTTATTGGCCATCCATGAATCAAGATATTGAAGACACTGTGGCAAGATGTAAAATGTGTGAAAAATTTCAATCCAATAATGTCAAAGAACCATTTATTCCACATAAGATTCCGCACTTTCCGTTTGAATCAATCGAATGTGATCTATTGGACTTTGGAAATAAAAGGTACCTAGTTGCTGTAAATTATTTCTCGAAATGGATCGAGCTAAAACTTTTGCCATCTAAACAGTCATAATCGGTAATTAATGCCTTAAATGAAATTTTTAGTATCCATGGTATCCCATCGAAAGTCATAGCTCATCATAGATTCGAACAAGGTGATAATGTAATGTACCGAAACGGTAAAAAGGGAGCGCATAGAGGAAGGGTACTCGCGAAAAAAACAAAACCAAGATCTTTTGATATTCTGAATGAAAATAATTATATAGTAGGACGCTTACTTACTAAGGCTAGTATTGCTTCAGATAGTCGATTTCATACTTAATAAAATCTTTCCTTGGATCATGTTACACAAGACATTGATCATGTTCGATGATGATGCATGGGTAACAAATGTGACTCCTAAAAAATTGTCAAAACAAAATTACGATAGTGGTGCGCCGATACAATTTTGAAATTTCACCTTCAAGGAGAGCCTGATATCAAAAAACGTATCCGCTCTAACATGATAATGTGTGATTATTCATGTTTTTTGAGCGGAAGAAAATTCCAGAATTTTTAAAAACTGAACCTAAACAAACGCATAAAAGATCGTCCAGACAAGAGGCCTCTCCTAACATCTGACAAATGATATACGACCTTAAAAGAAATTGATTCTTGAGAAATATTTATACAGATGCAGGTATCGTACCTGGTGGAGGAACCTAGTGGCAAAACTCTGCCATGTAACAAAGTTGCTTTACAAAACAAAATATAAATTAAAAAATGAAAGGTTTTGATTGACAATAATGTTCTTTGGTGAGTTGAATCGAAAATAGTTTAACAAATAATACGAAAAGAGGTGTGACAGAGCAGAATATCATTTGTGACTTGTTCTCTTGAAATTTTGTTTATTCTCCTATTAATTAAAATCAAAAATTTTGTAATATTTATCATGGTTAAAAAAATAATTTGGATACTCTCTCTCTCTCTCTCTCTCTCTCTCTCTCTCTCTCTCTCTCTCTCTCTCTCTCTCTCTCTCTCTCTCTCTCTCTCTCTCTCTCTCTCTCTCTCTC